>JBAFTC010000019.1:27167515-27182971 GCA_037177435.1 Melanotaenia nigrans
CTGAAACACTCAGTTTATTTAGATCCAGGTTAAAGACCCACCTGTTCTCTGCTGCATGGACTAGTTTTTATTTAGAAGTCAAAATCTACATCTGGTTCTTTTAAGCTGGAATCATGTTTTGATATTGTCTTTAACTTTATTTTTTGCATTTTATCTATTTTATTTTAGCATCTTCCTTCTGTTTTTATTTCATTAGTTGCATTTCTTTTAATCTTTTTTTAATGCGCTTGTATTGCTTTCTGCATCCTGCTGTAATGTTTTATGTAAAGCACTTTGAATTGTCTCGTACATGAAATGTGCTGTACAAATAAATCTGCCTTGCCTAGAGATAGGATGAGAAGATCGGTGATCCGGGAGGCTCAGAGTAGAGTCGCTTCTCCTCTACATCCAGAGGAGCCAGATGAGGTGGCTCGGGCATCTGGTCAGGATGCCTCCCTGGTGAGGTGTTACAGGCATGTCCCACAGGAAGGAGGCAGCGGGGAAGACCCAGGACACACTGGAGGGACTACATCTCTCAGCTGGCCTGGAAACACTTCTCCTGGATGAGTTGGCCAGAGAGAGGGAAGTCTGGGCTCCCACGACCCGACCCTGGATAAACAGTAGAAAATGGATGGATTTGTAGCAAGTGTAATGAAGATATGAGGGTATTTTTTTTTCATTGTATTTAGCAGTGCAATAAAATTCAAACTTACTGGGAGGAGGTTAAGATAGTGATTGAAGCGATGATCTCCCCCAAGTACTTTTATATTTTGTAGCACTTTACCATAAAGGGCAAAACTATGTAAAAACTGACATTTTCCAGACCTTGCTATTTTTGAATCACCAGAGAATGTTCTGACAAATACAAAAAAAAGCTGACAAAAAAATAAATACATCCTTTCACAATAATCTAATGACAGAAAACCTGTGATGTGTCCATAGGTTAATCATTTGTCTGCATGAAGAAAAAAAGTAGCTGCTTTTACTAGCAAGACTGTGGTTCCAGCTCTGTTCTGGAGTCTCAGAAGCTTGGTGCTTTCTGGCAAACTAGTCCAACTACCACCTATCATCCGAAAGAAAGGGGAAAAAGAATATTTAGAGTTAAAGGTGTTTAATTTGCCTGTGCTACATGTCGTACATTTCATGCAGTTTATATAAATACATTCATTTGGTTAAACAAGCTGATTATTGAAATGCTTTAAATATACACGAGTCACATCAGTTAATGCTGGATTCCAAAGAAAGTTTAAATAAAGAAAAAAAACATTCTGGCCCAACACTGATTCTTCCCTCATTTCGGTTTTAGTCTGTATAATATATTAGTTTTGTAGAGGTGACAATGTGCTAAACTTTTCTTTTCCTTTAATTTGTCCAAAGGAATGTAGTTCTTTCCTTGCTGAATTACTGTCTCCTATTTATAAATAAGATATACTGTTAGCATTTCACATCATTAGTCACACTTCTATATAAAAAAAACATGGCTCACATGTTGGTAGTGAAACCTGAACATCCAGGTGTGCGATTCACACTGTCTGGAAGTTGCCACAAAACAAAGGGGACAATAAAAATGAATAACTTATTCACAGAGCATAAATTATTACTTCCATATCAAACATTTACACATGGTTTCTTTAGAGCATCAGTGCATTGCAGACAAACTGACTATGTGTGTAATGTCCTGGTGTAAACTGGCCATGTAAAGTTCTGAAATCTGGCCTCTCTTAAGGTTTCCACTGCTGGAAAAAAACATGTTTACCTGAAGTTTAGAATTTAGTTTACTAAAGAAAAAGACTGAATATGTTTTTAATGTCAGTTTGGTTAAGTCAGGGAATCTTCAGGGGTTAATGTTGGATCACATTGATGAAATCAGACTTTGATCAGAGCAGCAAGACCTTCATAAAGATACAGAGAAACTGGGTGTTTTAATGGTCATGTTGCTGTATTTTTGTTTTTGTACTAGCAGTCCAAAAGTTTTACCCATTACAAGTACCTCACAGGAAGAAACGCTGGGGCTAAAAGGATAAAGAAAAAATGGATAAAAGGGACTATTTGATGCCAATTAATGTCTTCACTACATGAGTTGCTCTTAACGGATGATTCCTTGGTAAGATGGGAACCCTAAAAAAATGCATCTCAAAGATGGCTAGGATAGACGCCAGTAGTCTGTAAATCATTTTAAACCTACACACATGCTACAGCTGAAAAATTATTGTGGCTGTCAGAAACTAGCTTGTAGCTTTCAGCATGCTAACAGTTGTTACTGGCAATTTATTGCTGTCATGTGATATATGATTATGCAACCCAGTCTCACAGTAAACATGAGATAGTTGTGTGAATTTCATACATTCATTAGTGTCCACAGACAAAATTTCTGTTTGTTTTTTTTTTTTTTTGTTGTTGTTTTTTGTTGTTGTTGTTTTGTACTATACTACGCACTTGGATGTTGAAAAGAATGAAAGATGGCCCCTCCAATTAAAAATGCTAAATGTGCTGTACACACAAACAACATCTTGTGTTAGGTACATTACACTGAAACTTGTGTTGGATGATACAAAAAACACACAAATCCCATTTTTGTTAACACAGTTTTTCTTCAACCTGCCTGTACTACAATTTTCAATGCTAACAGTTTTACAATGTCAAGAAATTAGGTTAAAACAAACAAATGTAAAAAAAATGACTCAGTCTCAAAAGACTAAATCCTCCAAAGGATCAGAACAGTCCAGCAAGATTTTATGATGCAGCATATGGCTATTATCATTCCTTGACTGGTAACTATGAAGTATCACAGAATAGCTTAGCATGCTACATGCTAAGCTATTCCTTTATTACAGTTGAAGATAGAGATCACTAATGTCTTTAATGAAGGAATAGCTTAGCATGCTACATGCTAACCAACTCCTTTATTACACAATGGAAGATGGAGACCACTCATGTTTTAAATAAGGGAAACATTTAGTAAGCTACATGCTAAGCTACTCCATTATATTGGAAGTTGGAAACCACTCTCATGTCTGTATGGCTCTAACGCCTGCATCCTGCTTAATATTGCAAAGTTTTGTTAGCTTCAGAAAGAACTAGGTTAGACTGTTGACTCTTTTTGCTAAGCTAACTGGCTACTTCTGGCTATGGCAGCAGAGCACCTTGAGATTATCACTCTAATAGGACTGGTTCACTAACCAGTAAGTGTTTGTTAATTAATTAATCGCAGTATTACGTGATAAAGTCCATTTTTCCCTCTAAGTAGCAGCAATAACAAACAGATGTTTCATTAATGATTTTCATGTGTCACACATTTTCATAGACCACAAATTCATTCTGATTTATGCAGTCGTGTCATGTAGAAGTAAGGAGTGTATGTAAAAATGATTCACATGAATTTTACATTTAAGGCAGGCCAATGTAACTACAGACATGCTTTAGTTACCCAACTTTAGTTATTTACCTGTTGATTAAATCATGACTTTAACTATCCATCCATTAACTGTACTGCTTAGTCCAATTCAGGGTCGCTAGGAAGCTGAAGCTTATCACAGCAATTAGCAGGCGAGAGGCAGGTACACTCTGGACAGGTCACCAGTCCATCACAGGGCCAACACAGAGAGAACCGCTCACACTCACTCCTAGGGAGAATTTAGAGTGACCAATTAATCTAACACGCATGTCTTTGGATGGTGGGAAGAAGTCGGAGAACCCGGAATGAACCCACCCATACAGGTGGAGAACAGAATTTAATTAGTTTTAGTTATATACAGGTATTATTGAACGGTGTTGTTTTAAATCTGTATTTGTTAATCCATAATATAACCTGTAATTTCCAATATATATTTCATTTAACTTTATTTAAATTAATGACATGATAGGAATATGTTTTATTTTTGTAATTCTTTAATCTGTAAATCCCATCCCCAAACCACTACTGTTCTGAGATCTAAATATGAGAGCATTTCCTTAGATCTTCAGTTTATTTTATATTAATATTATTTTATTTAAATTCAGAGCACAATCTTAGAGCTTAGACGTGGACCTTGATTGGACCTGGAGTGGAAAGAAATGTTTGATGGATATTTTCTTTGAATCGATTCTACAGTTTTCCTTTACGCTCTGTAAATCTGTGTACAGCATTCATTTGTATAGAAGTGCTATGCAAATAAAGTCTGATGAAATGGGAAGCTAAAGAGGGCAGAGGCCACCCTTGGCCACACCTCACCTCGCCCTAGAGCATAAAGACGTGAAAATGGGGAAAATCTTCACGTCTAAGTTTTTGTAGGAAATACGTTTAAGGCAACTGGATGGACTTTTTCAAAACAGAAAAATTGGTGTTTGAGGTAAAATACACAGTTCTGTTCGGTGTGGGGTTTTAAAACGGATCACGAGTTTTTAGGAATCCACTTGGCCTAATACACCAAATAAGTTATCTTTACTTCAGGTGCAGCCAGCACACACAATGTGATCCTGCGTAACTTGAGAGCCTGGTGAGGAAGAGAGGAAGTAAACCGCCACACCTGTCAGATCCACTACCTGCAGCCACAAGACTCCACCACCATGTCCTCATACTGTTTATAGACCACATTGTTTCCTGAGTCGATGTACAGGATGCTGATGGGGCTGAGTTTGGACGGGGCGCAGCAGCTTGGCGGCATGTTGCTGGGATTCATTGAGTTCATCAGAGTCTGGATGATGGCATGGTTGGTGGGCTCCAGGTGGGAGCGCAGAGGGAAGTCACAAACACCCTCACAGTGGTACGCTTCATAGTCCAGCGGGGCGATGATCCAGTCATCCCAGCCCAGATCTCTGAAGTTGACATGCAGAGGCTTCTTGCTGCACCTGGACTTTGACTTCTTTCCATGTCTCTTCCCGTGACGGGTCTTGGATGCAGCCGTCCTACGTCTCCTGCTGGCTTTGGAGCCAGGGCCCCTCTCTTTGGTTTTCTCAAGGCCCAGTAATGCTGTCCCCTCCTTCCTCTCACTGAAAAGTGTCTGCCTCTTCTTTGACCTGGTGAAGACCACTAAAATGGCTTTCTTCTGCTGAGGCCTCCCATGCCGCTGCAAGCCGAGAAGATGGAGGTCCAGCTCCCTCTCAGGGGTGTCCAGCAGGGCCCTGAGCTCCAGACAGAAATATTTCCCCTGGCTCAGGTGCTGCCGCTCTTTGAATATATCCCACACGTCCAACACCTCCCACTTTGGCCCATGGGAATCCTGCAGGTCCAGGGTTTTGGAGTGGAGCAGACGCTGGTCATGGCATGAGAGGAGCTGGATGTCAACAGGCTCTGTTTCCGATATCCTGAAATTCCCAGACACTTTGGTGTATATCCTGAGCTCTGCTCCCAGCACCTCTGCTTTTTTAGAGAGGGTTGAGACGTCGAACAGATACTGCTGTCTCCTCAGAGGGGAGAGTGGGAGGTCATCTGTGGAAAGTATTAAAACCGCAGGGTCAGATGCATTCTCACTGAGATGATGTACATACCACAGAGATGTGGAATCTGAAAAAAAAAAAGAATCCCACAATTGTCTGCACTGCATTAAATGGGAGACAGAAAATGAGTCACGGTGTTCAGGCTGTCCTACACACATACAGAAGAGCTCCACATACCTTGTCCACTGTCCACAAAACTTGCAATTGTGTTTGCAGCCTTTGAAGAACGGAAAAAACTGGCGTTGAGTCCCAACTTCTCTGCCGTGGAGAAGGTCTTGTAAATGGACAGCATGTAGTCATGAGGTTCGATTAAGTCTTTGGACGTCGCTTTATGTCCTCTGTCCCGGGAAGGTGGCGCGTAAAACTCTTTAAAATGCATTGACGCTTCTTGTCCATCCAAAACATTCGCCACCTTGTTGTTTTTCGGGTCAGCTGGAGGATATATAGCTAGAGTCTGGAAACAGGGGAATTCCCAAACAAACGCAAAAGCCCCGCAAAGAAAAGTGAAGAGATAGAAATCCATCCTCTGGTCTGGATGAGACTGCGCTGCATCCACTCAGCAGCAAGTGGCTGCTCCACAAAATGCGCACAGCTCAGGAGGACAGGCGGTACAAAGTTATAAAAAACAGAGGGGGTGAGAGCACGCCCACATTATGTCGTTGCCAGGAGGGCTAAAAGGAGAGGGGGAATTAAGGCTGTAAAACTAATTGTTCCTCTGTCGGCCGTTCCCTCCCACCTGAGAAAAAAGGCAGATGTGCGCTTCAAAGATGCGCATGAATTTCTGCTCATTTTCAATCACAAAAACCTGTCTGGACGACGTCTAGGTTCATTTTCCTCCTGATATTCAAGCCTTATAAGTTTTCACGTTCTCTTCAAATAAAGTTTTAAAATCACTGCGGTTGAGGCTCAGTGTCATGATAACAGGTTTTTATATCTAGCGCCCCCCAGTGGACAAAAAAATCCACCGCTGTGGCGTAAAACAGCAAAACAATGCAGCCAATCAGCGGCCGTCAGCACCATGGACAGAGTCTTTACACAGCCTCATAAAAAATAAAAATGAACACTCATTAATAGTGAAAAACAGAATTTATTGAAAACACAATTGGTTTAAAACAATAAAGTGCAACAGTGGATGTGACCATATAACTTCATATTTTCCTTCAGATACAGGCGAACTATCACACTTCTTAGACATACAGGGAGTTCATATTTCTCTTACACCTGATGTACAATCACAGCAAACACAAAAAGCCCAAAAGTACTAAAAAGAAACCGAAAAACAGAAAAAAACTATCAATTTTACCCTAGAGACAGTAATCTTAATTTCCTTCGGGATTAATAAAGTACATCTTATCTTATCTCATCTTATCTTAGAAGAGTAGTTAATGTGAACAAAATAAGTAGAGGTATCCTTCACAAAAGCATTTTAACTGAGGAGCTCTAACAGGAGATGCCGCTGGAACAAAACGCAACGTGGTAGATGACGCTGGCGAGACAGGCGTTGCAGACAGTCAGAGCAGGACTGGAGCTGAAGATGCTGTCATCGTCGGTGGTGGACTTCGGTTCTGTAGTTGTGGGGGATGTTGGGGGGACAGTTGTTGGAGTGTCCTTTACGGAGAATGCCTTTGACTCGGCGCCCCATTCCTTCAAAGTGAAGACCATCGTCAGGTTCTCACCTGTGGGAATATATTACAAAAAACATATTCTAAAAGTTTGAATCTTAACATTTTAAACACATTTTTTTAAGAGTGAGGAAATGCAGACGCACCGCTGTTGAGGATGGACAGGTCGGTGAAGTTGGCCCAGCAGGTCCTGAACAAGATGGTGGTGTTTCCATTCAGTCCGCCCACCTCGTTTCCACTGGCGTCCTTCAGACTGGCGGTGAGCGTGAGCGTGGTCACTCCCACAGAGACGCAGTTACCCTGCAGACATCAGCACAGGTCCCCGTCAATAAACAGCACCAAACTCAAACTTTAAGGCCATTTTAGTTTACTTCTTTATTTATCAATCTATATTTTTACACTACTTCCAGATTTTCAGGATGTAAACAATGAACATGGAAGCAGTAATGGAGGTTAATATTAGTTGATGTTGTAATCATGATAGAGAAAGATGGTATAGACGGTATTTAAATTGAGTTTGTTGACATCCTGTCACATAAGCTTTCCACTGCCTTACATAGAAGTATTAATTTCTGTACATCACACCCCATAAATATAACTTTTAATTTCTTTTTAAATATTATTAATGATTCAAAAGAAACATAACAAAAAAACAAAGCAAAACAAAACACAACTCAGACCAACAGTTTACAGAAGTACAAGTAAAGGAGGGTAACCTATATTATATGTGACCAAAGGTCACAAGAGTCCATGTTCATCAACTCACTTCCATAACAATGGAAGCGACATGACGTTCAATATAGTCCAAGCAGGGCAGCTAAACCCTAGAGAAATGATCTACTTTGTACTGTGCATTATGCTCAATTAAGCTAGTAAGTATTTGACATTTTCTTTTTGAAATACAAGCCCAAAGTAATCTATTTATTTTTTAAGCTAATGATAATAAATATTCAAAGAGGGAAAAAAATTGGCCTCTGTAAATGCCACCTTTTATTTATTTTTTTTTAATGCTGTATCAGCGTCAAAATGAGCCGCTCTGGTGGTTCTAGGGGGTATTGGAATGTTCTAGTCTTAAAAAAAACTCCTGGATCCAGGTGTTGATCCGGATGACCCACAAAATCTCATCAGTTGTTCTTTATTCCATTTCAGAGATTACCTGAACAATTTATTCAAATCCGTCCATTACTTTTTGAGGTATGTTGCTAACAGACTCCCGCCATGGTTGAGGTAATAACAAAAAATGTTAAAAAATGAGGACGTACGATGACGCCCAGCACAGCGTACTATGTTAAGCAGTAAGAAATGCTGCTAAGAAATAAAGATAAAGTGACTAAAATCATTCAAAGGAAAGGCGGACATAATGAGATCAAACTGTCCAGCATCAGATCCTCACCTCTTTGTCCACGGCCATCAGACTCGGCTGCTGGTACAGAGGACCGACAAACTCCCCAGCTATGGGCTCCTCCACCAGCAGCAGGTCGGCCACGCTGGATAAAAAGTTGGCTTTAGGCTCTTTTCTCGTCACTTCCTCTGTTGCCACCTTTAGTTTAAAAAGAAAAGTCTGTAAAACACATTTTCATCACATAAAAGCAGCTGCTGCCGCTGCTGTAGCCTCACCTCGTTCCAGCTGGGGTCTGAGGAGGATGGGGGAGGTGGGGTTATACCCATGGAGGAAACGTTAAAGCCAATGGACTGACTGAGGTTTCCGGAAACGGCTGCCTGACCCAGATTATCAGCAATGTTCTTCAGCAATGTGAAGTCTTCTTCACCTGAAAGTCAGAGCCCAGAAGAGTTATTTCCATTCTTGCTTCACCGGCACATCTCAACCTTCCTCCCTGGACTAACCGTTGGTGCTGTTGGTGTTTTGCTGTGTAGGAGGTTTCTTGATCTCCACCTCCACCGTCAGGCCTGTGGACCTCTTCCTGCGTCGCGCGCCTCCATCTTCCCTGACGATCTTGGTGATACGGATCATGTTTGTGGGAATTTTGAGGAAAATAGCGAGGTTCTGGACCAGGTTATCACCAAAAAACTCGTCCTCAGTAATGGCAGGCATGTTGAAGGCCAGGACCAGAACTGGGGAGGTTCTGATCTCCACTGGTGTGGAACCTCTCAGCAAAACCTTCAGCATCTTGTAGTCCTGGTCAAAGTAGTTGGTGCCTATTGAGGCGTTCATCTGAGGGACGTACTCATCTGGAGCAAAGAGTGAAAACAGGAAACTGTCAGACCTTATCACACACAACTTCCAAAACTAGAACAAAGATAAAGAGAAAGCTGACATACAAAATGACTTTTACTTTACTTTATAAATGAAATGTAAACAAAACAAAACTGCAGGACTCACAAAAACAAAGCTCTGTAGTGGTGGTAACAGGACCAGGCTCATATCCCCATGCTAAGGTTAAAGCTAGCAACCTGTTAGCATTAGCATTGGATAAATGGATAAAACAGCTGGCATTTATCTGTTTTCAAAGAAAAATGTTAGTTTTATTTAAATACTTTTCCTTAGTGCTAATGTTCTCTGTCATTACGCTAAGCTAAGCTAAGCTGTGTGGTTTCAGAAAGCATGACACAAATTATCTCCAAATCAAACATTTATAAAAATAAATTATTTTCTGGTTGCGTTTTAACGACTTATTTACTAATTACTTATTTAACATATTCTTTGCATTAGTGATTAACCTGTTTTTATACTTAACCTTTTATAAATTTTTTCAATTTTTCTAGTGTCTTTTGCTTTTTTATTATTATTTTAAACTTAACATGTTTTTATTTAAACTTCTTCTTCTTCTTCTTCTTCTTCTCTGTGATTGGTTTTATTTTCTCTTCCAGCTGCAGCAGCTGGTCGACAGATTCGGACTCTTGCGCTAAGCTAATTTCTCATGTTGCTGATTTAATTTTCCTCCAGCTCTGTGACCACAATATAGAAATCTTTACTATTTTCCAGCTCTTCCTTCATATTTAAGGTGTTTAAAATATAAAATCCCCTAACGCTCAGTAACAGATTTACAGGATGGAAGTGCTGAATAACAAGGTGGTTGAATTGAAGTCCACATTGTTTTGGTCAATCCTGCAACCAAACTCTCGCTGTGTGAGGCGTACTTGTGTATGTCGGCTCCTTCAGGGTGTAATCAGTTTTGCCGTTGTTCCACGCCGCATTAGTCGGAGCAACCAGGCCGTTGTTGACATACACGTCCAGCCGCTGAGGTTTGGAGAAGAAGACTGACACCAAGACGCTCTGCAGGAGTTCAACAGGAACGCTACATTAAACACAGACTGAAACCAATCAGAGCAGAGCAGAACTCCGGTGTGCTCCAACCTCAGAGGGGTCAGCGTTGAGCATCATGAGGCGGAGTTTCTGCGGGCTGACGCTGGTGAAGTAGATGTCGAAGGCGTGACCGGTGGCCATGATGCTGTGGAACAGAGACAGACGCTTCTGGCAGGTGTAGCCAGCACACCATCCGTGGTCCTGAGGACCTGGAGACCAGGACACAAAACAAAATCCAAACACGTCCTGATTTTAAGGGAGATTTTTTTTTTTTTTTTTTTCGCACCGTTGATCAGATCCACATAGCCGTCTCCGAGCACAGCGACAGGAGACAGACGTCTGGTCTCCGTGTCCGAGTCGAGGCTCTCGATCACCACCATCCTGTAGTTCAGCTCGAAGCACTTGTAGCTCTGCCAGGAGTCCATGTAGGTGCAGTTTTTCCTGATCACACCTGGACACGCGACACAGGAAAACAGGACAATAAGAATAAACATGATGTTTCTCAGCTCTGATCTTTGTGGGAAGCCAGAATCCAGATCTTTTATTCACCTTTATGAGGAGCAATCTGTTCCACGGGAATCCGGCTTCCATTGAGGGCAGTGAGCATGATTTTGGGGATGCGATAATCACCCAGACCCCTCCTGGGATCTCCTCCCCACTCGTACTCGGACTGAGGCACCACAGCTCCCACTGCACCCAGAAAGGAGCCGTCCAGGTCCTTCAGCATGGTCTTCTTCTTCGCATCGCAGTCCATGTCCACACAGTCAGAAGGGTTCACTTTCCTGAGCCACAAAAATTTCCAATTACAGACTTTTATGTTGTTAAAACTTCAGTAAAAACTGTAGACATGTGTAGAACATCTGACCCCAGATCAGGCCTGTGGACAAAAACTTTGGCCTCTTCTTTGCTGCGAAACATCTTTAACCCCGAGACCTGCACAGGGTGCTGCAGGTCCTCGTTCAGCGGGTTGGTGATGAACATGTAGTTCATCTCACCGGAACAGACGTCTTGGAAATTGACGAATGTTGTGTCTTGAATAGGAGAAATGTGATTAAAAATTCTTTTTAAAAACAACTTCGGTGCAAAACCAAAAAGAAAAAGAAAAAAAAACAAGAAGAAGAAGAAGCTGGGAGTCACCTGTGACTTTCATCAGCCCTGTGATGGAGTTGTAGTTCATGTTGAGATGATGAGGCTTGGCTGGAGCCGTGTTGTGGGCGGACTGGAACGTCGGCCAGCAGATTCCAGATCTGCCTCCTGCTCACAGAGAAAACATGCGGTACAGAGGAAGCATGTCCCTGTTACAGATTTTCTTTGTTCGATTATTGTCAAAGAAAAAAAAAAAAGAGGCAATCTTACAATTATTTTGTGTTAATTTCCAAACACAACAAATGTGCGAAATCACAGGTCTTTAGGTTTTAATTGGGGCTGTCACTATCGATGCTATGAGATTAATCTGTGGAATTAAAACATTTTTAAGGTGTTTAATCCATTTTAAACATCTGAATTTGACATTATCTTACCAAGAGAAGCTGATTTTAGGCATGTGGGTGAACCGAAAAAAAAAATTACAAGTCTTTATCTGACCCTTTAACAAAATGAAAATGTCATTTACTTTTTATTACTTTGATATGCCAAAATTATTGTAATGCAGAAGGTGTCCACTAGGGGGCAGAAGACAAGCTTTAGATTGTGTACAACAGGGTTTTAAGCAAAGTTTTTACCATAAAATGATGCAAAAGCTATCAAATATGATACATTAGGCATTAAAGAGTTAAAAATCTGAATTTGTCATTGGAATAGACGCTTGTACTGGGCCTGTAAGCGAACCGAATCCACCAAAATCCCCTTTTTCATCCTTATTTCTAAAGATTCTGACAGCTTTCAAGCCCAGGTCTGATCTGATTAATCAAATAACTTGGTTTTCCTTCTGTGCACAAATTATGGTCCAGACATGATATTTTATGTAAAAGGACAATACTGAGGAATCTTTGCAATTAATTAAACATGCCGAATTGTGAAATTAATAGATCATGACACCCTAATATGGTGGCCAGTTGTGGATCAGCCTTCATTTAAAAAGTCTTTGGAGTCAGAATTAATTAAATCTGCATCCCAGCAGGGAAATTTTTACCTGAAGGAGGTCTGGGAGCGCGATGGCCAGCACTGATGGCCACATTAAAGTCGCTGGAGCTCAACGTGTCCGAACAGTTGAAGCTCGGGCTGCTGCCGACTATCAGGGAGTTCTGGGAAAAGAAGAAGAAGGAAACGTGTGACGGAAGGAAATAAAACTGAAGAGAAAAGAGTCTGAACGAAACCTCTCACCTTAACTTCAACGCTTTTATCTGCAAATAAATGAGACAGAGAGGGCGGAGCATAGATGAGAGGCATGACGCCCATCCCGTTGTCCACCAGGGTCACGTTGGAAATGACGACATTCATCACGACCTGTGACGGGCAGAGGAAGAGGAGGAAGAGGAGGAGATCATTTCTTGTTAATTAAAATTGTTCTGCATCTTTTATATTACATTTTCACCTGTTTATAGGAATCATAAACAGGCTTCAGTTGCTTCCTGTAATTCTTAGAAATCAGCCCCAAAACACGATTTTTTTTATTACATGAACTTTATTAAATCATGTGACTTTTACAGGCTGACACACTCCTGATCAAACAAACCAAAACATATCTGAGAAGTCTGAGTGTTTCCACCGTTTAGATGTTTGATCATGTCAACACTGACATTTTCATCCCAACAAGAAGTTCATGACGCACTTTCCTTTACGTCTTTTCATGAAATCCATTTTTATGTCTTCATGAAGAACGAAGCAAACTGTGTCATGAGCACTTTAAACACCTGGTGCATCAGATCACATCTGACCTTTTTTATTTTATATCTAATCTCTTTTATTTATTTGCTTTAACTCACACTTATTTATTTTTTATATAATTTATTTGTTATTGACCTTTATTTATTCATGACTATCGCTTTATTTCATATTAAATTGTACTTTTTTTTCCAGACTTCTTTTGTTTTGTTTTTTTTCCTGTATTTATTTATTTAATTGTAAACAAATTCAAGCCTTAAGGGTTTCAAAGTAAAAAGTTTTTAGCTGCTAAAACATGAGTCTGCTGCTTAAAATGAGCAGGTTTTCACACTTTCTTAACCCTGTGATGCTTAATGTCCTCTATGATGAAAACCTTTTTAAAGGCTGTTTTCTAGTCTTTGCATGGATGAGGATGCAAATGAGCCACGTCGTTGGACTTTAGTGAGTCTTCCAGTACACTTCCACTCACTGGAGAAAAAACTATGATAAAATTTAATACATTTGTTAAAATGACCAAGTTTTTCCTCAGTGGTAAACAGGACTAGAAAATGATACAGCTATATTTTTATAAAATAGTTCTATAAATATGACAACAAATGATCTTATATTTTTGTAGAATGGATGAAAATAAAGAAAATAACGAGTCAGATAAGATTAAAATGAAAGAAAAGCATTACTGTTCGTGTCTATAGAAGTAATAGAAGTATAAACGTTGTTTAACTGTCAGGTGACTTTGCTTTGTGGATGAATTAAGTCTCAGGATTCATTGTTTCCCACCTGGAAGTAGATGGCGAAGTCGAAGCTCTTCCAGATGAAGAATCCCTGGATGAAGCTGCAGCCGGGTAAACCGTCTTCGTTGAGGTAGACTGCGTACAGACCGCCGTGAGCCTCGTTGTGAACCCAGGCCTCGTTATCGTTCACAGAGCCTGCACAGGCAGAAGAGACGTGTAGAAATGTCCTGTTTTCCTGCTCTGGGAGGGAGATTGTTCAGACTCGTCTTTTTATTAAAGGTGCTTCCGTTACCTGGACACGGTTCACCGTTGATGCGATACGCCACCCTCTCAAAACCTGCCACGATGTTATGCTGCAGCACGACGTTCGTCCCCTCATTGACCTGATTTACAAACAAAACATTGCAGGTAAATGTTGGGACTCGGCTGTAGAGAACCAGCAGCGGATTCTGCATCTTGATTGGACGAACCTCGATGGCAGCGTTCCACTCAATGTTGAAGGGCTCCTCTCTGTCCTGGTACGAGCCCGGCCACAGCGTCATCATCACCAGGTTCCTGCTCAGCGTGATCTTGTCGCCCCAAATCCTGATTCCTGCAAACAGTTTGTCCAGAAACTCCTGACACGATGTGGGAGGATGGGAAAGCATTTACAGCTGGATGATGCAACAGTTTTTACCTTCTCCGACGGTGTGGTGGACGATGTTATCAGAGATGTTCAGTCCCTCCGTCCCAAAGACGCCGATAGCTGGAGAGAAGCCGTCGTGGAAAGAGCAGCCCTGAATGTACGTGTCAGCTCCTGAAACCTTGTAACACACAAAAAAATATTTATTTTAGAATTTTTCTTCTCATTATCTTCATCTCATTCTGATCCATTTAGATAAATCAGAAAAGAAGGGAAAATATTTATCCTACATTTAAGATTGGAAATGCAAAAAATAAAGAATTTTTAATTAATTAAAATGTTTTGGGTTAATATTATCTGCAAAGAAAAACAATCATCTTTCGGATTTGAAGTTGAAGATCATCCTGTTCTTGCTTTATGCCGTTTTTTCTGTAGATAGAAACTTAGGAGTCAGCAAAAGTTCATAAATGAATGAAGTTTTTCTTTGTTGGAATAATCTGATGCCATTGCTAAGCCTGATAATTTCCCTTTTAAATGGAGCATCATTTGTAAGAAAAATGCATTTGTGGGGTTAAAGGTCCAATATTACACATTGTTTCAACAATTTCTTATGGGTGTTAGAGGTCCAACAACACTGTTTTTAAAGTGTATTACCCCAAATCCAGCCTTGGTCTTTCATTCCTGGGCCTCATACGCAGGCTATGAGGACACATTTGACTGTTAGAAAACCTTTAGAAAGGGAATTTTGCATAATATGGGCTCTTTAACCAAAAATTCAAATATAAAAATAAAACAGCTGATTCTGCTATTCACTCTGGTTTTGAGCTACAAATGAGACATAATTTAGACCTTAAAACTCCAAGTTGTTTTTAGCTATTGTTGGTCCACCGTTTCTTTCTTTTAAACTGCATGTAGACGTTGAAGCTTTTAATCCCAGTATAAACCAGTCTGTAGCAGCTTTTAATCCCAGTATAAACCAGTCTGTAACAGCTTTTAATC
>JBAFTC010000019.1:27211956-27227941 GCA_037177435.1 Melanotaenia nigrans
CTGGTGTGATGTGTTCAGATCTCTTAGTCCTGGTTAAAACTCTAGCAGCAGCATCTGGATGAGCTGCAGATGTTTACGGAATATTCCGGTCCTGCCACACCTGCTCCACATTTGTAATTATCGTCCTTCAGTATCAAGTACTTCCTGTTTTCCTCCATCCATATCTGTCATTTCTGTTATCATGTTCCTGAATTTGCTGCCATCTGCAGCGCTATCAGTACCAAGTAAATTCTTTCTAGTTACAACATCCATGTAAAACAGCTAAAACAAAAACAAAGTTCACTCACCTGTGGTCTCTTGAACCTGACAACTAGCTTCTCCCACCATGATGGAAGCGTTTTCATTACTGAATCCGGTCCCGGTGATGGTTAGAAGGGTCCCCAGGCCATGAGATCCTGAAACAATGGGGGACATGTAGTCTTAGATGGAGCCTTTCCAGGTGTGCAAACAGCATGAAGCAGGAGACGTAATTACCCTGCAGATATGTTCATCTTCATTTAAAATAGTTTTTAAACATAAAGTGCTGGAGTTTTGGAGGCAGACCTTGAGATGGGCTGATTCCAGTCACAACTGGAGTTTTCTCCTCGGACCACTCAAAGCTGCAGTCGCCTGAGCATTTGGAGGGAATCCCGTTGATGGACACCTCCACCTGCAAACGGAATCACAAACCTCTCCGTCTTCAATGTTTTATAACACAAAGATGCTGCTCTGCTCAGCTGTCAGTCAAATTCTCCCTGAAGGCACAAAGTATATAAGTACCACAGAGGTATGCAGAGACTAAACCAGAACCTCCGCTGCAGGATTTATGTTATACAAACACATGAGATGATCAGAGACTGAAGAAGCTGCAACCTGAGACCATAATTAGCCCAAAACTTCACCTGAGGTTTGTTTTCCCACACACGGAAGAAATCTCCCGTCAGGCCTCGGATCAACAGTCCTCCCTTTACTTTCTCAAGGGCTGAAACCCTCACGTCTTTACCGACAACCGACGAGTCGTCGACCTGTAAAGATCAGAATCCCAGTCAGAACACCAACCTCACTGCTGATTATTACTCACACATGAAACTAAAGAAATGGGAACAAATGACGCGTCTTTGTGACAAACTGGCTCGTTCTTCGAGTTAGGAGCCTTTTCTGCTTGAATGGTTCATAGGCCAGAGTTAAGTTCTCTTAAAAATGATCTGGTGCAAGAACTGGACTAAACACGAGGGAAAATGTCCACAGAAAAACTCTGAAAGACCTTCAGAGACTGGAGACCTATTGATCAAGACCCCTTTAAAAGATTACAACAAAGTCTGGAAGAGAAACATGACCAAATAAGAAGTTATTTAATCCTGAAACACACATTTGTTTGTTCCTCTGACTGGAAATTCAGCAACTTTGGTGCATAAAGAGGAAAATAAATCTAAAGTGAGACATGGACCTTCATCAGAGGCTGGTCACCAGGCTTCGTGAGCCACGTCACCACCCATTCAGGACGTCTGCAGCTTCCCTGCTTCACCACCATCACCTGGCCCATCCCAGAGATTCCCTCCAGAGCATACTTCAGGTCCTCCTGGCTGATGTCCACAGACAGACCTGAGACATGCAGACGGACACGTGGGAACTACTTAAAGCTGGAACAGAAGAGCTGATGATCAGGAGATAATCTGCTTTATTCATTTCTGTTTGCTTGTTAAACTGTTTTCTTGTTGCTCTTGGCTCGGATGTAAAAATAAGAGTTTCTGAAGTGAGACGACAGTGATGACTCACCGTTCCTGTTCTGCCTCTTTATTTTTGTTTGGAGAACAATAAGACATGACATGGAGGAGTTATTTTGGAATGAAGACAGTCTGGAAACTGTCCAGACCGCTGTACACCGTCTTTAACTCGCTGGTCCTTTTCTCTCCGAGAGCATCAAACAGTAATTACGACATGAATATTGTGATGTGTGCTCTACCTTCAGCTCGGCCTCCGTAAATCTCCACATCGAAGGTGCCGTTGAGAGGAGGCGTGGCTCTGTGAGGGCGAGCGATGGCGACGACGGCGCCTCCTTGGCTGAACCTTGTCTCGTCCTCACTGCTGTTGGACATCTTTGAACACAGAGAGGACAAACAGATGACGATCGACTGTAAATCAAACGTAGAGCCTGGACTTTCTCACAGGATGGTTGTGTTATGGTCTACTTGTATTTTCATGAGTTTTGTTTGTATTTATTGTTAATGTTTGTATATTTTTGAAGGTGCAGAAGCTGTAAAAACAGGTGATGTGAAGCTGGGTTAAACAAACTTTAAATAAAAATTCCCTAATTTTGTGAAACATTCTGAAGTTTGAAAGTAAAAGAACTTTTATAAGTTTTCTGACTGTAAAAAATATTATTGTTAAAGAATAATTGAGGTAAATTCTTTAACTTGATATTCTCTTTACTCTCCATGTAGAAAGATGTGATGTTGTTGTCATTCATGTGTGTTTCTCTCCCTGGATTAGAGTTCTGCCGCTGGGCGGCCATCTTTCCTGTCCTCTCCACCCCCAACTGGTCCAGGAAGATGGTTGTTCTTCCTGGTTCTGATGGAGGTTTTCTTTCCACTGTCTCCTAATTTCCAACAAGGACTTGTTTTAACTAGATTATAATTAGATAACGACGACCTGGACTGAACTGGAGTGTCTGTAAAAAGGCCTTGAGATGATTTTGTTGTGAACCGGAGCTGTAGAAATAAAGTTGACCTGAATTGAATGTGTACAGGTACTCTGACTCAGTTTGTTGTTAATGTAGCAAATAAAAAAAAGTTAATAAAAATGAAAATTATTTAAATAAATGAATGAAGTATATTTAAAATAGATCAATATTGATGAATTTATATAATTCAATTAATAACATTTAATTCTTAAAAAATGTTCTCGGGGGAAGTCTTTATTTTGTAAGAGGAACTAGAACTTTAAGCATATTTATTTTTTGTCTTATTTTATAAGTTTATTTTTATTTATCTGTTGACTTTAACTTACTTCTTCTTTGTGTGACTTTTACTTCTCAGCTCTTTTTATTTCCACATCTTATAACCAAATAAATCCAGATAAAGCAGCAGAACCAGTTTCCTGAACTGGTTCTGGATGCAACTCGTCTCCGGTCCTGCTCTTAAAAACAAAAGGAGCTAAAACGGACCGACGAGACTGCATCGGGGGAGGATAAATTCTCTCATCTGTCACATGAAACGAGCGCGTTACCTGAAAGAAGCCAACGTCCAGCAGTGGGAACCCAAACGCACATTCCAGCGGCGTGGCTTTGATCTGGTATCGGATCTGAGGAGCAGCCGATTGGTCTTTTGTGACAGAAAATGCTTTGAAGGACTTTCCAGAGCTCTCAAAAGGAGGAGGCCTCCTCTTGAGGGGGACAGCTAGAAAACAACAAGAAACATTAGTGAAGGAATCTCCTTTACTGTTTTAAAATCTACTTTCCTGTAAATGTGACGTATATGTAAAGCACACTGGATAAAAGTGCCATGTAAGTACAGACCATTTACCATTTACCATTTAAATACTAGAGTTCAGTCTGATGGAGGAACAAGTCCAAACTAGATCAAACTACCGTTCTCGTCTGCTGTGGTTGCTCTCTTTCCGATGTAAACAGCATCCACATAGAAATCTTCCCCGGACTGGTCCTTGTAAAGGGAAAGCTGCAGCACGCTGTAGCTGCTCCCGATGTATTCTGTCTGCAGAGAGCTCTGCAGGTCCATGCATTTGTAGCTCCAGCTGTGAAGAAATAATGACTCTTTCTATCTGCAGCAACATGTCAGCAGCGTCTCATTACTTGTGTTTTACTGACTTGGAGTCCTTGTTGAACAAAGCGTTGATATTTGCCGTCTCTGTCTTGGTTTGACCTTTGCTGTCGCGGTATGTGAACATCACCCCGACTTCATCCTTCAACCTTCCCTTGTATGCAAAACAAAGCTGAGAGGAAACCAAGAGAAAATGCTTCTGATGAATGAGGAGAGTTTGTTGTGTCTTTATTCAGCTGCAAAAATAAACCAAACTGTAGATGAGGTGCATAAAAACTAAGTCCACCCTTAGTAGTCCTCAGCCGCAGCCAGGAGCTGCTGATCAATGCACTGATTAACTGATCATCATTAGCCTGATCACCTCTACAACGAGCCAAGGAGGAAAGACATCAACAATGATCTTACAGAAGTTGCTGCCCACCGACAGACTAAGCCTGGTCATGTTTATCAGATGTAGTGTATCTGCAGCTGAGTTTTACCATGGGGTGCTGGTCCAGGGACACTGGGCCGTATGTCTCTCCGGACTCTTTGGTGTAGCTGTTCATGAAAAGAATCTCAGCGTTCTTCAGCGACCACAGCCCACAGAAACCAGAGTTGTTCACAGGAGTTCCTGCACCTTGGCTGATCTGATGAGGACAAGACATCAGCACACACTGAGAATCCAGAGTTTCTGAAAACTACTTTGTCTGCGAGTCCTGCAAGGGTCAAATTTTACCAACCTGCCTTCACCCGGACCTGTTAGGATGATTACCAAACCAACCCAGTACCCGCAGATGTCTCCCAGTTAGATCTGGAACCGACCCAGGACCCACAAATTGACACATTCATTGTAAATCTACTCCCCTTCCCCTTCCCCGCATTGCTTTTCTTTATTCGTTCATGTATTTAAAGTCATGCTGCTGTTTTGACAATGTTTTTATTTACAATAAAAAAGGTAAAAGACAACACTGACAACATATTTAAAGCTTTGTTTTAAGTAGAACTTGCTCTAAACATTTTCTTTAACCTGTATAATAGTGCTCTGGACCGCTAGCCCACCTCTCTGTCTTTTATTTCGAGGGCTTTATTCATTTGATTGGGAGATTGTTTCATAAAGACCAGCCCTGGTCTCATCTGTGTTCTCTGTTCCTGAATCACATAACCAGCAGCAGAAAAATCTCTCACAGGCTGCACTGGACGGTGGGATGGCGAGAACATTGCTCACCATGCTGGCGAGGAATAAAGGTGATTCCAGCGCCCCATAAGAACCACACCTGTCATGTCCACTAAAATAAAATCCTCTTCTCACCAGCAACCCGCCAGCCCCAAAACACATGAAATGTCTGACCCGTCGCAGGACTCTGGCGGTTTGAACTCTTGGTCCAGCTTTTTCAACAGTTCTCGTTTGGTAGTTTGTTTGTTGGCACTGACCTGAGAGTTGCCGTTTTCAAAGTCTTTGAAGTATTTCACGTTTGCACCCTCCGAGGTCAGAATCTCAGCGGGACATTTGGCTGTTATCAGGTCCTCCAGAGCCGACCGCACCTGTTCCAGCACACCAGCCAGTTAGAGTCCCTCTCTGTGGAGGTGCTCACGTTTGACATAAAAAACAAGGTTCATGAAGAAGGTTTTTATTGCTGTGATATTGAAGCACAGACCTCAGACTCAGTGGCGTTGAAGGCGATGGGTTTTGTAGGAACTCCCTCCCAGAAAAGAGTGAAGGTCTTCATGTTGCTTTGCCCCTTGGTTACCTCGGCAACGGTGATGTTGGTGTCTGAGCCAAAAACCTCGTATTGAAGAGGTCTGAAGTCACCTGCAAGCAAAAAACATCTAACAGGAACTGATTTGCTGCATTTTGTCTTGTGGTTTCTGCTCAGAAATGATCTAAAATAATTGATTATTTCTCTGCACCTAAAAACGGTGTAAAGCATCTTGAATGAAAATAAAGCTAACAGCAGATAAAAACTCCAGACCAACCATGAACCAACATGTGGACATTATCTGTGCAAAGATTCGTGGTGCTGAAGTGAAACAGAGCAAAGTTACAGAGGTTTAGTAAAGAGGTGGCTTGGTGGTTTTCAGGGAGGTTCCTCGTTTGAAGCCTGAATTACGAAGGGTAAATCAGCTCGTAACTCTGACTGCGATCAGCCAGCTTGCATGATTGACCCCCATTTTAACCATGAGGTCCAGTGGAATTATCCTGATGTCACCATGGTTACACCCATCTCACCAATCATCACGGTAAGGAGGGAAATATCTGTGACACAGAATGACTGGCACCTGTCCTCCCACTCCATTTAAGTGGTAAACTCCTCCCGGGTCACTGCGGGGCTGACTAAAAAGGAGCGGACCCAGGGATTTTGGATGGGAAACCGTTCTGCTGGGACTCTTTAAGATGGAGTTTTTCAGTAAATACAGTTTTATCCTGGTGAACAGAAGTTTTAGAGGCAAAACACAAAGTTATGAGAGTTTAGGATGTTTTTCAAACATGAAGCATAATTTTGTCTTCTTTTATTTCCGGTTTGGTGGATCGTGGTTGGAGATGATGAAACTTAGAGTTTAGGAATCTGTGAGATTTGTGCTTTCAGGAAAGATGCCGTTTGTCCATGAGCATGGCGTGTGGTGGACAGCTGAATCCATTTTCTCCTTCTCCATTAATGCATGGTTTGTCTTAACTGTGTTTCCTGGTCATAGAAACGGCTCTGATGAGCTTTTAGCTGAGATTCTGTATTGTTAGTGGATACCACACATCTATGTTTACATAACAGGCCTGACGTCACACCCCGTGAAACCGGATGTTATGCCCATCGTTGGGACTTTAAAGGTTTCAACGCATATATGAGGTCAAGAATGTGTATTGTGATAAAGATGAGATGCACTTTTACGTCATCATTTTCCACCGTACCTCTGTCAGAGTTGAATGTGACCTTGTAGTGAGACCCTTGATCGTCTTCCTGTTTGGTGACCTGGACTGTGTCGGGTTTGATGGACCACAGATTGTTCAGAGCTGCTTCCACCACCGCTGCTGAGGCGCTGACGGGCATCGGTGCTACAGCACATGAAGAAGAAGCTCGTTAACAAACAGCAAACCAAACCTGAGAGTCTGCCGTTCGTTTCCATCCACGCTACCAGTTTTGGCGAGTCCGTAGCTCAGGCTGAAGAAGGTGCTTCCACAAAGCTGGCTGGCACAGCTGCTGCTGACGCTCACCTCCTGCACCTCTTTGACTGCTGTGGCATTGAAGGGCCAGGTGTTAAAGGTAACCACCTGGTGAAGGTGAGGAAAATAATAACAAAAAGCAAGAAAAGGCAAATGAATGAGCAGAAAAGTGAGTTTTATATCAAAAGTGGCCAAAAGATAATCCTAACAGCTGCTCAGGTAACTTCAAAATACTCAATTCCTCTCACATTACACATCACATCACATTACTCTCACGCTATAAACGTGTAATATGTGATTTACCAATGAGTCAAACAGTTAGTGAGGAACTTTGAGTTCTTACAAATGTGTGTTTGAATCCACACAAAAAACAAGTCGACAAACTGCACAAGCAACATGTACTTTACCCAGAAAATTCTTCCTGTGCATACATATCATTCAGTCCATGGCTCAGCGTACATGTGCTCTTTCACACCCTCATAACTCTTCTTTGTTCCACATGATGCATTTAGGTGCTGGTGGAAAGCTTATTTATCTCGAATTTTATCAGGTTTGAATTTTATTTCAAAGTAGAAGGGAGGCTTTCTCTGGAGTTTCTATTAAAAGAGTTCAGATGCTGTTTGTTATTTAAATCAAAGAGCAATTCAATTCAAATATTTTAATAAAAATAAACTTCATTATTCAAAGAAAATGTGCTGACAGACTCAGACTTTTTATGTTCTTCACTGTCCACATGGACACGTTTAGGATGCACGAGGACTCACTGAGATCAGGTCAGGAAGTCTAAACAAAACAATCTGTCCTGGACCACACCGAAAAACCACCGTCCTCATCTCAGTGTACGTGCACGTGCACAGGAAGAGCGACATTTTGTCCAACACAGCGCATGTAACTTAAATTACATTAATTTTGAATTTATCTGATGATGCTGCAGTTATAAAAATCAGGATTTTATCAGATCATTCATTTGATTAAAAGTACAGAAAAGTTTGTGAACCAGCTGTGACTTGGTTGAATCTGAACTGTGTTAATGCATCCAGGAACATTCCCAAAGATTTTCCCAGACAAAACGAAGACAAGCGAGCTTCTAGAGCTGGCTAGGCGAGGTGGAAGGTTGTGTTTCCTAACGGAGAGTCCTGATATAAACCCTGAATCTGCAGCTCAGCCGCTGCGCAGCGTACCTGTTCTTCATCAAACGCTTCATATTCAGCCACGATGTTTTGAACTTCGTTGACAGCATCGTCTGTCTGGTCTTCTGTGAAGGGACTCTCCTCTTGGAACAAGATGATTTTAAAATCGGCTTTCCCGCTGTTTTCATAGTGCAGGAGCTCCATGTAGTAGCTACGGACAACATAAACGTCTTATTTACAGAACCTTTTACTGACTGCAGTTTGCTGTGAATAATTGCAGCCAGGCTTACGGTTTTCCTTTCTCCAGAGCCAACACTTTAGTTTTCTGTGACTCCAGACGTGAGTACTCATACACGTAATATGGCTGGAAGGCAACTTTAACCTGAAGTGAAGGAAAAAAGAAAATATAAAAAGCAGGAAGGAAAAACTTCTCTTAAAATGAATGCATTAAATTCAGGAATACGCTCACCTTATCTTGTGGTCGGGACGAGTTGCTGAGGTAGAGTTCACATCTGTCGTCGCAGTGCAGGTACATGGTGAAGTTGCCGCTGGCCGGAGGCACAAAGAAGCCCGTGGATCGTGTGCTGAAGAAATTAAACTCATCAGCAAATACCTGTGGCAGGGAGTCGATCCACTGGCTCCAGTAGCCAGCTGTTTTGTTGTAACGCCAGATGTCAGTCAAGGGACCAGGGCGGCTGTTGTTCCACACCTCCATCTTCAAGCCTCTCCCACCTGGAAATGGAATAAATGATCAGGTGATAGAACACTTAGAAAAACAAGGCAGTAAATGTCCCACTGCTAACCAGATGATTAATGACAAATTACTAATAGCCAGATTTTATCAGCAGCATGTAGAATCAGTGCGACACGCGATCAAAATGAATATAAAGCATGTAAGGTAAATCTGCAGGAAAAGGATCAAAGTTGCTGTTATTAAACACTCCCCCACTGTTTTCTCTCACCATACGGTGGCTCAGTGAGGCTTTAGATAACAATGTTCTCGTATGTTCCAGACATTTCTTGCAATGTGAACTGAGAATTTTGGATAAAATGACTGGAGAGGTTGTGAAGAAACACTGTAGTTTAATTTAGTTTATTCATATTATATTAATCTATAACTAAAGTCATCTCAGGAACCTGAACTGTGAAAGTAAACAAGTTGAATTGAAGCTGATTTTTAAAACAGACCAGTGAGATACAAGTTTGATCTGAATTAATCCACTTTATTAAATTCAACGTAGTTAAATTCATAATCCAGTCTTGTAATGTCCACATTGGACCACAGCTATAAAAGCTGCAGCTTTTGTGGTTAAGGTTGAGAAAAGGAATAACACGTGAAAATCTTTGTACAGAAAAAGTTGCAACCCATTACAAACTGCGTCCCCATAACGAAACGAGTGTTTTCTCTGCATCCACCAGGTCTGTTTGAAGACTTTTGGAGTCATAGTAAAGGGAACACTTGTGTGATTTATCAAATGGTAAATGGTCTGTACTTATAACGCGTTTATCCAAAGCACTTTACATGTACGTCACATTCACACACACATTCACACACTGATGGCGGAAGCTGCCATGCAAGGTGCTCAACCACCACCCATCAGGAGCAATTAGGGGTTCGGTGTCTTGCTCAGGGACACCTCGACATGAGCTCTCCGGACCGACATCCAACCGGCAACCCTACAGGACGACCACTCTACCACTGAGCCATGCCTGCCCAGCCATGTGTAACCAGCAGAATTTGTATTACTGGTGAAGAATAAATGAAGATGGCACATTGCACAAATGAAAAAAAATTGGACTTGCCTAAAAAATACATAAAAGTTCTCAACCTGTCAGATCTTAAAGCTTAACGTGGAGCACGGATGTCATCATGTATGTAAACAGATGCTGCATGTTAGTGCCCTGATGGATTAAAACTCAAGCTGCAGCTCATTACAGTTCAACCAGTTATCGTTTTATTCTAATTGATAAAAAATATACACTAAAAATTAATTAATTAATTAAATTTTTAAAAAGCCAAGAACATCGATGCGAACTGAAATAAAAGCTGCTAAAGCACGAGAACAGCAATAACCTCAGACGTGTTTTATAAAGAACGTGGGATTATTTGTTCTAACGGCAGAAATCAGTGCTAACGCCGCTTGTTTGAGTTCTGCAAACCTTTAGGTAACTGATGAAATGATTGACGCCTCTGGACGTAACTAAATGTTTATTTTTGGTCCTTTTGTTTGGCAGCATGATGTGGATGTCAGCTCTGGATGAACTGGTTTGTGTGATTTGGAGCATTTGCTTTGAGACAGGTAACAGATTATCTGTTACAGCAGACATCTCATCAAAGCCCAGGAAGAACTGTGACACAAACAAACTGATCAGTACAAATACTTCAAATTCCTTCTGCCTCCATTTGCTGCTCAGATAATGACATAAATGGAGGGTTAGGAAGGATTAAGACAAAAAAAAAAACTGGTTGCATCGAGTAACAGACAACAGAGAAGAGAAGGAGACGGCTTGTTCTCACCCGGGTACATCGTCATGTTGTTCATCTGGTATTTAGCAGTTATGCATGTTATTCTGTCATCGGCCACGCTCTGGACTTCACACGGCAGACCTGAGAGATAAAAGTAATAGATTATAAATAACACTCAGACAATCGATGTTTGTTCTGGTAACATCCTCTTTTTATTTTAACTGGATGTAAAATTATATGATCTGCTGCTGGTGCAAAGGTTTAAATACCTAAAATCTTCTGATGTTAGCTGGAGGAATCGAAGAATCCAACTACTGTGTACAGCAGCTGTAGAAACTGTTTTTTCTAGTCTACCTCATGTCTCATGCTCTCCCTGTTCCAGTCCAGTGAATTAGCTCTGTGCCTCCCTTTCATACCTTGTGGTTTTCTTCTAGTTGTTGTGTTTAATAAAGCTCCAACCTGCTCTGTTTTGCACCTGCGTTGTCCTCAAACTTTACATCACATCGTAGATTTAAGCTCAGATATCAGAAGTCAGATATCAGAAGTTAAATGAAGACTTTTAGCACCGTTTCTACTTTTTGGTCCAGTTTTTGTTAAGTAAATAACAACAGTGTGTTAAAATGTCCCATTTGAGG
Source organism: Melanotaenia nigrans (assembly GCA_037177435.1). NCBI lineage: Eukaryota > Metazoa > Chordata > Actinopteri > Atheriniformes > Melanotaeniidae > Melanotaenia > Melanotaenia nigrans. Next base: position 27,223,077 of record JBAFTC010000019.1, read on the forward strand.
TTCCTGATGAGGATCTGATGATCATTTATTATCTCTTGACATGAGAAACCTTTAAATGAATTAAACGAGGCTCTGCTTTCTGTTTCTTATGACCGAAATAAAAAGATGCAGGTCTGAAACAGGCACCGAAGTTGGAAGTAGAAAACATTTGTCTGTGATTCTCTCTCAGGAGAGTTAAAAGTGCAGATTCCTCAGAAACAAACGATGAATGAATGAATGAAACTTTATTGTCATTGCACAGGTGCACCGACATTTTTTTCCAGTCAAACCCGTCCAAGAGTGGACAACAACGACATGTAAACAAACAGGATCGGGCAGACTGAGGCAGTTTTCCCAGATGGAAAAAGATAACATGAGGAAGAGGATGAGGGGGAAAAAAGGCGTCTCTACACTGGGCCTAAAGGCCCAATGTGGAGATACAAAAACAACAAAAAAGCACATATTCAGTCACAACATAAGAAAAACAAGACTTTGTTGAGGCTTCGCAGAACCCGAGATCTCAAAGTCACACCCGACTTTTTTTTCTCTTTAAGCTTCTTAGGTTGGCCGTTTCTAGCTGGATGTTAAAAAACTTCCCAGCAAGATGCAGATGGTGGAAATAATAATGAAACTTCGCAGAGCGCCTGGCAATCGTTCCTACTTCATATTTAAGCCTTTCAAGTTTTCTTTTAGCATCTGGTTTCAACAACTTTTGGCTTCCAATAACCAATATTCTCATTAAATATGTTTTTAATCTCTGTTTTGAGCCTGAGAATTAACTGGAAAGTTTTCAGTAACTTTCTTGGTAAAATGTTTAGGAAAAACTTTAAAACCAGTAACAACTTTTCCTTCTCGACTTTGGGAGAACAGATGGTTCTTCATTTATGTTTTATTCATTTTATTTTCTTTGTTTATTTAGCTGGGGCGGTGCAGGCTAATGAACAGCCAGTAAATTCAAGCACTTGCTGCCTGATTTAAAGGGTGTTGTAAGGATATTTATTGTGAGCAGCAACATCTGCCTTTTCCAATCTCCTTGCTATGATTTAGTTTACATGATGTCTAACTTGTCAGAACCTAAAAGAAAACCTTGTTTTTGTTTGAATTTAATGAGGGATTTTTGTTGTAACACCTTGACCTTTTTGGGTTATTTGAGCTTCTTATTCTTTGTGCAGCATCATTTGAAAATCCGTGCTGAGCTGGACACGAAGTAGAAGAACTGGTGTTTTCTTCTGCTTTTAAACCACATAAATACATAAGATCACAGAAAGGAAAGTCAGTGTTAAACTTCCTGAAACAATACTTTTATATCTACATAGAAGAGCAGCTTCAACGTGAAAATCCCTTCATTATCAAATACATGTAACCAAAAGTCGACAGCATGTTAAATGAGTCCTGAAATCTTTTGAAACAACATGCTGGATCATTGTTGTCATGGTCTGTAAGTCTCTAAAGCCTCTGGAGGATTATTTTCTGTCTTGTGTGACAAGTCTACACTTTTCCTTTGTTTAAAGTATGCACGCGTTGTGTTGGGTTTAAAAGGATTATCACCGTCGCATGTTAAGGCTCCAACAATGCGTAGCCTTGTTTTGTGGAGATGCATCCAACTCGATCAAGGTCATTTTGAACACAATGTACTGTGCTGTGAGTAATGAATAGTTACCTCCAACCAGAACACGCGCCGGCTGGTCGGTTTGGTCGAAGAAGCGGCCGTGGACGGTCAGCAGAGTTCCGCCCATGATGCTGCCGTTTGATGGAGAGACTCCCGTCACCTCTGAGCAGGAGACACAACGGACATTTTACCGTGAGAAGACCAGACGCAGCAGAGAAAGTGTGCTGGAAACGTGCCACGTGTCTGTCTCCTGCACCTGCAAACGTCTGGAACATGGAGAGCTTGCCCAGCGATGAAACCCAGAACAGGTTCTTATCTGGTAGACTCCTGAAGAAAACCACATCATTGATCACGGTGTTGGCAAAACGGCAGCTGATGAGAAATTGTTCTAACATCTTACCTTCCAAAGTCAGCGTCCAGAATGTAGCTCAGGTTGTGATGGCCTGTTGGAGTAAAACTGGCTTACTAAAGGACAGTTGTTTGTTTTCTATAAGAACAGCTGGAATTCATTCCTACCGACATACGTCCCCGTCATCTTGCAGCTCATGTATCCCCACTGAGAAGTTTCAGAATCCAGCTGCAGGTTATACCTTCAACATTTCAGAAAAAAAAGATAACTATATAATTATTACCTATATTTATATAGTTCTAAAATATAATTCTTTGCACGAGCCGCATGTAACATTCCTCCGTTTGTTTATGTGAAATTCTGTTTAATTTGGTACATTTAGTTGTGATTCCAGGAAGAGAATTACTTTGGGTGAACTGGGCTGCAGGTCTGGCGTGTTTGTCCTAAACAGGACGATAAAATGTGATTCAGTTACTCACAAATCATCTGACTCCGGTTTCAGCAGGTCACACGGCATTCCTCCCATGTAAGATCTGAAAAGTGGTGGAAAGTTAAAATAAAGTCAAAATCTAAGTTGAAATATCAGAATTTGATTTTTATCAAATAGAAATTTTATCTGGGTTTTTGCACAATTTTTACAACAATAGCAAAATGCTATTTCATGTGTTTAATTCAATTAATCTCATTATTAATAAAAGAATATTGTCAGTGTAAATATTTTGGCCAGAATAGTTTTGTAGTAAAATCCTGACAGAAAAGTTCAGCTCTTTCAGCTCAGTAACAGTGTGGTAATAAACATCAGTGCCTACAGTTTCTGAAAAGCATCTTTTATGGGACAGGCTACAGTTTCAGGTTTGCTAGCATTAGCCACAATGAGTGAGCTGCTGGCTGCATCACAGACAGGAAAATGATCACATCTTACCTCTTTATGTTTTTGCATCATTTTTGTCAGCTTCAAAGCTCCATGTGAGACTTTACATTTATCAAATGTGTGTTTACGTAAAGAAAAGGTGAGCTGTGCACACTCCTGCGGCCCAGAGTGCAGAACCCTCAGTAAAATTTGATCCTTTGTTCCCCATCAATGATGACTGGTACCAAAGCTGATAAATACTAACTAACTGGTTTAATAAATGCCTTTTATACACGTTCCCATTGTTCTAAAAAACCAGATGTTTACTTATTTTTGCCGTAGACAGAAATATTTCCTCATATCTGGATCTATAGAATCAAACATTTTCCTAGAATGAGTTTAAACCCTGACCTTTCTTTAATTTTATTTATTTTTATCTCCTCTATTTTATATTTATTTACTATTATTTATGCATTTATTTGATACAATTTATTACTCATTTTTATCTATCAATTGTTATTAATTTATTTAATTGTATTTTATTTTAATCCAGTCTTTTTCTTTTTGTTATTCTTTTCCTTATATTTCACTGCATTTATTTTGTCTTTATATAAATGTAAAATTTCAGAAATACGGGTTTTACTGCAGAGAGCCTTCTGTCACCCAAACATTGAGAACTTTAATTAAATGGGTTGTGAATAAACACAGTAATCTAAGGGAACTGTTAAGTTAAGCATGTTCAGTTGACATAAATTTAATCTAAATTAGTCCAATTTAAAACGATTCATTGCAGCTTAATTAACAACCCAGGCTACAGTTTTATAATCAAGACAGGACTGGTACTACTAAGGTTTTTTTAGTACGTTAATGAAGTTTTCATGACTTTGTTTCTTTGCTGAGGCAAATTTCCATCAGGAGTGTAAATCTGAAGTTTGATCACAATAACTTTATTTCACCGTCATACCTCAGAAAACGGACGTTGAGGCCGTTTGAGCTCACAGCCGTGTTGCTGCCGTACACGTCCGAGTAAATCCGTCCTCGCAGCGTCACCAGTGTGCCTGCAGAGGTTTGAAAAGGCGGGTTAAACGTGAAAATTTAAACAGAACTCAGTCACATCCCTGCACGCTGCGCCAGCTGTACCTGGAGGGCCACTGACCGGACTCAGGGAGGAGATGGTAGGTGTGCGATACCACACGGACTGAGGAGAACCACAGGAAACATTCAACAAGAAGAAATCAGAAAATCCAAAACTTGACTGATGAGCTGCATGACGTGTGGAACTTACATAGAAGCTACAGTAGTAGGGTTTATAAGACCCGCCACATATGTTGCTGTCAGGAATGGGGACACCATCTATGCTGACATGGACCACATACTGGTCATACGGCATCGCTCTGTGGTGGACCAAATCATTGTTTTACATGTTGATTTTACTAATGAGGTTTTAAAAGCCAGAAGTTTTAGCGTACCTGGTGTAACACATAATCTGGTTTCCATGCGTCGAGTCTCTCTCCACATCGCAGGGGATGGACAAGGTGTCTGACACCAACGTCACGCGGTTTCCAAACATGTCGTTTTTGGGGTTCAGTTGAAACTGTTGCTCCTGAGCAAAACCTAACAAAAAAAGCCACAATAATCACTAAAGTAAAACCCTCCTCTGGTTTAGATTTGTCCATGTTTGAGTCAACCATCAGAGACACATGAGCCACATCTGATGCTGGATCAGGACTTTCAGCACCACTGGAGCTACACTCACATTTCTGTGTCTGCTGGCTCATCCTAAAGATAATTTTATTTACATATAAAAACAGAACATAAGCGATGCAAAATCCTCTAACAAAGTCAGAGACTACTTTTCTATAATGGCACAATTCTAACGTGGCGTTCCACAGGGTTCTATTCTAGGACCTCTTCTATTCCATATCTACATGTTAGCATCAGCTCAGATTTATGCAAAGAAACATAAAACAGTACTTCAGTTATGTGGATGTGAAACTAATAAACTAGTCCAGAATATCTTTCAGTTAAACAAAGACCAACATACTGTCTTTGGAGCAGTTAAAAGAGGTAAAAACAGT
>JBAFTC010000019.1:27265877-27278272 GCA_037177435.1 Melanotaenia nigrans
CTGACATCAACCAGACATTCTGGTCCAGACAACTGCTGCTCGCTGGATGTTTTCTCTTCTTCAGACCATCTCTGTAAACCCTGGAGATGGTTGTGTGTGAAAATCCCAGTAAATACTCAAACCAACAACCATGACTTGTTCAAAGTCTCCTTTCTTCCCCATTCTGATGTTCAGTTTGAACTTCAGCAAGTCGTCTTTATCATGTCTACATGACTACTTGCTGCCATGTGATTGGCTGGATGGATATTTGAATTAGTTGAACAGGTGGAGCTGATGAAGTGGACGGTTTGTAAAAAATTGAATTTATTCCTTGTTAAATGGATAGAAATAGTATATGTAAATACTCTCAACTGGTCTTTAAACATCACATTTAGCCAGAGATTTGACTGATTCACTCATCAGGATGTTTAAAGATATGATTCAACCATAAAACCTCCAGAAGTACAGCTCTGACTCAGGTTTAAATGTTTCTCATGACCTCTCAGATGTTTGTTATTTAAGCCACTTCTTCAAGCTTTCAGCTTCCCTCACTCCCTCCTCTCAAGCCTCCCATCTCTGTTCCTTTTCTCTCTTTCAGCCAACACATCAGCACTTGCCTCTTCCCTTCCCACCCTCACCTTTCATCAGCATCATCTGGGCCCACTTGAGGCCTTCTGTGCACATCAGTCCCCTTCACATGTTAATGAGTGTAAAACAAGTGTACCCATGGCTTCTGTTGTGTTTCCCTGTCCCTCATTTTCTCCAGAATGGAAACCCTGACAGCAACAAGCCCCCCTGTAACTCTCAGGAACTGGAGGACTGTGATGGCTTTCCAGAAGATAGCTCCAGCCTCACACACTTTGATGAAGAATCACTCCAGCCTACTCAGGTGGTAAGTACCACTTGGATACTCAGCCCCTTTTTGGCTCATGCCCTCATACGTACCATTTTCTGTCACCTCTTTTTATCTGTCATTCACCCGGTACACCCCGGCTACCTGATGCTCAGTGACTTCATGAGGGCATGTTTAAACTCAGCCTCGCCCCTGTGAGCAGGCCAGTAACCAGCTATTTGACCACAGAGCTCTGCACAGGCCTCATGTAGAAGAACAGGCGCACTTACTTCACTCTCATCCTCATCATCTGAGCAGTGAGAAGCTGAAGTGATGAAGTTGACAGCTTTCTGTAAAACAGCTGATGCGGTAAACATTTAACCCCGGGCACCGTGTCGTTTAGCAAGTGATTGTTGAGAGGTTTTCACATCGCTGGAGAAGCTGTGGCTAAGATCTCTGATACATTCATGTTGAAAGTATGAATGCTAGGAAGATCCCAAAAAATACAAAACACTGCACAAGCCAGATGGTCTGTGTGTTTTCAGGAAGTTTTTTTTCCTTTAAAAGAAAAAAAAGTGTGTATTTCCTTTCATTCATTTAATATTCAAATAAATTAACAAAAATCTGCTTTGTTTTTCATTATTCTTTTAAAAATCTGAAACAAAAACTAAAATCAGCTTTTGAAGTTCAGATTTTAAGAAATAAACCTATAAAAACGACCAATGGACAGAAATAGATTTTAATATTTAATTTGTCGGCGTTCCATGACCCGGAGGTTGCTGTGTCCCGCTTAGTGTAGTCCAGGTGGAGATACATGTGTCGTGATGGGTGTCTAAAGGACCCAAAAGCAGATGTGCAACCAAAAAGTGGAGCTGGTGAGTCAGTCAAGCAGGAGTCCTGTAGCGGACCAGGTGGTGGAGCGGCCGGGCGAGTTTTCAAAGACGAAATAAGTAGCGCTGACACCTAGTGCTTCAAATCAGAACTGCAGTCGAAATAGAAACCCCCCCTCGGAGAGATTTGTTCAGGTTGCCAGTTTGTGAGAGGACGGCTCTTTTATATATATAATAGTCTATGGAGGACGGAGAACGTGGCGCCAGCAAACATGATTTTTAGCAGGATGCCGAGGCTTTTTAGCTTTTTCTGAAACTATTTCTGGTCCGCTTCTTGTACCAGCTTCCATACCTGCAGGCTGCTGCTCTTTTGCCGACATAAAATACCAAACGCTGCTGTTGTTTGGCAACCGTAGGGAGTCGCATATGATTGGTTAATGAACCAGAAAGCAGGAAAGAGCTGCACAGTTCACCGAAGTTATTCTGTCATGTAACTCTTATTTTGAAAGGAGAAAAGTTTGATAAAAACATTGTTGATGTAGAGAGACAGATCGTTTATAGGGAGGCTTCCTCGCAACAAATGAAAACATTTGAAATCATTTTTACAGAAAAAATGTCACTTATTTAGACTTTGATTTGTTTGATGGATTAAATAGATCCTCCTGCAGCTTCCTGTAAATATAAGGCTCGGAAACTGTCAGAATCTTCATAAAAAGGAGGATAATGTGGTTTTTGGTTGATTTGGTTAACGGCTGTGACCAAACACCGACATGCCCAAAATTAGCCTCTCTCGCCAAGGTAATGCCAAATTCAGATTTTTAATGTGATATAACTCATAACTTAGTTATTTATGGGTTAAAAAAACAACACGTTAATTCCACAGATTAATGTCCAACACATTACAGCATCCTGAATGATGGTGAGCGGTGATGACTTACAGAAAACCACCAGGACAACTCAGGGCTGTTTAATAGTGAGAGTAAGAACATTTCCCCATGAACAATATAAGGCAAACTTAAGGGAAATACTTAGCACATAAAGGGCCATTTACTAATATTTAATGATCATCATGAGAAGATAAAACGTAGGTGGTTTGTTGCCACCAGCATAATGTAAAGTCGTATTCTCTGTGTCAAAGGTTTTGGCCGTTTGTTGTTTATCTTGCGGTTTTTTCTGCTAAATGTAAAACCATCAGAAGTTTTGCATCTTCTAAACTTTAAAGAACCTACATGTTCACTAACACAACCAACATGAAATGAAAAGTCTTGTATTTTGTGTCTAAGCATTGAGGTGCATGTACTTATTTAACAGGGAAGATTTTTGGGATTAAATGGGTTAACCCTAAAAATGGACCCTGAATTATTGGCCTTATATTATCATCTATATAACTTATCATTTTCCTTTTCTTTAAAGCATTTTGCTCCTTTCATTTGCTCCAAGTTGCCCTTTATCCTGCAAAGATGATCTCATGTTGCTGTAAAAGACAGACTGGCTTGTTAAGGTGAACATGCTTTCTCAGGGACACAAAAATGAGCATAGAAATCCTCTGCTTAATGTTTATGTAGCTTAATCACCATCACTGTGTTTTAGAAGTATAAAAACGAAGTATTGAACGCAGATGAATGTTTTTTTTTCTCATGAAACCTAAACATATAAAGCTCCTTTCATTTGCTTCCTCCAGTCTGTGTCCATGGTCGATGCTCTTCTTTCAGTTTCTTCGGTTTCATTTGCACAAAATCATTTCTGTTTATGGTGAGTAATTCTCCAGCACACAACTCTTGCAGCAGTTACACATGAAGCCTTTCATTGTGTAATGAAAGGCTAATAATAAGTGAAAATACAGAACAGTGTGTGTCCAGGCTGGGATGAAGGGCCTAATGTGAATACAAGTCCTTTAATGTCTCTTCCTCCATTTATTCTTCTGCTGCTGCCCATAAATAAGCTGGATTGTTCCTTTTACATCAGCTTTCTGAGGGACAGGAGGGTCGGTTTGGTGAACATGTGAATGTATAGGAGTGTGTGTCTGTACATGTGTCTCCAGCATCTCACCCAGCCTTCCCCTTTCTATTCTTGAGTTGCTATCATTGCTTTCACCTTAATGCTTCATCCGCTCGCCTGCCCACCAGGATATACGCTGACCTTTTTCATAAAACCTTTTAGCCTAAAATTCTGGCTGCGCCTGTTAATTTGGCGCCTCCATCGATGTGCTTCGCTTTGGTTCAGATCCCAGCTGAAAAGAAAAGGAAAGGTTTTCTGTGTGTTTCCGTGGAGGAGGCTGTGCGTCATTTCCACACCTCTAATACAATCAAATGTTTCTGAACATGGAGGCTTCCTTTTGAAAATGTTAGAAAAGTTTTAAATGAGTTTTTTTATTAATCATAACACTATCTGATATAAAGTGGCACTTTTTTTAATGATAAAGCTGTTGGTAGTTAGGAATCTGGAATTTAAGATATTTCTTAAACTAATATGTTCTTCTTCTTTTCTTTTTTTTTATATTTATAGTGTCCAGATATGGACATCTGGAAATTAGCCAGATGTCAGAACAGCTGGCTAAAGTTCCCCATGTTGCCTTGATCGTATCCTCTAACATTCGTCTCCATGGGGGTCCTGCCCTTTATTCTTTATGTGTTTCTTATTATCTAGGATCGCTGTTGATGTGTGGTAAATTGTGGGGTAAATTAGCGTCTTGGGCTCTGTCTTGTGTGTATGTGTGTGCATCCACACCTCCTAGCAGATTTCAGAGGTTTTTTTTTTTGTCTGTTGGCCTTGGAAAATGGCTCCAAGTGTCCAGTTTATCTATGATCTTCCTTCTCAGGTCAGCTGCTCCTGGGCTATCTAACGGGGTTTGGTACGTGTTCTCAGATGGTGGGAACTATATCAATGATGTGCCGTTTTTCATTGATCTAAGATTGATAAAAGATTTTGTTTAGGGACGTTCGAGTACTAAATCTGAAGTTGTTTAATTTTTCGTTTAGATCAGGGGTGCCCAAGTCCGGTCCTTAAGATCTACTACCCAGCACGACAGTCGCTAGTTTAGAGGTCATTGGTTATCTAGCACATGTAATCATAAAAGTAAAAGTTTTGCTTTAAGAGACCAAATAAATTTAAAAGCTTCAGCAGCACAAACAGAAGCTCCACCTTTACTGTTGTGCTGTTAGCCGGTGTAAACAGGACCTGTGTGCACAAATAAAGATGAAATGATGGATGTCGTCGTTGCCACAAGATTCTGGCTTTTTATAAAAAAACTCTCCGGAGCCTGTTCTCAAACCTCTTTACAGTTCTGTTCAACCAAAGCCATTACCATGGAAACGAGAGCCCACAACTTAACTAAACTTTGTGTTTTACCGTCTCAGTCATGGGCTGGGTTTACGTGACGATTTATAGAGACGATGTCCTTCCTGCTCAGAAAGCACCTGCTGTCTAAGCCTAATTATCTGCATGGCTGCAAAATTATGAGAAGTCACAGTGTTGAGAGCCTCTGAAGCGATCCCGATCAATGTGTTTTAAATCAATACATTGCTTTAAAAGTCTGGCCATTGAATGCAGCTAATAGGAGGCGGTGCGGGGCTATTATAGTCTGCATAGAAAGTAATCAAGCACCTCGTACCTGCTTTAAATAAAAGCTTTTAGTGACTGTTCTCCTGCTTTACAAAGAGCTGCTGTTATAAAAGCACAACAATGAAATAAAAAATAAAGAAGCATGTGCACGGAGGCCAGATGTCTTTACAACAGCTGAAATGCCAACTCTGTCATCATCATCATCATCATCACTGCCACCCTGTTCCTGGAAGGTGGTTTTTACAGTGTGAGGAAGGAACGACGTGCAGCTCTGTCCTCATTTAAAAGTGTTTCATCTGAAGCAACTGGCTGCTTGTTTATAACTGTTAATGCATGAGAGTAAAATGGTGTTTGATGGGATGGGACTTTTATTTAGTCGTTTTTATTTGGATGTAGCAACCAGACTATTCATAAACAGCCTTTGTTCAGCTGCTGCAGGATGATGATTGGCTTGTGGAACCACAGCGGTCCTGGTCGGTGCTGCTGACACCTGAGAAGAAGCCAGTTTCACACCTTGTTTGCATCTTCACACAATAAAATCAACAACAACCCTCAACTCAGGCTGACTAAGACGAGCACAGAAAGATGTCTGCTGCACCGCTTCAGTTACTACAGCAACGGGAGAGTAATAAGGTGCCTGTGGGTTTAATTTTGACTACGGAAGATGAAGCATGGTACATGACAAGCTAAATGCTCTGTTGGGCTTCATTTTTTTAACATTTTTTTAGCCGACCAGTACGGGAACATGTTGATAATATTCTGTGTAACAAGACCACGTCCATCATATTCGCCCTAAATGAGCTTTTAAATAAAAATAAAAGACATTTGAGTATTTTGTACGTTATGACAACTATTAACTGTTAAAATGAATTCCAGCTCACCTTAAATGACTTAAAATGAAAGATCTAAAAATAAAGACTCTGCCTTAAAGCTGTGTTGTATGAAAAGGACGCAGGTTAAACTCCTTCTGTTTAAAGCAGAGGTAGGACTATGTAAAGATCCGAGAAGCTGCTCCCCATCACATTAAGTAGGTGCTCCTCATCCTCACGTTGCACTCAGAAAAAAAGGCAAACCTAACTCATTTCACCCAAATAATTCTGAAATTAGCATCTATGTGGGATAGCCTGCGTGGCTTTGCTCTGGCAGCTCAGAAAACAGCAGCTCAGGGTAAAGGTCAGGACAAGATGTCTTGGAATTCAGTTGTTTAAAAGTTTTCTAAACTTGTTTAAGTTGCAGAGTATTTCTTTACATCATAAAACATTCATGCCTTCAGTTTTATTTATATTGTGCAGAACCATAACAAGGAGCGTCATAGGGCTCTTTACATAACAGCCCAGACCTCGCAGCAGCCCTGGCCTCCTGCAGCATCACTGAGAGCGAGCGAGAGAGGGTTCAGGAAAGTTTTAAGCCTCATCTGGACGGTAGAACCTGCAGTCTGAGAGTAAACTGCTCATTTAGAGTAACGGTGCTACATTTAGTTTTAATTTGCAGTATTTTAAACAGTTAAACTGCAGCAGTGCTCAGCCTTTTTTAATAAACAACATTGTTCCGTTGACAAGAGTCCCACAAAGAGAGGGATAACAGTCCAGAGTCCTGCTGTAAATTTAAAGCTATCAATGATCTGTTGGGAGAACCTGCATGCTGCCGTCTGCCTGTATGTTGCTCTGACACTTCCCACCTATCTGAACCGTTCTGGAGACCCAGTAAGAAGAGACTGAAGACTGGATGGGGGAGTTGCTGGTGATGCCGATGGCTTTGCAGGTGTGGTAGAAATCCAGATATATTGGAGCTTAGCCAAGGAGAGCTTGGTCTGTGCAGACAAGAATTTAAAATGTGTTTGTGTAGAGATGAGATGAAGGTATTATGTTTCCTACTGGTTACTGTCAGAACTCCCAGTGCAGCACTTTATATCAGCCAGATTGATATTCCAGACCACAGTCCAGCATAACTTCCACTGCTATTATAGATGTCCTGATGAAGATTTATCGTCTGATCCAAGACATTAAAGGTCAAGTATCTGCTGATACGGAGCTTTATACGACATCACAGGAACAACAACAAAGTAGAAATTCCTTATAAATAAAAAAACAAAGGCTTTTTTTCACTCTAAAGCAAGCTGTTCATTCTACGGGGCCGAGCATGAATTTTACACTATGTTTAAACATGACATTAACTAAATTATAGAGGGGGAAAATGTTCTTGACAATTATTATTATTACACTTAGTTTTACTTCTGTGTTAAAACATGAAAAGAAAAAAAAAACTCAAATAAAACATTGAAATAGTCATATATCTAACAGTAATTGTTTCTTAATGACTTTGAACACACTTTTTAAATGTTTTAACATGATGAACTTGGATTAGCTACCAGAATATGCCACTGGAACACCGGAGTGATGGTTGCTGGAAATGGGTCTCTGTACAGCTATGTAGATATCCCATAAAAAACAGCTGTTTCCAGCAACAACAGTCATTTACCACATTAACAATGTCCGGACTGTATTTCTGGTTGATTTCTTTTTATATGAATTGAAGAAAATGCAGATTTTTTTTAATAAAATCACAACATTTCTAAGTGGCCCCAAACTTTTTGAGCGGTAGTGTTTTAATGTTTTACTTTTTTAAGTAAACCAGAATGCTGCAGGTAACACGGCCGCTGGTAGGAATTTAGATTCTGGGTTCAGAAGTTTAATCCAATGCTTGCTCACTGTTGCTGGAAGTTAAGTCCTTCTTTATTCTGCGGTGGATTGGTGAAAACCCTTACTTCCAATATAACCGTGACTTTCTGATCTAGGCTCTGTTTGCTGCTTGTGTAATTTTCAGGTTTTTGTGACTATTATGTGTGAAGCTAAACCCATGGAAAACATATCAGATACAATATTCAGGTCTGAGGAAAAGATTTGACATAATGAGATAAAAGGCCCAGGTTTCCCCAAATTACTGCATTAATGAGTAGATGGCTGGACACAGGCTTACCAGGTAGAGCCATTGTTGGTGCCCCCCATGCACCCCACCGCTTACAATGAAACATATGAAGACATGCTCCTGGAAATGCTTTCTAGTTCGTTACTTACACCATATTAAAAATCTGAATTTGGCATCATCTTGGTGAGAGAAGCTGATTTTGGGCATATAGGTACCTTGTCATAGCTGTTATCATAATCCACCAAAAACCGAGTTATCCTCCTTTTTTCTGAGGTTTCTACAGTTTTCCAGCTTTACATTTAGAATTTTTATCGAGTGTCCAGAAACAAAGCTGTTCCGAATGCTTTGTTAATCCAAATCTGGCACCTCAGTGAGAGAAGCCGATTGTGGACGGAAGCTCTGCACATGCACAGATGTAAATAGACAAAATAAATCAGATTTACAGGTTTACATGATGAAGGCATCGGGGTATTGGGGAGACTCGACGTGTGTTAATCTGATTCTTTTTAATCAGATGACTACTTGAATTATCTGATAACTCTTCAAATACATGTAAATGGGCTCTGATGCACCCCACAGCTGCAAAGTAATCCGAGTATTTCTGCAGATGACAGGACTCAGAAGTCTGAAGTGTGAAGAGGAATAGTGAGAGTAAAATGATCCCACTAGAAATTAATGGTGAATTGTAGCTACATTTACTGGCTTTCTTTTCTTATTTTTATTTATTTATTTTTAATCGTGATCATTTAAATCCCACATCTGTAAGAAATTTTTAAACACATTGTTTGATCATTTGTTCAGAGGAGCTGAGACTTTGATTTTTCAGATGTGCAGAACATCAGTGAGAATCGTAAAGCTGTCTGTACAGCCTGAAACCTCTTTGTTCATTAGAATTGATCCTCTTTTGGGTCTTTAGGTTGATTAGAAACGGCCAGTGTTGGCACTCAAAGGAGCAACTTATTTTACAGATGGATCAAAGCCTGAAATAATCAATGAGATGACCCGTTAAAGGCTTCCAGTTTAATGAAACCTGCATTGACTCGACCGTCTGTGACACACGGCCTTCTGATTGAAGTTGGTGCAGTTATTTGTCTTTTTTTAACTTTTGTTTTTTATGGAAAACCACGACCTGGACCGTCTGTGGTGTCGTTGTCTGTCACCTCACTCACTCACAGGCGAGTCTGAACATTTGCTGCTCGCTCCAAGTCAAACACGAGTGGACAGAAAATGAGTTTTTGCAGAGGAGGGAATGATGGCTTTTTAAATGGCTTGTCACTGTGTGCAACCATCAAGCACCAACATGTGGGTTTGTTTACTGGGAATTTTAAATGCCTGTCAGATGTGTACTGAGATGGGGAGGGCGGCGCTGCCTGACAGTCTCCGCGGCATGTTGGAGCTGCAGGACGGGAGGAATCAGATGTCGGGGAGTGATTATGTCACAGCATCATTTTCTATCCAAACAAACAGAGTTGGGCTGGAATAGCAGCAAACCACACGGAGATGTACGTCAGCCACATTCATCAGCGAGTTCATTTACAGAAGGGATAGGCCAAACTCATGGACTTTTATGGTTATCACATTTCATTCAGTACAGCTGCTTCCTCATAACAAGCATCATGAATTCTGAGGTGCAGATCAGCCACTAAAAAGAAAGTTCAACACTCTGGGAGGAAAGTTGTAGATATATTTGATCCTTTTCTACTAAATCTGTCAAAGAGAAGAAAATATAAAGACAAGAAAAGTGTTAGGAAAATTCCTCACATGAACGTCAGACATTGGTAAAAAAGTCACAGCTGTTTACTGCGATTACAGGAGTTCAAACACAACCAGAAGACAAGTTAACACAAGCCAGCTGACAATGTTAGAACTGAAGCCCAGTTTCAGGATGCATCCTTGTATAGCCCATCCCTCTGGGAACAATGGTCCCTCTTGGCCTCTGGTGCTGGACCCCTGGAGTGAGGTCCATGTTGACCGACCACAGAAGGCGGCAAAGTCCTTTGATGTGTTTCTACAACTGTATTCACTCCCAGAGGGCATTAAAGGTAACAGTCGTGCAAAAACAGTCCTGATCACAATCTTTAATGACTAGCTGTGTCTCTCACAGGTGGTCACAATATCATCAATACAAGATTTTTCTATCCAAAAGTTTGTCTGAACAGATCCTTTTTTAGAAACTCAAACCATGACCACGGAAGACTAAAAGCCACGAATGTCGGGTTGATTATTTCAACACTGAAACTGTCCATCACAAAAGATGCATTTCTCATCTGTATAGTGTAACATTCAGTGAATGCATCACATAGCACTAGACCAGCATGAGTTGTACATAATCACATAATAGCAAACAACACGATAACGTTTTATTTTTTTTTTGTTACATTAGATAAACATTGATGCCATTTAACCAAACTACTGAACATTTAGCTTTAGCATAAAAAGCTGCTGGTTATCCTGCAGGTGTTTTTCTTGTATTTCCTCCTTTCTCTGCAGCTTTTTATGTCATGCCTTACAGGCTGGTGAGCCATACTCCAAACAAACACCTTTATTTTTGTTTTTTCTTCTATATTAAACAAAGCAAACAAAAAAATCCGACAAGGATGTCTCAATCCGTTAGTTTGGAGGGAATAACTCTTAAGTCTGCTGTACCACTCTAACACACCTCTCCTGCAACTCACACGAAACCAAGACATAGCAACATAAGCAGCAACGCAAGTGTCAACATGAGGGTCAACACAAGCATAAACAGAGCTGCAACACGAGGATCAACATGAACTGTAACACAAGCATCGACACAAGCATCGACACAAGCATCAACACAAGCATCAACACAAGCATAAACAGAGCTGCAACACGAGGATCAACATGAACTGTAACACAAGCATCCACACAAGCATCGACACAAGCATCAACACAAGCATCAACACAAGCATCCACACAAGCATAAACACAAGCATCCACACAAGCATAAACACAAGCATCCACACAAGCATCCACACAAGCATAAACACAAGCATCCACACAAGCATCCACACAAGCATCCACACAAGCATCCACACAAGCATAAACAGAGCTGCAACACGAGGATCAACATGAACTGTAACACAAGCATCGACACAAGCATCCACACAAGCATCAACACAAGCATCAACACAAGCATCGACACAAGCATCAACACAAGCATCAACACAAGCATAAACAGAGCTGCAACATGAGGATCAACATGAACTGTAACACAAGCATCCACACAAGCATCCACACAAGCATCGACACAAGCGGCCAGTGTATGGATACACTCCTACGTCTTTATGCATTTTCTTCATGTCCATTGCTTTGGCGCCAGGTTGGTTGATTGCGGATCTAAACACACTATGGCTTCCCCATGAACTGTGGTGAAAGCTGCTGTAAACACTTGGTTAGCTCTTTTCTTCATTTAGGTTGCGTTAAATCAGTCGTAAACATAAATGATTACTTCCAACAGCTGGCCGAAGGAATGAAAAGCAGAAAGAATACAGACAGGTGTTATGTCTAAATGAATGAATACATCAGGTGTGTGTGTGTGTGTTTTGACCCACTTTAGGCATGTGGTGGTGTGTTTCTCTCTGCTGGGTTACTCTCTGCTAGTATTTCACTTCATATTTTGGTGTGTATGGGACCTTTTTTCAGCTCTATCTTTGGGTGGAAGGTGTGTAGAAAAGCGAATGACAGCATGTAAAGACTTAAACAAAGCAGTTTGTATAGCCACCCTCTTCTAAATCTTCCTTTTGTTGATGATGTGCAACACGCTCATTCCCACAGCTGTGAAAAAGAACATATTTTATTTGTTATTTTTCTCCAATTTAACTAGTTTTTATAAGTACGGCTGCGGGAAAAGGGCCACACTGAAAGGCTGCATTAGCAAACATTAACCTTTAGTGTCCCTCTAATGCTTTCTGATACATATAACGTTATCCTAGGAATAAACACACACACAAGAAATAAACAAAACAAAACCTTCATCGCTGCAGCTGTCGTTCAATAAATATCATGAATATATATAAAAAATAAATATCACAAATATCTTTATTAACTAACTAAATCCAAACATAAATTATATACTGGCTGGGAGGGAAGATGTGTACCCAAAGCTGCTCTGTTAGACTGAGATGTGGGCCTGAAGGGTTCATGATGTTTCCAGCAGATTCTGAGCCTCATACTCATCAGACCAGCAACGTTTCTCCATCTTCTATTGTCCAGTGTTGGTGAGTGTGTGTGAACTGTAGCCTCAGTTT
>JBAFTC010000019.1:27369576-27382298 GCA_037177435.1 Melanotaenia nigrans
CTCCAACCAGTCTGTCCATTCTCCTCTGACCTCTGACATCAACCAGACATCCTGGTCTAGACAACTGCTGCTCTGGATATTTTCTCTTCAGAACATTTTCTGGAAACCCTGGAGATGGTTGTGTGTGAAAATTCCAGTCATGCCCCGTTCAAAGTAAGTTAAATCCTCTTTCTTCCTCATTCTGTTGCTTAGTTTGAACTTCAGCAAGTCGTCTTCATCATGTCTACGTTCTTGCATGTGATTGGCTGATTTGATATTTAGTAAGTGAACAACAAAGTGGATGGTGAGTAGATGCTCTAATTTTTAAGTAGGTTTCTTTTAATTATTGGAGAATCTGTGCAGCTTTTTTCTGAAGGGTAAAACTCCTGAAAAACATTTATCTTGTCTGTGACCGCGGTGTTAGTGCCGACTGTCTGATCAGAGCCGGATTCAGCTGGAAACGTCCCCAGAAGGCTGAGCAGTGCTTTCTCCTGCTCATTAACTGATGCCGATGAACTCAATGTCCCACATCCTGATCGCATTCCTGCTGTGGGGACAGCTGCTACTTGTCCGACCAGCCACTTTTCTGACCTCAGGGAGTTCAATAAATCAGCAGGGACTCATTCAGGTTGGTCACATGTTCATGAGGCGAGAAGAGTCCTCCTGTCATGTGGCTGACCAAAGTGTTTTACATGACACTGACAGTATGACACATTTCCAGCTAATTCATTTGCATTTAGTCCCATGTGCTTGAGATGTTGAGAATTTGATACAAGCTTACCGGCTAAAACAAACACTCCACAGGAATACACAGAAGAGGCATCGACACACTGCTAGCAGCAGTAGGCATGGATATGTGGCGGTGTTTATAAGTGCTGTAAAGAAAAAATCTTTGAAGTGAAGAAATCTATTTAAATTAAATGCATTGCTGCAAATTTGCCAGGTAAATTCATTTTAACTTGTTTATTTGGCAGAGATGATGCACAACCATGAGATAACCCCGAGTTGACTAAAAGCTAATTTCCATCTGCAGTCCCTGGGCAGGTAAAACGGTAAATACCGAATACATTAACAGCATATTACATAAAACGATTGACAAATGAAAACAAATACAGATAAGAAAAAGCTACAATTCAGTCTAAAGAGGATTGAAAAAATATAAAATGAACATCAGTCTGAGTGGAAACTGTAGTTTNNNTGTGTATTTATTTATTTATATGTGTATATATTTATTTTTATATTTATTTCTTGTTTTGTCATTTCTCGTCCCTCATAGGTTTAAGGGTGGTCGCCCCAGCTGGGGTCCAAGTTGTTCCTCAGTATGACGAGTGAGCCAGTGTGATGGAATGTAGAAAATGTTTTGCAGCAGATGTTGATGTTTGATGCTCTTAAAATTATTCAAATTGAGGTTTACCTTTATTACTATGCTGACATGTTTTTTAAAAGACAAATTACTGGTGTCCATAATGACGCCTAAGTATTTGTGTTTTACAGCTTTTATAACTCCCCCATCAAACAAAATGTCTAGATCGCATGTTTTAGTCATTTTTTGATGTAAAATATATGCAAACACTTTTTACTTAAGAGTTAAACATGAATTCACAAGCCAATCAGACACCTTGCACATGGCATCTATTGGTTTAGCTGCAACTTCCTCTTTAGATCTTCAAAAAGGGTAAATTGCAAACAATAGAAACTGACATATTTTGTACATTTGTGATTTTTGGAAGAACCTGTTTATTTCAAAAACTTTCATTAGTTTTGATGAACAAGAAACATGCAACGGGTTATTGCTGAATTTTGCCACTTTGCACACATTTAACAAACACATGTAGTTTATTTGACTGAAAATAAAATAATTTAATCTGTTGGTACCAAGAAGAAAATTACATGACTCGAGATCTCATAACCTAATTTTTTAAGTTATTTAAATGTTGCAATTTACGTCATAATTAACTTTGTTTTTGAGTGTTTAAAACCTATTAATTAAAATATAATCTCTTACTGTGTAATATATTACGTGATGACGTAATCGTCAATCGGCGTTGTATGTGCCGGAAATCTTTTGTCAATAAAGTTTAACTTTGAAACCGGCAAAGATGGCGGAGTACGATCTGACAACCAAGATAGCACATTTTCTGGACCGGCATTTGGTTTTTCCGCTGCTGGAGTTCTTGTCTGTGAAAGAGGTATCGACATTTTCTTTTACAACGCTGAAATATTCTGTAGCTATTCAATTTGGACGTTAAAAACATGGTTTTAGCTGAAAACAATCCGTCTCAGCTGGTCGGTACTCGCCTAAGCTAGCCCATTAGCTAGCAGCTAACGATAATAATTAATTCTCTAACCTGGCGCATTTTTGTCTCGTCATATGTTTACGGCTGCAGTGTAAGTTATAGGAGCAGAAAATTACAAAATTTTTATTGACTATAACCATTTATTTTAGGTATGTAGCTTTGTTTCTTTGCGTGTCAGCCTGTAGCTTAGCAGTTGCCCAGGATTAACTGCCTCTGTTTGAATGAGACCTGCCATATTCATGCTTCTGTCTCTCAGCCCAGTAATGTTAAAGTGCGCATTAAAAGTGGGTTGTGTAGCATGTGCACGTATGGTTAATCATGTAATTATGTCTATTTTCATGGCAGATCTACAATGAGAAGGAACTTCTCCAGGGAAAGCTGGACCTCCTCAGCGACACCAACATGGTGGATTTCGCCATGGATGTGTACAGAAACCTGTATCCTGACAAGGAAATCCCACACTGTAAGAGCACATTCATGTCATACCACACTAAAAGCAATTTTGACAGTCACAATTTCAGTATAAGATGCTTCTTGGATACAGTGTACACATTGCCATTGTAGCTGTTATAACAATTGTTATTGCCCCTGTGCAGCCTGTATGTGTCTTTGCTTTCTCTCTGGGACTGTCCTTTACATCTTGCTGCTATGGCATGTAAATTGTGGTATCTATAAGGTATTATCTCACACATACAGGTCAGTTCAGATTGTTCAATATTTGTTTCTTGGTGTGTTAGCTGGAACAGATTTTATGTCAGTTTGAAAAATACCTAATTTTCTGTTGGGGTGTTAATTCCTGAGATTTCCAAATACAGGGTATCCATGGAAGCATGTAGATCTTTTAGTAAGGGCATCGTTGTGTTGAGCATGCCCGCTTTCATCGTGATTCTAATCAATCTGACCAGCATTCGTGTTTTCCTCTGCTGATATTACTGATGCAGGCCAGTTATTCATTTTAAGAAGCTAAAAATTCAAACCACAGTCCCTCTGCCTCTCACCGACTAGTACTCCTTGTTTTTATTTGTGAAATCGAGGTTTAAGATCGGCTCTTATTAAGAGCAGCTGGAGGAGTTCTCCAGTGTACTAAGAACTTCATGTCCATCAGAGAAACACACACAGCTGAACAATCAGTCTCCTTGTCATTGTCATTTCTGAGGAGAATTACTGCTTAAAATGGAAGTCTCTCTTTCAGCTTCATAAACCCTGTTGCAAGATGGCTAGCTGCACACTCCTGCATATTCCTGAAACGAGTGTGTGAGCAGGAGTGTTTTCTGGGTGGGCGGGAGAGCGAGCTGTCTGCTGTGAGTGAGAAGCCGTGTCGCGTGCGGTAAGCTTCACTCCGACCAGCAGAACGAGCGCTACGAAGAAAATCCTACATAACACTGCTGTGATAGTTTATACTTGGTGATCGTAATAAAGCAGTTTTATATATCGTACGGAAAGCCTTTCAGGATACATCAAGTTTACTCGATATACAGTCCTACATGCAACACTATCATGACAGTAGTTGAAATGTTAAAAAAAAGGCAATAAAGGAGTGTAATTAGTAGTGTGAAATCATTTCTAAGTCAACATTTAGATAATAAGAAATGTTACACACACAGGTAAATCTCTCTTAGCGCCTCCTGCTGGTGTCATGGCTCCAAAATAAAACTGAAAAAAAAAAATACAGGCATTTTCTCCGTCTCCCAAACCTGGGAAAAGATTAACTGGTGCAATCCAGTAAAAATCTCTCACAACTTTTCTTCCAAAGAAATTGCTGACATTGAAAAGGTTTTAAACTTTAATATCTGGTTATAAAATGTTATGTAATGGAAGTCAGTGGGTCATTTTTGGCCCCAAAGTTCAGCAGAGGGAGTATCTGATACCACATAAAAAAATATTAAAAATATTAATGCAAACAAACCCATTTTCCTGCTCATCTTTGACACATCCAAGACTCTAATCAACTCCAAAAACTGCCCCCAGATATTTATTGCACGGAAAATAATTCAGTTTTTGTGGTTAAATAATGCAATAAATCAAATAATTGGCAATGAAAGGGTTGAAATCCCAAGAATTTGTTTGGTAGTTTTGAGTAAGTTTGATTAACGTTAAATGTGGTAAATTTTCCACCATATAAACAGCTTCATATCATCAAATATGCAACACAACTGCATCCATGATCTCTTTCCATCTAGATAGCTTCTGCGATGCATATAAGAGGGAATAAATCCTGATTTTCCTCAAAAGTCATAAATGGAAAAATAAAATGAAGTGATTTATTTATTTGTCCTTGCGATTTGGCTTTTTCCTGCTCCAGATGACCAATCATTATTGGTCAACCTGTTAAGATGACACAGTAGGAAGGTAGGTCGGGGGGATGGGTGATTTTCTAAAATATTTGGAAAACAGAATCACAGACGATGTCTTTTACTAAAGAAATCACAGCTTCGGTCCTTCCACTATTTGGCAGATTTGTCATGTAGGAATACAGCAAAATAAAGCTTATTTATAATGTGTGATGTGTTTTTCACACCTATTAACAGTTTTTGGGAAAGGAGAGGGGGGAAAAAACTCATGGCCAGTTGTGTTAAAAAAAGCACTCCTGCAGGGGTACTTTTTTCAAGACAACACCGGCCTCCTGAGAGTGCTTTGGGACATGGAAGGGTCCACTGCTCATTGAGCGCATAATGGTTACGTTTGCAGCGATGGCAGAGAATCCACTTTGCTATATGCCCAGATTCACCTTCAGAAGCAGAAGCGTGTGTGTCTTTTGGAGCATGTGATGAAATAGCAGAGCGTATTACAGCCAGATTATTTCATTCAAATCGCTTTTTGTCTGCCACTGTTTTTGTGATGGTTTGAATCCTCATCATTGCTCAGCTTTACCATGCTTCTTTATCTTGCACACCCCTAACTCACAGTAAACTGTATGTAGCTGCATTCATCTGTCAACTCACTGAAAATGGTACAAAAGCACGTTTTCTACCCACATATGATCTCGGTATGAATCACTGTTTAATGGATGAATGTCCTGCTTCAGCCTTGAGGGAGAAGAGGAGCACTGTGGTGGCCCAGCTGAAGCAGCTTCAGTCGGAGACGGAGCCCATCGTCAAGATGTTCGAAGACCCGGAGACCACCCGGCAGATGCAGTCCACGAGGTCTGTCCCAGCCCCATTTCTCATTCTGACATCATCATAGTACTTCTGGCATGTATGGGGACTATAAGCAGCTGTTTGAACTCTGTCTGTCTTCATCAGAGACGGGAGGATGCTGTTTGACTATCTGTCGGAAAAACACAACGTAAGTCCTTTTTACAGGTTCCTGCTGCAGAAAAGTTGCACTGCTTTGTAATCTCAAACTGGGTCTCAAGACATGCTCTTGCGTTTCCATAGCAACCAGCTGTCACAGAGTCAAATCATCCAACACCCACAGATGTGCTTATTATGCACTCAATTACCAGAGGTACTCCATGCAGCTTTCTGGATAATGTCTTCTTAATTTGACCTATTTTACCTCATCTACAGATGACTTCTCTTTGGTGACTAGTCAGTGCATGAGGAGAAAAAAGAACTTTAACATTTACACGGCTGGTAAATTTTCTTGTTAAGGTGGTAAAAGAACACTTTGTTTGTGCCTAAAGGATGAACGATGTGGCTGCGTTCTACCCGGCAGCTTGAACGCACCAGTTTGACTGAACCTCAGGGCTTCAGAGGCTGTTTGTGTGTTCATATGAATGATTTGCATTCAGACATTGTGAGTCCGTAACGTCTTTTACATGCTTGCTCCATCGGTTTGTGCTCCGTGTTCCTGACCCGTATTTTACCTCTTTAGTTCCGTCAGGAATACCTGGACACGCTGTACAGGTACGCCAAGTTCCAGTACGAGTGCGGTAACTACTCCGGGGCTGCAGAGTACCTCTACTTCTTCCGTGTCCTGGTGAGAAAATTCCCATATGAAAGACGAGTTCATCAATACATGAAATCTGATGTGTGCTGCTTTCTGCTCAGGTTCCCTCCACAGACAGGAACGCTCTGAGCTCTCTGTGGGGAAAACTGGCCTCTGAGATCCTGATGCAGAACTGGGAAGCAGCCATGGAGGATCTCACTCGTCTGAGGGAGACCATTGATAACAACGTAAGAATAAAACCAAGAGGAAACTTTCTATATCGCATGCTGACTTCTGTTTTTATATGTTCAAAACGAAGCAAGATTTGACCAAGTTAGAAACGATGGAAAAGGGCGCTGCTGGTGGTCGCTGATGGGGAAGAAAGTTTTCTCCATACCTGCCAAAAAATGAAAGAGCCACAATCAATTCAACTAAGTCAAAACCAAGAATAAAGTGTAAGTTGATTAAAAATGATCCAGGAAACTTTTCTGGTGAATGAAAGTTCAGAGCTGGAGGAAAAGCTATAAACTGAATCTGAGGCCAGGCGACTGCATTTTCATCCCTCTCCGACTGGATTCCACTTCCCCTGAACCCAAAGCTTTTTATGAAGCTTTTTTTATTTAATTGTGTTGAACCAGCTGGAGTAATAAAATCAGTCCTGCTGGTTTCTGTCACAACTTTGATGGCAGCTTTCTGGAGGCTTTTTTCCTTCAGACAGCTCCACATGGACATCCAGCCTGTAAGGATGAGACGGACTTTCATACATCACGGCAAATTTAAATGTTAGTCTCATTTAAAAAACCACTTAAGTGATGCTTGAAATTGGACTAAGGCAGCCAAGTGTTGGGTTCAGGAGCTGAGACTCTCCTACATGTGTTCAGTTTTCTTAATTCCCGAGGTGACCTTCCCGCGGTTCGTTATGAGTTAATGAGTTTATGGTAGACCAGAGTTTATTAGTGGACGTCGTCTTTTTGTTGGAAAATTCCTTTTTGTTTGTGGTTTTTGTTGATCCAGTCAGGAAACTAATTGAGGTTCTTTTTATGTCTTTTACATGTTTTTATTTTTTTTATTTATTTTCATATTCTATTTATACACATTTGTTATTTACACATGAATTACAAAACATAAAATAAAGGGCATCTGGAACAATCCAGTGTTTCACGTGATCAGAGGAACCTTCCAAGAGATAGTTACTTTAAATACATACGTGTACATTTCCACATGTTTGTAGTAATTCTGACCACCTGAACCGACTCTCCTCAAACTGAACTCTGATGAAGTAAAAGTTTTCCCCCTGCCCTGTTAATGAGAAACGCAACCTCACCTGGACGAATTAGCCATCAGTTAATATCTTCTGTTGTTTTCATGTTTACTGAATTCCTCTTGCTGTATGTTTGCTGCAGATCCCTGGTACAGAACCGGACGGGATCTTCACTAGTTGTGGGTTTTGTTTGTGTAACGCTCCATGTTTGCTTCCTGTCTCCTCTCAGTCGGTGAGCTCTCCTCTTCAGTCGCTCCAGCAGAGGACTTGGCTCATTCACTGGTCCCTCTTTGTGTTTTTCAACCACCCCAAAGGCAGAGATAACATCATCGAGCTCTTCCTCTACCAGCCTCAGTGAGTCACGGTATTTACACGCTATCAGAGGAAAGCCAGCTGTGCTCTGGCTTCATGGTGCTGTTCTTTCTCTCCCTCAAAGATATTCTCACCCTTTAAACCTGTCAGCATTATTAAAAAATCCACCTAGTTAGAAAGCTGCTTCTTTATTTCATCAGTTTGTTTTTTTACCACTTCTTACCCTTGATTCAAAAATGTTCAGTTCATATGCAGTGCTATAAAATAGATTTTATTTACTTATTTATTTACTTATCTACGCTTTGCTGCATTAAATCTTTTGACCAACTTCAGTCCTGATCATAACCAACACATTTACATGTATTTTTCATATCATTTTAACCCTTCAACGGCATGTAGTAAAATTAGTCCATGTTTTAGCCCGTTGTCAGACACACACAGTGATGCATGTCTGTGAGTGTGTTCAGTCTGTGGAGGGAGATTTAAAAACTGTTTCATGTACTCTCTGCTCTGGGTTTACTGGGCCCAGACCTTCAGTCGAAGAATAGTTTTCGCTAACAAGCTGCACTGAAACGGAAACTAAATAAACTTGCTCTGGAAGCGGAGATCAAATTCTTTCATCTGTGCCATTTAACTTCAAATTAGGATTGACAAAAACCGTTTCCCTGTAAACATTTTATATAAACACACATTTATACCACACACTGACATTGATACCAACACACCAACCACTTTAGTTGAAATCGTGTTTTCTGTTGCCAAGCAACAGTCACAAATGCAACAAAGGCCTCATTGAAACGTAATATTAAATGTAATATGTAGTATAATTTAATATAGCCGTCACGCGTATAGTGGAAAATTTTGTTCTAGATTGGATGAAAAAACAATTAAGCCAAAAGTTTATTTTGAAAAGTCATTTGTTGAAATGTAGATTTAAAAAATTAAAGTGATAATTGAAGTCAAAACGGGAACTTTTTGTGTGTACAGAGCATTACACCCCAATTCCAAGGCTGGAATTTTAAAACGTGATTTAAAAACTGAAATCCTTCCAAATTTCTGTCCCACTCACACTGGAAAAGTTGAGTATATTTATATTGAAACATACAAAAAATGTACCTAAGGGGTGCAAAAGGGTTAAATAAAATAAAGGATGAGACCCGGCCAACTGTGTCACGTGTTTTTTAGGTACCTGAATGCCATCCAGACGATGTGCCCACACATACTACGATACCTCACCACTGCTGTCATCACCAACAAAGATGTACGAAAACGGAGGCAAGTGCTGAAAGATCTGGTGAAAGTCATTCAGCAGGTGAGAGGACGACGTTCAGAATGATTCAGGTTGAATCGGTGCCTCGTGGTTTAAACCATCTTTGTCTCGCTGGTTAGGAGTCGTACACCTACAAGGACCCCATCACAGAGTTCGTGGAGTGTCTTTACGTGAACTTCGACTTCGACAGCGCCCAGAAGAAGCTGAGGGAGTGCGAGTCGGTAAGGACGACATCAGCTTTCCTCGACACTGCTGGTCACGGTGTACAGGCCAAAATGGCCCATAAGTCATCTGTCTCCTGGAATTGAGGGTAATGTGGAGCTTTCTCCGCAACCGTCCCCTGATCTCCTGAGTCCCAGGCTTTTAACTCTGCAGCTATTCAGCCTCAGCAAATCCACGTCTGGCCTGATTTGCTGGCTCTTACTTTCATTCATTTTGATTTCCAAAGCGGAACAGCTGTCAGATTTAGGAGTCCTCTTTAGAAACCCTCGACCGAGGTGGTGAAGCTGTGCTTGGGGACCATTTTGCACATCTTTTTGCAGTGTTTGCACGGCTTCAGCGGCACAGCCAGAAATGGAGGGTGAATGTAGTGATGGGGGGATGAAGGTGGGTCAGGAGGTCACCGCTGCCGTGACTTCTGCTGGTTTTTCATACTCGGGAGTTTAAATGTGTGTGTGTGTCTGTTAGATGACATTTGTACAGTAATAAGTTGTGTTTGGATCTCTGGAAAGGAAACAAAGTTTTCTTTTCTATTTATATAGATTTTTTTCTGTTCACTAGAAAGTGGTTTCTGGGCTGGTTGTGGCCCCAGTTTTCTGTTCATGTCAGTCATCAGTATATTCCTACTTTTCCGCTTTCTCCCGTTTCCAGTTGCTCAAACTGCTTCAGACTCCGCTGATCAGTATCTAAATATCTTTGCTAATAATCTGATTCCTGGTGTAACTTTTCACGATTTAGAAGTAATTTTAATGTGCACACTAGGGCTGATTCGATTCACCACAGCCTATTTTGATTCGATCTCGATGAAATCCACGTCTCCAGGACACGGCTTTGCAGCATGTACTGCTGGTACTTGGCTCCGCCCTCTTTTTAGGATTGTGCTGCAGTCTGTTTGTTCCACCTGTTTGCTGGCTGTTTCCCTTCATTAAATCCAGCTGCTGTGGAACCACTTAGAGCCGGTGATGGTGTGATGAAGCCTCCTGACAGTGTTGTCTTTCTGGTCAATTGCTTCACAAGAAGTGTTAAAACTTGAGGCCCAATTTAAAGCTCAGAGGGTGGTGCTGACATCTGCTGGTTATTCGATGTCCAGCAGCCCTGTCAAATACGTACGCTGCATGCGGTGGATATGTAAACATAATGATGCAACTGTATTGTAAATCTATATATAACTTGCGAATAAAGTAATATATTTTTCTTCATATGTAGACAGCTATGTATAATTTTTATTTTTTTAAGGGTGTGTATGTACACGATGGTGGCAGGAAGTGCTTGTGTGGCCGGGACGTCAGGTGAGCGGGAGGGTTGTGCTTTATTGACTCCTGTTCAGGAATGAGACCGTTGTGACAGGGCTGAGGCTCAGGTGATTCCTCTTTGATAAAACTTCACCAGCCTTAAAAAAACCTCATAACAGACTGAAGAAGCAGGTGTGCACAAAAGCTGAAGGGCCAGTTTGTGTAAGGGAGGAAACAGCTGATGTGTTTCAGTCAAATGATATTGTAATTAACAGATCATCAGGAGAGTATTACACGGCCTGGGATGTGGCGGCTGGAGGACCGGTAGTGGCTCAGCATGGCTGTGGTGCTGCTGTAAGAACAGCTGGAACAATAAAATTGTTCAGATGTGAAAAGTTCTAAATAATTTAAACGGGTGGCATGCCACACATTCATCTCTCTCTTTGTTATCCTATTTGAAGATATATCAGTATTTCCTCACAGCTGATGTCTCATCTTTTTGGCTGCTCCTTCTCTGTTGTCACCTTAAATTACAAGAAGGGAGAATTTCCTTTTTTCAGCAGCTCCAATCATACAGGCACTCACATGATTTAGGAAAAGCATGGCCGTGATATTCAGAAAAATAATACGGGCCTCGATGCAGGCTTCATTTGCCCCTCCCCCTTTACTCCAAGCTGGCTTCGGGGCTTTAGTACCAGACATGGCATCACTGCTTTGAGCCGTTTGGGCATCTGTGCACTTTTTAAAGATGTTAATTTATTCCTACAAAGTCCCGAATGTAAAATACATCACCAAGCAATAAGGATGGCACCATTACTGTTATTCTGCTCTAATTTTCCAACACTGTAAACGTGTAAAATCACATGAACACTCCTTATAGGTCCTAAAGATTTCATTAGGAAAAATAACGTGTCAGTGGGGTTAACGTGTGGAATTAACACCTGCTGCATTAATGCATGACCGTTATTCATGCCATATTAAAGTCTGAATTTATCTGTTAGAGAAGCGGGTTTGGGGCATGTAGGAGCTTTGTTACAGCAATGAACCGAACCCACCAACGTGCCACCACGTTATCCTCCTTATTTGTGAAGTTTCTGACCGTTTTCCAGCCTTCCATGTAGCGGACGCTGCAGGACGGCCCGGTTGGGTTCCTTCCGTGTGCTGGTTGAGCTTTTCTGCCGTCGTGACTCACACATGAGCTCGTATGGAAAGTGAGGAAATTGAGGAATTGTGCTTTATTTGACTAAGTTAGTAAAAATGCTCATTCTAACCTGGTCACAGTGACACCTCGGCTCTTGTGTTAATTCGAATGTTTTCGTACATAAATTTTTCTAACTGCTGTGAATGGATTGTGTGAATAGTCTGAATCTTTACCTTCTTCAGGTTCTTGTGAATGATTTCTTTCTGGTTGCCTGTCTGGAGGACTTCATCGAGAACGCCCGTCTCTTCATCTTTGAGACCTTCTGTCGGATCCATCAGTGCATCAGCATCAGGTAGGGGGTCTTTAAAACGGCTGTGGAAGCGTTTGTTGTAGAAAGGAAGCTGCTTCATATCTCTGCTCCTGCATGCCTCCAGACTCCTCCAGGGGTGATTTACTGAAATGAAATCGCTCTCTCCTCTCAGCATGCTGGCAGACAAGCTCAACATGACGCCCGAAGAGGCGGAGCGGTGGATCGTCAATCTCATCCGGAACGCCAGACTCGACGCCAAGATCGACTCCAAACTGGTGAGCTTCACAACGCCCAGCCCATCAGCGATGTTTCTCCGCACCAGAGGATAAGTGGGACAGGACACCTGTCAGGATTAAACGGCTGAGGTCGTTGTGAAGTCGGACCCTCAGAAAAGTGTGTTCTTGTTTCAGGGTCACGTAGTGATGGGCAACAACGCGGTTTCACCGTACCAGCAGGTGATCGAGAAGACCAAGAGCTTGTCTTTCCGTAGCCAGATGTTGGCCATGAACATTGAGAAAAAGGTGGCGCACAGCAACAGGAACGAGGTGAACCAACACTGTTCTGTCTTTTATCACCATGGAAATGCAAACAGCTGCTCGAAGCCAGTGTTCCTCTCATGAGGGAGCATGCGATAAAAAGAGGGGGAGAACTTTTCTATCTTTTCTTTCTGACTTAAAAGACGTGACTTCAGGTTATATGATGAGGTGAAACCGTTGAGCTGCTCAGGATTAAAATAATTAAAATAATTTCTAGGTTTTAGTTACTCTGATGTTCACGTGAAATGCTGAAACCTGGTTTTATAGATCTGTTGTGATCGGAAGTTCTAATGTA
>JBAFTC010000019.1:27402046-27421797 GCA_037177435.1 Melanotaenia nigrans
AAAATGTAATAGCTTCTATTTTTTTACATTAGAGAACTTAGGACTTAACCATGGATAAAAAAATATTAAAAACTTTGTTTTTATGTTTTTATGGCCTTTGTCACGATGAATCTTTTTTTATGAAAAAACAAAACATGCATTAAAGCTAGGAGGTATAGTATGTGTGTGTGTTCATTATGGGAATCAATGGGACCAAATTGGTCCCAACGCAGAGTGTTGACTTTGATTTTCTCCTGTTCTTTACCTAATGAATTACAGGGGATCATGAAATTTTAAACATAATTAAAAGTTCTGGTCAAGTTTCATAGAATTTGTCTTTAAACTGAAGCAGATGTTTAGAATCAAAAACACAGAAGAAGCAGAAAATGCATGTTTGGTTCTCGAAGGTGCCTCAAGGGAAAAGAGACGTCACATGATGTGTAAAAGCTCTAAGTTTCTCATGAAATCTGTCTGAACACTGAGGCTTTGATCCATTTTAAAATGGCGGCTTCTGGTTATGTAAATGGTTTTCCATTGAGAGGAAAAAAAAGTTGGATTTATTTTTAAGGTCAATGAAAAGTTAAAAAAAAACTTGGAAGTTTAATTCTGTTTCAGACATTGGGTGATATGAGGTTAAACTCTGAATATCATCACCAAGGATATTCAACACAGACTAAAATATTTTTCCTTCATTTTCTGTCTGTTTTAAAAACTCTGTTTTTAATCTGTTTGCTTGTGAGGAAGGTGTATGAACCAAATGTGTGACCTCTAAAGGACTGTACAGGAAGCTGATTTATATCCTCAATCTCTCCAGGTAGTCCGGCCAGAACAAATAATAGTAGCATAACTATTATGGGATGCTGATGCATTCAAAGTGTCCCAAAACAAGTAATACTGAAACCTTGTGAACAGCCGCCCCCAACTTTGAGGAACAAAGTTGAACAGTCAGTCGGGAACGTCCTGTGGTAATGCAGGGAGTCTGATGAGCTTAGCAACAGGCCTTGAGTAATTCGTCTCTCACTTGAACTTGAACGGTCCTCACCTTGCCATCGACTCCGGGGAACACAGCTGTGATGCTACCAACCAGCCACAGAGCACACGGGAGCTGCTGGTCAACGATGAGAACGATGTCGCTTGTGGAGAGTTCTTTCTGTTCCTGCTGCCATTTTTTAAGTAATTCCTGATCCAAAACTGGTCGGCCAATGCTTGACAGTGTCTCCACCTACGACGACTGAGGAGTTCGGTCTGGGGGTAGATGACCTTTAGCAGCATATTGGGAGTGCTTGGATCTGGGTCTGCCACATCGGATGAAGTGTAACCAAGGGGCTCTTGTTGAATCATGTTTCTGTCGCTCTGGTTCAGATTTTAGATTATTAGTAGTTGCTAGTTCATGCCTTTCCTCAAGTGTAGCTACTGTATCCCTTAAACCTGGTTTATACTGGAAACAAAGCAAAATGTTCAGATTTTTTCGTTTTCTTGCTTCTTAGATCAGAGTTGCATCTTGTTTCTGAAATAAAACTTCACACCGTGTTGCTGTATCTGTTGTTTGGGTTCCTGTGATCTGGTTCTGACCCAGACTTCAGTCTAAAGAGGTGTGGTCCTTCTCAAACAATCTGCCGTCATGCAGTTTTGGGAATATGCCGTGACGTTGCAGAGAAGTTCTCTTGCCCCAGTTTCTGCAGCAGCAGGAACCCGAGTAACCCCACGTGGCTCCGTCATTTGTTTTTACATGGAGGTAGCCATGTGTGACTGTGTGGGTGGAGCAGGCCTGCAGGGTGTGTGTGCTGCTCGGCGTCAGCTGGTATCAGTCTCTGGTGCATGTCTGCCTCTGTGCCTTTAAGAGGGAGGGTCTGATATGTGAGTGTGTGTGTGAGGTTATTTCTCAGAGTGGGGGAGTGGTGGTGGTCTGCATTGAAATCCACAGCTTCAGAGGGAATTCTGTGACTGAGGAAGAACGTGGGGACAGACCGATAGGTGGACAGACAGCCGGGAGGGCTTTTATCAACACTGAGACCACACAGATTGAAAACTGAGGGAAGTTTAAAGGAAAGTTTGAAGAGCGAGCGCAGCCAGGCCATGTCCCTGCTCATGACTGACCCGGGTCAGAGAGTACCAGAGGAGCAGGAATACGTCCAAGCCTACGAGAACGTCAGAGAGAAATACAAAGGTAACGACATGCATGAGGTTGGGATGGGAGGTGTGTGAGCTGAGCTTTTTATGGGTTCCACATTGATTTCCACTGTTTGTGGACACTGTTGCTCTCTCCTACACATCAGCTGATATCTTTTCTGTAGTTGTAGTTGGGCTTTTATTCAGGTGGATTGATAAGAGTGGTCAGTCTCAGTAAAACAAAGAAGAGCCCTGTTCTTTCTGGTTTATGTCCCTCTCAGTTTAACCTGGCAGCCTGATTTTCCTCCATAGTGAGTCGGTGGGCGGTGTGGGGGCAGAGAGGTGAGACATTTGGCCCTTGGCTGATTGGCAAAGATCCCAGACTGCAACATAAACGATACGTGTGGCTTTATCAGAGAAAACCTGAGCCTATATGGCTGTTCATTCCTGGAAACTGCCCATTCTGCTTCAGCCCCTTAAAACTGGAAGTGTCCTGCTGGTGTTCAGCCACAGGTTCACAGTTGCACTGAGGTCTAAACTTTACTCCCCCATTCCACCACACTTCAGCTTTCCCCCTTAAACCACTTAAATGTTGAGGCCTCTTCTGATATCTTCTTTCCAACCTTCTTAAATCTGCTTTAAAATTGTACTTAAGTTTTTTACAAAAGCTCTCAGACAGATTCATGAACGTGTTCGTAGAACGTGGAATTTTTCATATCTTCTTAGGTGGTTAATGCCAGTCCAGCTGGCCTTACTTTGCAGGTAAATGGCCAAAAAAATGGCCATAAAGGGTTGAGACTTGTGGACTGTGTGCAAACAGAGGAGAAAAAGACAATGGAAGAAGAAAAAGATGTTTTTCCCCATTTTTAAAGTAATTTGGTTTAACAAAAGCATCTTTATGTACAAATGGATTATTAATTCCTCCTGAACTTGGACAGCAGTCTGCAGTCGGTTCCATGAACATGTCAGGACGAACATCCTCAAAAGCAAAGTTGTACGTCGTAGAACAGAATTTTAACTCTTTATATTCTGAACCTTCTACAGTTTGTAAAGCATGTTTCCACCTGCCGCCTCTGTTTAAAGACGCACTGCAGAACTGTGGCAGGGTTTTGGTAATGTCTCGCAGTTAGAAGTGGAAGAAAATGGTAAATGTTCCAATAGGAACACGATCAACCCAAGACCACTCGCACCTGATGCAGCTCCATGTTGGGCTCTGATGTGGTGGAAACAGAAGAACCACTTTTCATTGTCTCTTTTTCATCTTCAGTAATTCTTAATGCAACCCCGGCTCTGATGAGGCGGAACACCTTATTTAAAGACACACTACAGAAATTTTCCAGATTTTCTCAGTGACGCTCCCTATCGACGGCTAATCCAGCATCCATCCTGCATCCTACCTGCGCTGTCACATTTCTCCACCCATTAAAAGACCGTCTCATCTTGACTCTTGTCTTATCTCCTGCTCGTTCTTTCTTTCTTTTTCCTTTCTTCCTCTGATAATGTCTTTGCTGAATCAGCTGTGGTGCACGTTTAAAACAGCTGGTGTGTTTATTTCCGCTTGCTAGCGCGTGGTGTGACCCATAAAGCAAAATTTAGCTGCAACATTACGAGGTGTCCCAGAAGAGAAGGTATCATTTTTTCTCAGCCTCATGACGCTGCTTGGCATAATAGCTGTGACTGTACCATCAAACCAGTCAGGAACGCTGAGCCATGCCCCACTGTGGTGAATGAAAGGGGTTGGATGTGTTCCAGTGTTTTCCTTGATGAACCAGAAGTTCAGTTTGTCTCATCTGATCAGAGAACCTTCTTCCAGATGTTTGGGAAGTCTCCCACGTGGTGAACTTTCCCGTCGGAGTATCTATTTTTCCATCCGGTCTTCTATAAAGTCCAGACTGTCCATTTTAATGTTTCTAAGGACATATCCAACAGTCTTTCAGCTCCTTCAGAACATCCTTTGACCCTCCTTGCTTGATTTTTCTCTCTGACCGGTTTGTTGGAGACCAAGGCGCTTTCCAGTGGTGTTACTACAACTGTGGAGCCTTATGGGTGTATACATACAGATGCATATAGGTGACTTGACTTGAGTGATTATGTGACTTCTGAAAGTAATGAAGTCATGGGGGTCAAGACCCCCAGTTTTGGAAAGGCTGCTCTAGCTGCATGTACAGATCTCTGTAGTCTTAGTTTTGACCCTTTTACGGAGCGTAGTCCTGCTCCTTTCTCCTCTTTTCTCATGTTACATATTAATGTCTAAAATTGTGTTTAGTTAAATAATTTCCTAAACTACAGCTGGCTGTTCTGTTGTCTATACATGAGCACTGGTTTAAATAACACGCTGAAACACCGGACGTGGTGTGAATGTGGTGACGTCCACCACCTTTCTGAAGTCTGTGATGAGCGGGTTTCAGCCAGCTGATGGAGATGGATGACAGAAACATTTGCTTTAGAAGCTCAAACTGAATCAGCATCACACCAGACTGTCCATACGGATCAATAATTTAGATTTTTTGGGAGCAGATTCGCTCCACCCAGTCACACCAGTCTGGTCCTTTTCCTCCCACATGGTTGGCGTCCCTGCTGTGCTGCTCTGGCAGCGGTTCGGTGCTCCACACTCGTGGCCTCCGGTCCGTCAAGCCCCCACTTCCTGTTAGTCCTTCTGATGGTTGCTTTTTGACTCATCCCAGTTGTTTTAGATAATTGTGCCGGCTCAGTAAACAGACGTCTGGAGTCCTAAAGGAGATTAAATTAGTTGTTTGGCTCAGATAACGTTGCATTATTTTATTTTACCATTTCAGTTTAATTCAGATTTATTTATACAGCACGTTAACAGCTTCAGTTGACCAAAGTGCTTTACAATATAAACTCTAAATTTCCCAACTGGGATGAATAAAGTACTTCTATTCTAAACTGTAGTCAATAAATACATAAAATAATGAATAAAATCATAATTTTTTGCCAAGGTCAATTTTTCTAGCGTGTGAAGGTCAGGGAGAAGATGTAGGTGTTCAGTCTAGACAACTGACCTACAGACGGAGGGAGGCTGTTCAACAGCCTGGGTGTCGCCACAGAGAAGCTCCACCTCTGGTTCTTAGCCTGGCTTTAGGGGCAACCAGCAGGAACTGGTCAGCTGACCTCAAGGCTCTGGGTGGAGTGTAACACCTAAAAACAATCACTCATTCATTCTCTGTACCGCTTGGTCCAATACGGGTCGCGGGTAAGCTGGAGCCTATCCCAGCATTAACAGGTGAGAGGCACGTACGCCCTGGACAGGTCACCAGTCCATCGCAGGGCCAACACACAGGGGACAACCAACCATTCACACACACTCCTAGGGAGAATTTAGAGTCATCGATTAACCTAACATGCATGTCCCTGGATGGTGGGAGGAAGCCGGAGAACCCGGAGAGAACCCACGCATACACGGGGATAACATGCAAACTCCACACTGAAAGGCCCCCAGATTTGAACCAGCGACCTTCTTGCAGTGAAGCTGCGGTGCTAACCACCACAACACCGTGCAGCTCCAATCAATAAAACCTTAAATTGGACATGAAAACAGACAGGAAGCCAGTGTGAGGAGCGTAAAACAGTGGGACATGTGTTCATACCTCTTAGTTTAGTGAGGAGGTAGGCAGGCTGCTTATTTTTAACGCTCTGTTCAAAGCATTACAATAATCCAAACGCAGAGTTACAAAAGTGTGGATTGAGATCATGTTGCAGACAGGAGGATTCTGCATCTACAGTTTAAAGATCATTAAAAACTCTTGAGAGGGCCTTAGACACAAATGACAGTTATGAGATGGGTGTAAAGTTAGACATTTGGATCAAGGTTACTCTTTTTTGATGGGTGGCTGGACCACCGCATGCTTACGGGCAGAAGGAAAACAGCCAGACATCAGGAGCATTCACAAAGTGCACGATACCTGAACCAAAACGATCAAGAACCCCTTTTGCATCTGAATTGTTGACACTGATATAAAATCATGGTGTGCTCAGTTTCCTGCTCAGCTGCAGCGCCGTCAGAATAGTAACAGAACAGATCTATAAGAGTAAAATATTCATCTCTGCTTTAAATACTCGCTCCAAATAAAGCCCAGGAGTCTTCCTGTCATCCTGGGGGAGAGACGAGCTAAAACGGACTTCTGACATTTAACCTAAAGTCATGTGGCTGAAAGTCTGCAAGTTGGACACGTTACATCCTTGTTGGACAGCTGTTCATTACCTAAACTTTGCTCCCCAGATGCTGTTTGCTGATGTCTGACTCTGAGATGTGAAGCAGAACTGTAACACGATGCAGAGAAAAGTTATTGATACTCGAAGTGGTACAAGTACACATACAGGTATAATGTACAGGCACAAAGATAAAGATGGTTTGTGGCTTTGCTTTTGAAGTGAAACACACCACACTCCTTTACACACACCATCCACTTTATCAGGTTCCCTTGTTTACCTGCTTGTTTACACAAACATCTAACCAGCCAATCACACGGCAGCATGTGGACATGATGAAGACGACTTGCTGAAGTTCAAGCTGAGCATCAGAATGAGGAAGAAAGATTTAAGTGACCTTGAACGTGGCATGGTTGTTGGTCTCAGGTTTTTACTGGGAGTTTCACACACAACCATCTCCAGGGTTTCCAGAGATGGTCTGAAGAAGAGAAAACATCCAGTTGTTGATGTCGGAGGAGAATATGCAGACAAGTTCAAGATAAGATGGGCAACAGGAAGTCCAATCAGCACTAGTTCCTACCAAGGTCTGCAGAACAGCATCTCTGAACACACAACACGTCCAGCCTTGAAGCAGATGGGCTCCAGCAGCAGAAGACACACCGGGTTCCTCCTGCCAGCTAAGAACAGGAAACCTGGCATTTTCTCCCAGTTTTCCACCTTAAGAACGTCTTCTTGACAGCCACATTTTCATGGAGACCATTTCTGATGAGGCTTCAGCTGATCAGCTGAAGGTTCAGATGCTTCTCAGGTCCTGGTTCAGGCTGGAATTTTTCCTATTTCTCCGGGTCATAACTTTCAGATCCTGGTCCTCTGCTGTAGATAGTTTTTAGTCCTGACTCTTCTTTTGTCCTCCTCGTGTCCAGTTTCTGCCTCCATGATGAGATAAGCCAGGTTTCCAGCTACCAGCTGTTTGGGAATCACCTTGTTGCTGCTGAAATCCTGTTTTCTGTCAGACTGTCTGATCGTTGCTGGTTTTCACACATGAAACTAAAGAAATGGGAACAAATGATGATTGTCTAAAGATCCAGTTTAAACCAGTTCTTTAAGTTTTCTGTGGTCGACACAACTCTGGTTCATCTCTCGAGGTAGGAACCCTTTCTCAACCTGAATGATTCATAAGTCCACATTGGGTTCTTCTAAAGATTTCAGGACCAGAACTTGAATGAAATTAAGGGAAAAGGCAGAAAATGTCCAAAGAAAACCCTGAAAGACCCTGAAAGTCTGGCTGCTGGGAAGAGAAAGTCAACAGGGAGCTGTTGAGATTTGATGGAAAACTGTGTCTCAGGGTAACTAGGACATCTTTTAGTGACCGTATTCTTTGTGCTGATCTCACCTTCGTTTGTTCTAAAAAGTCTATAAATAATCCTGTTTGTAAGTCGCCCTGCTCCCTCTCCTTAAACACCCTTATAGTAAGTGAGCCATCGTTCTGGGAAAGCTTCATACAGGATAACGTGTTGTAACCGTGTGGTTGTCTCTGCATCGTATCACCAGCAGGTATCCAAAGTTGTGAGTCACTGCTGAGAAACCTCTCCTCACTTCAGCTCCAGCTGCCTCAGATCAGTTTCATGCAACTTGACCTCAAATTCAAAAATAGTATTAGCCGTGCACGAATGTGTGCATGCACTACTACACGCAGAGACCTTTGCCAACCTTAATAAGAGCAGCAGCAGCTTGTGTAGAAGTAAACAGGAGTATAGACATTAACACCCACTACAGCTGCCTTTATCTCTGATAGAGGAATATGTGTCATCTCAGAGGCTAAATAAAACATTTAATTAAGCTGCTGAACTTTTCATTTGCTCACATTTGACACAGAAAATCTACAGTGAGGCTGAAGGTTGTGAGGAAGCTGCAGAGACAAAAGAAAATGATGGAATTTGCTGCAAATGTTCTTATCTTTTGAATAAACTCTATGTGCATGTTGCATGTAAAACTATGTAATTAAAACTATTTTTTAAAGGTATATCTGTTGCATATTTGCTCGCTGTTATCTCGCTGGAGCGTGTAAGAAACTTGTTCCACGCACTGAAAGATGCCGTTACAGAGCCTGACAACAAGCCAGACACTGGCTTGGAAAAGTCCGTTTTTGAGTTTAATTTTTTTGATTAGGTCTATTGATGAGGAATGTTTCCCTTGCTCTGTTACGCCAAAAACATCATGTCCATCATGGCGACATAGCCGAATCTAACATCATTGTAGGAATTTGAGTCGTATTACGGCTTAAATTGGATCCAGATATTCCTTGTAGGTCTTAACGTCAACACGTTATGAGACCTGAACTTTTAGATTAAGTTATTTCCACCGAATGAAACGGTTTCATCAGGACATTTAAAGTTTTACTGTTTGAATGTGTCTTTTATGATAGAATTTCAGTCATTTGTTGAAAAGTAGTTGGTGATGCGGTTTGAAAATGTCATGTGACCTCACATCAGATGATGATGATGATGGACACCTTTCAGTGGAATCAGGAGGATCCAGGGCCCCCACATTCACCTTAGAAACACCATGAGGATACAAAAAGAAGTGAAGCCCAAGAAAGTCTAACAGAGTGAGTCCTTGACTATAAGCCTCCTTCATCTCCATGGAAACCAGCAGGACCTTCATGGTTCATGTCAGACAAAGGCAGAGTCTTTAGAGTTGTAATGAAACATTTCACCACAAACAGCAAAAGTAAGACCTGGTTTCTGGTTCTGGCTGCTAGATCCAGAGTTTCTGTCCCACCGTGATGAGACAGACGTCTCTGGAACCAGCAGAGTCTCTGCTGTCATGTGACAACTTGTTTGTGAGGAGAAATTAGCAGAAACTCTAAAGTGGACAGAGATGTTCTCATGTTTTCTACAGTCCTATAGAACTGCTGGGGTTTGAGCTGTTTGGTTTGGATGCCTATGCTTGGTAGAGTCTTTTAGCTGAATTTCTCCATGTCATGTTGCTATGCTACATGCTAGCATTGCTGCTTCCTAGCGCGTACTGCATGGATCTCATGCTGCCTCCTCTACAGAGGGGTTCTAGCCAATATAAGGTTGATAGAAAAGAAGCGGTTGATGAAATTGTGGGTGTTCTTGCATCAGCTTGTTCGTTGGACCTTCAGCTAGAAGCAAAGCTGCATGTATTTGCAGAGTTCTGTGCCTGGAAAGCTTCTTCTCAGAGGATGTCGCCAATGCTACTGTATACGCTGAAAAACAACTTGCTTTAGCTGGAATTTTGTGTATTTTCATGTTGATTTATCTTTTTTTTTTTGTAGTTTACAAAGCTGAAAAAGTAAATCCTCAGAGCAACAGTCACGGAAGGTGATGACCTCCGACGGCAGAGGGCGTTCTCATATATTATCTGGACATAAGTTCACACCTTGGCTCCATCCTGCAGCCGGATGCCAGCCGGATGTCAGCCGGCCGACTCGGCGGACTGTACATCACCGAGGCGGCTGCAGGCTCTTCCCACCTGTTCGCTACTTCACATGAATTTAAAAGATGACCTGTTTGGTCTCCATTTGTTCACATGTGCAGCTCAAACAGACTGTGTGCTAAACATGTGTATGTGTACATAAACCCACATTACAATGAGTGGAAAAACCCACTGACCATCTGGTGTTTGTCGTTCAGAGTCCAAAACATTCTGCATTCACAGTAAATGGAGGTGTTAGATATTTTCACATAAAAGACTTGAGACCCGTCCTCTTTCCACAGACGCTTCACTTCTTCTACATCGCTCTTGCTCATGAATGTTCAGAGGTTTGGTGCTGGAAATAGATAGCTTGGATTATAAAATGGTAGATTTGGTTATTGGTTACACCTTTTACTGTTTACGGATCCGAGTTCCGGTCATGTCACATGTTCTAAGCAGAACAACTAAGATAAACTAGACTAAAACACAGTAAAAGTCCTTGAATTCGGTGTGTTTCTAATGATGAGTCTGATTAATCCCAACGGATCTCACTATAACTGATCATCTTGATCTAATAGTTTTTTCCCCTCCAAGGTTACCATAAAGTAGTCGGGCCAGTTTACTTTGAATTGTTTTATTAAATGGATCCTTGCCTTGGCTTGCTGTTTGTGTGGGATTTGTAGTTTTTGAGGAACAATAAACTGGTGGAGTTGGTGTCGAACCTGGTGTCCCGGTTCGGTTAGGAGAACCGAACCTGGTGTCCCAGTTCGGTTAGGAGAACCCAGTTAGGTCAGTTACATCATAATTCTTCCTCACAATAAAATGAAAGTAAGCCATTATTGTCCATGTTACATGTATGTTATTGCCATAAAGGAACTCGATCATTATCTCAATGTCAGTGTTTTGTTATCAGATCTGATGCACAACTAATGCGTGGTCCATGATTAGTATTTTCTGTCTGGTAATCTTCATCATCACCATCAAATGACTGAATGTACTGAGTTGCTGCCTCGTGATTGGCTGATTAGATTCTTTTGTTAAGCAATTAAAATGGATGATGAGTGAAATGTTATGTCTAGAGGAGCAATAAAGCTTTGGAATTTGGGAGGACATAATGACTGTCGGCTGAGATTTTTCCAACCCTGGGTCTTAGTTTTTGTTTCTACTACTCGGTCTCCACTGGTCATCAGACTTCACGTAGCAGCACAAGTTTACGATTGTCCAGAGTATTAATCCTTCTGATGATGAATGACATGTGAGATTCAACTGGTTTCTGCATCTGCAGAGAAATACGAATCCCAGCCACCGTGAGGCGAAGTTATCTAGAGACAGGAAAGGACAGAGCGGAGCGGCTGTAACCGAGACGGGTTTATGTCCAAGCCAAGGATTAGTGTCCTCTCAAACCCACTGAGTCAATAACAGCTGACATGATTTATGTAATCATAGCAAAAGCTTCATCATGTGAACTTATTTTCCTACTTCAAGCTGGATCTGCACACTTTGATTTGTTCTATTTATTACAAAGTTTTCATCTGATTCTGAAGTTAAATAAGAAAACGAGGAAATTTGTTCAGCACAAACCAGCAGCCAGACCATCATTCTTCTTACTCTGATGCTGGACAGGAAAAGTTAAAAAAAAAAAAGACATTTAAATAAGAAAATATGGTCTGCTTCCGTGGTTTACCCATCAGCAGCCTTAGTTCTCACTCTGAAAGCTGGAATGGGGGAAATGAGCCCAACATGATGTCAGTGTTTACTTTCCCACAGAGATGCATACACTGGGTCCGGCTGGGTGTTAACTGATAACGGTGAGACTCTGAAGGGAATTTTTTGTAAACTGTGTGAGGGGTTGAAGTCACAGGAGAGGAATCGGTCCGGTCTTCAGGAGAGTTCAGTCTCTAGGTTACAGTCAAACACAAACTGTTATTTTAGCCCTCCGGAGTAACGCTATAGTACAGAGTCTCAGCCAAAACAGACGTAAATGTTTTTTTTATGCTTCTGTTACAGTCAGGTGGTACATTTTGGAAATTACTTTTCTAAATTCTGGTTATATAAATCTGATCAATTTAAAGGAACAGTAGCTGCATTTCCATTAGTTTTTCACAAAATAAAAGCAGTATTTCTAACATTTCAACAGAGTGCGATTTGCAGGTGTTTCCATTAAATGGAGTTTAGGGCATTAGCCATTATTCTCGTAAAGTCTCGTACCGCGAGACTCGACTTTGAGGAGATTTCTAAATCTTTGCAAAACTCTGCATTTCACTGTTTGCCATCAAGAATGTTTGTTTTTTCTTTAATGTGTAAAAATATTTCTGTCTCCTCCTGT
Organism: Melanotaenia nigrans; assembly: GCA_037177435.1. Classification (NCBI taxonomy): domain Eukaryota; kingdom Metazoa; phylum Chordata; class Actinopteri; order Atheriniformes; family Melanotaeniidae; genus Melanotaenia; species Melanotaenia nigrans. The sequence goes on from JBAFTC010000019.1 coordinate 27,414,072, forward strand.
GTTTAAGCATTCTGCGTCATCTTTATTTGACATGAACTGGTCACATGACCCGCTACGTTATGTTTCCATTACACTTTTGCAAAATACTTGTATATCAGCACGTCTGGACAAACCACCTCGTGGGAGCATAAAAACTTTTTAGCGATATTTGAGAGGTTTCTCGAAATGTAGGTGTTTCCATTACCGTTTTTTTTTGTGTGTGTGTGTGATATTTAGCTTTTGCGCAATTCTAGGGTTGATGGAAACACACCTATGGAAGATGACAGTTTTATGGTGATGATATCAATAAGAAGCTCAACCACTAAAACGTTCTGTCATTGTGGAACAAAACTTCATGTTATAAAACCATCCAGATAAATAAGGAGCCAGTCTGCTGCCAGCATGTAGCAGCCAGTGTGGAAAGTAGCTTTGGTCCTTCGTTCCAGCAGAGCGGGACCAGACTGGAGGCTGGAGGTCTAGAAGTGATGCTACGCTAATGAAACACACAAGAGGAGGATTTCCTTTATTTATTCCTACACAATGTTTTTATTGTTGTCCTCATTTCTGTCCACACACTCTTTATTTCCCGCTACTCCTTGTCCACCTGGTTAATAGCGGCGATTGTTTTCCTCTGCACTGCCCACCCAGCTGGAGCACCACCCAACCAGTTGGAGCACCGCCCACTCAGCTGGAGCACCGCCCACTCAGCTGGAGCCCTGACCACCCAGCTGGAGCACCGCCTACCCAGCTGGAGCACCGCCCACCCATCTGGAGCACCGCCCACCCAGCTGGAGAGAGAAATATTATTTAACACTAAATAAACTGCTACCAATCTCAGATGTATCTGTACATCTGTAGGTGCGTTGGAGCAGGGATGCATGGAAAACCTGCAGGATTGTGGCTCTCGAGGACCGATCCTGGCCACCCCTGCTCTAGAATATCTGGTGTTCTGACGCTGCGTTGACAGGATCTGTCCCCTGCTGCCACTATTTTGCCTTTCTGACACCAGTAATGTCCACGCCGCGCCCACCAATTAAACATTTCTACGTTTCTCAACGTGGTCCATCAGGATCTCTGGTTCACACCCTGAAAAATTCCACTTCTTTCCTCCTTTTCCCTCCCGAGCCGTCATGGAAACGATGAATATGTATGACAGGCGACCATTTATAGCCAGGGTAGGGCAAGCTGCTCCCTTAAGTGCGCCTCCTTTAGTTTTGAGTTGATTCGGATTTAGAAACAGAAACAGGTGTAGGACGTGTGTGTGCGCGCTTTGATAAATCTGAAAGTGTGCAGCATTTTTTTTTAACCTATAGTTTGCTTTGTTACGTACAGTTTTATAAATAAGGCCCCAGATCTGCATCTGGCTCTTTTAAGCTGTAATCTTAACTTTATTTCTCACATTTTATATATTTTATTTAAGTTTTTTTCTTTCTGTTTAATTTAATTAATTAGATTTTTTTATTCTTTGTTTTTTAATGTACTTGTATTACTTTCTGCATCCTGCTGTAATGTTTTAATATTTTATGTAAAGCACTTTGAATGTACATGAAATGTGCTGTTCAGATAAATGAGCCTTTGTGGAAACAGAAGAGGAGGCTGTGAGTGAAACAGCAGCCGTGAGGAGAGCAGTGAGTGTGTCCCGTCATCAAACCCTGTTTTTTGTTCATTTTTGCTGAAATAGTAAAAGTATGTGGTTTTGTATGAGTATAAATACACAAAAAGAGCCAAATATAAAGCTGAACACAAAAAGGTTTTCAAAACACAAATCGTTAACTTTTGAGAAGTTAAGGTAAATTATGGGGCTAAAAAAAATGCCGTTCAGGAGCCAGAAGAGCTTCCATCTCATCACTACTGTACATATTTTGAGACGTATTTCAGCCTAAATATGGTCTTTGTTTTCTTAAAAGGAATAACGACAAACAGTGTTTAGTGGATCTATTTCTTTTACTTAATTTTCATGTAGGGGATTTCTACTTGCTGCACTGAGCCCTCCTACACCTCCCTGGTTGTCCTTACTTTGCCAGCCCATGTAAACTTTTCCAGATCCACCAGGATCTCTTTCCCAGCTGAAACAGGCATCTAAAGGGCTGTTTCATATCAACTGTGTCTCCATCTGTCTAGATTCTGTGTAGAATACTAATTTAGTTCCGTTTTGAACATTTGAAGTATTTTAGTAGTTTTAACAGGACCTGGTCTAATAATGTCGGGTCCCCAAAAAACAGTGGAATCTCCCTTTAAACACGTCACGAACCGAAAGCTCAAGATTATATAATTACATAAAAACAAAGAAAAAAATTCGGACTAAGGAGAAAAAATGAGTTCAGTCAGTATAAGGTGTTGACTTTGTACAGAGAAACAAGTTTTACTTCCTGTATCAGGAGAAAACGTAAATAAAATGTAAATAAAATGTATGACTCATCCTGAAGTTTCAGAGTCTTTACACACTAACAGAAAGATTAGGCGACAGCAGCAAAACACACAAGCGATGGTAAAAAGACACATCTGACGGGAAATTAGCTAGAAAACACCAGAAAACATCTCATGAACATCTTACCTTTTCACCCGAGCGTCGTTTCTGCGGACTGACGTGAACGCGGAAATGCACGGAACTTCCTACAAAACCGACAAAAACAACACCGCAATCACAGCAACGTTGACTGCGAGCTACAGTCGTATTTTCCTCCAAACGAGCCGTCCTCCGGGCTGGGAGACTTTTTGCTTTGGGCTTTATTTATTTATTTAGCCTATTTTTCTTTTATGTTCAAAAAAACTTTATTTAACAATAACAGCATTAACAAGTATACAACACAAGTTCGTATGAGGTATACAACATTATGAACAAAATGACATTAAGATTACCAGGTGTGAAGAGAAGAAGATAAAAAAAGAAAGAAATATAAAAGCAAATTAAGAGATTTACATATAAATGGTTTCAAAGCCTTCTTGTTATTTGAGTCTGACTGTATATACTTTTTTATGTCTTCAAAATAATAAGTGAAAAATGGCACTTTACAAGTAAATTTACATTTATGTATGAAAAATGTTGCTAACAGAATTAAAAGGTTTATCAAAAAGAAATATTTGTCATCCTTTTTGGGAATATTATAAAAACAGAGCAACACATTTTCCCATCGCAATGAAAAGTTCTTAAAAAGATGGTTAATGATAAATCTGCTGAATTCTTTCCAGAATCTCTGTGTGAAAGGGCAGCACCAAAAAAGATGAGTTACAGTTTCAGGATTGTTTCCACAGAAGCTGCAATTACTATTTATGTTTCTTTTGAACTTTATCATGTAATGACTGGCTGGGTAGCATTTATGGAGAATTTTGAAAGACACTTCCTTTACCTTAATTACGATTAAATATTTATTGGGGATCATCCAAACTTTTTTCCAATTAATATCCAAGACACACTGGTTCCAATAGGACCTTCCTGGACAGATAGACTAAGAGGAGGAGCAGTACAGCTGACAAGTGTCTAAAGTTCATGCCTGAGGAGAAGGACCCCGACGTCCGAAAAAAGCCCTTCCTGTCAAAAGTGTGCGGGGCTTAGACCGAGACCGGAAGTGGTCATATGGATCTGATCATAACCAGACCATGATTAATCTCTGTAATTTTGAATGTGACTGGATGAAAATTGAGAGATTTATATTGATCTATGATGTCATGACATCTTATCAAAGATCGCCATGGCGCCATCGTCTCGCCATGAAGTGTAGAGCAACAGTTTTCACTGGATAGCATCACCAACTTGTTATCAGGTGTCTGAGCCCATTTGATCAAGAGTACCCAACTGCAGTTAAGATGGCGGACAATGGCGCTGACATATCTCAACTCTATCCCGGAAGTGACGTAGCTCAATCCCGGAAGTGACGTAATCTCGACGCCGGAAATGGTTCTTCTTCGGCAAAAATAGACGCCGCTTCGGCCCGTTGCTAGGATACAATGAAGCGTCCGCCATATCATCATGGTTTGAGAACATGGACGGATGTTGCATTAAAACGTCCCATTTTAATGCAACATTAGTTTTTTATTTTGCAGCTGACTGGTTTGTTGTTTTCTTTTTCATTGTCAAATATATGGTGGAAGAAATGATCGTGGCTGTGTGTTCAAAACGTCAGAGAAGTGAATATTCGAGTAAAAAATATGACTTCCTGTCACAAGGGGGCGTTGCCTATCCATATTCTAATAATTTACATGTAGATATCTTCAGGATGGGACTGGCATCATTCTGGTTCAGATATGCTGTTGTATGTGTGAGCTATTTGACATCAAACTTTGAGGCCCCACCCCCGCTATGCCCTTACTCCTTTGAGATTTTTTTTATAGCTTTTTATCACACATGCCTTCTGAACATCCTGCGCCATTTTCAAGTCAGTACATAATATCTCTAGGAGGAGTTTTTTCAAATTTCTTGAGTTTGTTCGAATTTCATAGAGATTGATGACATGCAATGGCGGGGCATCAGAAATAGGCAGCGCTCTCATTCAACTTCACACAAATAGTCTCGATCACCCTAAAATACATAAATGTTTGCATTCCTTTCAGGGGTTAAGCAAAATTTGGTTTGTTTTCGAGAATTGTCAGGTCCCATAAATTGCAATTTGCTTCAAAGGAAAAAAAAGAATAATATTATAGAAAAAAGACATTCAAATTACAAAAGACCTTCGTAGCTACTACCTTCATTGCTCGGGCCTATAATAAACATTTGCATTTCAATAGGCTTCGCATCTCCTTCAGTGCTCGGGCCTAATAAACGCTTGCATTTCAACTGGCCTTCGCACCGACATTTGGTGCTTCAGCCTAATAAGAAGAAATGTAGCAGTTTCGCTAAACCTTCACACTGCCTTTGGTGCTCTGGCCTACAAATTAAGTTCCGATATCTAAAACATTGGAATTAAGTTTTTTTTTTTTTTTTCCTTTTTATATGTTTAAAAACTGTCATTTTCAATACAAGCAATACTTTTCTTTTAAGTCACATGGTTTCAGAGAAACAGGGCTACCTTTCTTTCTCTTTCACTTTTCTCATTTTAAACCAAAAAAAGAATGCACCTGCAGACTCCACGCCCTATTGCAGAACATGAGGAACAGGTATTTTATAACAAACAAGCCTCTGTTCTGATTTTGCAAACAGTCACTAAAAGGCGCTGTGAGGTCTCTGTCAAGGTGAGAGCTAAAGAGACGAGCGGAGCCAATAACAACCAATAAATAAAAAATAAATAAACTTTTAAAATATTGTTGTGCTTTTGGGCCTCTGACAGGAGCTGTACTTCTTCTGACCGTGCGTGTGTGGGAAAGACTTCACACAACAAGAAATGTCCTTTTTGGCAGCTTTACTGAACGCAGATAGTAAGTACAGACATTTGGCATCTACATCAGCATCTGTATCGCTGTTGTGTTGGATTGCGGTCCAAACAAAAGCATAGTTTTAATATCCACAGATATCAACATGGCCAGTAGGTGGCGCTATAGAGTTTTTTTTCATGTATAAAATGTTCAGGTTGGGACTTTAATGACAACTGCCAAATATCACGTCTTTTGGTCAACCGAGTCCAGAGTTATAGACACTTCCGGTTTGATGGCGAGGGACTGAAACCTCACAGGCAGCCATTTTAATCATGATGGTATAAGAAGTTTGTGATATTGTAAATCATGAGTTCATCAAGGATTACATTGATGTGTTTTAGTAGGTTTTTAAGGTTTTAAATGGTAAAAAAATGTGGTACTTCCTGTTTCCAGGGTGCAGGGCTATGGCATTGACAACATCTGGACATGTAGATGTGGTCAGCATGGTAATGGCATCATACGTGGTCATTTTGGTTCAGATATGTTGTTTTATAACATAATACTCATATATATAATACTCATACATTTTTACTCATAAAGTACACATAGCTGACAGTCAGATAAGAGCAATGGTGTTGTTTGTGTTTGAGGCTGTGACTTTCTTAACAAAGAAAGCTTTGTAAAGTTCATGACAGTAGGAGTGCGCTGAGATTGATTACAACTGTGAGGTGGTTTGTTCTTAGACACACATTTGAAGAAAAAGATCACACAAGATGGCACTCAGTCCAGCCGCTCTGCTCTGTCGGTTTTCTTCTGTTGCTTACAGAAGGAGCTCTCACAAACAATGGTACATTTATGGGAATATATTTGCTCTGTGCGTATCAAATAGTGGATTAATATTTCTTTTTATTTTAATATGCAGATCCAGCACATCTGCCTATCAGACTGACTGTGGAAAATGACGTGTCCTGCATGCCTCCCGTGTCCTATTCCAGCTATGTGGTGGAGGGGGGAGTGCTGCTGGGAGTTCTGAGGAGAGTGCAGGAAACACAGCCAGACTTTAAGTATGAAGACCCATCCCATCTACACTTGCCATTTTTTATTTCTTTATGAGAGATAAATTATTTTATTTATTTATTTACTTATAATGACTTATTGCTACTCCCAACTACAACGCTGCTGTTGGACGCAAACCTATCTCCATTTTTCAAAAAATGAAAAAAACTGTATGGTTTTGTAATAACTGGACATGATGTCATCAAACTTTGTATTGTGTTTAAATCATATCTTTGGTTAATAGACATTGAGGGTGACCAATAGTACTGATTTATGAAGGAAAACAAAAATCACAAATTTTGGACATAGGAGGTTTTTTCCCGACAGCAGCGACACTCCTCCAGAGAGATGTCCTGACTCTTTATGTTCCCAGGTTCACCGTGAAGGAGAACCCAGACTATGGTCCATTTCTTGAGAGTGTGAATGGAGTGGCTGGAGATGGCAAGAACACGTACTGGGAGCTCCTATCTGAAAGCTCTGGAGAGTACATCATACTGAATGTGGGTGAGTATCTTCCCCAGAATTACATCACAAAATATCTGTGGAAGACTTAATGAGCTCTAATGAGGCAAGACAATTGATTGTTCTTTCACTTAATGCTTCAGCATGTTGCCTACTTAGTGATATGATTATAAAAAGTCTGTTGTGACAGCATTGTTGTACATCTACATTCTAGATGTGGCTTAAGCAAGGATATTACACAACTGTAATATGTTTATTGTTGAAATAAAAGGAAACAAGAATAGCTCAGAAAGTACAAATGCAAATATCAGCACTCATGTCCCCTTTTCACAGGTGTTGGCTGCTACCAACCTAAAGTCGACGAGCACATCGTCCTGAGGTTCAGCAAATGGACCCCAACAAAAAATGAGTGATCATTAATAACTCTTTCTGATCAGATGTGAAGGAGAATCAAGCTTTATTTTTCGTTTTTGGTATCAATATAATTGAATTGCACATTGTTGAATGTACACAGAGGTACAATAGCAACATCTAGTGGTTATCAGAACCAATGTCATCTGCTTAGCGCTGACAGAAAATCTCACTCCTCTCTGCAAATCTACAAATAATCAAAGATAAACACGTGCATGTAAAATGTTATCTGTAACATTTTTTCTTTAAATTTAATGTTAGTAATATAATCTGTACAACGCTGAACTTGCTGAATAAACTGTCCGCATCAGACGACCGGTTGTATATTTGTTCATTTAATTAATTTCAAATGCATAAACATCAATTACAGTTTATACAATCAGTCTACAATATACAAACGATATAAAAATAAAGATTTTATTTTACAAAAAAAGAAACAAAAAACAACCTAAACATTTATTTGAGCTATTTTTTCCACAACAAATAAAACAGTAAACATACTACATCACCTATTCATACTATGTATTTATTA
>JBAFTC010000019.1:27426832-27439011 GCA_037177435.1 Melanotaenia nigrans
TCCTGCTGGAAGTAGCATCAGAAGATGCTCCACTGTGGTCATAAAGGGATGGACGTGGTCAGCAACAATACTCAGGTTTCTTCCCCGTTACGAAGATGGGCTAAGCTGTACACAAAAAGATCTTTATTTGTATTTTTTATTATCACTTTAAAAAAATTATTCCGTTTATGAGAAGCAGGGAGTGGCAGCGGTTCAGAGATTATTTTTAGCTTTTAACCGTCCATTTCCTGACTGCTTAGTCTGTTTGTGTTTGTGTGCAGTCGGGCAGCAACGGCTGCACATGAAGTTTGATTTCTCTGATGGAGTATCGCCTTCCCCTCATGCCCCACCCAAAAGCCCAGACTGTCCTGGTCCTCCTCCAGAAACGCATCCCAGAGATGGGCGTAGGGGACGTACCAGGTCTCCGTTGGCTCCGTCTCACACTGAGGTTTGACTCAGTGGAACTAAACGGCTGCATGGAAACAGAGACCTCACTCAGTTACATATTTTACTCTTTTTATTTTTAAAGGACCATTGCTAGTTTTTCTGTGATTTCTGATTGATCTGCATTGTTAAAACAATGTATGATAACTGTAATAACGCACATACAGATAATTACAGATCTTAAATGACAGAAGTGGCATCAAAAGCATTCAGTCAGACCTTGTGGTTGCAGAGATACGCTAACTTGTGTATAATATTTCTGAGCAGAAGCCTAAAAGAAGGGGCGTGTTAAGACCTCTCTGCTGAGACTGAAGTCATTTTATAGAAATCTTTTTATAGAGGTCAGATATTTTTCTAAAATTTGTCACTTTCATCTTCAGTTAGGGATAAAGAGCAAAGTGAATTGTTTGTGCCAGTTTTTTTATTTGATGATGGATATTTTTTGCCCTCTATCCAACCAAACGTCTGGACTAGTGTGTTAAATGATATTAACTGCTTATCTTCACACAGGTGATGGAGGTGAGAGATTCCTTTGTGTTGCCGTGATGGAACGTGAATGGGTTTGTTGTGTAGCTGAAAACCAGCGCTGTGCCAGGTTGGAGTGTATTTACATGTGTTAGTGGTGACTTGGTGATTGTATTTACTTTCCACCAGGCTGTCAGGGTTTTTACAGCAGTTCATTTTCTTGGTTGAGGTTGGTAGGAAGGCTAAATCCGTGACTGATGTATTCTTGTATTGTGTTCTAAACTGATCCATAAGCGGTTATTATCTTCATTTTAAAGGTCCCATATTGTGTGAAATTTACTTTCTAAAGGTTTTCCTACAGTCATGCGTGTCCTTACAGCCTGTACGAGGCCCAAAAAAGAGAGAATTCTGTCTCCTCTATATCTTCCTTGCTCCACTTTTTAGCGACTGTGCGCTCAAACGAGTGAGTCTGAAATCTTTCCCTTTGTGACCTCATGAAGGGAAAAAAAAAACAGTACCAGTTACTATCATTGACCCTCCCAGTTTACTGTCCAGCTTACTTTATCAAATGTTTTTTCTGTTTCTACTATTGCTTTTGTTTTTTGTTGAACAAAACTAACTAGACTGAATAATCTGCGATTATCTGCGATGTGCTGTCTGAGGCTTTCCTCTTTGGATGAATCCGGTTCGGTCCGGGTGAATTTATGAGGGAGTGATTGTTTATTGTCTGGTAGCTGCAGCTTTAGTAATTATCTTTAGGTCTGTTGATTAATGAAAGTGTGCGGTAGCTAGAGGGTTGCTTTGGGTCTTTGTTGGATTGTAAAGTTTCATTCCAGCTGTGTCCATGTGTGATGTATCGTAGAGGAAGCTGTCGTTTCTATGGTAACTCTGTGAAACAGTGTTTATAAAATTGAACTGGAAATAAATCGGGTCTGGGTGATTATTATCCAGCGGTTTAGGGGTGCGCGGGACATCCATCATTCTGTCTTCTTCTGATGAGGTTGGAAGGTCTAGTTGTTTTAAAAATGTGTAGATTTCTGATCGGTGTGACCAGCTGAGAGAAGTTGGGTATAAAACGTTTAGAATTCTATTTTAATTGAAAAGTTTATTTTTCGCCTCAACTAGCCCACAACTCTAGTCAACTTCATACATAAATTCACAATTAAAAATTCAGAGTTTTTCTTCTTCTGCATCTTCAGACGTGTCCCTCAGCTCCAGACCCAGTTAATGTGATTCTGAAAAGACTACTGTCTGCTTTCAAATGAGACTAACATTTACACCTCATAGAGGGACACATCAGTTCCCAAGGTTTAGGGCAGTTTTACTGGAATGGGAGGGGTTGGGAAGATGGCCTTGCTATGTGGAGTTTGTCAGATTATTCGTGAGAAAGAGCTGCTTAAACCTTGAACCTTCTTCAGAAATGTTACTGAAAAGATTAACCTTACAGTGTGTGCAGAAACAGAAGATCCTCCACAGGTTATCTTCTCGCTATCTGCATATTAAACCCCACGTTATATCGTTTGAAGGTATAATTAGTCCATTTCTCCCAGTTTGCACTTCTCATTTTTCTCTCTGCTGCAGAAACTTGATCTGCCAACAAACATCCATTGATTTCATAGTGATGGGGAAAGAGGCCATCACAACCTCTTCAAATAATGTCCTGTCTGCAGGAAACGGTCTGAAATGTGCCGACATGATGATGCTAGTTGTGCAGATGTTTTACAGTGTTGTGCCATGACAGGCTGAGGGATGAGTGTGAAGCAGTGGAAGTCAGGATGTTGAATTCAGCAGCTCTCTGCCAAAGGAGAAAATAGATCTTTGTTGACCAGATGGTTCTGGTAAAGTTAACCAAACATTAACAGACGCTCTTTATTCCTGTTGCTTATGTTTCTCCCAGAAACTCCCCATTTGTTGCTGCAGGATGCTTTGGTCCCAGTAATTAAAATGTGTGTGTGGATGTGCTCAGTTTGCAGGCGAAGTCAGTTGAAGCTGTGATTTGTATCAGAATATTTCAGAAATGCTGAGTTAACGTCCTCGCTCACTGAGCTGTGATGCAGTTTTTTAAAAGCTTAATTAGGAAGCTGCTGCAGCTTTGCAGGTGAGCCGATTAAATATTGATTAAAAAGGCAGCAGTGATTCCACCTGCACATAAATACTTCAAACCAAATTAGACCCAAACAATTGTAGAACTGCACTATGGATGTTGACATTAAAAGGTCTAATCATGCTTAATTCTATTAAAAGGGATCCAGATCTTCATCGTCACAAAGTCTGCTAAGCCAGCTGAAACCTCCAGAGATGGACAGAACCTAACAAAGTGAGGGAGAATCTAACATGTTTGATAATTGGCTGGGGGAAAGAACATCGACAGGTTCTTAGTGTTTAACGTGTCCTGATTGCCTCCGACAGTAAGAAGCATGTTTGTAATTGGCTGGAGAAAAGTTTTTCCCATTCATTTGGCTCAGATGCGTCACAGACATTGAGACATCATGCAGGAAGAAACACTTGAGAAACAGGGAAGTAAAGATGTCGTATGCATCTCGGGTAAGGCAGAGGAGCGCTCTGATTGGTCAAAGTTGCATTAAAGGTGCAGCGACGGGAGAAAATTGCGCGGGTGTGAGGAATTCTGCAGGACTGACTGAATTCACATTAACAGCTGCAGTGGTAACAGCAAATGGAAGCACTTTGGCTTTAAGTTTTTGGATCCAGCACAAACATGTAAAACCATGTGTACATGTGAAAATGACTTTTCCAACAAATGTCATTTATATGATTAAGCAGCGCCACACGGACTGAGAGGAGGGCAGAAAACAGGAAGTCACAGAATCCACAAACTGGGAAATTTCAGACCACCACCTGGGAAGAAATGTTCCTGATTCTTTGCATTAGCTTCGTCTTTCCTTTCAGTTTCATTAAGATTCCAAATGGAAAACTGAAGCTAAACGCTGCCGTGTGTGTCGACTCTGTGCCGTAGATCCTGACCAAACGGATATGAAGCGGAGTGAGAACAGGATCTGGATGTGTGATTTAGTGACTCATGAACTTCATCAGTGGTTTATTCACTTTCCTCATACTAGTTACACGTCAGATGTTTTTTAGCTGACTTAAATAAAATGCTTTCCTGTTTAGATATCTTTAAATAAAAAAATCCTAGAAGCTGCATGCAGCCTCGCTCTGAGACTTCTGTCAGTCTGTGTTCATACTTGTGATGTTGCTGACGTCAACAACACATCAGTTCCATGCAGCCACAGGAGACTGGAGGAGACTGCTGAGTCAACGTCAGCATGATCTTGTGGTCATCTTCTTCCATAATGCTGTCAAAGCTCCAACACTGTTAGCCTTTTTCAGGCTTGGATTAATAGCAGGAGTTTTGTAAAAGTACATAAAATTTTGGTATTTTTTACCATTTTAAATATTATCAGATAACAGCAGGTGTGACTAATTTTGCTCGTGCAGTTTAGAAAATGTATTTTAGTGTAATCCAGAATGTGTCCAGGTCCTGTTTGGTCCACCTAGTCTTGTGTATATCGACATTTTGCTCAGATTGTCCACTTTCCTCCTCTAAAAAGTTTTTCTGCAGTACTCTTCCTGAAAAGCAGAGGGACTCCTCCGGCCCAGTGGTGGAATAATTCAGGAGGGTATATTGCTGAGTCACAAATGCTTTCAGAGGAATAAACCACTTTCATTTTTTAATTACAAATGCTCTTATTTTAGATGCGTAAAACAATAACACTATACATCATTTCTCATAGCACTGAAACCTCATAAAGGAGGGACGAGCATCTCTTTCTGCAGCGTTCCTCAGTCTTCATCAAACCATGTCACAGCGTGCACCGGCTGCCTGGCAGCAGCTTCGTGCGCTGCTGTAATGTGACGGTGGAGCTCCTCCCTGTGAAACACCACCAGCATGAGATGGGACAGCATCAGGGAGGGGCAGGAGGTGGTGAAGAGGGAGGTTTGCTCCTTTCCTCCACAGTTTCTCTGCTGTCAGGGATTGTATAGGAGCAGGCAGGAGGGGGAGAAAGTGAGCAAACAAAAACACTGAGCTGCCAACTCTTGTAGCAGCAGCAGAGGGGAGGGACAGAAAGCTTTTCATCCTCCAGCGTGGTGCTTCACTGCTCGGCCGACCTTGCAGAGCTCACACTCGACTGTCCGGAGCCTCAGCGAGGAGACGGGAACATGGATTCTGCACGCTCCATCCAGCATGAGATCAGCTCTCTCAAAGGTACTCTCTCATGACTTTTTAGTTTCCTGACTCATCATCCTCGTTCAGGACCGCCTTGTTTTCCCACAATCCCTCTCTGGTCAGGACTTCCTCATTGTATGGATGCAAGCTGAGCCTAGTGTTGAATTTAGAATGTTTCAGGGATGTAGAGTTAACAGGAGGAATGCTAATCCCCCTGTTTTGTTGTGGCTAAAAGGAATGAAAAAGCTTTTGTTCGTGTCCACAGGGATGGGGAAGAGTCAGGGCTGACGTTTGTGCTGAGATGGTGTGTTTTATGAGATGCTGCTGCAGCATGCGGCGAATTGAATGCATCTGCGCTGGTGAGGTGCAGAAGTCAGCGGCTGGTGCAGAGCGGCTGCTGCATTGCCACGGTAACGGCCCGCTGGAGTCGGAGACGGGACTGTATGTGCAGAGAAGGTGGTTAAGCTGCAGAGGAAACCTGCCTCTGCAGTTTGCCTGCAGCATGCTTCAGCGTTTGCTTTCATTTGTACGTCATTAAGGTTAGCTCCTCCCACATTCTTCTGACAGATATTCTCCTTCTGAGCTGCACCTGAGAGATTAAAGGGGATGTTTGGTGTGAGCTGGGTGTCGAAGCTGAATGTAGTTTTGTTTTGTTTTGTTGCATATGAAGAACATAAGTATTGTAATTTTAGACAGTTTTCTTATGGCTTTGCACATGTGAGGTACATGAGACATGTGCAACACATGAAATGTTCCATCCTAAACTCCCATTTGAAACCCGTATGACACGTGAAACCTATAGGATTGTATTTGGAACTTATGGTTTTGCACATGTAAAACACATGTGGAACATACTGTGAAACACATTTTGCACATGAAAACATTTCCATGGTAATCACATGTGAAAATCATCATGAAATGTGAAACCTCTGGTATTGCATCTGGAGCCCGAGTGGTTTTGCACATGTAAATCACATGTAATGCGAGACATGTGTATAACACCTGAAACACAATCTGCACATGTGAACATTTTCTTGGTAACCACAGGTGAAATCCATGTAAATTCCCTTTTGAAACCCTTAAAATCAGATGTGAAACCTGGATTACATGTGAAAACTGTATGGTTTGCCCATGTGAAACAACATGTCATATGTAGAACACATACATGTGAGACATATCCAAAACACAGATTTTGCACATTTTCATGGCAATCACATGTGGGAATCGTGTGAAGTCTCATCTGAAACCTATATAATTACATGTGAATCCCATTTAAATTCCGTGTTAAACTTATATAATGACATGTGAAACCTATGGCTTTACATGGGGAACCAATGTAATCACATAAGTAATGTGGGCACATGTGGAACATGTGCAACACACATTCTGCATTTTTATAGTATTCACACGTGGAACCCGTGTAAAGTTCTGTGTGAAATGCATAATAACACATGTGAAACCTATTGGGTTACATGTGGAATCCATGTGGTTTTCACGTGTAAAACACATGTGAGACTTATGTACACACATGTGAAATGTATCATATGGGAATATTTTTATTGTAATTGCATGTGAAACACATGCAAAGTCTCATGTGAAACCTATGGACTTACATGTGGAACCCATGTGGTTTTCTTTTACCACATTTCATATTTTTACATGTAAAACGTGACCAGAAAACACCTCATGTTCACATGTCAATATGTGGCTTTCACATGGGAATTTACATGTGTTCCGCATGTATCATAGGAATGTGTAAAACTATGTTTCCCATGTGCAAAATATGTGTTTTCATGTATGTTCCATATATGTCTCCATCTGTTATAAATGCGCAAAACCACACGAGGAAACATGTGAAACACTTGTGGTCTTTATTTAAGTGAAAGGTTAAACCCACCAAACCAGGGGCTGCGGTGACCAGTGGCATCTAAAGAAGGGAGGTTCTGTATCAACGGAAGCAGCCGGATTTCTGCTTTACAAGCTTCCTACAGTGAAGAAACAGTCGGTCGGAATTCATGGAGTAGAGAAACATGCCAAAAATCATTGTTGTACAAAAGTTGTTGACAAACAACCAACCTGGCCGACTGTTACTGGCATGTTTTTACGACCTGATAACTGATGGATTTACATACACGCCTTGTTTGCTGACAGTTTTAAAACATTAAAAAAGGATTAAACACTTGGTACAACCAGAATATTCCTTATTCCGAACCCTCTCACTTTAACTTCACTTACAAATTCTCACTTTAAAGTCCAGCCAGGTGTCCAGCCTTTTCTAAGCTTTCAAACCTTGAATTCTGGGAATATTCAAGATGTTGGTTAATATCAGGAAGCTGGATTTCTGCTGTCCACAGGTAAATCTGCATTTGTGGTGACTAAGAAATAAGGTGGTCATTTCAAATAGAATTAGAACTTAAAGAATTATTTCACCATTCATTGTCAGGGTTGGTAGATTTTCTTTCTTTAAATTGCTTTTTTGTCTTGCTTACTAACACTTTCCTTAGAATCTGACATTTTTAACGGTTTTAACATACGCGGGAAAAAGTATCTGACATTTTTCTTTTAATTATTTACACAGTATAAAAACAATTAATATAAAAACATTAAAAAAACATTGTGCAGGCGGGATGAAAACGGTTGTAAGATGTCTGACCTAAACATTACATCATAACTCTGGTTTTACTAGTTTATCAACACAATTTAAAAACTGTTTTATAGTTTGAAGTGTGCTCTGTTGCAGCTACGTCATCTTAAATCTGAAATGTGATCTGGACACACCGTCCCATCCGTTGACTCCAGAGGATTAACATCATCATCATCGCGACATCTGATAGGCTAGCATGATCATGTGACACGGAAGAGGCAGAAGGAATCCTCCAGGCTGGTTTCAGCACATCATTTTATTGCTTTAAAAATAATACAGCATGTTTAGTTTTAGCACAGCTGTACCGATATTTTCAGTAAGGTATCAGATGTGACGTGTTGACAGGCTGATGTCGAGGTATCGATACACCGACTCCTAAAGCAAGAGGCTGCATGTTCGGATGATAACTGCGTATTCAAGAATTCTAAAATCCCAACTGAGAAATGGGAAAAAGTTCTTCAACTTCCAGGCTGAAACTCGCTTTTAGTCAAAATTCCAAGTTTAAATTCTGGTTTTCTGAGACGATTCTTCATGTTTGCAGCCGTTTGTGGGATGATGATGACTGATGAAGACAAAAAGGCTGAACTGCAGATATTTTCACATGACCTAGAGGCGACACTGAAACTGTCTCATTTCTGTTAATATAGCAAGGAAAAGTTAGAAGATGTGGAAAAAATAAGCATTTATGTAAGTTACAGACCTAAAAATGACCTCCAACCTTTGTAAGATATAAATCAGGAACATCCAATGATAACATCTTTTTTTAGCTCTGCGAGTCTTGTTGGACTAAAAATGCAGATTTATGGTAGAAGTTTGACAAAAATGCCCCAAATAAATGGACTAGCTTATAATAAAAGCTCAGCCTTGATAGTAAGTAATTTTTTATGTGAATCATTACTGATCGAATGTAAATGAAGCTGTTTATTCATCATCCATCCATCAGTCCAGTCTGCATGGCTGCTGTTTCCACGTTTAGATCATCGGGTTTTCACACTGAGTTTGTTTCACTTTCTCCACACGATTAAGGAGAAGATTAAATGAGCCTGAGGAACGTTTATGGAGACGGAGAGCTGCTTGTGTGTGCTGCCGGGTTTGTCTGGACGACCCTGGCTGGGCAAGACGTGGCAACACCAGCAGATTTAAATAGTCCTGGAGAGGGATCTGAAGGATGGTTCAGACCGGCCGAGAATGTTTTCCACAGAGATCCGAGCAGACAAAAGCTCCCTCGCTTCACCGAGCGTTCCCAAAGGAGACACTTAATCTGCTGCTAACTCCGCCAGCCTCGCTTCATTTGCACCCGCGTCCTCACCTCAGCAGCATTGTCCCGCACAGAGCAGAAACCTGTTGATGAAGCTTTTTCTGCTCTGCTGTTCCCAGATTTGACCCAAATATTTCTGGCTTATGCAGCTCAGGACAGGCTCAGAGGAAAATCTGCTTTAATACTAAAACACATTTTTCTCTTTATATTCTGTTTTCTGGTCTATATATCTGTTTCCTACGTGTTCGCAGGCTTTTATTTACAGTATTTATTTCATTTGAAGTCATTTTTAATTTAATTTTATTATAATTACATGTAATATATTTGTGTCAATATTTCCTTTTTTTATTTTATTTTATTTGGGGTCCCCCCCCCCAAAAAAAAAAAAAAACTTTCCCAGTGAGAAACTAAAGGGTCAAAATAATTTTTTTTTTTTTTTTTTTTTTTTTTAGATTTAAAAGAAGCAAAACAAGATAAAAACACTGAGAAATCAGCTCATAATACATTACTTCACAAAGCCACAAGAAATCATGTGAATTCTTAAAATTTTTCCTACAAATAAACACTAACAGCTCGGTTAGTTAAACAGTGTTAAGCACTTTCATCCACCAACAAGCAACCGTCTGTTTTGACTTTTTAGTTTCCTAACGTAACGGTGTTGCCGTGTAAATCAGGTGGACAACGCGAACCTGAGAGGAAGAAGCAGCAGAAGTGGATCATTCTGTTGTAATTTGGCGTTTCTGTAAGCAATGCTCTGCAGGAGAGACGCTGCTATTCAAACAGCTAAACAGCTCTGAATGCTGCCGGGAAATCTAGCACATCCTCAGCTCCGATAATGCATGCTTTTTTTCTTCTTTAAATTTTAGCAGAAAAAATAGATCATTTGTTTAAAATCAAATTAAAGCTGTTTTATTGTCACACACTCAGTTTATTTAAATCCTGGTTGAACACCCACCTGTTCTCTGCTGCGTTTCAATAGTTTTTATTCAGAGTCCAGATCTGGATCTGGTTCTGTTAAGGTGGGAACTTTAAACTTGATCATGTTTTATTTTCGTCTTTCCCCACACTGAAACCTAATTTCTTGCATTTTATCTGTTTTGTTTTATTTCTTTTCATCTTTGTTTCGTAATCTTTGCACCCGGCTGGAAGGTTTTATGTGAAGCACTTTGAATTGTCGTGTACATGAAATGTGCTGTACAGATAAATTGTCGGTACGTTTCCACACAGTTTCTCCATGTTGCTGGCAGTTTGGCTCGTTTCAGACGCTCCGGGTCGGTTGGGCTTCTGGTTGCTGAAGATGAGAAACAATTTTCACTTTGACAGCAAATTCTGGTTCAGTTTGAGTTTCATGACTGAACATCGAGTTTTAGTCATAAGCGAGTCTTATTTTCAGCTTGGATCGATCCTGTTGATGTATTGATGAGATGGACGTGCTGTTGCATCCTTATAGATCAGGTCTGACTGGATCTCGTCTCCTCTGAATATTTTTACCTTGTTTTCATTCACAAACACACAGCAGCAAGATAAACACCAGAAAAAAGTGTAATAAGAAAAGATTTATAAAGACAAGACTAATTTTATTTATACAGCACCTTTCATGCAGCAAGTAGCACAGAGTTTAAAACAATCACACAGTAGTTACGGAACAATTTAGAAACACACACAGATTCTTTCTGTCACACACACACACACACACACACAGATGTGATCTGTTAGCCGCTCTGTGTGCAGATAAACGTGTAGCTTGCATCACGTCAGCTGAGCAACAAGCAGGCCATCCACGGGAATATTTAACCCAGCTCCAAAGTACGCAGGACAACCTGGAAATTCTTCCCGTCCTTCCTTCCCTCTTTGATGTGAAGCTGCTTTTTTCTCTATCAGTTGCTGCGTGTTGCAGAAGATCTGAGCGATGTGCACATTTACTGACTGCACATCGACTTTCAGCTTGAATTCCGTCATTTGATCCACTTTCCCCATTTCACTAAATAAATCAGTCATTTTTCTGGTGGTAACTGAGTTTTCCTCTGATTCTCTCCCTCAGCTGAGCTGATATCTGAAATCTTGAAGCCTTATCAGCAGTTTCCTCTGCTGCTGCAGGGGATGCATGGAGACGAGCAGCCGCTGTTTTAAGATGCTCCGAACATGTGTGTGAAATTTCAATGTTTCTCTGAACTGATGTAGATCTTGAAAGTGGCTCCAGTCACACACCGTCTCAGTTCCGATGCAAACATCCTGTCTGCATTTCACGGTTGGAGCTGGTGGGTTCACATGTCACTGAACCCAGCCTGCAGCAGAGCCGAGGACATGCCTGGACGGCCGTGCTTGAGATTTCTCACCTGTCTCCGTCCAGCCAGGATTGTAGTACACCGGGTTTGTTAACTACATGCAGAGCCAGGATTAAACATCAGAGCCTCCTTTGGCATCATTGTGGTTCCTCCAGCTGTTCAGTCTCAGCTCTGTAAGTGTAGATAAAGACTGAGGGTTGCCGGGTCGATCCTTGGCCTGTCGAGCTCATATCGAGGTGTCCCTGAGCAAGACATGGAACCCCAGATAGCTCCTGATGGGTCGTGGTTGAGCGCCTGGCATGGCAGCTTCCGCCATCCGTGTGTGAACATGATGTATGATGTTGCTTTTGAATAAATAAATGCTGGAGTTAGACTCTTGGTTCACACCAACTGAGTCTGCACAGGAGTTTGGAAATGAAGTTAATATATAGAATATTAATGGCTGACTTTAGAGCTGCTTAAGCAGAGTTTAGTCCAAATATTCTCCACAGTTAAAATTCACTAATTCCCAGCTGGAGGTCTTCCACTCATCCTAAAAAACAAAACGTAGAGAACAAACATTTTACAGTAAACTTAAAGTAAATTGGTGTTAAAGTTAAACCGACGTGTGTCTGAACTTTTCTACGATCTCATCGGGTGAAACGAGTTGCCGGAAATTATACGATGCTGCGGTTGTTGTATTCACGTTAATTTTTGTGGTCATTTAGTGGACTAAAACTCACCTGTTGGGTCATTTAGAAAAAAATGAAGTAAATGTTACAAATATTTGTGCTTTCATATGCATCCTATCCAGATTATGTAAGAAGTTGTCAGGGTGGCAAAAAGCGGTAAAATTGCAAGAAGGATGTGGTTCAGCATCGTCTTGCTGAAATCTGCAAGGTCTTCCCTGAAAGAGACGTTGTCTGGATGGAGCAGATG
>JBAFTC010000019.1:27439661-27452898 GCA_037177435.1 Melanotaenia nigrans
CTTTTATACCAGTCATGTTACTGACCTGTTACCAGGTAACCTGGTTAGTTGTCCAATGCTCCTCCAGGTGTTTCTGGGTTGTACCAGGTACTTTTCCAGCCTTTTGTTGCTCCTGTTCCAACTTTTCCAGACGTGTTGTTGCATCAGATTCACCATCAGCTCTGATTTTCCATCACATGGTGAAATGTCTTATTTTCACCATCTGACATGTTGTTTATCTTCTGAGTGTAAAATATGTCGTGGTGAGATTTGTAAATCATTGTTTTTGTATTTTAATTTTCACTGCATATTAACTTTTTTTACACTGCAGTTGTGTTTCCTGCTCTTTGATTAAATAAAAAAAATTCTACCAATGAGACCAGAGTACCGTGGTGTAAAGCCCTGCGCTATGAAAAGTTTGTATTGTGGTCTCTGAGCAGGGGGTCTGGGGTCTCTATGATCCTGTTAGAGCTGTCAGTCATGCCGGGTTATAAATCTGGCTGCAGTCGTGTTCGAGTGGCCTCCCAACTCCCTGATTTGATTACTTAATCTCGTTAACCTTAGTTTTCCTGTAATTCATGAGGCCAACTGGCTCTGTAATTTGACACATCCTCTTCAAACATCCAGCCCTTCCTCTGATCCTCTTATTGAGGCATAATTACAGTCTTTGTGCTCTGTGCTGTCAGGGGAAGTGGAGTCAGCTGCAGGAGCGAGACCAGGTGTTGGTCAGAGTCTTCCCTGCAGTGGCCAGCAGGTGGCAGCGTTACTGAGGCTGAAACGGGATGAGAGGTTTATTTTGCTGTGCCTGAAAAGCCTCTGTGGTCTGAACAGTGGTTTGATGCTTTAAGAGGACACTTTCTCTCCTGTTACTATGGCAACGCTCAGCTCAAAAACAATATGGTTAACACTTTCCTTTTTTTAATTGTCAGCTCTAAATTCAGCTTTTAAAATGCTTTTTTCTTTTTTTTTTTTTTTAGTTTCCAGTTAAGTCTGACAGTCTGTTTCTGAAAAAGTTTAGACCTTTTCCATCAGAACAAGAAATATTTCCTGTTTGCTTCTCGTCTTTATATATATATATATATATATATATATATATATCCTTGTAATTAGCTTTTTTTATCAAAGAAGAAAAAAAATCATAGAGCAGAATTTGAGATTTAAGCAACAGACTGAAAACCTGCCATCCTGTTTCTCTTAGTCTGTTTTTTTTCTAACTCTCCACTGACCTGTAGCTAAAACTGGTGGCCATCTTTAAGTGTGTGCAGGGAAACACATTGGCTAACGTTAGCCTGCAAAGCTTCGGGCTTTTGGCTGTTAGCTTTGCGCTCTTGTGATTTCTCTAACTTGACTGTCCCTCGTGTGCACACTCAGATTTTAGTTTTCCGCCTCATCAGCTGTCTGCTCTCTTAACAACAAGCAATGTGAAAGCCGTGTCCGGTGTTTTTAACTTTTTAACTTCTTTTTTTCACCCTGTGCATAAACAGGAAATGTAGCTTCACTGTTTAGTGTCTTGCTGACCTCTTGGCCAGGTCGCCCTTGTGACAAAGGAACATGATCTATTGGGTTGTTTTTCTGGTTCAATTAATAATACTAACATCAAAATAAGTTCTCAGTTTCGACTTGATGACAGAAGGAAGCTGCAGCTCACACTGCCACATGACTCTCTTGTCTTTTAATCTCAGACTTCGTGTTTCTGCTCACACAGAAATCCATTTTCCACTCGTTGCTCTCCGGCCTGAAATGATTTCTGCCTTGTTTTTGATTTCAAAGTGACTAGTGAGACTGATGACGTTGGTTGTGGCATGAAAAGCTGCAGGGTGTTTGTCGTCTTGTCTGGCACACTCTTTGCTCTCATGCCAAGTTTATTATCTGCAGCTCGAGGCCATCCGTGTCTCCGTTAATGGTTTCTTCTGTACTTTGTTTTTGTTGTGAGTTGTTTGAGAGGAAAGAACCATATGTGATGCTCGGTAGTTTATACACACTGAGTCTGCGTCAGGCTCAAACTACTTCTGAGCTACCGGGTCATGTTATTTAAAAGCCAAAATATCCGTTTACAGAGATATAGCTTGGTTTTCTTTACATACATTTCATTCATTTTTCATTTGTCGGTGACGTTTAGGTTTCTGGGTAATTGTGGGTAAGAATTTCTCCAGCTTGCGTTCCATGAGAAGAAGCTCTAAAAGCTGCGACGGTTGTTGGTTTGCTCGCCCTTCCCTGCAGGCAGAACAGCCAGTAACAGCCAGTAACAGCCAGCAAGGCGTGTCCTGCTGTCGTTACAAACTTCTGCTTTGAAGCAGATTCGTGCAGGAAAACTGTTTTTAAATCATTAAAATAACCTGCTTCTATAATGAAATGACTTAAAATAAGTAAAAGCCTGGTAATAGAAAGAAATTTCAAGTATCCAGCTAACAAATATACAAACGTGTCTTATCTGCTGTTAAATATCTACTGTCTGCTATTTTGAGGGAAATTTGGGGTGAAATTCTTATGGGGCTTCATACCCCACATGTACGGCTATTTTCCCACCTCAGACTGCTCTTTGGATCTCAGACTTCCCGTAGGATCTTATCAATGAAAAAACACAGCAGGAATCAAGGATGTAGCTTTGATTTTGACTTTGTTAGAGAAAAAAAAGCGATTTTTTTCAGTTATGATAGATGTTTATTCATTTAGGTAGAAAATCTAAAGCAAAAGTTTTAAAATCTAAAACAAGTGGAAACATTTACCCTCCAGCTACAGCCTCTCATGTGACCTCTGTGGACCCCATCTCTCACCCTGCCTCTCCCCCGTCTCTCCCCCTGCCTTCCATCTCCAGCTCAACTTCCTGACATGCTGAGGAAACAAAATTCTGACTTAATTACTAATCAATACCTTTATCAATAACTCAACTGAGGAAATAAGTTCTTAGTGTAGGGACATGTCCCTTGTGTCCGTAGCCATCTCTACATGCCCTACAGGACTGAACATGTCAAACAACTTGACTTTTATTTAGTTGATTTTCTGCTCCACCTGGAAGAGTGACCAATCAGATCTGTTGAAGGAAAACAGAGATGTAGATCCATAATTCATGCTGAGGATTAAAGGCCCTAATTCAGCTCCCTGAGTAACTCCATAGGTTTTAGATCAATACAAAGAGGTTTTATTCAGAGAATACACGCTAACATCGAACTGATGAGACTATGGCTCTGCTGTAGAATGAGTTCTTACTGCACCTTCAGATTTATAGAAGTGTTTTTGTGCTGCATACGTTACATTATGGATGTAGCTGTTTCTCGTGGGGCTGGGATCTCCAGGAGTGATCTGAGAATGGGATGTGGACATGGTTTAGTCAGGAGCTGAACAAAGAGGAGCTGAGGGGTTCGGTCAAAGTGGCCCCATTCACACCGAGTCAGGGTTTACTTTATGAGGGAGGCCAGCTGATATATGGGACTCCATTAACGGCACCACCCACACATCATGCTGACAAGGTGGCCTCAGAGTCTTTCCAGGACCAGACGGTTCATCCAGAGCTTTGTCAGAGTGCCTCAGCTCTGTTGGCAGTAAAAGGAAGCACTGTGGCTCTGCAGTGGATTTCTCACCCATTCACACTGACAGTACTTTAGGACAAAGTTCTTCTTCATGTCTGCTGGTAGATAAGATGCTCAGAGTCTGAGAATGAGCTTGTTTTAATGAGCCAGGACTGAATTGCTGGAGCTGCCTGGTGGAGGTCCTGCAGCCTCCATGGAGAGGAAGTCACTGCAGGACCATTGTTTGACACGCATATTGTCAAACATCACAACATGAACATGAAAGAAAACTTCTGACAGTATTTTAAGATTCTCTCTGCAGCTCATCCTGCAGAACAGCAGCTCTGGTTAAGTCTGGAGAGGACAAGAACCCGACTCAGATCAAACTTCTCTGATCTCATAGATACGGTCGGGATGTTTTCAACAGTTCTTCTATGTGCTGCTGTGGGTTTAGGAAGGGCTGCATGCCGGTCTGCCCCGGGAGTGAAGCCTCATCTCCACTGTGATCCGTCAATACACCAAACTTTACCGATAAAACAAAGTGGAAGCTCAATAAAAACAAGCATTTGAGGCATTTGAACTATTTTTCATGTGTTTTTCTGGTGATGACTGAAAGCAGCGTGTTTCTTTAATTGTGCTGCGTTGGATCTGAGGAGACTTCCAGGATCTGCAGGTTTTCTAATCATACAACCTAAAAAGAATGACTTTGTGTAAATATTAAACGTGAAGAAGAAGCATTTTGGATGAGAAGCTGGTTTATTGTGTTGCGACGGCAGCGTTTCTGGCAGCCTGGTGCTGGACTTCATGTCGGAGACGTTCTGATGGTCCTTTAAGTTGAGAAACATCTGGGTTCTGGTTCTGTTTGAACACATTTTGAACCTGTTGGTTTTTCTTTGCATCAACACTTCAGTTTGTTCTGGTTGAAGACTAAACCTGAGACATTCAGGCCGATTTTCCACCTGCAGCTTTGGGTTTGTTTTGATCTGAAAACATTTTTATCTTCAGATTGTGCGTGTGTGGTGTGTGTTTGGCGTGTGTGTGTTTTGTGTTGCCAGTAGCAGCCTGACGGCCTCTACCACCGTTCTGGCCTTGCTCTGTATTTACTCACATTTCTGTGGTGTGTCATGTTACCATGGTTACAGGCATTCCTGGGCAGCCTCTCCCTTCCAGGGGTTATGATGAGTCATTTCAGCGGTCAGTCCCCTGTTTCCTTCTCTTCCGTGTCTGTGGCCTGCTTCCCGTAGATCACATGACCATCTCGTGATGCCTTCAGAGGCACCGCTCCCAGATTGGTGATCTTTCTGGACTTTTTTCCCCACTTACAGAGTTTAACATAGTTCTGCAGAAACTGAAGCTGATTCAGGCCTGCCAAAAGTTTTTCTCATAAATCTGAGGTTCTTCTCTGCTCTCACTGCCCTCCTGTGCTTCCATTAGCTGCTTGTGGTGTCGGCCATTTTAGCTCCTTTAGATAAAAGCTTTTCAACTCGGCTGAATTTATAACCTCAGGTGTTCTTGCTGCTCCAGATAAACCTCTCTGCTTTGCTTTGGCTGAAAGTTTGTCCTGAACTATTTACAGAAAGCCAATAAAATACAGTAATTATTGTTAAAATTAGAATTATTCTTTCATTTCTTTCCAAAGATTTTCACCCCCCCTCTTCCCTCTAGGCTACTACTACATGGCTTTTCCAGCCACATTTGGAAGACTGGCTGAAGCTGGAGGCTTTAGTTGCACATCATTTGTCAGGGACCACGTACAACAAAAACATGAGACACAGACCAAACTGGGTGGAGATGCAACGCTCCAGATTCTGGCTGTTTTTTATGTGCCTCCTACGTACGAACCAAATGACAGTTCATTGCTGGTGTTTGTATGAAGTCACATTAATTTGGACATAATGTGAAGTGGTAAAAAGTCTCTTACTGTAGACTAGATTGAGGACGCTGCAGGTTCAGGACCCTCATTTCCAGAAGAACTAGCTCCATTAGAGTAAAAATGAATAAGACTGATTTGTACTCCTATGATGAACAAGAATCTACACTGTGCAAAATCCCCAGAATCCAGAGACATCTTTGCCTTGATATCCTCGGGTCTGCCTGATGCACGGTGATTCCACGGTGGATGCTCTCCGGGTATGAGAGCACATCAACTCCGGCCATGGGACCACTTTGATACTGACAAAATCTGGAGTTCAGATTCACTTAGGATATCAGATACTAGTCAAGGCCAGGAGGCATGGCTCAGTGGGTAGAGTGGTCATCCCGTAGCCCAAGGGTTACCGGTTCGATTCCAGCCTGGATAGCTCATGATGAGGTGTCCCTGAGCAAGACACCGAACCCCAAATTGCTCCTGATGGGTCATGGTTGAGCACCTTGCTGTGTGTGAATGTGTGTGTGGATAAAAGTGCTTTATAAAAACAGAACATTTACCAGGATACTTCAGAGCTCGTATGGCCTCCAGTCACATTTAATGGCCGAACATATTTAATAGTCCTCAGGATATTTCAAGATATTACTCATGTGTTTACACTGCCACTTACGGTTGCTAGGATACTGGACTTCCTATAAGAACTGTTCATGAGTTTCTTAAGAGAAGTACTTAAGACTTTATAGTTAAAAAAGACAGAAAAAACATACCTCCAGTCCAAATAGCAAACAGCAAGCACTCATGTTAGAAAAGAACACCAGCAAACATTCAGCAGCAGTAAATAAAATGTTTCTTCTTTTGTGTCCACGTCCGCGGTGCTGCCGTGCTCCGCCAGATAGCAGCTCTGAGGAGGAGGCTGTCTGAAGAACAAGGACCTGCGCTCCGCATCCCTCTTCCGGTTGTTGTCCAGTGCTTGCTGGCACTTCCTTCATGACCTTGATGATCCATGTGGAGCACCACTTTAGGGAGGCGTATTTGTATGCAGACCTCAGTTCTGCCTTTCAAACCATTGACCACAGTATCCCCATTTCCAGGCATGACCACTGTGGGATGAAAGGAATCACTTTAAAGTGGTTTAGATAATATTTAAGTAGCTGATGGAAGGATTTCCCATTAAATTTCTTCTTAAGAACTGCTGGTGAATGATGCTCCACTGCTGTCACACTGACCAGTCTTGTTCATAAGACACATGATGAACAACCACTCAAAGCTGACAAAGACCTTTTCTATTATTAGACTAAGCCTGAATCATCTGTCTTTGTGGGGAAATGTTAGTGCAGGATGTGGACAGATGTAAGTAGGAGCTCCAGATGAGCTTCAGACCCGTCCGTGGGACCTGGCTTCTGTTTGCACAGAGCAGAATGGCCTGAACGTGTTTCGCTGTGCAGCGCACTGAGTGCAGGTTCAAGTGTGATTTCTGCAAAGCAGTCCAGGAATTTCCCACCAGATGTTTGTGTGCTGTTGAAGCAACATCCCTCCCAGCATTTTCCCCACTTCTTCATTCCCAAATGTCAAGAGTTGTATTTAACGACTTGGAGAACAACCATGTACTTAAACGACTTTCTATAAAGTTTGTGCTGGAATGCAGAGAGCACTTTATCTGCCAGGACAGTTAAACTGGGTTTATTTTAGAGCTGCCTCCGGCAGCCTGAGCTGCTCATGTGTTCATTCTCTCGTCCTCTAACACCACTGCCATGGCAGTGAGCTTTCATCGAGGCTGAAGACGTACACAGTAAATCACCCTCTGTGCTTAGAGGCTGAGGAAGCTGCTCAGATCAGCCTGTAAGTGTCGTCCACTTTTCTGTTTTGTGACCACTCAGCATCCTTCTTTTAGACTTTTGCAGCATTTGGAGAACTGTACCTTAACAGAAAGGTCTTTTAGAGCTGAGACTCTGTGACGGGTGCAGATGGTTTCGTTTGCCTCTATCTGTGGTTTCGTGGTGGTAAATGAAACCAGCTCTGTTGTTGAGGCCATTTTGTTTGATTTAAAGCCACAGGACAGGTAATGGAGAGCATATGCACACCCAAAGCTGCATCCAATCAACCAACCCACCACAGACCTGCAGTTTTTCTCTCTGAGAAGAGAATTTATCTGCGGTGCCACACATCAGGGATTTATTCCTGCTGTCAGAAAGCATCTTCTCAGCCCTGCTTGTGATTTGTGATTCCTCCTGATATCACTAAATCATTTCTAATATTGTGACAGGCCATGAAAATACCATGGAGCTGCCTGGCAGCACATCATCTACCCGGTATGATCTGCGCTGGAGACTCATCTGGTACAGATTGCAGTCATGTCATATGATAACCGCCCGAAGGGAGCCTTAATAATCTCTCCTGTGCTGCATGTAATTCCTCCTTCATTTATTTTCCTCAAGTCATCAAGCGAAATATGTTTATTGAGAAGAGAATCAAGTGTTTGCAGGGATTAATGCTCGGAACGCTGGCGCCTCTGAACATGCGAGCAGTTCCAGATGTTTGATGCTCATGTCTTCCCTTTTCTCTGCAGTCTTTAAGCAGATATTAATGTCAGAGAAATCACCCTCTCCTACAAACATTTTCCAAACCTCCGGTCTGTTTCTAGCCCTGCTGGCAGCTCTGGGCGTCCTGGACTCTATGTTGCTCCAGCGTTAGCTGGTCTCAGAGGAGGCCAGTTAGTAGAGACTCAAACACAGAACCAATTGTCTTCTCTTATGGGGTGACGATGGACTTGATGGCTTTTCCATCTATTTTCGACTGGTTTGGGATCTGTTGAAGTGCTGATGGGAGGGAACAGAGCCCAGAGGTTACAGACTCTGTCAGTAATTACTCAGTTTGACCTTTAAAATTTAATCTTTCCAAATTACACGCGAGAACGTCTGGAAAGACTCGGGGACTCTGACATTATATTATTTCACACTGGGCGCCGTCAGCAGTTTGACATACAAAGAGTTCTGTTCATTTCACCAAATGTTGAAAAGCATGTAGAAATGCTTGGAAGTGGAGATGTGTCTGCTGGGTGATGTTTTGTGCTTGTGGGGAATTCTCCGTCAGCCCTGTCGGCTGCTGGCTGTGCGACATCTCTTCTGTTTGATGCGTTAGTTACATCAGCCTCATTTTCATGCTTTCTGTCGCTGATACCTTTTCAGGTGATCAAACGAACTGTTTTCATTATTTTATTAATCCAAACCAGTCCCATGTTACTGACAGTGGGACAAACAAATATGTTCAGAAGTCAGGGTCCCTTTGAAGCCCTGTTTCCAGCAGCAGGTCCAGGTCAGTACGGGACCATTTAGTTTGGTAAATCCTCATCTCTGTTGCGTTTCCACAGCAACCGTACCTCTACCCGCCAGGCAGTGTATCAGCAAGTCAGCGACAGATGCTTCAGCTACAAGAAAGATGTCATGAAGTCATAACAACACAAACGCATCCTTAGAGGGAATGCAACACAGAACCAAAGGAAGAGAATGGTGGACATCCAGCAGCTTGTCTTCTTTCTTCTTGTTTTGTGGCTTTAAACAACAACAAATCCCCGTATATTTAGACACAGAGCTTTTCCTGCTTTTTTTCTTATTGCCAGGTGGTACAGGAAGTGATGATTCTTTCAACCAATCAGTGTGATGCAACGTGTCAAGCTCCACCCTTTTGGCTCGGATAACAGAAGGGTTCCAAAAAACTGGGACAGTTCGAGTTGGATCTTTTGGCACCCATCACAGACCAACCCGAACCGACTCGAACCAAACCAAACCACCCCGAAGTGAACCAAACCGACCCGAACCAAAAAAAACTGA
Source organism: Melanotaenia nigrans (assembly GCA_037177435.1). Taxonomy (NCBI): domain Eukaryota; kingdom Metazoa; phylum Chordata; class Actinopteri; order Atheriniformes; family Melanotaeniidae; genus Melanotaenia; species Melanotaenia nigrans. The sequence goes on from JBAFTC010000019.1 coordinate 27,448,841, forward strand.
ACCAAACCAAACTGACCCGAATTGAACCAAACCGACCCATACCGAACCAAACCAACCCGAACCGAACCAAACTGACCCAAACTGGACCAAAGTGACCCGAACTGAACCAAACTGACCAGTACCAACAAAACTGAACCAAACCAAACCAAACTGACCCGAACTGAACCAAACCAACCCATACCGAACCAAACCAACCCATACCGAACCAAACCAAACCAACCCATACCGAACCAAACCAAACTGACCCAAACTGAACCAAACTGACCCGTACCAACCAAACTGAACCGAACCAAACCAAACTGACCCGAACTGAACCAAACCGACCCATACCGAACCAAACCAACCCGATACCGAACCGAACCAAACTGACCCATACCGATCTGAACCCAATGAGTATCATCATTTATCTGATAAATTCTCCGTCCTTCTTCAATGGATCATTTATTTCTTTTTCCTGGATTCAGAAAACCTGGAGATTAACATGGAAAATTATTCAGATTAGTAAATGTGCTCCTGACATATAACTAGAAGTTTTTAATGTGTACCAAGTTCCATCTGGAGCAAATGCATATAAATCAACAACATACAAACCATTTGTAATAACTACATTAGGCTAAAATCGAAGCTCTGAGTGATGAAGAGTCGGCTCTTCTAAAGGTGCAGAGCCAAAAAGAACCAAATCTTTAAAAGAGCCAGACTTCCAACCAGTACAGAAGATGGCCCCAAACAATCCCTTTTGATGGCCCCACCCCCTCACCCCCCAGCTGCAACGCTTCAGTTATCCGTGCGCAGCGATGACGGAGCTGTGCTAACAGCTGTGCTAACAGTAAAAGCTGCAGTGCTAATTTATCACCAGCAGAAGGAGGGTTTTACTCATGGTAGCACCTCCGAGGAATGCTTCCAGCACCTTGTTGAATTAAGGCAGTTCTGGGAGTAAAAGGGGATCCGACCCGGTACTAAAGGTGGATAAAATGAATGATGAGTGTTTGCAGTGTGCAGATGGGCCTGGGCTGATTTTAAGGATGCTAACATTTGCGCCTCCTGTTTATTAAGACTATGTCAGTCACATATATGAATCTAATAATGATGCAGGAAACACAGTTTTACCACTAAGTGTCTGTATTTCAGCACATAGAAGGGATGCGGCATTCAGCACTGCTGTGTTCCAGCCAGTCCTTTGTGTCCCCTGTTCAGTCTTAAAGCCGGAGTTTGTGTTTTAATGTCGGTTTTCCTCGTTATCCTTCTCTTCTCAGCATCCTGCTGATCCTTTTGGTTTCTGTTTGCATCCTATGAGCTCACACCCCTCAGGACTCTCCTCCTCTCTTCCCTCTGATTCTCTTTTAAACTGGGGATGGTGGAGGAAGGAGGGGTTGTGAGCATCACTGTTTCTCCTGCTGACTCATGATCACAGTTGTGGATGAATCCTCCATCACAGGGAGGAAAAGGATCAAGCCGAGGTGAACATTTCTCCTTACTTATGAGAAGTGATTGAAGAAGAAAGACATCAACATGGTGGCGGGGACGATGATGGCCTTAGCTGATCTGAAAGCAATCTATGAGCTTCTCTTCAGGGATGGTGTTGTTGTGGTTAAGAAGGACAAGCGGCCACGGTCCATGCACCCTGAACTCAAAGGGGTGAGCAACTTTAAAGTGATCTGTGCTATGGGCTCTCTCAAATCTAAAGGCTTCGTCAGGGAGACCTTCGCTTGGAAACATGCCTACTATTACCTTAAAAACCAAGGGGTGGCATACCTGAGGGATTACCTGCACCTGCCTCCAGAGATCTCACCTGCATCCTCCACTCCGTTCAGGATGGTGAAAGGCCACAAATCCTACGGCTCAAATGAAAACCAAGATAGTGGCATAGACAGATTCATCTACCGCCATCGGAGTCCTAAAGAAGAATCTGCCAGGCCTCTGGAAAACTTCAGAGTATCCTACAGGAGCTGCAGTCGGCTCAGGGTTCAAAACTCAGCTTTTCCCAAGAGGAACAGTTCTGGAGGTTCTCATCCTTCCACTCAGGAAAGAACTTTTTATGTTGACTTTGAGCCACCATCTTCTCCAGTTCTACCAAAGAACGATGAAGAGACGCAAAGGGCTCAGATGGTTCGCAGTTTCTTGGTGGATGAGGATCCAGAGGACGGACCTGTGCTTGACTCTGACGTACATATGTTTGTCTACAATGATGTAAGGATGATCAAGCAGTCCAATGTTGAGGTCTGGAGCCCTCAAAGCCCAGACCATCACCCAACAGCCCATCCGTCAACAGCTGATACAGAAAACACCCAGCGAGTCATGGAGAGGGCAGATCCCGACCCTGTAGGCCCGACAGAGGCCTCGGCTGCTTCCATGAAAACCCCTCAGCTTCATGGTGAGAAGCTTCTGCTCACAGAAGACCCTGAAAATGGACCAGAGGTTCAGAGGGCCGGGGTGGACGTTTCAGAAGGTTTGAGCTTCCCAAATCTCCTCTCTCTCCTCTCTCTCTTCTTCTCTTCCTCCTTTCTTCCTCCAGCTCATCATGGCGTTGCCATGGGCACTGCTTCTGTTTGGAAGGCTGAGGAGAGATAATCTCATCTTCTAATGATAGGAGTAATGGACTTGTCAGTTTCCATACAGCTAAATAACAGCCGGCGGCCCACTCAGTGTCGCTTTACCATGCAGACGATGGGACAGCTGGTTTAATGTCTCACCAGCTGATTTCAGCGAGTTAGGAAGAAAACAGGGCTGCCGCCATTTTCCCCGTTTCTCCGTTTGTTGGTTCATTTCTTACAGTCAGTGGTGAAGAACGTATTCAAACACCATACACCACCAACATACACCAATAAAATGTACCACATTAACTATTTTTTACTTGAGTAAAAGAAAGTACTTGCTTTTATATATACTCAATTATTAAAGTAAAAGTACTTGCTGAATGTAATGCAGGCATGGTGACTATATTTTAACACACCAGTATGGGCTGTGCCTTTTTAATTAGCAATGATACAGCTGATGCTAGTGGGAACAGTGTTCTCATTGTGTGACACACTTGGATTTAGGATTCTGTGAACCAGTTAGGTTGTTTTAGGGGTGACCTGCACAGTTAAATACCATTTAACCAAGAAAAAGATTCTTCTTTTAATTCTTTTAACCATGACCCCCAAAACAACATACGTGATATGTGAAATGGGTCATCCTGCAGCATCCTCTAAATATGAGGCTGGAAAAGTATCAGAAACTTGATCAATAAGGAGGATAAAGTGGTTTTTGGTGGATTCGGTTCACCTCTGTGATAAAGCACCTTCAAGCCCAAAATCAGCTTCTTCCGCCAAGATTAAGCCAAATTTGGGTTTGTAATATCGTATGAGTGATAACTTTGTTGTTTATGCATTAATGCATTAAAAAAATCAGTGTGTTAATTCTGCAAATTAATCTCTTAACTGGTTTATATTTGACAGCCATGATAAAAAATCCCATGGGGTCCCAGTTTGGGAAAGGATGGTTTATTGGAGCAATTCTCCGTCATTACTGATCACGTAAATCCTCTCAGGGTAATCTAAGACTTAACATTATCATGCTTATTAGACAATTACTTACCAAAATAATAGAAATTTGATTTTATTGTTCTGTCATGGCTTCTGCTGGGATAAAAAGTCCTTCCAGCAAACAGAGCTTTAATGTTGCGAGTGTTGCCTAGCAACAGGTAGATATAAATTCCCGTGATTTTCTGTTAGGACAAGTGGGGAATAATATGAAGCGTCGGAATCAGAAGCTTTTTATAAGAAACATGGGATAGCAGCATTCTGAGGAAGCGTGTAAGAATTTACATAAAACATGCGACATGTGACTAACGTGACGCAACGCGCTGTAGAAAAGTCATTAAGTAGAAAGTAGAGATATTTGATGTAAAATGTGAGGTTAAAGTCAAACTATCCACAACTAAATCAGCTTAAATACAGATACCAGGGGTCTCATTTATAACCGTTGCGTACGCACAAAACAGGGCCTGAAACTGGCGTACGCCTCTTTTCACGCAAAGGTTGTGATTTATAAAAAACAAACTTGACGTGAAAATGTGC
>JBAFTC010000019.1:27473128-27510714 GCA_037177435.1 Melanotaenia nigrans
TTTCATGGTATTTAATTTTCTTTTTATCATATTTCATTTAATTTTTTTTTAACATTTTTAATCTTTGATATATTTTACATTTGCTTTTTGTTTTTTTTTTGTTTTTTTACTTTTACAATGTTATTTAATTTCTTTTTCTTGTATGTCATTAAATTTTCTTTTATAGAATATTTTTATTTATATTTACTGAACTTTGTTATAGCATGTTATTTTATTTAATTAAATTTCTTTATTTCATTTTATTTTTTATTTTTAAATTTTATTTAGTTTAATTCAATATTTTATATTTTAAGGATTATTTTTATTTTATGTTTTAAAAATTTTGATTAGAATTAATATTCATATTCATATTTCAGTTCATATTTCATGTAATTTTTTTTTAACAGTAAATCAAATAAATATTTAAAATCTTATTACATTTTTATTTAATTTTAAAAAATATATTTTACATTTTTATCTTATTGTGTATTTTTAAAAACATTGACATTTTTATTTTAATTTTCTTTTATAATATTTAATTTTATTTTATTTAATTTTGTATAATTAGCTTTTTGTTTTTTATTTTACTATTAATTATTTATTTCTATTTTCTTTAAAATAAAAACTATAAATTGCTTCCTCACCATTCCACATTGAATGGTTTCTATTTAAAACTTTGGGATAACATTCGTGCCAAATTTCCTTTTCTTTTTTCTTAATAAAAGGAGCTCCGTCCTTCTCCTCTTGAGCTTCATGGTATTTACCCTCCACTTGTTTTTGCCTCCACTGTGTCCACCTTTATTCGGCTTGGTTAATAGCAGTGATCTCACTCTGTGGCCGTGCATGTTTTCTCTTGGCTTCCAGCTCCAGCTTGGTGCTGCCCCACGATGCCCTGGGGGGCATCCATTCCTCCCCCTCGCTGTCCACCAATCACCTCTCCATGATCTGCCAGAAGATGCGCGGTGCTGGTGAACATTCCTGTCTTCAGCGGGGCTGACATCGCAAGCTGTCACTTGCTCCGACTGACAGGACAGACGTTAATTTTTTCGGGGCTGGGTGGGGTTATCGCAGCGAGGTCGGCTGGCTTGTCTGCGAGGAGGGTGGGCGCACCCTCGGCAGGAATGAGTAGAGTTCTCACGGCAGAGCTGTCATCGTAAAACTATTCTTGTTTCTCATCAGGCAGGTTTATCTCTGCCTCATATCACAGACACTGACAGTGAAAGATGTTCACAAAAATAAATGAGCTCTATCGTTTTTACACCTTTTCATTGAGCCTCATGGTTTAACCACCTGAAAACTTGGAGCTAATGCAGCTTAGGTAGAAAACATAGTTTGGAAAATCCAGTTGGACAAATATTTAGAAAATTTAGTATTTAACAAAGTCCAAACCCTCTAATTGTGGCATTTAAAAGAAATATTCCCATAAAAAGGAACAAACAAAGAGTTTTTCTCCTTCAGGCTTCGCGTCGGTTTGTGACACAGGTTGTTGGTTCAGGCTGAAGGTCTGGTAAACCTCAGCAGCTTTCATCTCTCAGGTCCAAACACGCCACGTCTCTCTGCAGGCATCCCAAGCATTTCTCCTCCTTATGTCAGGAACTGCACACAAAATGAATGAGTGTGAAAGGCGCTGCAGGTATGTAGGCGCATGTGTGTGTGTGGAGGTGCTCGTTCAGAGAGGTGATGGGGATGCTGAGGGGAGCTGTTTGTTGGTTAAAAACACGTTTCATGTGTGTCTGGAAGTTTCTCTGGAAAAAACTGTTAATTCAGGATGTTTGAGTTGCAGAAATAAACATTTCTTTAACTTCTTCATGTTCATGCTCCAGGTTTTCTTGGGAATGTCCATCTTGAGACATGGCTGAGGACGTTGTTCCGGTCTCCTAAGCCCGTCTCTGTGTCCAGGAACTTATTTCCATCATGGAAACCTCCCACCTTTGACCACACACTGCTAAGCTCGGTTAAGAAGCTCAGTGGCCCGTTTCGTGGTCCAGATTAGGGAATGCTTTCGCAGGCTGAGTCTGAGTCGATGGATCCTGACACAGAATTAAAACCTCTATCATCGTGCAGGGATTCCTCCTTTTCTGGACGATGTGAGCTTCTTTTAATGTAAATGAAGTTTTGTGTTGGGGCTTCGCGCCAGATCTGCATGTTGTTGCATTTTGCGGCCTCTAGGGGGAGCCTCAGAAATCTGTGGAGCAATCTGAGCTGCGGCTGATGTTGGTTGGGTCGCTGCTTTTGTTGGGTCCACAGTGGAACAGAAAGATGTCATTAATGATGCAGTGAGACAAGCTTTCACCTCTTTCATGTTTACAATTCTTTTATGATTAAATCTGTTTGGTTGAACTTTGGCTTGAAATGAGCACAGTCAGCATTCAGCCAGTGTTTCGTGTCATCTCTGAGGACTAGCTGTCAGCAAGCAGTCATGTAGAACCCAGAAATCCTTCACTCTGAGAGCTGAGAGCCACCCTGATGGGCATCTGCACCCAAGCAGAAACTTAAATCATGTTTTTTCCAAGCAGCCAGACTTTGTTGGTCCTGATCAACATTTCTCCGTCGTTCTGAAACTCTTCTGACGTTTTCTGCTTTTTCTCTAAATTTTACTCCCTGATCAAGCAATGAACCAAAGTTCTCAGCAAACAGACAACTCAGCAAAGAAGCCTTTTAAACTGGATCGTAAGGCTCTTTTTCACACAGAAAAATGGATTTTAGCAGCAACACACTGATTTGCAAAGAGCTGGAAACTTATGAAGAAAAGGCAGAAACATCCAAAGAAGGATTCTGGAAAGTCCTTCAAGGATCCTGAAGAAATGACAGGAAGCTTAGAGGGTTCAGACTGGGATCACTTTAAGGCCGTCAGAACTAGAGCGACTGGTTCTGACTCAGATACCGGATTTATATTTTCACCTAATTGATGCAGCTAGTTCTTGTTTTCATTGAAAGAGTTTTAGAAACTATCCTTCAGACTGAGTCCAGATGTTTCTGCTTCTCCAGTCAGTCCAAGAGCCTGAAACACAACATTTATAGGATGAGTTTTAGGAGCTGCTCGGCTCATTTTGCACGTAAATTAGAAAAAATAATTTCATATAAATGAAAGATTTCCAGACTGACAGCTTCTCACCTTTTTAATGAAAGTAAGTCTGAGACCTGCAAAGTAAACAATCTGTCTTCATCTTTTCCTTTTTCTACATTTTCTTTTTATTAGAAATTCAACACACACACAAATCTAAAGACTCCTTTAGTGAGAATGTTGCAGGTCATTCCCCACATTTACCAAACAATCATTCAGTTGTGCAGAAAGTGGCTCTGCGGGGTTGTGTGTGTGTGTGTGTGTGTGTGTGTGTGTGTGTGTGTGTGTGTGTGTGTGTGCGTGTGGGGGCTCTGTGAGGGTCTTTGGCGGGGTGTGTGTCGATGGGTGGGGTTGGAGGAGAATCTTCCCTCCCAGAGATGAATGTCAGCCTCAGGTATCGTAGCTTCCAGGCAGGCATTTTACAAGAGTTGGCGAAAAGGAAAAAGAAAAAGAGGCTGCTCAGACTGCCAGACAGCAAATGGAGACACGCTGGAAGGAGCTGAATCGGTGGTTTGAACCCTCCCCCTTCCCCCAGAGTGAATCAGGGTTTCAGGCATCAGGAAGAAGCCGTTTGAAGCAGAGCATCGCCTCCACCTCGCAGGCTTGAGCTCTGAGCATCATGGCGATGGAGCAGAGGTTCAGGAACTACTCCTCTGACAGCGTGGGCAGTGAAGGGGTCTTCGTAGAGGACTCCTACTACCAGGGGAGGCTTAAAGCCATGGATTACAGGAAAGGTAGAGTTTCTCCTTTCATGTGGAGGCTCGCTTTGCCTCTCAGCTCTGAAACCGCGGCTCTAACTTTTCTGTGTTGTGAAGAAGTGAAAGTATCATTTCTGCAGCGGTGGATGGCTTCCCGTTTATCAGACCAGCCACACCCCTTCATGCACGGAGTCCGGTCCTCCTTCGGTCAGTCATCTGGATCATATCTGATCTGAACGCCCTGCTTGAGACATTGCTTAACATAAAAAATGAGGTTGGGTTTTAGATGGCTGATTGGCAGATTGAGGTTGAAGGATATAGCCGACGGGGGCTGAAAAGAACAAGCCAACATTATTTGTGGGAAGGATGCTTTAACTTTGTTTTTCTCTGTCTTGTGTTTCACTCCTCTGAGCTGTGGTATGTTAAGTGCAGCTTTCAGCTGCGACTTGACTCCTAGTGAACCTGTAATAACACAACACCGTCCCGAGCTGCTGGAGATCAGTTGACATGGCATTCTGTTTATTTATCTTCTTTTCTTTAAATGCTCTTATTCAGCCTGATGCTGTCATGAGCAGAGCTCTGTGTTTAGAAACCAGCGGTCAGGAGTGGGTGTGAGTCATGGCCTCGATGCCACCCAGAGATGGGCGTTGGCACCACGGGATGCCGTCCTCTTTACTTTCCCTGTTTGCTTCGGCTGATTACCTCTGATCTCGGCAGATAATCGGCCTCTTTAACACTGAGAATGATAACACCCCATCAAACATCTCAATGAACCGCTGCAGTGTGGAGGGAAATATGTTTCCTGTGTTTGCTGCTTGCTTGATAAATTTAAGGAAGACACTTCACAGCGTGCACAGAGCCTGCTGGTACATGGAGGTTGTGTTGGGAATTATTATTCAGTCAAATCTAAGTCAAAACATAAAGAGCTGGGTAGGCCGGGAGCCTGACGGGTTGAGCGTCCCAGACTAAAGCTCCATGATCCAACTGGCCTGTGGCTGAACGTCGGCCCCCCTGGACGTGTTGAGCTGATTTCAGATCCAGGTGCAGCTCAGTGGTTGGTTCCTGTCGCGCTACACGTCACTGCAGTGTTTGACATAGTAAACCACATTCTGGATTAACGTTGCAGGCAGCATGCGCACGTGGTTTGGATCAGATCTCATCTCTGTATCCTAATCGCATCTTTTCCATTGAATACCAAATCCTTGGGTTCATAGATCCTCTCAGGCAAGGATCCCCAACCCCGTCCTGAAGGTCGCTGTCCTGCAGACTTTCGATGAATAGGTCAACAGCAGATTTGTGCAGAGCTCATCAGATATCCATTTAATTTGAATCAGCTGTGTTGCAGCAGGAAAACCTCTAATCCCTGAAGATAGTGGGCCCTGAAGACCAGGGTTGGGGACTATTTCTCTAGGGCACGTACTGTATGTCAAACTCTGGTCCTCAACGACCGCTGTTCTGCTGGTTTTAGATGTTTTCCTGCTTCAACATGTCTGATTGACATGAATAATGGGTCTTTGTGCAGGACGTGATGACAAGCCGTCAGAGCCATTTGATTTGAATCTGGTGTTGGAGCAGGGAAACAGCTAAAATCTGCAGGACAGCAGAGTTTGACATCCCTGGTCTGGGGTAAGAAGCTCAAACACCTAGAAGGACCTAGTAGGAACCAGCTGGTTTCCTTCCTCTTGGATAAACAGATATCTTCTGGGTGGATGGGTGTAGTTATCCTCCATCATGGGTCGTTACATCACTGCTGCAGCGATAACACCAGCTGTACCACTGCCTCCCTCCACATGACCCCACGTTCTGACATTCACATGGATAAAGGAGCGCTACATAACCATCAACGAGACTCACCTCTTCATCTCTGTGAGAAATCTGGATGTTATTGTTTTCACATCAACTGTCTTTTACTAAAAAAGAAAATCTTTTAGTGAATCAGTTTTCCATCCACCATGGATCCCAGCGTGCATGGACCTCCACTGGGTGCTCCTAACGCTGCCTACAGGGAGTCTTCTGGGTCTGCAGCAGCTGTTTGAACCCAGCCATACAGGCCTCTGCTTCTTCTAAACCACTGTGTTCCTCAACATAATGGACTCGATCCAGACTGTTGGTTCCACGATGGTGGAACGACCTCCATCTCCTCGGAGAAAACATTCTCTCCCACCACCGTCTCTTTATTCTCATCTGTCCTGATCATCTAAATAGACTCAGTTTCTTCTGCTTACACCAGGGTGGTGTTTTAAGAGATGCGTTCTGCAGGGTCTCATTAAGGGTCTCATAAAACATGGGAACATTTCTGTGGTTTTGGCTCAACAGATAAAAATTTTGCTTATTCCCAGTGATCATGTGGGAAAACGGAAGATGGGAAAACAAGAAAAAATGGGTTTATCTCACAACATTATCCACAACAACATGACTTTGTTTTTCAGGGAACAACTTCCATATTCACTGTGATTGTTGGGCTTCCTTACTGTTCTTTAAACTAACTTTTTATACACATTGATTTGTTGATTAAAAAGCTTCTGTTTGGTTTTGTTTTGCAGATGAACGGGACAGAGTTCAGAAGAAGACCTTCACGAAATGGGTCAACAAGCACCTGATAAAGGTAAGATCCCAAAGTCCTGTTTTCCCGGTTGTACAAACCGATATTTCTCTTGGTAAATTCTGACCCATCTAACATTTTTTTATTTTTTTTAAAATACAAAGAAAAATGCCGTTTTACTCCCCACACATCCGTTATAACATCACACAGATGCTCCTCCACACAGCGAAGCTGCTGTTCACGTTAACTTCATGCGTGAGACGGAGCAAGTCACGGACACCTGGCCTCACTTTAGGGCTCCGGAACCGCGGCATTATGGGCCGGACCCGCTCGGGACCACATCTGGGATGCAGATTGTCGGGGTTCTGCAGGGGAACCGTGTTGGATGTGTAGTCAGAAGAGTTCAACATGTTTACAGCAGCGATGCTGAAGCAGTGGGAGCTTCTGACACTTAAAAAGGAAATGAAGTCTAAGCAGTACCCATCACTTAGTTCATTATTTTCTCATCTCAAGATAACAAAACTTGTTTTCTCGTGAAATTTGATGAAATTATCTTAAAATGAGCCGAAGATAAATTGATTATCAGAGGATATTTACTGACTGCACACAACCAGCTCCCATAACATTTATTTAGCTTGATTTAACGTTATTTTAAAGTCTATGCTCTCTGTGCTCGAGATTAGACTGAAATCTTAAATCTCTGCATCATTAGCTGCAGATTTTGTTTTTCATTTTAATTTATTTGCGTTTGAGCTTTTGCATCATTTCACTCCCCTGTAGCTTCATGGAAAAGAAAAATAAGTTCCTATATTCTGTGTTAAATGAGGCCCCCTGGACGTCATGTTCTCCAATGATAACCAGAAAAAATAAAGAAATGCTCATTTTTTAACATCTGTTTTTGTTGTTTTTTGTTTTGTTTTGTTTTTGTTTTTTTGTTGGTTTTTTTACACATTAAACATGATTCCCAGGTTTCAGGTTATAATCAGGCTGGTTAGATTTTTATAAAGAAAACTTCCATTTTGAGTTTTTACCCAGCCCTTGCTGTAGTTGTGTTTACGGGTTTTTCTCTAGTCTCTAGTCTGCTGGATCTCGCTGCACATTTATGTAAATGAATCCTTATTTTCACTCTAGAACCAAAATCTAAGGAATTACTCTGGATCCATGTGTCCTGTTACAGTCTTCAGCAATCTGTTGGATAATTCCCCCCCAAAGGCATTTTAGACTCATGGTCTCAACAGAATCATGGGATTAAGCCATGAGGCCATGTTGTGATGGTCAGCTTTCATCCGAGCTGCCTTTTACAACTCTTTTCCATTGTGGAGGATAAAAAATAGGTTTTATTCCGTTTAACTCGTCTCATTTAGCATGTTTACGTCAGTAAAGTTACTCTAGCTAAAAGACAAAAGCATCATTTAATGGTTAAATGAAAGAAAGAACTTCTGTTTCCTCACAAGTCTCTTCAGTTTTCCATCTTCTCACATCCGTCTGTTTCTTCTCTCCATCCGTCCTGTCCTCTTCCATCATTTCCCGTCAGCACTGGAAGGCAGAGGTAGGTGCTGCTCGGCCATTTCTGCCTGCATGTCTGTCCTCAAAGGTTTACCTCAGTTTTTCCATTTAGTTTTGCTTCTAATCTTCTTTTTAAAACGTCTTCCCTTCTTCCATTTTAACCTTCTGAGTCTTTTCTAACAGTTGTGTGAGTCTTTTCTGCAGAGCAGTGTGTACATGTTCACCTGTAGCAGGTAGAAAGCATCATCTCAAACAGGAGCATGCGCAGGTTACTTTTCTTATTTTATCATCTTTGCTGTTTTATGGATGCAGTGGCCACTTCACATGTAAATATAAAGGTTTATTTATTCAACTTATGCCATTAGCCAGTGTTTAGGAAAAGCAAAACCTTTTTAGTTATATATCTGCATTACTTCTTACCCATAAAATAACGGACAGAGATTTTTTTTTCTTATCTGAAGTCTTAATTTGGCCCTTTAACAAAATATTTAAATAGTTAAATTAATTTGCATATATATGCAAAGTATACTATCCTGTTATGTCAAAATTATTGTAGTGTGAAATGTTTCCACCAGGGGGCAGAAGAGAGGTCTGATTTTATACAACAGCGTTTTGAGCAAAGTTTCTACCAGGTGGTGTTGAAATAGGTCTCAGAAACAATTTGTATCACACACACATTAGCTTGTAAAAGGTTAGAGTATTTTTCGTATGGTAATAGAAGAAGTCTCTGAAACTTTTTTCAGTTAATAAAGATTACATATGATGTTTTTACAGGAAAATAATCATCTTTTCACTTCTTTCTTCACTTTTGACTCATTTAGTTTTCTAAAAAGTGAATATAAAAAAAAGACCTACTTTATAAAGAAAAAACCACATTTCTGTTTGTTAGTTTGGAAGGTTTAACCCCAACATGCAAGCCATATGTTATTACTATGTTATAATTGTTATATATATCTGGCTGAGATTAAAATAATTGAAACAATACTGATACGATAGCGACATTAACTTTACTTTAGCAGTGTCACATGTAAACAGTCAGATATGTTGGCTAATGTATTTTTCTGTTTGCTCCTTTCGTCGTGCAGAACAGAGGAGTGTTGCACTGAAAAGGAGCTTCCAGGAAAACAGGATGGAGATTTTCAGCATTTTCAGCTGTGTAGCATCGTGATTCGTTTTTCTTCTGAATCTTGTGTGTCAGATGTGACCTTGTATTTTTTCAGGGGACATAAGTTAATTTATGTTGTTGGCATATTCATTCATCCTTGTTTCATTTCATTTCATTTATTGTTTCATTTTCTAGACCAGTTATTCCAGTTCAGGATCACGGGGGTCTGGAGCCCATCCCAGCCATTAGCCAGCGTAAAGCTGGCTTACCTGGACAGATTTTAAAAGATTTTAAAAAAGATTAAAAATTCAGGAAAACTAAATGGAATTTCTTAATTTGTAAAAACTTCCCAAAATAATAAAATAACAATAAAATAAAATAAAAATAAAAACAAATTATCCTGTTAAAGAAAAAACAGATTTGTAAAAAATAAAAATAAAAAAATGCTAAACTTTCGGCATGTTTGCATATAAATACAGTCAGCCGTCAGTTATACGGGAGAACAAACATTTTTGGCTGAAGGAGCTGATTGGCCAACATGCCTATAGAGGCGGGGCTAGAGTGGTTTGGCTCCTCTTTCCATCATGTTTGGGTGTTGTCATGTGGATGAGGTTTTGGTGTAAATGTGGTCGTTTGACGGTGATTTATTTCTTCTACTTTTTGTGGCTCATCTCACAAAGTCCAGAGCAAAGTTTGGGAATTTGCGTGAACATGAGTTTCTAGTTGTCAACCAACCATTTAACTGCTCATCATCCTGATTCCTCGCTTTGTTAAGATTGTGTGTAAAATGAAGCAACATTAAAAGGAATGATGAGCTGATATAAAAATAAATGGTTAAAAAAATCCACATTTGAGAATTTGTCTAAAATGCAAGAAAAAAAAACTGAAAATTGATTGTTTTACTGTTTAGTTCTTTATTTCCTAAATATCTAGTTTGATGTACCAACACGTTTTAAAGAAGCAAATAGATGCCAGAAAGGTTTCTGGAACAGAGACGTACCAGCAGCTCAGTAACGTTTCTGATGACTTCTTTTCTGTGCAGGCGCAGCGACACATCACCGACCTGTACGAGGACCTCCGAGATGGACACAACCTCATCTCGCTGCTGGAGGTGCTCTCCGGCGAGACCCTGGTGAGACCCGCCCACTCCTCTCTGATCCTCTTGGTTTGTGCTCACATTGTTCTGCGGTCCAGTCTTCCCATCGTGACGTCAGCTCTAAATGTTTCTCTGGATCAGATTTTATTCTGGTTGAGTTCTCGCCTCCACCTCTGCATGTGTTGACTGAGACTTCTGGACATTTCAGTCCATGCCGAGGCCATGCACACTCTTCTTTCTTTAGCCCAGGTCTTTTGGGAACACACCTTGTGGTGATGTAGCCTTAAAACACTAATTTCATCCTTTGCTTCCATCTTGTAACCGTTCTGCATTGTCCTGTTTGAGCCCTGGTTTTTTCCTTTCTCTAATTCCTGTTTGCTTACCTTTGCCCTGACCTCTCCCCTTTGCCTCTGCCTTCCTTTCTCGCGGTGCTCGTGCTGTAGCCGAGGGAACGTGACGTTGTGAGGAACGTGCGGTTGGTGAGTGGCGTCTGGACTGTGGCTGGCCGCCTTCGCGGGCGTGGCATGTGTCACCACCCCGGGTGGCTGCTGGGTTGTGCATGATGGCAGTCACACTCCCTGTTTGTTTGTTCCTTTCTTTGTCGTCATCGTCCTCTTTTCATTTAGCCTGTCAGCTGCAGGATCAGGAGTCCTGTTAGAAGATCAGAGGTGAAAGCTGGTGTTTTTCTCTGGGTGATGGAAAGATTTTACTTTAGTTTAAATTTAGTTGCTTTCTAGTCCAACTATACATCTGAGGCACATCTCAGAATTAAAAAAAAAAGGACTGAAACAAAACTTTATGCATGAATATTTGTCATCTTCTACACACCAACAGGGTTTGGACTTTTTCTGTCTAAAGACCAAATAATGTAGCCAGAGAGAAACTACTTCTAAACATCCAGCCAGTTTTCTAGAAGATGGATTGCACTGGAAGTCTAAAGGATTTTGGCTACAACAAAACTTTAAGACCACAATTTAAAACCTAAAACCGGGTTTTCTGTAAAGCTTTAGTCTGTCATAAACCGTGTCTCTAAATACAACCAGTTCCAAAAAGGTTGTGATGCTGTTTAAAATGTAATTACCCCATGTTTTATTCCAACCAGAACGTAAACTGTTATTTTCTGTTCAGTTATCTTGTTAACTTCCTACGACTGGAGTCTGGAGGCTCCTCCTAACCCCAAAAAGCAGAAATTTAACATGCAAAACTACGACTCAGATCTGAGACGGTTCACTCAGAAAATCAGAAGATTAAAAAACACATTTATTATATTTCAGAAAATTTGTAGCATTGTCCAGTTCATTCAGAAAAACAAAAAGAAAATTACAAAAATTTACAAACACTGAATTTTGGAAAGAAAAAAAATAGAAGATTAAAAAAAATATTTTTTGAAATTCAGCCAAACTAAATGGAATTTATTATTTGTTAAAAAATACTTTTAGTTAATCAAGAAAAAAGATTTTTTTAAATATCTGAAAGATTATTTTGAAAAATTATTTAAAAAAAATGTTTTTTACTTTTTTTTAATGATTTTTGAAAAATTGACAGGTCTTTGTAAAATAACTGAGTTACTTCAGAAAATGAGATTAAAAAATTATTTTCAAAAACCATTTTTGTTTGTTTGTTTGTTTGTTTTTGTAAGATCATCCTGTCTATTCAGCAAAAATAGATTTTTTTCCCCCCAGATGAAGTCAGTTTGCTACTTCTAGTGTTTTTCATTCTGCTTTTTACTCAGATGAGACCCAATCCTCAGGGCGGGGGGGGTTTGATGAAAGTTTGTATATTTCCAGATTTATGTCCCGAACAATGGCTTCCTGGTTCTAGTCCTAACCGTCTGAGTTTAATCCAAAGTTTAAATATCAGTTTCTCTCACTGAAGCAATGTTTTTTCACTGCAAGCTGATTTTAATTTTTTCTTTTCTTTTCTTTTTTTTTTTTCGTTTTTGGTCAATTTTCTGCAACCAGGCTTGAGACCGGCTGAAAATGCAGCAGCGCATGTCATGGCTATCACTCCTGGGGTTGCCATAGTAACCCGTGGCTGCCACAGGGGTTTATGAAAGTTTGATTGGACCACGTTAGAGCTAAAACATCACTCATCGGCCTTCAGCTGACGGTTTGATGTCGGAGTAAAGAGGACTGGTTTCCATCATCATGCTTTCACCTGCAGACATCTCGGCTGGATCTGTCATGCCTCTCAGGGGTGGGGGGTCGGGGGGGTCCGGGGTTAGATCTGACGAAGCTCAAACAGACAGAATTTGAATCCCACTTCAAATTTCCTTTTTCCTATTTTGGTTTTTACACACAGTAGAGTAGATCTTTGTGTTAGTGGACGCCTGTTCCTCAGTCATGGGGGGCTTTGCTTGGTGGATGATGTAAAACACCTACAACGTTCCCTCCTCTTCATGCTTTCCATCCTCTCTCTTCTCTTCCAGCCGCGGGAGAAAGGAAGGATGCGCTTCCACAAGCTGCAGAACGTTCAGATCGCCCTGGACTTTCTCAAACACCGACAGGTCAGTGAAGAGGAAACAGCAGCTTCTTCTCCTTGTTTGGGTCTGTTGTTGTTGAAGTTGAGAAAAAAATGTCCATCATGCAGGAACCTCTACAGAATGGGTCCATTTGGTCTCATTACCATTCCCCAAACTTCACATTGCAATCAGCCTTCAGAAGACCTGTTTGAGAAGACTCATCAAGAATCGATAGCATCATTGTTCCGAGGAAAATAACTTCATAAACGACCGCTAGCATCAACATTAGCTGTTAGCGTTAGCCATTATACACAACACTTTATTAATATGTCAGTAATTTCTCAGATACTTATATCCTCCTGGTCTGAAGTCAGTCCACAGTTTCTGGAACTGACCCTCTTTCTGATGTAATTTGTTGGAGAATCCAGTTTGACCTGGTCCAGGTCCAGTCCAGGTAATTCTGAAACTGGGGTTAATGGTGGGATACCTGCTCAGTACAGCCGGCACCAGGATGGCCTCCTTGTTCTCACCGTTTGTCGCCGGGCGATAGAGATGTGATGTTATGAATGAGTCAGTTCTTTTGAACGGCTCTTTTAAATGAACGATGAGTCGCAGATGTGAGCTGTTCGTTTATGAGGCATTCTTTTTACATACAAATTTTCTGGGCTGCCTTCATCACATGTGTGCCATCATAGGCCTTTGATGAAGGTAATTGTAGCGTGTTTAGTTCTCATTGTACCACAAAGATTTTTGGTGAGAGAAGCTCTAAAGTACAGTTCATGTCATGAGGAGATGGAGCCGGCGTATGGAATTCACATGTCCTTGTCTCTCCAGCCTGAGGTTGTTTCAGCTGAGCAAACAAACAAACAAACTCCTGTTTTCCAAACTTTTAGGTCAAACTGGTCAACATCAGGAATGATGACATCGCAGATGGAAACCCCAAGCTGACCCTGGGCCTCATATGGACCATCATCCTTCACTTCCAGGTAAGCCAGGACCCTTTCATTCAGAGATTTGCTCATTAAACTGCATAAACTTGAATGAATCACTTTTCTGGAGTTACATGTGGTGTTTACTCCTCAAACTGCACACTGGTGCATGTTGTTTATGTAGTTTACTTCCATGCATCGTGTTGTGGTGAAGGAAAGAAGAGCAACATTTCCTTTTTAGGTTTGATGTTGACACAGAGGTTAGAAGCCAATCATTTCCAGCTGCGCTGTGCTGGACGTTTGGCTACAGTCTGGCTCCTGAGTGCAGCTACCAGCACGCCTGGAAAGCATGATAAGTAAATACAGATAAAAAAGATTTTCATTCTTTCATTTTGGAAGAGGGAGGCTCTTTTTGAAACCTTTTTTTTGTGGTCCTTCGTGATGTTGGGCTCCTCTCAAACAGAAGCTCCTCATTTCAGAACATAAACAGTGTGAGGCTCCATCAGAGGAAAGCATTGATCAGCGCTGATGTGTTCCCGGAGGGGAAGCAGCTTGTTTAGATGTTCTTTTAGCTGCTGCTTTGGCAGATTCTGGGGAGGCAGAGTGGGAGGAAATGGAGACTTCTTTTTATGCTTTAATGATGTTCATGCTGGGGTGTGTGGGGGGATTTTTCCCTGGTCCTTCACTGTGACTCAGTGATTCCCATGAAAAGGCTGCCAGGAGACGTGGCATCTCTGGACTGACTCACGAACCTGAAATTCAGCCAAATGTCGTTAGTTTGGGTTTTACATGGAGGTTTGAAAAAGTTCTGAAAAGGATCGGTCCATGTGGAAAATATGAATACTGAGACTTCGGTCTTATTTCAGGCAGCATGAAGATTTTCCAGGTTTTGTCTCGAGACTTTTTTTGTCACAGAACCCTGATCCGACCCCAGACCACCACAGAACCCTGATCCGACCACAGAACCCTGATCCGACCCCACACCATCACAGAACCCTGATCCGACCACAGAACCCTGATCCGACCCCACACCATCACAGAACCCTGATCCGACCCCACACCATCACAGAACCCTGATCCGACCCCATACCATCACAGAACCCTGATCCGACCCCACACCATCACAGAACCCTGATCTGACCCCAGAAGAGTGGTTCAGGGAACAGGAGACATCATTTTCACACATGGATTGACCACCACAGAGTCCAGACCTGATCCCCATAAAGAATCTTTGGGGTGTGCTGGAGGTCTGACTCTTCCATCACTACAACAAGATCTTGGTGAAAAATGAACAACTTTGATGAAAATAAATGTGACGTTGTAGAAGCTGATTGAGACGATGTAACAGACAAGCTGCAGGGATCAAGGCTAAAGGAGGTCCAGCCAAATATTAGTGTGACTGTTTTTTGGACAGGCTGTGTAATTTATTCTACCCTAAAAGAGCCTTGAATTACCCCGAGTCCCACCGTTTTTGGGCGGCACTCACTCAGTAACCCGTTAAATTTTATTTCATAAAAACAAATCCACAGCATCCTTCATTCTTCAGCGAACAATGGTGGATTTCCCCCGAGCTCCCCAGGTGACTGCGTGCTAGGAGGAGGTTGGCGTTTCCGGTCTGAGTCACTTCGAGCCCGTTGTGGCACCAAGGGTTCCCGTCTAAAAAAGAAAAATAAAGCAGAAGGAAGAAATGCCTCCTCCACCCTTCCTGTAAAAAAATGGAATTATTAGTTCTGCTCTGACTCACCAGCACTCCCCAAAAACCAAAAATAATACGGTGCTTGTTCCAGGAGGATAAATTTATCACCGTCATCCAAGCAAAAATAAAACAGATCTACTTCGTGTTTTCTGGTGGATTTTCTGCTTCTTTACAGCTTCTGTTTGTTCACGTAGCTGCATCCTGTTCATGAAGCAACCAAAACAAACTTTTAAAAGTGACATTTAAATGTCTGATTGATGGATTGAAGGAAAGATTCTCCCATAATTAAACACTTTGAACCAGTTATTTGTTTTCTATAATGAGAAGAAAACATGATGGTGTGGAAGGCAGCAGGGTTTTCTCGTGACTCATCCCTCTGCCTCTCAGCTCCAATAAAACTTTCCTGTTCCCAGTCCGACGTTCATTTACAGCCTAAGTGTTGCTGAAAAGTTTAGTTTGGAACAGAAAAACCAACTCTGTCGGGCAAGTTGCTCATAGATATTTTCACACAGTCATATCCACAATGTCTTTGTGTTTCTTCCCCTAAAACAGTGATTTTATGGGCTTCATAAGGCCTTGAAATGAGCTGCCTGAGGTTAAACAGCGTGACTCATCTGGAAGAAATCAGCAGCAAAAATGGAAACTTTCTTCTTCAACCAGCAAATCTGTGGTGGCTGGTTGAAGGATCCGAGCACAAAGCTGAACGGACTTCAAACCTGGAAAAAATGGAAAACTATTAAGAATAAAAAGAGCATTTGTACAAGTTTTCTTTAAACATGGGTGAAAACCTTCTGCTGAGGTTGTGCTCCTTTTCCTCTGCAGATCTCCGACATTCAGGTCAACGGTCAGTCGGACGACATGACGGCCAAAGAGAAGCTGCTGCTGTGGTCTCAGAGGATGGTGGAGGGATACCAGGGTCTGCGCTGCGACAACTTCACCACCAGCTGGAGAGACGGCCGGCTCTTCAACGCCATCATCCACAAACACAGGTGAGGCCTGATGGACCAGCAGAGCAGATATGAACTCCACCTCGTTTCTTTATACGTTTACTGGAAAACAGGAAACAGCCTCCGTGGTTTACTGACACGTTTCAACATGGGTAATAAGTCCAGTATGTGGAACAGAGCCTGAGTCAGACCGGTTCTAAGCTGTTTAAAGTGCACATTTTTTATTCTTCATCCCATTCTGAACCCTCTTAGAGAAGCTTTCTGTCATTTACATAAGTGGTTAGGAACACTTCTCCAGGACCCTTGAAGGACTTTCCAGGAACACTTCTCCAGGACCCTTGAAGGACTTTCCAGGAACACTTCTCAAGGACCCTTGAAGGACTTTCCAAAGTTTTTCTTTGGATGTTTCTGCTTTTTGTTCTGTTCTCTGTCCAGATGATCCCACACTGCTTCAGTAATGTTGAGATCCAGGTTCTGGTGAGGATCCATCCTTCCAACTTGTTTCCATTGATCTTCAGTCCAGTTCTTGTGTCATGTGACCTACCTCAGCAGTAAAAGTCCAAAGAACAATTTTAAGGGACATTCTGAGCTGAAGAACTGTTGATCCAGACCACTTTAAAAGATTACAGTACAGTCATAGATGAAGAAATGAGGACCGGATCAAAACAAAACGTGGTTTTGTTGCCCTGAAACTTTCTGCTTCTCAAACCTGTCCGGACTCGGATCTTGTAACACCGCAGGACATGAATTTACGCACATTTTAAAGCTCTTCTCTCTGACCTCCTGCATATTTCAGGTTTTTCTGTCATTTTTCTTTTTTAATATTTACTGCCGCTGGTTCAGAGGCAGGAATGTCTTCAGTCCTTCTCTTCACTGACTTGTCAGGACAACGTGTGGAACGGTTATCATAGAGCAGACCTGAAGATAAATGACCAATGATTTTACACCAGAAATGTATTCCACTTCATTCTATTATTAGGAACAAATGTTCATCTATTCTCATGCAATGCAAACTTTGTTGAGTAAAAATGAGTAAATGCAGAAAGGTGCAGGTTAAAGACAAACGCTGGTTCTTTGGGGTTTTCTGCAGTGAAAAGCTTTGACAGAATTTTCAGTCATCATCATCTGAGGGCAGCAAACAAAGACGCAGGTCAACGCTCTGAAAATGGTTTTGGAGTCTGACTATTCAGCTCATCGTCTTCGGCTGCGGTTTAGATCTCATTCACATCCGTCTTTGCTCAGGCTTCGCTTTGATTCAAATGATCAAAGCCGCGGCTGTTTTGGAAGGAAATCAACTTGTCCAAATGTTTCCACAGTCTGACAGTCTGAACAACAATACTGAGCGCATTACAACATTTACCGCCTACGTTTCTGTTTGCATGTGATTACAGTCTGATCAGTGACTAATCCACAGATTACATCCCCATTCATACCTGAACCGAGCTTTGCTCGGGTTTACCGCGCTGCTCTGCACCGAGCCTGCAGCAGAAAGCAGAACATTTATTTTTACTTTTTCTTGTTCAAACACTCGAATCAGACGGGTCAGTGCACGCCTTCAGATATGGTAGCGGGGTGAAAAGATTTCTCACCATGTTGAGTAAGGCTGTTTCATCCAACAGACTCAGATTTATCATATTACCCTCAAAACTCCTCCAGATTTCCAGCGTCCCCCAGAGCTATCTTTTCTATCATCAGCCGTTTCTCAGGGACGGTATCGTGTAACTCTGTGAGGGAATCTGTGCTGGATGGCTTATCCTTTAGGTGATCTCTAGTTTGGAGTTTTAAGGGTTAATGCAAAAACCATCTCAAATCTTCACTGACTGAATAAATCAGGACGCTCCACATGCTGGTTCATAAACGACCTTTCTGGTCCAAACTTTCACCGTTGCAGCAAAGTGAAGCTAAACAGGCTGCAAATCTCATGAAGACGGTCATAAAATCCCAAGAAAGGAATCTGTAACAGCTGCCTACTCAAATACTGGAACCCTGCACTGAGTCTGTTTCCAGGATCACTCCATGAGTCTGTATTAAAAAGCAGAGTTGGGATCATGGAAGGGGAGTTTTCTCTGATAGTGTGGGTGCATCGCACTCATTTGAAAAAAGGTTTGGCCTGGAGGAATGTTCACTGGAGGCTTGGCAGGTCGTAGCAAAACACTGCTACGCTGTCGACTCTGCCACAGATTCTTTCGATTTAGGAAGAGAAGGATGTGCAGGGGACCTCAGCAGCAGGAGTTACCACCAGATTCAAGCATGGATCATACTTTTAATGCGTCTCTATAGCCTCTTTTCAAAAATATATTCTGTTATTTTTTAATATAAAACCTTTGGAGCCATTAAAAAGTTAGCAGAATGTACAAGCTGAGGAGAAAGTTCAGCTCGAAGAGGCGTCTGAACAGCGCCTCCAGCAGCACGGTGGGCTCTGTCAGCGACCTGGAGGACCGGGTCATCATGATGTGCGAGGACATCCCCAACGAGAGCTCCTTCGACTCGGGCCAGAGCTCCCACAGCTTCGGGGCCCGCTCCAGCAGAGGGTCCCACAGCGAGGAGCACGAACCGGAGTCTCCCACCATCCGTCTGAGCAGAGACGGACTGTCCTACAGACGGGCCTGCTACGCGGACCGAGACCCCAGACTTCGAGTCATGCAAGTGTACGGACACATAAAATGTGGGGCATGTGGAAATTCCTCAGTTATCTCTGGTATTTCTGGATTTTTTATCCTTTAGGAGTTATGAGATGCTCTGCACTTGTTTGTGCATGTCAGCAGTGGCAAAGTGGTCGTCTCACGGGTGTATAATATGATTTGGGATTTTAATCCTCTCTGGTAGTGAGTCTTGTTTTTTCTTGCCCTTCATCAGAAAGACGTGCAGCTCATGACCTACCTGCCTGGAAGTAGCTTCGTGTTTTACCCTGCTGGAAGAAAGAACCTGAGCAACATAACTGTTTTTAGGATTTTTGTGTTCCTGCTTTTTTCAGTCATACATGTCAACAGATGAATATGTTGTGGTGGTTGCCTGTAGATGAGATCTGGGTCTTGCCATATTGATATTATTTTACAATATTGATGCATTTCATTGAGAAATGAAGCCTCTACTTTCATGTCAAATGAATAAAAACTTAATAACCATCTAGTAACGGTGCAGCACTTCCTCTGTTTGCTGCCTGCAGACCAACTCTGATTGACATGGGTCAGGTGTACCGGCAGACCAACCAAGAGAACCTGGAGCAGGCCTTCAGCGTGGCAGAGAGAGAACTGGGCGTCACCAGACTGCTGGACCCCGAAGGTGAATATCGGAATAACCTGAGCAGAAAATCCTGTCGTTTTATTGGTTGAAGCTTTTTAAACTCTGATAAAGTTAAACTGGGGGCGTGAGTCGAGTTCAGGTTTGTTTTTTCACAGTTTCCTTAATTAAATTGCAAATAAATCCTGACAGTTCTTCCAGTTTCTGGAGTTTTTGTTTGTTTTTTTTATATTTTGCTTATCTTAATATTTATTCTTTGCTTCTTGAACCATTTTGTAAATTTGCTTATGAAATTGCGAAATGAAGAGTTTTAATCCGCTTGTACATTTGTGTTGTTCCGTAACGTCTCTGCAGATGTGGATGTGCCCCATCCAGATGAGAAGTCCATCATCACGTATGTCTCCTCGCTGTATGATGCCATGCCCAGAGTACCGGACGCTCAGGATGGAGTCAAAGCCAACGTGAGGCCTCCTCTTTCTTTTAAAGTTTAATTTAATTAAATTTGATTCAACTTTTTTTGTATGCAGACACAGTCCAGTTCTAATCCAGTTAAAGAAAATCCATTTGATCCACGTTAGCCCAGTTTATAAAATAAAGACTTCACTAAGGAAACGATTGATCGGATCTGCTCTTTGATTCCATCCTCCATCCTGAGCTACACGAGACAGCGGGGAGAAAAACCTCCACCAGAACCAGGACCAAGAGGAAAGACCTCCACCAGAACCAGGACCAAGAGGAAAGACCTCCACCAGAACCAGGACCAAGAGGAAAGACCTCCATCAGAACCAGGACCAGGCAGGAAAACCTCCATCAGAACCAGGACCAAGAGGAAAGACCTCCACCAGAACCAGGACCAAGAGGAAAGACCTCCATCTGAACCAGGACCAAGAGGAAAGACCTCCATCAGAACCAGAACCAGGACAGACAACCATCGTGGACTGGTTGGGGGTGGAGAGGACAGGAAAGAGGGATCAACCAGCAGCATAATTCTAATCCAGGGATACCTGGATAACTGAAGGTGCTTTGATAAAACCAAACTGGCAGCCGGTTCCACAGAGAGGGGTCTGATACCTCCGATAACAGAAAAGGTTCGGCTTGTACTTTTAGAACCTCTAGGAACCACCAGTAAACCTGCAGTCTGGGAGTGAAGCTCTGCTGGGAAAATCTGGAACTCTGATCCCTGATGAGATCTTTAATGATGCAGCTTGGATGTTTCATGAAGGATCAGATATCATTACAGAAAGTTTAGCGTTCAACTAGAAGATGACGTGAACCTTCGTCCTTTTGATGTTCATGCAGGTTTCATTAGCTCAGCTGAAACAGCATGACTGTACAGGCTCCGCGAGATGAACACAACATGTGTAGAGTTCACGCTCGTTCACGGTTTAATCTTTAACATGGTTTCCTCCGTCTGCAGTCTGCTTGTACAGGCTACATCCCAACACGCGCTGGCCTTGTTGAGGACTCGGGGGTTCATACAGTTTTCTGGAAAGTATGAGAAATAAAACACACCTCTGGGCTTCCCTTATATGGAGTTTAATCCTGTCTTTATCCCCTCGCTTTGGTGAACAGGACAGTTTTAATCTGGCTGAAGCTGACGGACGCTCACTCATGCAGAACAGCTGATGGCTGACATGGTGGGAGTTCAAAACTGAAACCAAGTGGACCATCAGATTTTCCACATATATATTTTAAATAATTGAAGCTTGCAGATGCAAAAAAATGTTGAATTTTAAAACAACACACTCAGAAGTTGTTCGATAGTCAAATAAAGACAGAAAAGTTTCTAGAACATCCAGTAGCATAGTTGCCATTAACTGGTGACAGGTGAGGGTGTCAAGATTGGATATAAAAGCAGCATCTGCCAAAGATTTAGTCTTTCCTGGTAAAGATGGGTCCTGGCTCACCACTTTGGTCCAAACTCCATCAGAGAACCATCCAGTAATATTTTTCATGGCAGACTGTAACTTTGGTCTTTCAGTGTCTGCAGAGCAGAATGTTCTGGGGAAACCTCAGCGTTGAAAGGACAAGGACAGAAACCATCACAACACCATGATCAATAGAGCCACATGGACTCAGGTAGACCAGGAGAACCATTTTCACTCAACACAGTCCACCACTGCATCCAGAACCAGAACCACCAAACAAAAAACAGCAGCTCATCTCAGATGGACAGTCAGTGGACACGTGTCCTGTGGTCCGATGAGTCCACGGTTCAGCTGCTTTGGGAACAAACTGATGTTTGATTAAATGTTCCAATGATGATAAAGCTCCTCCAGGCTGTCATCAGAGAGCTGTGATGGGATGGTGGACATCAGCGTCCATGGAGGATTTCACCTGTGTGAAGGCACCACTGATTCAGAACTGGATGTTCTAGTTTTGCAGACATGCAGGAAAAGTGAGACACATGCTAAACATATGTCTGACATATGGGAGAGACATGTTAGATCCACCGACTTGGCTCTCACATGAACCAGAACTAGATAACAACCTGGAGAGCAGCTGAAGTTTTGGATTCAGCAGGAATGGACATAAAAACTAAAACTTTCAGGATCCTCAGTTCACTTAAAATTCTCATTAAAAGCAAGCTGATGGAACACAATAGAAACATGGCTCTATCCAGCCTTTACTGTGTTACTGCAGCAGAATCAGTGAATTTGACCAGTGAAGACATTAAACATCATTTATTTGTATTTGTATTTCTCTGAACTGGAAGCTATGAGGTGAAATGATGATGGCTGCTGATAAGACGTCTGATCTGCATCCTCTTTGTGTTTCTGCTGAACGTCTTCAGGAGCTGGAGCTGCGCTGGCAGGAATACTACGAGGTGGTCACCATGCTGCTGCAGTGGATCAGACACCACGTCCTGGTCTTCGAAGAGAGGAAGTTTCCCACCAGCTACGAGGAGATCGAGGTGATTTGAGTTACATCTCCAGCCTGAAAACAATTAACCGCTAGTTTCACAGAGCGTAACGTCAGCCGTGTGGTGTCCACCGAAAGTCCAGAATCTCAGCTAAAATAAGAAATATCACCACCTCTTATAGCTACGACAACAAAGTATTTAAAAAGCAGGTAAAAAAGATTCAGCAAAAATACATAAACACTAATTATGGATCCGCCTTACAGCATTTACATGGACAAACTATATCTTTACTGAAAGCACAAAACTGTAAGTTTCATCATCTCCGACCAAGATTCACTAAACCAGAAGCAGAAGAAGCAAAATTCTGCTTCACATTAAAACAAAACAAAAAAAATCATCATGAACTTTGTTGTTTTGCCTCCAGAACTTCGATCCACCGGAATAAACCCACATTTACTGAAAAACTCCATCTCCCAGAGTCCACGAAGAACAATTTCCTGTCCAAAAATCACTATTTTCTACCCGGTTACATGGATTTGATTGGACGAAGACAAGTGTCAATCATTCGGTGTCACAGATATTTCTCTCGTTACCCTCGCTGATTGGTGATATGGATGTAACCATGGCGACGTCAGTGTAATTCTTCCGCATCCAGCGATTAAAATGTGGGATCATTTTGCAAATTGGCCGATCGAAGCCTGAATTACAAAGACATTTACAGTCTTCACAGATTCTGTCCACATGTTGATTCATGGTTTTCTGGAGTTTTTTTGTCCACTGCAGCATTTTCAAAGGGGTTTTGTATTCCATAAAATGCAAAATAAAAAATATAAGGCCAAGAGAAGATATTTATTTTCTACTATATTCCATCCGCATTTGTTGCTTCCACATCTAATATAACCTAACAAGTGTTAGCATTATTTTATACCAGTCTGGTTTACAGAGAGTTTATAACTGCAGAGAAATAACCAATTCTTTTTCAGTCATTTTATGAGCAGAAACTTTGAGTGTAAAAAGACTCCTGAAGTAATTCATCGTTCTTTTTTTAATCCTGCAGATTCTTTGGCGTCAGTTCCTGAAATTCAAGGAGACGGAGCTCCCTGCCAAAGAGGCGGACAAGAACCGCTCCAAGCACATCTTCAAGTCTTTCGAGGTGACTTTTCTCCACAGATCAGTGATCTTCTCAGCTGAGAGTGGAATTTAAAAAGTGACCGTGATGTGTGCGGTTTATCGATACAGGGTGCAGTCCAGGCCGGTCAGGTCAAAGTGCCTCCCGGTTACCATCCCTTCGACGTGGAGAAGGAATGGGGTCGTCTGCATGTGGCCATTCTGGAAAGAGAGCGTCTCCTCAGGACTGAATTTGAGAGGTAACCGGGCCACAAAGCGAACCTCATCACATGTTCTCTGTTCCCATAGTAAAACCCACAAAGCACCACGAGGATGACTCATTTCCTGACGACAGAATCCACTTTGGGAACAACATTAAGTGGAGCTTGCTTTGCAGGGAAGGAAATAAAAAGGAAATTAAGAGAAACACATGATGACCATGCTGTCATGGCAACAGTCTTCACAATAATAAGGTCCTCTGATAGTCACTCAACCATATTGTGAATCACATGCTAGGCAGGGCGTAGCTTTGGAGCTGTAGCAGGACATGAGAAAGTTGTCTCATCTGTGAGGGCAGATAGAGCTCAGGAGGAGTCACATCATGGCTTTCATGCATCAGGGATATCAGTATTTATTCCTCAAGAGGACGGAGTGAGTGAATGTTTATTTTAAACACTGGAACCAAGCAGGTGATTGGTTTGAAGTGGTTTGAAGTGGCTTTTTGACCTTTGACCTCTCCCTGCTCCCCTCCCCTGCAGGCTGGAGCGGCTCCAGAGGATTGTCAGTAAAGTCCAGATGGAGTCAGGGGTGTGTGAGGAGCAGCTCAACCAGGTGGAGACTCTGCTGCAGTCGGTGAGGCACAAAGACTTGCCTTTTTTTCTTCTAGCTTTCTGTGCATGGAAAACACCTGCAGACTGCAAACATTTTAACATCCACGTCATAGAAATGCATCTGTGTCGCAGACGTGGGGAATGCCTGCGTTGGTTGTTTAGTACAACTCCAACAGAATGAGCAGCAATCTTGCAGGTCACTATTTTTGACTGATCAGCTGACCAATCACAGCAGACCAGGCTGTTAGGGAGGAGGGACTTAAAGGGACAGACACTTTAGCCAACTAAAGCCTCATTTCAAGGTTCAATCAAGGCTTTGATACCCATAGGTAGATTTGATTTTCTCCCTTTACGTACGTAGATGGGTACGTCTTTTGTTACTGCCTACATACTCCCACGTCCCTTATGTTGGCATGGTTTTTAGCCAGTGTATCCACTAGAGGGCAGAGTTCACTTCTGAATTCCATTGTCAATTTCAACAGCAAACATGATGGACATTTTCAGAAAGCTGTAGGGCAGCAGGCAGAGGTGGTCTGTGCAGACATTAAATATGTTCGAATTCTTCCTCGTTGTTCCTTTCACTGGTTGCACATGAGCTAAACTGCTCAACACTGCCTCAATGGTTTCCGGTGGTACTGCTCCTTTTGTTGCATCTTGATACGCGTCTTCTCTGAGATCTCTCCAGCTAGTAAAAGTTAGTACTAATTACAACAATGTAAGACGGCTACCTTTGAATGTGTACAGTTTACATTATACGATAAACTGCAGCTAAAAATTTGTCTCCATCGATGAAAGACGACACCAATACCACTCGTTTGATCCTTTTTATTCTTTTCTTTTGTCCATTTTATCTCTTCACATCCTGAACATTTTTAAGTTTTTTTCCTAAATTCTGCTTGTCTCTATACAAGCTCTTTTAGCTAGCGCTATTAGCTAGCAGATTGTTTTTTTCTGCTACGTTAGGCTCATGCTAAATCTTTTTCTTCTTCTCCAAACAAATGGACTTCTGAGTAGTCAATGTATTACCTGCATCAGATCGTATCAATTACCAATCCACCCTTCCTTGAGTTTTTCATGTTTTATAGTCAAGAATTTTTTGACGAAGAAGCTCAACTTTTTTTATTAGTCCAAAGAAATGTTTCTCTTTTGCTTCACAGTGAATCCTCAGCCATCTTCTCTTCTGTCTCTTCTGATCTGAACTTCCTGCAACACGCAGTGAGCCTTTATCTGCGGATGCACTGTTTTGCTCTAGCTTTGGAGTGTTATTCTTTAGCGCCCCCCACAGCCTGTAGTATGTACTACAGCGGTGTCGTGGGGATGTTGAAACCTTTCTCCTAGTTTTTGCCACCGTTTTCACACCTGAACCGGCTTCGGTGCCATGTGTGGCCTTACTCTGCTCCCTTTATGAAGCCTTTCTGATTCTCTCACAGCTGTCCACATAAAGCAACAACACCTGGCTGCAGAACGGAAAACATGAATGCAACAGTTTGTCCTCTTTTTCAACCCCGTTTCCTAGGTTACCATGCCTGTCCATGCCAGTGTTCACACATGCATGCACAACTTCACCAGACAGGGTAACAGAGTGACACTGCCTGAAAGAAGTTATGAAATCTGGAAAAAAGATTTTAAAAAGTAAGACAAAGAGCTCATTGGACGACTGGACCTCAGGGCGGAGATGACTCGAAGAGATTCGTCACAATCTTGCAAGTGTGACATGGGATTCAATGTGCTGACATAAGGACGAGGAAGAGAGGTTTTATTGTCCTGGGTTTTACATTAGGTCTATTTGAGATGGATTGTGTGTGTCTTCTATTAATTAGAGGTAAAAAGTTCAAGGTATTCAACATCCTTACTGTGTTTATAGCCAATTTATTGTATGTATTTTCATTTTATTGTTGTTTTTTTTTTTTTTTTTTGAAGGGCCATGTTGCTTCTTTTGGGCTTGTTTTCATCAAACTGGTTGCTTGGGGCAGCGTGACTCAGTAGGTAGAGTGGTCGTCTTGTAGACTGAGGGTTGCCGGTTCAATCCTCGGCCTGTCGAGGTGTCCCTGAGCAAGACACCGAACCATATTGCTCCTGATGGGTCGTGGTTAGCGCCCTGCATAGCAGCTTATGTCATCAGTGCTTTGGGTAAAAGCACTGTTTTTGTTTCTGTGGGGAGATCTGGCAACACTGACCGAGGTTCCAATTTCAGGCCTGGGACCCTTTGCCGCATGTCATTTCAAACTCTCTTTGACCCCCTTTCCTGTCTAGCTACGGTCAAATAAAACCCATTAGACCCCAAAATTCCTTAAAGAAAAACTATTTAAGCTTAAGAAATTTTTACAGTGAGTCACTTTTTCCGATAGTTGCACAAACGGTGCCTCCCCAACACCGAGCAGGTTGGAATCCAGAATTTCTGCAGTGGAGAGAAGATAATGACAAAACAATGGCCCATGCTCTCCTTCTAAGTAGATTTTAGCTTAGTTTCCCCACGAGGAAACTTTCTGATTCTCCAAACTGAGTGTTCTGACCACTCATAAGTACTTCACTCAACCACATCCCTTTAAAGCATGTACATCTTTTCTGGAAGACTCCCATAATAAAATCAGAACTCTTTAATTGAGTCTAATTTCATTGCAGCCCACACGGACTGATGCAATTTTCCCTCCATACTGTAGGATGTGAGGATGATGAGTTCTGGGAAACCCGCTCAGCACACAGCAGAGGTGGAAGCAGATCTGGAAAAATCTGAAGGAATGATCCGCTTCCTCTTCAACGATGTGCAGCTGCTCAAAGATGGACGCCACCTCCAAGCTGAACAAATGTATCGCAGGTGCAGAACTGAACTAAAACATTTCCTTTCAACAACTAACTAAAGGCAAAGCTTTACAGGCTCGTCGTATGTCTGCTGTTTCCATCTGTAGAGTGTATCGTCTCCACGAGAGGCTGGTAAACCTCCGCAGCGAGTACAACCTGCGGCTGAAGTCGGGCGTGACCGTCACGCAGATCCCCATGACTCAGATCACCAGCGCTCAGGTGCTGCAGCAGACGTCCTCAAGGGGGCGGCCCGAGCTGGACGAGGTCACCCTGCGCTACGTCCACGACCTGCTGGGCTGGGTGGAGGAGAACCAGCGGCGGGTGGACGAGGGGGAGTGGGGCTCTGACCTGCCCAATGTGGAGTCCCAGCTGGGCAGCCACCGAGGCCTGCACCAGTCTGTGGAGGAGTTCCGTTCCAAGATCGAGCGAGCGAAAGCCGACGAGGTATGGAAGATGTTTTCCCTGATCCTGTAACAAGAGCGGAGGGAAAAGACTGAAATTCATATTAGAAACGCAAATGAAAATCCAGGAGGAAGTAGACCCAAAAGTGGTTTATTGTTAGAAGAGGACACACTCCATCGGCCTATAACAACGGATGGGCCATAACAAAATCTTCCTTTTGAAAGAAAACTAGTTCAACTTATTTTATTGTCCCCAATGGAAAACGTTGTTTACAGACAGGTCCTTAAGGAAGATATTACAACATAAAACAAAAAATCCACTTGTCTTATATATTTATCTCAAATGGCACAAAACTAGAAAAAATGCCATCTGTGAGCTGTTAAATATCTTACTTACCTAAATAAGTCTCATATGATATTAGTTTTATTGCAGAGGTTTTTATGATATAACAGAATAATCAACATTAGGTCAGATAGTCAAAGAAAACACTTGGCCTTCCTGTTAGAGGTGATGGGGGAGCAGGGACCTGGATAATACAACAGACAGGGGGACATCCAGCATTTTGCTAAATTAACGAGTAAAGTGAATTAAATTGGTGCCAGAATTTGATTATCAAACTCATTGCCTGGATGATAAGATTATAGAAGACAGTGATGGATATTTTTCCTTTAGACTTAAAAACAATCTGATTTACATGAAATTTAAACTTTTGTTTGGCTTTATATGAACATTTATTTTTACTTTGGGTTCTGGGTTGCACTTAGTTAAATAATGATTAAATTAAAAAAAGAAATTCTATGTTATTAATTATGCAATAAAATATGATTTTAGCAGATTAAAATCTTAGTAACTGCTTGATCTGTTGTTTTACTGTTTCAGAGTCAGATTTCACCTGTTAGTAAAGGTGCATACCGTGAATATCTGGGAAAACTGGAGCTGCAGTATGGAAAACTACTGGTAAGTTAAACAAAATACAGCATTTCTTGTCATATCAGATCTAATCTGGGCATGACTGTTGATTAAAGTAATTTATTTTTAACTTGAGAAGCTAAAGTAGATGAAGTGTCCTTTTTTATCCTTTGTTTGCAGAATGCATCAAAAGCCCGTCTGCGCTACCTGGTGGAGCTTCACGCCTTCGTCAGTGCAGCAACCAAAGAGCTGATGTGGCTGAACGAGAAAGAAGAGGAGGAGGTCAACTACGACTGGAGCGACAAGAACACCAACATGGTCTCCAAGAAAGAGTGCTACTCGGTAAATAAACGCACATCCTCGTGGCCTCAGAGCCCTGAGCACAGTCCGGTCCTGACGTTGTTTCTGTGCTGCAGGGTTTGATGAGGGAGTTGGAGCTCAGAGAAAAGAAAGTGAACGGCGTCCAGACCACAGGGGACAAACTGCTGAGAGACGGACACCCTGCCAGGAAAACCATCGAGGTCAGACTCTTCGTCTGCGTACCGTACAGCTCCATATGTTGTAGAAGCTGTGATGTAAACATCAGTATCTCCTCCTCAGGCCTTCACTGCAGCCCTGCAGACTCAGTGGAGTTGGCTCCTTCAGCTGTGCTGCTGCATCGAAACCCACCTGAAGGAAAACACTGCATACTTCCAGGTACTACAGAGTCATTCCAGATCCAGTGCCATTTAAAGCAAACATCACCGACAGACAGCTCTGAATCCTTCGCATAACTTTATTCTCTGTCTAGTTTTTTGCTGACGTAAAGGAGGCAGAGGAGAAGATGAAGAAGATGCAGGACACAATGAAGAGGAAGTACTCATGCGACCGCTCGGTCACCGTTACTCGGCTGGAGGATCTACTGCAGGATGCAGCCGTGAGTTTATTCACATTTTCCTCTCTGCACGGCAAATAAATGACAGTGTCTGAGGCAGCAGACAGTACATTACGTTTCATGTACAAGACCAACCTGGAGCTCCTGATCTAAACAGATACCAAGAGTCCAGGTACAGGTACCAATGATTTCATTCATGCACATCACCGCTTACAACAAGCCACCAGCATAGTGAATCAAGTCATTAGTTTCACCATGCTCCAGCAAAAATGTTTAAAGTCACTGACTAAGATAAAAGCCACATCTCTGTTTCCAGTTGGAACTAAATGCTACTGGGATCCAGACCTTTGTCAACGTCTCTGTCACGAGTCAACGTGTAATTCTGGGAAACAACCAGCTGACATAACAGCTGGAAATGTTCTGGTTCACTAGCGCAGATTCATTTCTGTGAAGTTGGTCATTGTTCTGACCTGATGTCTTCATCGCAGGATGAGAAGGAGCAACTGGCTGAGTTTACCACTCACCTGGAGGGCCTGAAGCGGAGGGCCAAGACCATCGTCCAGCTGAAACCCCGGAACCCTGCGAGTCCCATAAAAGGGAAGCAGCCCGTCCAGGCCGTCTGTGACTTCAAACAGCTGGAGGTACACATCAAATCATATTAAAGAGCACTTTTCATGCACAAAGCAACACAAAGGGCTTTACATAATAAAAACAAATTGACCACCCATGACCACGGAGACTGTAAATAAAAGATGGGCGGAGCCTCCGTGACGTCACCCGTAGGTTTCTGAAGAGCTGAATTGAAGTTCATTGGGTGGTTCCCACCATCACGCGTGTTGTCATTCTGAGAAAATACAAAAATGGGCAAAGAGGTGGAGCTGAGAGGGGGACTGTGAAGGTGGGGGTGGATGATTGACACCGATCAAACTTCAAGCTGCCTTTAGTTAAAATCTAACTGAGCTAACCTGGAGCTAACGGTAGTTAACCAGCTAACGGAGGTAGGCGGGCTAAAGCTAAGGCGTGCTGTTAGCTGGCTAAAAACCGCGCTTGTGCTACTGTCTCCCTTCGTGCCGCAGATATTGGATACTCGTCAATCAAAAGGACACGCCCCTAATTATGCAGATTAAATAACATCCAAATGGATGAGTTAGAAAAGATTCACCCCCCTCACAGTTGTCATGAAGGTAAACTTGACCTATTACTCCTAAAATGGGTTTTTGTACCAGGCTTTAAACATGTTTATTTCTGCTGTGAAGTTGTTGTTTAACATGAGACTCTATGGGGATTGACTCTGTTTTGGAGCCCCTAGTGGATGAAGTGGGAACTGCAATTTTTTGCACTTCCGCATAGGCTTCACATTTTACCGGTGGAGGTTGCAGCTTGGTGCCATCACAGGAACCACCTAGGTCAGGGCAGGCCGAGGTCCACACCACAGCCACAGGGCTGCAGCGCAGGACCCCCAGCCACCAGAACAAAGGCAGTCACCATGGCAACAACCTGCAGACAGGGCAGATAGAGCTCCTGATGTAGAGGATTGCCAGGAGGAAAACCCTCCTCAAACCCTTCGTTTGTTTCAATCTAAATTTCACAGATTTCTGTGTGGAGCCAGGAGGCGAGTTTATCTGTACATCACATTTCATGCACAAGACAATTTAAGGTGCCTTAAAACATTAAAAGCATCACAGCGGGGTGCAGGAAGCAAATACAAGTGCATTAAAAACAAACTTTAAAAGAAATGAAATAAAAGCAGGAGTGAGTGTCTGATCTCGTCTCGGTCCAGATCACAGTCCACCGAGGAGACGAGTGTGCTCTGCTGAACAACTCGCAGCCCTTCAAGTGGAGGGTCCTGAACGATAAAGGCAGCGAGGCGTCCGTGCCCTCCATCTGCTTCCTGGTTCCTCCCACCAATAAGGATGCTGTGAACAGCGTCGCCGGGTGAGCTCCGAGTATCACACATGAACTGAACACACACGCACACAGAGACACACTAACCTCCAGTTTTCCTTCCTCAGACTGGATGGAAACCTGCAGCGGCTGCAGACCATGTGGCAGACCATGTTCGTGGACCTGAAGAGTCTGTTATCCTGGCAGTACCTGATGAGAGACATCCACATCATCAAATCCTGGAACATCACCATGGTAACACAAAACGTACTAGGAAAAAGTGCAGAACATCACACAGGTTTGCACCTGCTGTCCTCTGAACAGTTGCTTCTGGTGCAGTTTAAGACCTTGAGGGTGGAGGAGTACCGGCTGGCCCTGAGGAACCTGGAGCAGCACTATCAGGACTTCCTGAGAGACAGCCAGGACTCCCAGATGTTCGGAGCCGAGGACCGCATGCAGGTGGAGTCCAACTACAACAGATCCAACCAGCACTACCACTCCATGGTCAGCTCTGCAGAGCAAGGTTGGTTCTGCTGTCTCTGAAACATCTCACAGCGGTTTTTTCATTTCACGTTGAACCAAACGTTTTGTCATGCAACCGTGAGCGTTTGTGTGTAAACTGACCGATGGGTTCGTGTTGCAGGCTTCGTGCCACCCAGCGCAGGTAAGGTGTTAAAGCCGGAGCTTCTGAATGGCTGAACAGGACTGATGGGCTGATGTTGCATCTCACTGATTAATCCTTCTCATCATCCTCTCTGATGTTGATTTTCCTCCTAACGTCACTTCTGATCACGTTCCTGTCTCTGTGCATGTTTCCTGGCAGCTGATTCGTTAATCAGTGAATTAATCAATGAATTGATGAATTAACACTTGAATTGTTGTGAACATGGAAAATAATTAAGCATGAGGAAGAAATTTAGTTTGTGAAATGGGATAACACAAATTCACAAATCATAAAAAATAACGTTTTAATTTTTGGATTTCAGGGCATCACTTTAAAAATATTTTACTAAGTAATCGTTTATGTTTGTTCAAAATCTCACATTAAGGCAAAACTAGCTCACAATCTCTGGAAAAAATGTGTTGATAATATGAGAAAATTATAATAAAATTAAACACAATTTGATTTTTAGCCAAATATTCTGGTTTTATAAAACAATATATAGATCAAAAGGAACCAAATTTAAGGAATGAATGCTTTATTTTGAACATGTAAAGACATAAAAGAAACAGAACAGCCATCGTTTTATTTAACATGTTTAGAAAGGAAAGAAGCCCAGATATCCATCTCTAAAACGTCAAGTTTAAATTTGTCCCGCGTCCTCTCTCCAACCAGGAGAGCAGGACGAGTCTGTGTGCAAGACCTACCTGACGAGGATTAAAGACCTCCGTCTGAGGCTAGAGGGCTGTGAGAACCGAACCGTGACCCGGCTTCGGCAGCCCGTGGACAAGGAGCCCCTCAAGGCCTGCGCCCTGAAGACCGCCGAGCAGATGGTAGGGTCCTGAGAAACTACCGGCACAGACAGCAGCTCATGATCCAGGTCTAACATCTTCCTCTGTCTTCGGAACAGAAAGTCCAGTCGGAGCTGGAGGGCTTGAGGAAAGACCTGAGCTCCATCGCTGAGAAGACGGAGGAGGTCCTGGCGTCCCCTCAGCAGTCCGGCTCCGCCCCGATGCTGCGCTCCGAACTGGACCTCACTCAGAGGAAGATGGACCATGTTTATGGCCTGTCCTCCGTCTACTTGGACAAGTGAGACTTCATAAGGCTGCAGATATATCTGAATCTGTTCATTGCTTCCTAACTTCTCCACGTTTCTTTTCAGACTGAAGACCATTGATGTCGTGATCAGAAACACTAAAGATGCAGAAGATGCGCTGAAGAATTACGAAACCCGTCTGCGGGATGTCAGTAAAGTTCCAGCTGAGCAGAAAGATGTGGAGGAGCAGCGCAGTCAGCTGAAGGTAGGTTTCCTCATCAAGTTCTGAGCTCTGAGGGTCACAAATCAGGACTTAATAAGTCCTTTGGTCCTTACAATGAGTCAAATCCAACCTCAGATCAACAACATGTCATCTAGCAGCTTGTTAAGCTCCTTCAGCAGCAGGAAGTCGCTGTCATGGTTTCCTGGATGATTCTGATTCACTCTTCTTTCCATCATAGATTCAGTTCATTGGGCCTCATTCACCAATATCTCCTTAAATTCGTTGTAAAGTTTTATTAAACGGAAACTGTCAAAATAAAAAATAAATACAGAAATATAAAGATGTCTCAATAAATAAACTGATATGCTGATAAATTATACAAAAGAAGAAAAGAGACGTTTAAAATGTGACAAATTTATATTTCTATTGTAATTTTATATCAATTTTAACTTTGTTTTAATACAGTTTTAATTTATTTGGCTCTTTATAAGTTTCTTTCCTCCTTTATATTTATGCCTATACAGTTGAAAATGAACGTGTGTGTATGTATGTATAGAAATATAAATGTCACATTTTTAAGTTTTTTATTGGAAAAACAATTTTAAAAATATTATTTTTTATAATTTATTGGTAATTTGTTTACTGAGCCATTTTTATATTTCTGTAGTTATTTTTTATTTTGACAGTTTTAGTCCTCCATAGAAATTTCTGAAGAAAACCCTCCATTAGATTCACAGACGTGTTTGAAGTTTATCTTTCCTCTCAGACGGGTCAGTACCAGACTCTGGAGGTTGGAAGAACGAGAAGCTGAGCTGCAGGTAAAAACCAGAAAAAGGTTGTTTCTGACGGCCATGTGCAAACAGACAGAGGTGAGACATAGACAAAGAAAAGTCTTTTTCTAACTGGACTGTCCCAAGATTCAACATGTAGCACGCTAAGCGAGACCTGGAGAGTCTGAGATGTTCCTCTTCTGATCTTGGGCTGAACTTACTGGGATGTCCACTCCTGGGAGTTCTGGCATCTATCATTTGAATAATCTTTCTCTCTGCAGAATGATGGACTCTTGATGGTTGGAAATGCCCTTTTAACCCTTCCCAGTTTGATGGACAGCAACAGCTGCTTCTCTAAGATCATTGCTGATGTCTTTCCTCCTTGGCATTCCTGCTGCTGACCACCTTAATAAGGGTGGAAGAGGACAGATGATATTTTTAATGATCTCCTGATGTATAAAACCATCTCAAATGAACTGATTCTTTCTGCTCTCTGTGTTCTGACAGTCGATGCGTGCCGAAGCAGACGCCGACCAGGCGACGTTCGACCACCTGCAGGACGAACTGAGGACGGCTTCGGCCATCAGTGACAAGATGACGAGGATTCACAGCGAGCGAGACGCCGAGCTGGAGCATTACCAGCAGCTGGTCGGCAGCCTGCTGGAGCGCTGGCAGGCTGTGTTCGCGCAGATCGACCTCCGGCAGCGGGAGCTCGAGCTGCTCGGCCGCAAGATGAAGTCCTACCGCGACAGCTATGAGTGGCTCATCCGCTGGCTCGGAGAAGCACGGCAGAGGCAGGAGAAGATCCAGGCCGTTCCCATCGGAGACGGGAAGGCTCTCAGGGAGCAGCTGGCTTCAGAGAAGGTTTGCATCAGCCATCGTGTCCACCGGTGGTCACCCTGAATGAAAAGTGCTTCTCATTCATTCATTTTAATGCACACTCCGTCTAATATAAATTTAGTTTAAACGTGAATAAATGTTTGTTTCAGAAACTCCTCGAAGAGATCGAGAGAAACAAGGATGAGATTGAAACTTGCCAGAAAAATGCAAAAGCTTACATCGACTCTGTCAAGGTAAACAGTGAGCTTCGCCTCCTCTCAGCAAAGCAAAGTTTCATCTCATCTTGACTTTTTCTTTTTCTCCTTGTGAAGGATTACGAACTCCTGATCTTGACATACAAAGCCCTCCAGGATCCCATAGCATCTCCTCTGAAAAAGCCCAAAATGGAGTGTGCGTCTGATGACATCATCCAGGAGGTTGGTGTTGATTCATTTCTTCACATAAATGTCGCACAGATGCTTCCTGATCCACTTTTCCAGCTTTCTGAAGGACTTCTGAAGTTTTTCTTTAGACATTTTCTGCTTTTCTCCACATTTTCAGTCCAGTTTGGTATTTTGTATCTGACCATTTTTAAAAGAATGAAAAGGGAATAAAAGGCTCCTAACTCAAGGGATGAACCAGCTGTCAACACATAACAGAAAACTTAGCAAAGAGCCAGTTTAAACTGGATCTTTAGGCTCTTTGTCACAAAGACGCATCATTTGTTCCCATTTCTTTAGTTTCATGTGTGAAAACCAGCAAAGATCAGACAGTCTGACAGAAAACAGGATTCAGCAGCAACAAGGTGATTCCCAAACAGCCGGTAGCTGGAAACTCGGCTTCCCTCAGCATGGAGGCAGAAACTGGACACGAGGAGGACAAAAGAAGAAGAGACAGGACTAAAAAATATCTACAGCAGATGAACAGGTTCAGAAATCCAGCAAAGACTAGGACTGTTGGCCGAAGCCTCATCAGAAATGGTCTCCATGGAAACGTGGTTGTTAAGAAATTGTTATTAAGGAAGGGAAACGGGGAGAAAAGGCTGAGGTAGGTCACATGACCCAAGAACTGGACTGACTATTGGAAACAGTTCTGATGGAGGGACGGATCCCCAGAACCTGGACCTCAACATTACTGAAGCAGTGTGGGATCATCTGGACACAGAACTGAACAAAAGGCAGAAACATCCAAAGAGGAACTTTGGAAAGTCCTTCAAGGATCCTGGAGAACTATTCCTGGAAAGTCCTTCAAGGATCCTGGAGAACTATTCCTGGAAAGTCCTTCAAGGACCCTGGAGACGACAAAAAGCTTCGTGCTTCATGTCATCGTTCCTGCAGCAGAAAAAAATCAGATTTTTGGTGAATTTTTACATTTTTCTGGTGAAAATGAGAAATTTTCTCTGATAACGAACCAGGACGTGAATACCTGATGTTCTGTATTATGATCAGATTAATAATAATCATAAAATAAAAACCTTTTCACCTGCACAGGTGAGGCGCGTGCTGGCCGCTCAGGGAAACATAAAGACCCCGCGCGGCATCGCCATCATGGAAAAGCTCCATCCTTTCAGGAGGAGGAATTTCCTGACCAGGAAGTCGCCGGGAAGCACGCGCTCCGGCTTCCCTGTTTGGTTGGTTCAAGCGTCTCTGGAGCAGCTAAATATAGAAGAGATGAGCTCAGCGGTGGACTCAGGTGGAACCAGGAGTTCCTGCAGGTGTCCACGTGATGAAGATCTGAAACGTTCAGCCTGGACCGAGACCTGGGATGGTGCCTTCAGGGTTTCATTTCTTGCAGGATTTCGCTGTTTCTGCTTCATGTTTATGTCTTTATATTTATTTCAGGCGCTTTTATCTCTAATAAAGACCCCCCCCACCACCACACACACACACACACACACACACACACACACACACACAGACGTTCTCCCACCAGGAAGCTTCTGGAGTTGCTGGTTCGCTTCCTTTGCGGCAGAAAACATTGGTGATTAAATCCGGGTATTACTTTGCCTACCTGGTGAGTCTTTAGCCCTCTTCGGTCCGCGCTGGTCCGGATCCTCTTCCTCCCTCTGCGGGTCTTCCTGCTGAACTCGCGGTCAGTTTGTGCAAACAGAAATCACGCAAAGAAGAAATTCCGCGGCAGAAGCGGCGCTCGTGCCATTAAATAAATAAATACATTAAAAAAAGTAAATTCGGAGACGAAATGATTAGAAACGAAGGAGGAAGAGTTCGGACAGAAAGCGCAGACGGAGAGAAAAGCCGCAAATCTTCTGCGTCTGCTGGTGCGTCCTTTCCTCCCGGTGCGCGTAGCGTGTGTGTGCGACTATGATGAGCGCGTGAGTGTGCGTGTCCTCTCCCAGCGTCTCCACTCCTTCACTGCGAAGCACCGTCGAGTTAACGGACAGTCGCCCGCGCGCACTTCCGCTGCGTTGACAAAATAAAAGCGCCGCTGTGGCAGACGCGTGCGTGATGAAGATGAGAAATTATCCAAGTTAAAATTTATGAAACCTCCATTTCTGCTGAAATAAATCTGATTGTTGAATAACCAGGAATCCTAAAAATAATCATTTTATTCATAAATAACCAGAAACATCCCCATAAAAGCAGCTCAGAGAGACCGGAACATCCGGTCTGGTTCAGGAAACTACAAAACACCATTTAGTGATGATGATGATGATGATGATGATGATGATGATGATCAGCAGCTGTTAAATGAACGTGACATAAAATCATCACTGGAGTAAAAATAGGAAATATTCCCGATGTTTGATTCGTTGTAAAAACTTGAGTAAAATATTGTAGAAGGTCAGCCCGTTTCCTGCTGCAGCACCTGGTCCAGGTGTCTGGACCTGGTCCAGGTGTCTGGCCCTCTGACTCCAGTCTGCTACCCAGCCAGGTATTACAGGCAGCAGGAAACATCTACAACCTGCATGACTGCGGGGCCTTTAGGACCGGAGCTGGGTCCCTGAACGTGCCTGGTCTTTTACTTTGTTACCATTTCCGGTCTGACTCGTTCTGCCCGCGCGCAGCTTCACGCGAGCAGCTACAGAAAGTGGGATATTCCGCGCGGTTGTTGGGGGGTGGGGGGGGGGGGGGGGGGGGGGGGGGGGGGGGGGGGGGGGGGGGGGGGGGGGGGGGGGGGGGGGGGGG
>JBAFTC010000019.1:27518565-27532066 GCA_037177435.1 Melanotaenia nigrans
GAGGATTGTGGTTTTCCTAATATGTTAAATTCTAATCTCAGTTTTTTTTTCTTAAATACCTTTCTGTGGGAGAGTTCTTTAAAAAAAAAAAAAAAAAAAAAAAAAACAGGCACAGAGCACAGATATCATGGTAAAGCATCCTTTGATAAATTCCTGGATCCAGGCAGTGTTCGAGATCACCTCTAAAGTCCAATCAAATGTTCCTCATACCATTTCCGACATTTCCTGAAAATTTCCTGAAAATCCATCCATAACTTTTTGTGTTATGTTGACAAACAAACAGACAAGCAAAACTATGTATTAATCAATGTAACCATGGATCTTACCAATGCTGAGATGCTAAGAAAGATACATAGCGCCTTTAGTCGGCAGCTGTATCCGATGCACGCTGAAGCTACCGGTGCAGTGGCATCGCAAACGCCTGTCTCGGACCCTGATTCAAGTTGGGTAATCTCTCCATCGCTAGTTTGCAAGCTGCAATACAAGGTTAATCAGTAGGGGCAGTGTATAGACCTATTTAACTGGAACAATTAACAATGAGTTCTTTCTTTATGTAAGGTGGGAAGACACCTTACACGACTTGAACGACAGCAGCAGATATAATGGAAAGAAGTTTTTTAAAAAGTTGAAAATTTAAATAAAATAAAATGAATGATGAAAGGTTTAGAAGGCGAGACCTGCTCATACACCATTTACGATACCTCTACCAAAGGCCCGATTAGACAGCAAGTATGTTTCCAATCTTAGGTCTGACTCAACTTTGGCCTTTCCCACTAGTACCCACTTAGCCCTACCTTAATTCATCTGGGGGCAGCGTGGCTCAGCGAGGTAGAGCGGCCGTCTTGTAACCCATGGGTTGCCAGTTCGATCCTCAGCCAAGTCGAGTTCATGTCGAGGTGTCCTTGGGCAAGACACTGAAACCCTAATTGCTCCTGATGGGTCGTGGTTGAGCGCCTTGCATGGCAGCTTCCGCCATTAGTGTGTGAATGTGTGTATGAATGGGTGAATGTGATGTATGATGTGAAGCGCTTTGGGTATCATCCCAGGTACAGTAAAGCTATATAAATACGAACCATTTACCATTTACCACACCAATCTGGTTTCGATTGTTCACATTATTATAGAGGGCAATTGTAGACGGGATCATCTTAGCAAGGTGGATAGTAAGTATCATGAAGTTGTTTGTTTGCGACACACACAGAACAACAATGGAGGCTTTGAGCTTGTGATTTACATGTTGCTTGGTTTGAGGCTCATAATAATAAAACGGCTAAATGAGCAAAGCGAGAGAAGGCTGTTGGCTGCAAGACGCAGACATCATCATACAATGGACATCACAAATCCCTCATTGACTCTGAAATTACTCTAGATTTTAGAACTTATCTAGAATTACCATTTTGTAATTTCAGCCACTCTTGGAGCAGTACAAGTTAAGGTACAAGTGTTTACACTGTGCAGTGTCGAGGAAAAATGATGAAGTTGCTGGTAAATGTGGGCAAGGTCAGGGAGGTGCTTCTCAAAACTATCCGCCAATGTGTTTACCTCTGACCTTGTGTAACTGATTGTCTTGCAGTTACTTTCAGGTATTTAAACCTAATTTTCTTCAGGTTATTTTAGCACAATTTCATTAAGTAAATATTAAGTTTTTAGATTTTATTACAATCCCTTCATTGAATGTCTACAGTAATTTTAAACAAATAACCTAATTCCTGTACAACTTTCTCCTGTAATTTCTGTTGCTTAGCAATTCCATATAAATAACTTGACTGCAGCATCATATCTAGTGTGTGCAGACTGTAATGATGAAGACCAAAAAGCTGAATTGCAGCAGGCTGCAAGCATGAAAGTTACAGGAATGTCTATTAGGTTATCAGAACTGAGCGGCTGAAGATTACGCATTCACTCAGAGGTTGTCAGTTTCCTGCGTCATTCTTGAAGGGTCTGCTGGAAGATGTATGCTGCCAAGTAGGGCTGCACAGTATATTGAAAATTTACCTTTAGCGTGAAATTAACCTTTGTGATATACATACTACAACAACTGCCTAAACTGTGATAAGCAGTCGTCCATATTTGCATATTTTAGGGACGTGATGCAGTTTCAAATACTGCTGAGCATTCATACTGATGAGGACATCTTATCTGCCGTTATTCTGTTTTTCGTATAAGGCTTCGGCCCACGTCTAAAACTCTGCATCATTTTGATCTGAAATATAAAACAAATCTCCTTTATAATTTATCAAAATTTGGTAAAGAAACATCTTCAAACTTTTGCAAAGGCTGTCAATTTTCTATTTTACTCATTTATATTTATTAAGAAGAAGCGTTACTAATATCTAACTAAAACACACTACTAGCATTATTATAGTTTGCCCAGTGGAGCAACAGCTTTATTTATTTTATTTATCGCAGGTCATATCATCACAACTTTCAACAGTGTTGTTGCATATTGCATGTTTTCCTGATATTGTGCAGCCTACTGCCAAGTTCCTGCTGCAATACCTCAGTTGGACTTGTTTGTTAAAATTCTGCAAGATCTTTTCAGCTTATTTGGCCAAAGCAGCAGCTCCAGGATGATAAACTTCTGACACTTGTGCTACTCATCTTTGGTCTTTAAATCTCGTACTGTTAGATGTAGGCTACTGTTTTTAGCCACAAT
The DNA here is from genome assembly GCA_037177435.1 of Melanotaenia nigrans. Taxonomy (NCBI): domain Eukaryota; kingdom Metazoa; phylum Chordata; class Actinopteri; order Atheriniformes; family Melanotaeniidae; genus Melanotaenia; species Melanotaenia nigrans. The sequence goes on from JBAFTC010000019.1 coordinate 27,521,222, forward strand.
CAAATATTTTTTCATGTTGGTCACCTTTCATTGTGGTCAGCCAAAATATTGCACTTTTATCCATCATACTTGGGGGTCAAGTGTCTTTTGCTGTTTCTAGTTACAGTGCTACATTAAGCTAACTAGCTGTTAGCTTCATATAGGCAGTAAATAGACAAATGAGTGATCGATCTATTCACCCAAACTCTTGCCAAGAACGTTACCCCAAAATGTTAAAATTCTTGCTGCTAAAAGAAATTTTGATGATTGTTTTCCTCTTTCTTTTTTCAAATAGATGACAAATACCCAGCAAGAGCAGATTGAGCAGCAGAAGGCCATACTTCAGAAGTCTTTCCTCACTGAGAAGGAGCTGTTGCTGAAAAGAGAAAAGGCTGTTGAAAATGAGAAGAAGGAGCTTGAGAAACAGTTTGAGGATGAAGTGAAAAAAGCCAAAGCACTCAAAGAAGAACAGGAACGTCAGCGCAAACTGATGGAAGAGGAGAGGGAAAAGCTACAGGGCAACATGGATGAAGCCGTGAAGAAGCAGAAGCAGGCTGAGGCAGAGATGAAAAACAAGCAGAAAGAAATTGAAGTGCTGGAAAAGAAAAGGCTTGAACAGGAAAAGCTCTTGGGAGACGAGAACACGAAGCTCAGAGAGAAGCTGCAGAGTCTTGAGGTTGCTTCCAAACAGGGTGCATCCAAAACAAAGGAAATTGAAGTTCAAACAGATAAGGTTCCTGAAGAGCAACTGGTCACCATGACAATGGTGGGAACAACGAAGAAAGTTTTGAATGGCTCAGTTGAATTGGATGGAGTGAAGAAAGGTGGAGAATCACAGCTGGCATTTGATGGAATTAGAGAGAAAGTTCCTGCTGAAAGGCTTCATGACATCGGTGTCCTGACCAAGAAGGAGTTGGACAAACTGAAAAAGGGCAAAGCCACAGTGCAAGACCTTGAAAAGACTGATAAGATCAGATCATGTCTGAAGGGCCAGAGCTGTGTTGGAGGTGTTCTGACTCCATCCAAAGAGAAGATGAGCATCTATCAGGCCATGGCAGAGAAGAAGATCACTCCAAACACTGCTACAATGCTCCTGGAAGCTCAAGCAGCTTCTGGTTTCATTGTTGACCCCGTGAAAAATAAACTTCTCTCTGTTGATGAGGCCGTTAAGGAGCAGATAATCGGACCCGAACTCCATGACAAGATGTTATCTGCAGAACGAGCAGCCACTGGCTTTAAAGATCCATATTCTGGAGCCAAAATTTCTCTGTTTGAGGCCATGAAGAAGGGACTTATAGAGAAAGATCAGGCTACTAAATTCATTGATGTACAGCTTGCAACTGGTGGCATCATTGACCCCGTCAACAGCCACCGAGTGCCTCTTCAGACAGCTTATAAGCAGGGTCAGTTTAATGCTGACATGAACAAGAAACTCTCCGATCCCAGCGATGACTGCAAATTATTCACTGATCCTAGCACTCAGGAGCAACTCACCTACAAACAGTTGCTGGAGAAATGCACAAAGGACCCTGATACTGGTCTGCTGATTTTACCGGTGACAGAAACAGCAGCTCAGAGCGAGAGAACGTACACAGATTTGGAGACAAAAGAGGTATTCAGCAAATCAAACGTTGATGTTCCATTTGGTAAATTCAAAGGAAAAACTGTCACCATCTGGGAGGTCATAAATTCAGAATACTTCACAGAAGAGCAAAGAAAAGAACTGATTCGGCAGTACAAGACTGGCAAAATCACAGTGGAAAAGATCATTAAAATTGTCATCACTGTCGTGGAAGACAAGGAGAAGAACAGTGGGAATATGTTCAATGGTTTGAGGGCTCCAGTCTCTGCCAGTGATCTGCTGGACTCCAAGATCATAAACAAAGACTTGTTTAACAAACTGAGCAATGGAAAGATTTCGGTGAAAGAGGTCGCTGAGATGGATTCTGTGAAGAAGGCTCTACAAGGAGTGCCCAGCATTGCTGGACTGTTGTATGAACCAACCAAAGAGAAAATGCCTTTCTATGAAGCTATGAAAAAAGAGTTGCTCTCTCCGGAAGCTGCAGTGAATTTCCTTGAAGCTCAGGCAGCAACAGGGTTTATGATTGATCCTGTAAAAAATGAGAGGATCCCTGTTGATGAAGCTGTTAAGTCCGGTCTTGTTGGACCGGAACTGCATGAATGCCTCCTGTCAGCGGAAAGAGCCATCAGTGGTTACAGAGATCCATACACTGGGAAAAAGGTGTCTCTTTTTGAAGCCATGAACAAAGGCCTTGTAAAGAGAGACCAAGGAATCCGTCTGCTAGAAGCACAACTTTCAACTGGTGGAGTTGTTGATCCCGTTAAAAGCTGTCGAATCCCACATGAGGTTGCCTGCAAGCATGGTTACTTTGATGAAGAAATCAGCAAGACTCTGAACAAAAACACAGATGAAACAAAAGTATTTTATGATCCCAACTCACAAGAGGATTCAACCTATGCACAGCTCATGGAAAAATGTGTAACAGACAAAGAAACTGGACTCCCATTGCTTCCCCTTTCAAAGAAGGTTGCAAAGCCTAAAGAAGACAAACAGATCACAGAGGCAAAAACAAAAGAGGCCCTGAACCAAGCAACCATGGAGCTGGAGTATGGACCTTTCAAAGGGAGAAAAGTCACAATTTGGGAGATCATACACTCTGAATACATTACTGAGGAACAACGATTGGAGCTGATTCGCCAGTACAGAATGGGATATGTAACAATTGAAAAGTTGATAAAGATAGTGATAACGATGGTTGATGAAAGGGAGGACAAACCAAAGGAAGAGGCCTGCTTTGAGGGCCTCAGGGCACCAGTCACTGCTAGCTCATTGCTTGATTCTAACATCATTGATAAGTCAACATTTGATCAACTCCAGCAGGGTAAAAAGATGGCCAAAGATATCAGTAAAACAGACAAAGTCAGGAAGTACCTGCAGGGCACTGACCGCATTGATGGTGTCATCATGGAAGATTCAGATGAAAAGTTCAGCATATATCAAGCCATGAAGAAGAATGTCTTACAACATAACACTGGGCTTGCACTTCTTGAGGCTCAAGCTGGAACCGGTTTCATAACCGATCCAGTCAAAAACCTGAAATACTCTGTGGACGATGCTGTGAAGGTCGGGGTTGTTGGCCCAGAGCTTCACGAGAAACTCCTCTCAGCTGAAAAAGCAGTGACGGGATACAAAGATCCATACACAGGCAATAAGATTTCTCTATTCCAAGCCATGAAGAAAGAGCTTGTTTTGAGGGAGCATGCTATTCCTCTTCTGGAGGCTCAGTTCACATCAGGAGGTATCATTGATCCAGTGAGCAGCCATCGTCTTCCTAATGATGTGGCAATTCAGCGTGGGCATTTCAGTAAGCAGATGTCTAAATCCTTCAATGAACCTTCAGGTGACGTTAAAGGTTTCACAAATCCCAACACCAATGAAAGTGTTACTTATAAACAGCTGTTGGAGAAGTGCAAAAGAGATCCCAACACTGGTCTCTGCTACCTGCCTCTGTCAAAGGTCCAAACTTCTGCTCCAGTTGAGAAGTCTTATGAGTACACAGAGGAGCAAGCCAAAAATGACCTATCGAAGGCTCAAATAGAAATTCCACTTAAGGGCTTTGCAGGGAAAACTATGACCATTTGGGAGATTATGAACTCAAATATGCTTCCAGAGGAGGAGAAGCGCCGCATTATGGAGCAGTATCGTTTGGGACTAATCACAAAGGAAAGAATGATGATCATCATCATTGAAATTATTGAACAAAGGGAAACTCTAAAGTCAGAGCAGAGCATGTCATGTGATGTTATCAGAAGAAGAGTTACCATTGAAGAGCTGTACAGCGCTCGAATTATTGACTTGCAAACATACAACCTCCTGAAACAAGAAAAGATGAGTATTCGTGAGGTGATGGAAATGCCTTCAGTGAAGCAGTACCTCTTTGGCACTGGTTGTATTGCTGGAATTATGTCAGACCACCCTTCAAAGCTCAGCATTTACCAGGCCATGAAGACAGGACAGATTAGACCTGAAGTTGCTTTGAAACTCCTTGAGGCCCAAGCAGCAACTGGATTCATGATCGATCCTGTGAAAGATGAGCTTCTGACCGTAGATGAAGCTGTACGCAAAGGGCTTGTCGGTCCTGAACTGCACGACAAACTTCTCTCTGCTGAGCGTGCAGTTACAGGCTACAAGGATCCATACAGTGGGAAAGTTATTTCTCTCTTCCAGGCAATGAAAAAAGACCTGATTCCTGAGGATTATGCCTTGAGGTTGTTGGAAGCACAGAATTCCACAGGAGGGCTGATGGATCCTGAATATTACTTTCACCTCCCTATAGATGTTGCTATGCAGCGTGGATACATCAACAAGGAGACCCTAGACAGAATAACTGAGCCTACTGCAGATGTGCAAGGTTACATTGATCCAACAACCGATGAAAGGCAGACCTACGCACAGCTGTTGAAAAGATGCAGAATCGACAAAGCAAGTGGTTTACGGTTACTTTCGCTGGCAGACAGAAAGCTTCTCTTTAAAGGTCTCAGAAAACAAATCACAGTGGATGAGCTGCTGCGGTCGCAGATTATCGACCAAAAGACATACAGTGAACTCACTGAGGGTATCATCTCAGTTGAGGAGGTTAGCAGAAACCTGAAGAAATACCTTGAGGGCACCAGCTGTATTGCTGGTGTGTATGTAGAATCAAGCAAAGACCGCCTGTCCATTTACCAAGCAATGAAGAAGAACATGATCAGACCGGGGACTGCTTTTGAGCTCCTCGAGGCTCAAGCTGCCACAGGTTACGTTATAGATCCTATTAAAAACCTAAAGCTGAATGTCACTGAAGCTGTAAAAATGGGAGTTGTTGGCCCAGAGTTTAAAGACAAGCTCCTCTCAGCTGAAAGAGCTGTCACGGGTTACAGGGATCCTTATTCTGGCAAAGTTATCTCTCTTTTCCAGGCCATGAAAAAGAGTCTCATTCTGAAAGACCATGGTATTCGTCTGCTAGAAGCTCAGATTGCAACTGGTGGAATTATTGATCCTGAGGAGAGCCACCGTTTGCCAGTTGAAACAGCGTATGAACGTGGCCTCTTTGATGAGGAAATGAATGAGATCCTCACTGACCCATCTGATGACACAAAGGGCTTCTTTGACCCCAACACAGAGGAAAACCTCACCTACCTGCAGTTGATGGAGAGATGTATGATGGACCCTGAGACTGGTCTTCGTCTTCTGCTGCTGAAAGAAAAGAAACGTGAGAGGAAGACTTCATCCAAGTCTTCGGTTCGCAAGCGAAGAGTTGTTATCGTCGATCCTGAGTCGGGGAAAGAGATGTCTGTGTACGAGGCATATCAGAAGGGGCTGATCGACCACCAGACCTATCTAGAACTTGCAGAGCAGGAATGCGAATGGGAGGAAATTACAATGACTTCAGCTGATGGCGTTGTGAAATCCATGATTATTGACAGGAGGTCCGGTCGGCAGTATGATATTGATGATGCAACCTCAAGAGGCCTAATTGACAAGTCGGCCCTTGATCAGTACCGAGCAGGAACACTGTCCATCACAGAATTTGCAGACATGCTGTCTGGAAACATGAGCGGTAGTAGATCCCGGTCATCCTCCTTTGGCTCCTCTTCGTCTTACACAATGAGCCCAATACCTTCCATCAAAACACCAGCAACCACGTGGAATGACCCGACAGAGGAAACTGGGCCTGTGGCTGGAATCTTAGACACACAGACCCTGGAGAAGGTGTCTGTCACAGAGGCCATTCATAGAAACCTTGTGGACAATATAACGGGTCAAAGGTTGCTGGAAGCTCAGGCCTGCACAGGAGGTATTATTGACCCGAACACAGGGGAGAAATTCTCTGTTACAGATGCAATGAATAAAGGGCTTGTGGATAAAATAATGGTGGATCGCATCACTTTAGCCCAGAAGGCATACAATGGATTTGAAGATCCTAGAACTAAAACCAAAATGTCAGCAGCCCAAGCTCTGAAGAAAGGCTGGCTTTACTATGAGGCTGGACAGCGATTCCTAGAGGTCCAGTATCTCACTGGTGGGTTGATTGAACCAGATAGTACAGGCCGAGTTGCTATCGATGACGCTGTGCGGAAGGGCACCTTAGATGCACGCACAGCACAGAAGCTACGAGATGTTAGCGCATATTCAAAGTATCTCACATGCCCTAAAACCAAGCTCAAGATCTCCTACAAGGATGCCATGGAAAGAAGCATGATAGAGGAAGGAACTGGTCTGCGACTACTTGAAGCATCGTCTCAGTCAAGCAAAGGTCTTTACAGTCCCTACAGCATCAGCGGATCTGGCTCTGCCACTGGTTCACATTCTGGCTCAAGAACTGGTTCCAGGTCAGGTTCCAGAAGAGGCAGCTTCGATGCCACAGGGTCTAGCTTCACCACAACCTTCTCGTCATCTTCTTATGGTTCGCCGAGCTACAGCCGGCGATACTAAGCTGAAAGTCGAGTGGCAGTTCTGTGAGGAGGGAAGGATGTGCTTTAAAACCACAGTGCTCACCAGATGCCTAACTCTCTATGGAATAAAGACTTCCTTTATTCTGCTCTGCACGGGGCTGTTACAAGATTTTTCATATTTTATTTTTTACTAAATGAATAATTTTGTTTAATGTAGATTTCTCACTTAGTTTTAGTCACATTTATGCAGCCTCATCAGACTGCTGATTGTGTACTGTAAGCATCTAGCATAAACAACAGCAGTTTTACTCCCAGTATCCAGCACAAATGCTTTTATTGTGACATTTTGATTGTTTAAGTTCTATATCATTTATTGTTCCATAAACACTCCACAAGGAGAGCTGACAGAGAACCAAATTGGATGTATAAACTCAAATTTCTGTGCATGTGTATATTTCTAAATGTCGAGGGAAAAATAGCCACTCTGCAGAGCAAAATAGAGTCTAGTAAATATTAACAGTAACAAGAATGCCAAGCTTTAAGATCTTTTCTCTCCTGGACTGCACTGCCACATATACTCTCCCAGCAGCTAGAGCAACATGTGCATACTCAACAAGAGCAAACTCCCAAAAATGGAAAGAGGCTGCAACTAAATATGAACATTGGCACCATCTGGACATGCAAACCCCTGCTTCGTTGGACACTTTAACAGGTACTTAAAGAGATATTTTCAAAGATCTACAGTACTAATTAATTTAAGTCTTCCCATCTGATGTTTTTGTTCCATGTTGACTTTTTCAGATTGCCGTCAGCGTTCATGTCGCCTTCATCTCTTTGCTCAGAGACCCTTGGCATAAACTGGACTCAAACCATAACTATAATCAAAGATTTTTATGCCACAGGACTAAGACACACTTCATCTACAGCTAGTTTGCTCAGATTCTTTTAAGAGTGAAGCATTTTAAAGACAGAAACCAAACTTTGTAAGTGCCTGCAGGACACCATTTCACTCTGTACTGGGAGTTTCATAGGAGGTGGTTACACTGTAAAATGATAGAAAAAGCAATGTTACCTGTCATTTTTTTATTTCTAGGTAAGACTTTTTGCAGTCTGACTAAAGTATCTCAGCAGCTCTAAGACCCACACGGGGCTAAAATATGTAGTTTGAATATTTAGTAGCAAAGATACATTATTTCACTGTCTTTTTGTTCCCTTCTGTCAGTACAATCACTGTAAAGAAAATATAGAGCTCTATTGCTAAAAGCCATGAATTGAGAAAGATCTTTAAGCTTTGCATCACACACAGTATTTCTATTTTACACAACATATACTTCTTTTAGTTTAAATATTTGTAAAGCAACACCTGCATCGTTTTATTTTCATACATTATTTCTGTTTTGCATGATTTAATAACATGAAAGATGCAAGAATTATAAGTAGTTGTATCCATTAACGCTTTTTTTTTTTGAAGGTTTGAAGGATGTATTTTATCAAATAGTCATCAAACCTTGTTTAAAACGGTGTATTTATAATAAATGGTGATGAGGAATTTTATTGTAACACCTTACACAATGTAAATAAACAAAGATGAAAAGATTCTTCCAGTTTCTTGATTTTGAAACAGGAAATTCACTTATTATACGTCCAAATTACGTTTTAAGCTGCAACATATTCCAGAAAAGTTGAACCCTGATCCGAACCCAGACCGTCACGGAACCCTGATCCGACCCCAGACTGTCACGGAACCCTGATCCGAACCCAGACCGTCACGGAACCCTGATCCGAACCCAGACTGTCACGGAACCCTGATCTGAACCCAGACCGTCACAGAACCCTGATCCGACCCCTAGACTGTCACGGAACCCTGATCCGAACCCAGACCGTCACGGCACCCTGATCCGACCACAGACCGTCACGGCACCCTGATCCGACCACAGACCGTCACGGCACCCTGATCCGACCACAGACCGTCACGGAACCCTGATCTGAACCCAGACCGTCACGGCACCCTGATCCGACCACAGACCGTCACGGCACCCTGATCCGAACCCAGACAGTCACGGCACCCTGATCCGACCACAGACCATCACGGAACACACTCTAGGTTTCCAGTGTGTGATGGTCTATCCCAGATGCCTTCAAGTCCAGAGAAGTCCGTTCCACCTCTGGAACTCTGGACCAGGTTAATGTGCAGCTTCTTTTCTGCTCAGTGAAGTCTGACATCTGTAAACGTAACTCTGTACTGTAGAGACACGCTTCCATTGTTTATTTATCCCCATAAAGCTCTCCTTGGCAAAGTTTTTCAGCACAACACAGCAGCCAGACCATCATTCTGCATCTACCATGCTGGACAGGACAAGGTAAAAAAATAAATAAATAAAAATAAAAAATTGTGGCACTATACAGGAACGAATACTAACCCTTGTGTTAAGATTGTGCTGTGTGTGAACAATGGTTGTATTAGAGCATAAGTACTTTGGGGCATGACCATTGATTGTGATTTAACTTGAGTTGATCTACCCAGAGACGGACATGCAGCAGACCAGCTCTGCTAAAGTCTTCCCTGCTAACTTGAGTTCAGAGAGAGGAGCACTTTTCATACTATTTCCAGCGCGCTCTACAGGGTAAACCATGAATGTAAACCACTCTTTCATGAAGTGTTTCCCAGCTGGAAAACAACAGAATGTCAGTTTTTACATTGTTTGCTAAAGTGTCCTACCATATGCAAGCAGTAATTCCAGGTTTAAGGCTGCTATGGGAAATTCTTTGGCTGGGAAGGCTGTCCCATTTCAGGACTGTTAAGTGGCCCTCGCAGTGTGCAGACTATAGGGCACTCCTGCTGGTCTGCACACTCCGGTGTGTGTGCGGATCCTGACGTGGGAAAAAGCTGCCACGAATCGCTCTAATTTCCTCTACAAAGACAGACCCGTTGCACATTTCAAATAGCTTTCTGTCCGGCAGCAGCATGATTGTCGTCCACTTTTTTCCCTTAATTGTCTCAAATGGACCAATAGGGGAGCAGGGTAAAAGTTAGTCTGGCCAATCAGGGGCCTTCAGGCCACGATGGCTTCACGTGTAGCTTCACGAGCACCTGCCAGTCTTTAAGGGGGGAATCCCCGCAGGGATTTCCCACGGGTCAGTTTTTTAATTAGTTATTTTTTTCTAATAAAAACGTTTAAATTAGGGCAGATGTTTGGACCTTTGGCTGACCCCCAGACGGACACCTGGCACTCACCATGACCCCCACTCCTCTGGCGGACCTCAGGAAGCCGAAATGCTCCCGCTGCCGCTACCACGGCATCGTTATCCCGAAGAAGGGCCACGCTAAGTTCTGCCCTTTCCTTCGGTGTGTGTGCTGGAAGTGTAGCCTCATCACCGAGCGGACACGGGTCACGAGGGTCCAGAGAAACCTGACAAGAGTCCGAAACACCGGGACCACCAAGCAGGGACCGGGATCCGGAGGGGCTGAAGGGACCTCCAGCGCTCGTCCGCCTGGAGACGCTGATCCCGGGGACACATCTGGACCGGTTTGTCCGCCAGGAGAGACCCCGGAGCTTCCCGTCCCCGTCGTTAGGAGCCCAGTGGATCTCCGGAGCCGCCGGCCCGACCCGGGTGGAGAGCCGGGGACCGGCTTGGAGAGCAGAGATGATCCGCCTGGAGCCTCCAGTGAGAACCTGACATTTTTAAATATTTTTATTATTAAAAAGACAGAAAACTTGTTAGAGAATCAAAGTGCAGCAGAATGAGATGAAAAAGTCAGTTTATTTTCCACTAAAGAAACAAAGCAATAATAATAATAATAATAATAATAATAAGCTAAATTACAACAAACACTGGCTATTTATCTAAAACAAATTTAAATAGTAAATATAAAATTAAAAGGAGAATTACTGTGTGAATGAACAGAGCCATTCCTTTGTATATTATTATTTATGTAAGTATATGTACTTTATAGATACAGACTTCTAGAATCGTTGCTTTGCTATCATGATGTTTTCCAGCTGTGTAAGCTAAACAAAATAAATATATTAGGCGAGGATAAAAATGTATTTTTCCACTTTGGTTTATCACAGTTTGCTCTGGTCAGTGACCATTCACAGTATTTCTGCTACTAGAATTATGTTCTGTGAGGTCTTAGCTATCTATTTACACCAAGATTATACATACTGACCTGATAAGTGATTTAAATAGAGTAAGTCTGTTTAGGTGAACCACACCTCCAGTACGGTGTACATTTTAGGACATCCTCGTAGTCAGAGTCAGGTATCAGGAAAAAGTTGTCAGATGTCAGTGATGCAGTTGGTATGAAGGTAAAAATGTGCCAAAATGAACGAACTTGTAGATTTGATGTGAAAACTTGTAGAATACAATGTGAGAAGTTGTGCATCAAAAATCTGAACTTGTATGTCA
>JBAFTC010000019.1:27595260-27605878 GCA_037177435.1 Melanotaenia nigrans
CATTTCCACGTTCCATTACATCTTCCAGGTTTTAAATAAAATCACCAAACATTTAATCGCATGTTTCTGGATGTGAAAAATCCAGTATTTCACATGATCAGAGGAACTTTTATTTTAAATGTACGTACGTGTAGATTTCTACATGTGTGTAGTAATCCTGGCCACCTGATCGACTCACCTATCATACAAACTGAAGGCACGTATATTAAGACAGAAAAGATGGAACAAGTTCTCCCTTTTTCTAAATTTATTCATCTTGAACCTCATCTGCTGTAAGGATGCATGTTTAGTTGTTCTCCTTTAAACGCTGACAGTTTGACATGTGGTGTGTTTAACGGAGGTTGTATTTACTTCTTTTATGTCCCGACAGAACGAACCTCTGACTGGCTTTGGTGTGTGTTCATGCTTTCCTTGTTTCTCCTCCAGCGTGGAACCTCCCTGCGTACCTGTCGGTGCTCATAGCGTTCGGGAACGTGGGTCCGATCGCGGTGACGGTGACGCATCACTGTGCTCCGGGACGCTTGAACGAGCGCGTGCTCATCCACTGCATCCAGGCGCTGGCGGTGGTGGCGTCGGCGTGTCTCGCCATGTCCTGGTCACACACTGTTCGGATAGCTGGAGAGGAGAGATCGCTTCCCTTCCTCCTCCTCACCTTTGTGTTGTCTTTTGTTTGTTGTACGTCCAGCGTCACCTTCCTGCCTTTCATGTTCCGCTACCCGCCGCAGTACATCCGCACCTTCTTCATCGGGCAGGGCTTCAGCGCCTTGTTCCCCTGCATGGTGGCGTTGGGGCAGGGCGTCAACACGCTGGAGTGTAAAACGGTGAACGGCACGTCAAAGCCGGAGTATTTAAAGGAGAACTTTCCTGCCCAGAACTTCTTCTGGTTCTTGTGTGTGATGCTGACGGTGTCGGCTCTGAGTTTCCTGGCTTTGACGCAAAGACCGACGGCGTCGCAGGAGCAGGATCCTCCGCAGGAGTCCAACGACGCCACGGCGACCAAGAACGAAGAAGAAACTCTCCGACTGTACAACGGAGGGACGCCGGTGTCCGAGGAGCAGGTGCAGGTGGAGGAAAAGCCGCCGGCGTTTTGGACGTCACGGAACATTTACCTGCTGGTGCTGCTCGCCACCTCCAACGCCCTCACCAACGGAGTCCTGCCATCCGTGCAGAGCTTCGCCTGCCTGCCGTACGGCAGCATGACCTTCCACCTCTCCGTGGTCCTCGGCAACATCGCCAACCCCCTGGCTTGTTTTCTGGCCATGTTTGTCATCCTCAGGTGAGAAAACAGAAGACTGTTGATCATGAAGTGGTTTTACAGACGTCTTCGCGTGTTGTAATCGTCCCCCTCCGTCTCCCAGGGCCTCTGCAGGTCTGGGCTTCCTGTCTTTGGCTGCAGGTGTGTTTGCTGCGTATCTCTTGGCGTTGGCGGCGCTCAGTCCCTGTCCACCGCTGCTGGGAAGCCACGCTGGCATGGCTTTAGTGGTGAGTGGTCATTATCAATAGAGAAACTTTATCAGTTAATTCAACGTTTTATGACGATTTATTTTCATGAAAATCTGGAATTTTTTAACGGCGCCTTTGAGGCCAATTTATGCTCCTTTAGGTACGTAAATAACGACGTCCATTTCAAACGTCATGCGTCTGTACTGACACATCCATGCGTCTTTACATTGCCCTGGTTGTTAAGTCAGTTCCGCCACTAGGGGGCAGTGCTGAGTTCAGAATTTAGTAACGGTAAAGCGCTGAAGTTGTTTCCAACCGCCCAACACATCTTAAATGTTTGCATATCCTTTATTTAAAAGCTTGCATAATTTCTACAGTTGTGCTCGTCTTCTTTCTTTCTTTCTTTTCTTTCCTGATTCTTTTCTTCTGTGGTTTGTCTCTTTCTCTGGTCGCATGTCAGCTATTCTGCTCAGCGCTGCCTCCACGATTTCTGGTGGTATTTCTCCGTCTTCTGCGTCAGCCGTCGGACAGCTAAGCTCCCTGAAAAGAGACCGAATTATGTGCGTAACTGCCGCAGAAGACGGATGAAACGGTCTGTCTGCTTATCCGTCTTCTGCTTTGAGTATAAACGGGCCTTGAATCTGGACTACAAATGCTCTCCGTGGGCTTCCGTAGCTAACAGCGGGATCGGCCCTCCCCTACTCGGATCCCACCCAAAGTGCCGCAGCTAGCAGGAGGAGCTCGTAGTTATCAGAAGCTGTTTTAGACTCAGAACAAGTTTCAGAATTCATTTACAGGATTTTTATACCAATGACAGAACAACTGAGTCTTCAGCACCTCCGTGGACTTGCTGCCAAGCGGAGAAAAAGATCAACGTCAGCTGAGCTGACATGAAACTCTCTCCGTTGTCTGATTACTTTGTTTGTTTCAGGAGACTGTAGCTTCTTATAGAGACTGATGATGTAAACGTCAACTTTCAGAACCAAACCGAGATGTTGAAGTTTCTCTGAGTAAAGTCTCAACTTTTTTCTGGTGAAACTGGTGACGCCGGCCAGTTCGCCAGAAAGCCGCAGAGATTCTGAGACTCCAGAACAGAACCAGGGAAAGCCCGACTTTATTCATGTTATTTACAAGCTTTTTTTTTAGCCATTTATATAAATAGTGCAAGGATCTTCTGTTTTTAAAATGTCCTTCCACAAACGCCTCCCAAAACAGCACCCACAGCCTCAGATTCCTCCACTCTGTCCTTGTTGTAAACTCAAATGGAGATTAATGAGGGTTGTTGTGGATAAATACGAGGAGCAGTGGTTGTGTGTTAGTCCATGAATCTCTGCTTGTTGGAGCAGGTAAAATACTCGCATGCAAACCAAATAAACTCCGTAGAAAACCCTCCACATCCATTCAGATTCATGACTAAACTTTGCTGTGGTATCAGAAACCGTGACGTCTTTGTCTCTGAGCAGTCTTCCTGTTGCGCCCCCTGCAGGTCGTCTCCTGGATCTTCTTCACCGGGCTTTTCTCCTACCTGAAGGTGGTGATCGGGACTTTGCTTCACGAGGCCGGCCACGCCGCCTTGCTGTGGTGCGGCATCTCCATCCAGGCCGGCTCGCTCATCGGAGCCCTAGCCATGTTCCCTCTGGTGAACGTCTACGACGTGTTCACCAGATCCCAGGACTGCGTGGATAACTGCAGCTAGCAGAAGTAACTCACTTTCCTCCCTCGTGGGAAATCTCCAGCTTCTCTGATGAGGGCCGGATCCTCACTGGACCACTTTTCCAAAGGATGGTCTCACCGATGAGAAAGGCCTCTGAGCCTGTGAACATTTAAACATTCCCAGACAACGGGAGCATGGCCGTCCGGCTCTTTGTATACAACAGGTACACGTAAGTGCTTCACATGTTTACAGGAACAAATATCTGATGATGCAGTTTGCTTTATTGTTTTGGATCAGGGACACAAAACGCCAAGTATTTCTTCACAAGTTGTTTCTGGATCCGTTTAATGGGAAAGCGACGACAGAGCAGCATTCCTGGATTTCAGCCTTCAGCTGTGAACTTTATGATGAATTTCACACTTTTTAGTTTCATTCTGACCATTTTTGTGGGATTTTTATTCACTTAAAATACACATGAATGTTTTTCCTTCAGGGAGCAGCGTTTCCTTCAGCTGTGATGCTGTCGCTGGTCACATTTGGAGTCTGAGGGCTTTTCTGGTTTTCACGAAGGCTTTTCTTTGACATGTTTATCAGTCGACCTGTGGTTGAACTGTTCCAGATACAGTCACAAATCTTTAAGAGTGTGTCGCTAATATCAAGCCGAAGAGATGGGTGTGGTGTGAGGACTTGAAGAGGTCATTGATCAAGGTGGAGCTGAGATAGGGACATAAGTTTTGTAACTTGTATTTCCAGACCAGCCCCACCCCTGCCAAAAATCTCTAGGGTATTCATCGAAACCTCCTAGTTTTGGGGCATTTATTCTCCCTCTGGAACTTTTTTAAGTCCCTTGTTCCTTCAGTTAAATCAAAGGGGACCAAAGAAAGAAGCAGAAAGGTTCTACTTTAGATATTTAACTCTGTTAGGAAGCTTCTTCTGGTCTGACTGCTGGATTTTCATACACTAACCTCTCTGTAAACCTTTAACTCGTGCAGCGTCTCAGCGTTTAGTTCCTGCGGCTGTTCATGTGGCTTAGATCAGGTTTTGAGTTGAGGTGAATTTCTACCTCCACTGACCAAAAGTGACCCAGAGCGTCTGTCCACAGGGACTTTTCCCCCAAAGACTTCCCTCAGATTGCAGATTTCAGCATTTCCTCTCCAGCCTTAGAAGCACCATGTAGACGAGTCTCTGCTGACGGGAGCAGGTCTGAATCAGAAATCTTTCACACCTTTAAAAGTGAGATATCTGCCCCTGAAATCTGTCCGCCTCACCACAACCGTGTAGTTCCTGGTCCATGTGGTGGAAAAATAGGGGTCAGATAAGAGATGAGAGCTGGAGCTACATTCGTACGAATGAGGGAAAAAATCAACATTAAAGAATGCGGCCAGATTATTAAGTTATCATCTCTGCCTGCTTTTTATCTCGGACCAGCTCAGTTTAGGGCTGGATTAGTTCAGTTGCTAAATGAAAGCTTGGTTCCCATGGCAACGCAATGCACAGCCTGCACGTTTCATCAGGTTTGGGTTTTAACGTAGTTAAGCTGAGAATCTAAAAGATGTTAATTTAATAAAACTGCGGCCGGTTTGCTGACGCTGCTGCAGCTGGACTGACGTTTACAGAGAATCCAGCTGATGTGGATGTCGCCTTGAGGATCTGCTCCTCTGTTCGCTGTTAAATTAATTATTTGATTTTAAGGACTGATTCGTGTTTTATTGTATTTTATTTATAATGATTGTAATCGAACAACAAATGAGAAATGAATGATGGAAATTAAAGGAGATTCCTGAAACTTGTTTTTTTTCTACATTTTCAAATTTCCTTCAGTGAAGAGAAAAAGTTCCAGGTTGTTAAAAAAGATTAAACCAAAATAAATCATTTAGAGCTTCCGCCGTCTTTAATGCACCTAAAACCTGAACAGTCCAGTTAAAAACAGGCGGATCTGTTAGAAGAAAAGCCTACAATGAGCCGGCTGTGTGGGACTTTTTGATTTAACCCGAACATTCAGGTTTCCAGGATCAGGGAACATCAGGAATATTTTTTTCATGCAAATTCCAAACAGATTTTTGTTGGATTTGGGCTCAGATTTGTGCTGTAAAATTAACACATTAATGAAAAGAGAAAGATGTTTTAAACACACACAACATTATTATTTAACAATATTAAAAATCAGAATTAGCCATTAATTCATTTTTTTAATTCATTTGGAGATTTAGTTTCATCGAAGCCGTCTATGTCGATGTATGCATTTGTTCAGGCTGCAGTTTCTGGTTCAACACCTAGCTGGTGGCACACTGCAAGCTAGGTGTTCACGTTTTTAAATGTGCTTTAATATCCTGTAATTAATCATATGTAAATATACATTAATTTATATATAAACACATGCATTAATGTAGTTTTAAATTTTTATTTAGGCATTGTTTATATACCTGAACAGTTTAATATTTTTGCTATAGATGTATTAATTATATATATACTTAATGTATTCTATATTTTATTATTATACATTATATTTCTAGTTTTTTGTATCAATGCTATTTTTTTACTAGTTTTATTTCTTATTTAAATATTTAATCTATTATACATATGTACACATCTTTATTTTTACATCTTTAGACGTGCGTTTCAGCTTCTGGATCATTGATGATGCACGTCATGATCAGAGTAACTTAGAAGATCTAGAAGTTGTTTTAAATGTACATACGTGTACATTTCCACATGCGTGCAGTAATCCTGACCACCTGAACTGACTCACCTCATCATACAAACTGAAGTCACAAGTTCTCCATGTTTTTGTGTTTTCTCGTGTACCCCTGGAGCGTCTCCAAGTACCCTGATGGGTTCGTTTACCCCGTTTGGGAACACTGTCCTAACTGTATTAAAGATGTAAGTTACTCATAGAAAAGCAGCACAGTGCAGTAAAACCCTGGACACCACATGCAGTTACATGTCCTTATCAAACAATAACTAACGGATATGGGGTAAGTAATAAGTAATACTCTGCTGCCATGACTTATTTACAGTTCTCTGATGTTGGTTGACAAAAATGTGCAAAAGACAGGACAGGCTGATTTATCAGAAAATTTAAGTTTATGATGTGACATTGGGGTAAATATGTCGGCGACAAACATTTATAACACAATGAGTTCTTGTTGCTCTGCAGCTCCACTGTGTAAACGCTCATTTTCACCTCTGCTCCCATGATCCCCTTAAGAAGAATTACTGAATTCTGCAGATTCTTAAATGCATCTCACTGGTCCGACGGAAAGAAAGCAGCAGCTGCAAACCAATACTCGTCACTGGTCATCCTGAAAGTCCACATGGAGGAGTTTAGGGTCAAGTGATCAGTTAATGCATGATAGCTGGCTGCAGACTCTCACACCCACTTGTCTCAAGCAGGGTTTAATCCCCTGGCACCCTCACAGAGCAGGACTTTGGCTTTGTTCTCTCTGCAGAAAACTTCAAGCTTTCCAGCAAACAGCGGGTGAGTATCTGCAGTAACGCATGCTGTCATCATTTGTGCAAAAGAAAAGTTATGCAGACTAAAAGCTGAATCAGTTTTAAAATTTAATTCAGAAGATATTTAGAAAGTTGACAGTTCAGGAGCTTTAATTCACATTTAAATGAGATTATTTAAACCTGTGCTTTTCTTCCTTTTATAGTTTTTCCTCTGAATTTATGACCGTCGTGTTCTCCATTCTCTGATTCATGGCAACTCCTCAGTATGAAGTATCTCTTTAAATAAACAATGCTCTGGTCATTGTTTTCTCAGCTGTAGGTGGTCGTGTTGCTTTTACTGAATGTTTAAAGCCTGAAATGATCAGCACAAGAGAGGATCAGCATCTTTTTAGCTGCATGGTGTAAAAGGAGTAAACATTAACTCTGTGTGGGAGGATGTTAACTGCATCTTCACCAAGTGTTGGCAGAGATGCTTCCTCATGGTGACACATTAAACTTAAAGTTGGCTCTTATTTTATTTAGATTTTATATTATTTCTGCAGAAATGATGCAAAATATTAAACTGATGGAAACATTGTGGGACAGCACCCGCTAGTGGGTCAGTTCATGAGGGGAGCTCGCCGCAGGCTCCCTGTCTCCAAGCCCTTGGCCTGTGGTCATGGGACCTCCTGTTGGTGCTGGATGCTCTTGCGGATCAGGTGGATCTGAAGGTGGCAACCTTTAAGACAGTGCTGCTGTTGGCCCTTGCTTCGGCCAAGCGTGTGGGGGAGATACGTGCTCTCTCAGTACACCCAACATGCACAAAGTTCTCTGTGGGTGAGGAAAGGGTGAGCTTGCTCCCTAACCACGCTTTCTTGCCTAAAGTGTTGCATATGCTTTGCCCAGTCAGAGCTCTGCGTGGTTTTATGGATAGAACTGAAATTATCAGGAAAAGTGACCAACTTTTTGTGTCATGCCATTTGGGAAGGCCAGTGTCAAAACAGCAGATGTCTCACTGGATTGTGGACGCGGTCTCTTTGGCCTACAGCTCCAAGGGACTGCAGCCCCCGGAGGGCCTGCGTGCCCACTCTGCCAGGGGCCTCACTACCTCCTGGGCCCTGCTTAGGGGAGTATCCATTCAGGAAATTTGTGCCGCAGCTAGCTGGGCCTCCCCCCACACTTTTACTCGCTTTGACACGCTTGATGTCACTGTGCCACCGTTGGCCCATTCGGTGCTCAGTCTGGCTCCTTCTGCACAAGGTTGTGGGTGACAGGTTCTTCAAATTTGACAGTACATTATCCATTGCCTTCTGCTCATGCAATCCGGGAGTCAGTATTTTACCCATAGACACCAAACGAATGCTATGAAAGAGAACTTTAGGTTACCTGCGTAACCCCGGTTCTCTGAGTAGCATGAGTGAGTGTCTCACCAGGCCACCCTCCTTGCTCTTTCGTAGCGAGGAAGTGGTGAGCGTTTTCGAATGATTCGCTTGTCAAGTGCCAGCTCCTTATATAGGGAAAGGATCTCCGCCCTTCCTGGCTGACAGACATGGCTGGAGTAGTGGAATAGGAGCTTCTGATGAGGTCACGTCCAGAACGTTCCCGTAGTGAGACACTCACTGATGCTACTCAGAGAACCGGGGCTACGCAAGTAACCTAAAGTTTTTCCAGCGCTACGCTAGAGGAGGTGTTTGTTTTGTCCCTTCTAGGCTACAGTAACATGAAAACTATCATAACATGACAGAGGTAAACGGGGTGACCCATGATATCTTCAGATATAAACTTCTCCTTTAAAACTAATAAAAACAGTTTTTTTTTTCACTTTATAGCGGTCTATATGAATGAAAACAGCATTGAATCTTATTTTGGAGCATCCTGAATTCTACACAGTTAAGATGATAAATTCAGTCAAACTTTGATTTGCTTAACCAGTTGGGACTGGATCCTACCCGTTAATGTTGTATGTGTTTAATCATTAGCCTCTCCATTTCGTCTTGTTACAGCAAACACTCCTCCATCATGTCTCTGCTCACCCACCTGTTGGCCTGCCTGTTCGGTATCGGCTCCTGGGTCTCCATCAACGGTCTGTGGGTGGAGCTGCCTCTCATCGTCCCTCAGATCCCGGAGGGCTGGTACCTGCCCTCATACCTCTCAGTCCTCATTCAGATGGCCAACATCGGGCCCCTCTTCATCACCCTGATGCATCGCTTCCGGCCGGGTTCCTTGAACGAGACGGCCGTCATATATGTGATCGTGGGCCTGGGCACCTTGGCCAGTTTCCTGCTGGGTTTCTTATGGAAGGAGACTGTGGTGGTTGCAGGAGCTCCTCGGAGCGTGGCTCTTTTTGTTTTGACTTTCTTCCTCGCTGCTGTTGACTGCACCTCCTCCGTTACCTTCCTGCCCTTCATGATGCGCTTCAAGCCTCAGTATCTGACCACCTACTTCATCGGGGAGGGTGTGAGTGGTCTGCTCCCGGCTCTGGTGGCTCTAACTCAGGGCGTCGGGGTTGTTCACTGCATGAACGACACACAGTCTCTGAACACCTCCAACAGTACGCCAGCCTACGAGCTTCTGGCCAGTTATCAGCCTGCAAACTTCTCAGCTGAGGTCTTCTTCTTCTTCCTCAGTGCCATGATGGTTGTCTGCCTGGCGGGTTTCCTGCTGCTGAACTACCACCCTGCCGTGGCCCGGGAGCACCCCAACGGCAGATACACCAACGGGGTGAAAAACAAAGTTCAGAAAAGCATGAAGTGGTCCGAGCAGAGACCCATGATGGACCCCTACAGACCTGCGAACCAAAACCGTAGAAGCAGCTTCGGCAACGGCTCCTACAGCTGGATGCAGGTGATTTACATCTTCGTGATTCTGGCCTGGGTGAACGCTCTGACCAACACGGTGCTTCCCTCGGTGCAGTCCTACTCCTGCCTGCCGTACGGAAACAACGCCTATCACTTATCTGCCACCCTGGCTGCGGTGTCCAACCCGCTGGCGTGCTTCATCGCCATGTTTGCCCAAATCAGGTCAGTGTGCGTTGGACAGAAATACACGAGCCAAGCTGCCCCATGTTCAAATATCATTTCATTGAAGATATTAACATTAAGCTCCTCGTTCTAACATTGAAAAAAACACAATATAAAATGTCAATATTAACTCTTTAAGAAAAAGATATTTAAAAAGGAAGAACATTTTCATGGTGGTTGGTAGAAAAATTTGGAAAAAAGTGTAATTTTTTTATTTCGTAAAAAATGTTTGCTCATCTTGATTCGTGGAAAGGTTAGTAGAAACAACAGGATGGAAAAGTGACTGGTTGTGAACAGAAACTGCTGGAGGAACATGCTGAAGCTAATCTGGTTCATTTTCAACAGATTGGGAATAAAAAGAGCACCTTAGAGAGGCAGAGTCTCTCAGAAGTAGAGATGGGTAGATATTCAATATGGCAATGGAAAAATTTTGCAGCTGTAAAATGGTTAAGACTGAATATCCCACCATCTACAGAGTATAATATCAAAAGATTTAGAGAATCAGAAAGAATCTCTGTGCACACAGAACAAGACCAAAGGTCAAAACTATTTGCTTGTGATCTTCGTGCTCTCACGCAGCACTGTATTAAAAAATAAAGAAAAGCTGCTGATGTATTTAAATGATCTTACAACCAGTTCCAAAGAGGACGAAACACTGTGTAAAATGTAAATAAAAAGACAATGCCAATAGAACAAAAACAGCATATCGGATGTTTAAACTGAGACATTTTACAAATTTAAGGAAAATATGAGCTGATTGTGAATCTAGTGGCAGCAACATGTCTGTAAAAAGTTGGAACAGGAGCAACAAAAGGCTGGAATACGGTGGCTGGGAAGTGTAACACAAACGTACATTGAGTGAAACACTTTTACAATCAGTCACCATCAGAATGTGTAACTTTACTGTACCTGCATTATAATGAACTCACACTTCAATAAAAGACGTACATCCAGAGAAATGTACGCTATCGGCCCATGTGGTCACACATTCTGAAACCAGAAACACCTGGAGGAGCATTGGACAACTAACCAGGTTACCTGGTAACAGGTCAGTAACATGACTGGTATA
>JBAFTC010000019.1:27673074-27689079 GCA_037177435.1 Melanotaenia nigrans
CATATATATATAAACATATATACAGTTATCCTTCTTACTAATTTTATCAGATAATTTCCTAGGAATGGAAATGGCACACATCTGGTGTAATGGCTCTAGAACTCGACTCTGTCTTTTATAGAATAACCCATTATAAAATAAAATGAGAAAATCAACCATCCCCCATTAAGACAACCAAACACTTATAACAGTTAATGCTGGAGTGGATAACAGGACTGTAAGCAGAAGGTTAACACTGACATGTTAATAAATAAGCTAAAGAGAAGCAGAAGCTTCATGATAGCAGAGGCACCTGTTCCTTCTGTATTTAACGTCACCTGGAAGTGTCCAACATTTTTAATGCAATCCTCTTTCTAACTCGGCCATGCATGTGTAGCAAAGGTTGCATGTTTGAGGTCATTTGAATTTCCAATGCTTTCCACTTGGCACAACATAATCCCTGCAATAAGTTCGTTAGAGTGGAAAAAAATGTTTCCTTACGAATAACTAACGGCCAACTCACGGGTTTCCGGACTGAGCAGAGGTCAAGAACTCTGTGGAGCTGAGATATGGCAGGTAGAGGTCTCCGTTGGCAATACCCGAAGTGTTAGGTCTTTGCCGTGTGACGGTCCATGTTGATGAGTGTGCGTTGGATGATGGTGTCATGTCATAGAAGTAGTTGCCAAAGTTCAATTTGTCTTTCCGTGCTGGTCCTCCAAAACACTTTCATTTGACTTTATTTTGGGCCCTTTCCTAGATTAACCAAAGCTGGGGAAAACCCCTGATGGAAAGGGCAGGATGTCCAAATGGCATGCCCAACTATGAGGTTAGCGTAAGATGGACAATTCAACCAGAAGCCAAGAACATGACAAATAATCCCCTAGTAATCAGCAATAAGCAGGGTTACTCTAACAAAATGGAGGCAAAAAGAAGTGAGCAGACCTCCGTACTGACTGCAGAGCAAAGCTCAGATTTAACCAGTCAGTCAGTTCTGGCTGGTTTCTCTGAGCCCCTCAGGCCAGGCTGCGAAACAGCTTTTCCCAACATGTACATGTTTTTTTTATTTCGTTTTACATGAAGAGCAACAGGAGATTTTTCCTGAAGTGGTCTCTAATCATTGAAGAGCAGGATGCAGAAACTACTGACATCTAGTGGTCAAGTTGGAAAAGGCGTCAAACTCATACTATGTTTTATGTTAAAATACAAGAAACTTTAAAAGTCACTGGTGACTGACCATTAAAAACGGTAGAAAACTGCAGCATCAGATTTGACAGTTCAAACTGTTGGTGAACTTCGGGCCTAATCTGCCTCTTTGGTCCAAATTCTCTGTTTAACGGGTATCATGTGACCTTTTTCATTTGGGGATCCAACTAAAGTGCAAGATGGCCACAACTCCTTAATCCCCACCCCTCCTTAAACGGTCACATAGAATCAGGTGGTTAAAGGGGAGACCTGGGATCGGGTCCAAAACTGACCGTTAAACTTGGTGAAGTCATGAGCTCTGTAAGCTCTCACTTGCATTAGGCAGGATTTAAAAATACACTTTCCTCTCTAACAGGCAATAAATTACTGTCCAAACATTGATGCAGCAAAACATGTGAATGAAGGTCAACAAGACCCTAATTTCCCAAATGGACTGAGTGAGTTATCAGAGCCGACATCTCCTGAGCAGCGAGGTGAGACGGAGTTGGGCTCGAATTACAGGCCGCCGTCTGCAGCCCGAGGCCGGGCGGTCATATGTCACCACTGATTGGCTGGAACCAGGAGTGACAACTGGACCGATGCTATCGCGGTTATTACAACTGAGGCAGGAAACAGTTGGGACGGGAAGGTGAGATCAAGCAAAGCTGACGTGTGATTACGGTTTCAGATTTCAGGTTTGGGTGCAGGTGACAGCGTTCATGTGGGTCTCAACTGGAAACAGAGATTTTCTTCAGCACGAGTCACGTCGAGGCAAAACAAAAACACTACAACAGGAATATGAAACTCTAAAATTTCCTTTCCTCTCTTTTAAACACAAACACAGGATGTGTGCATTAGCATCTGTCAGTGTCACGTTACCTCAGCTTGTTGTACTTTATGGCAACGAAATCCAACTCTTTGGGTTTATCTTTTGGTTAATGTGCATGAAGTATCTAGTGTGTTTCACTTTCCTCTATTTCTTTGCTTCACCTGTATGTTACCATGTGAATGACTTCACACCAGAGAGTAAAGACGTCTCTACTGTATCTGTTTTCCTATCTGTTTATAGAGAGAGCAGCTGTGCACAAGATCCGTGGGGAAGCCACAGCTCATATAGTTAATGAACTGAGAGCTGGTGGCATAGAGGCAGTTTGGATAGAGAGGTGGAAGGATGGAGGAAAGACGGGGGTTGTGCTGTGGAAGCCTGGCTTTAGGGTGTTTCCATGGTAGGATTGCCCAGGAATCTGAAGCTGGTGCCAGACGTGGGGAAACCCTCATCAAAAACAAGGGAACACACCCATCTGGAGCTGCGCATGGTCCTAAAGACAGTCGGATTCAGAACCAGGACCACAGAATCTCTGCTCTGTTGCCACAAAACCGAATTTAAAATAAAATCAGTTTTGTTGATGAGATTTTCTTTTAAGGTGTAAAAGGGAGATGGGCTGAGTTTTATCTTTAATATTCCTTACATTTTTTCCATTTTTTGTCATCTGATTTTTTTATTTTTTTTTATTATTATTTTTGTAAAACTGCCTGTAGAAGCTGAACCTTTTAATCCCAGTCAACATCCAGACATGATGTTTTCAGGACAGCCTCAGCTGAACAGAAATATAAAAATAGCTCAATAAACAAACTGATCTGTCAATAAATTATATATAAAAAGTGTTATTATCAAGAAACCTATAAGATATGATGCAAATTTATATTTTCTTGGTCCTTTTCAACTGTCTTAGTTTAACTTTGTGTTAATATTCCTATTTATTTACTTTTCTATGTCATTTTCAGTTCAGTTTATTTATTTATTCTGTGATTTTTTTTAATTGTCTTCTACTGCATTTTTACTGTATACTGTATTTATTACTGTATTATTTCCCTTTTACATTTTCTTAACATTTTCTTAACATCAAAATTAGTTATTTCCGTATTTTATTTTTATCATTTATTTATTTATTCTTTATTTATTGACACTTTTTTGTATTCACAGTCATATTTGCATCCTCATCCTTTCCAATCTTGGATTTTCTTCCTCTATTTATTTCTGTATGCATTTCTGAGTCGCTATGTAAATGAGGGGACGGCCTTTCAGAGTGTCTCTGGGGACAGATCCTCGCCTGCTCGTCAGTCAACAACGAACAGGTCCCAGGCTGTTGTGCATGGGGAGCTGTGCAGCCAATCCTTCCTGCATGGCTCTGGCTCTGTCCTGTGTGGCTTTGGGAGGGAAATGAAGGCTTTAGCCGGTTGAACCCCAGCAGGATCTTCAGCACGTTACTCTTTTAACTAAAAAAATCACAAAAACACTGATGGCTGTTTGGTGTTGATGAACTGAGAGGCTGTTCCAGCTGCAGACATGTACAGCCACCAGGCTGGTGGATCGTTGCGAAGAAAACTTGTCTAAATATTCCGTGAACGTCTGGTGAAGGTTGCAGCCAAAATCTGAAAAACCTTCCAGGGCCTAAAATTAATTTTTCAAAAGGGGGGTGATTCCCCCCCACATGCTTCACATTGGGGGGATTTATACACTTTGGGGGACTTATTACCAGTGAGCTTAAGTACTCTTACCTCAGATTAAGAGAGATAGTAAAGTGAGATCACTCCGCAAGAAACGAGAGCGTTCAGTCGAGATGCTCCATAGCGAAACCTGTTGTCATACACATGTTGTCTATGGTAAAGTAAGATAGAAAGGGGAAAAAAAAACTTAACGAAAATTATCGTGCAGTTAACTGACTTATTGCTTATCGCGACAGGCCTACTTGCGGAGTGTGTAACAGCCTTTACTCAGTATCTCAGACATCTCTGGTCTCATCTTCATGCTTCTAACTTGCTCACATATCAGTATTTACTGACCTGGTATAAAATTATATTCACTGCTGTAATTTATTAACTCTTTCAGTTGCACGTGGTAATAATTTCCCTCCATGCTCTATTCTACTGTGTCCTCTACTTAATCTCTTTTCATTTGTAAAATCAAACTGGTCTCGGGAGGGTGAAACTCTGAAATGAGCATCATGTTGGAGCAGAGAAACGTCTAAAACCTGCAGGCCTGCACAAGGACCAGGACTGAGAATCCCTGACCTAATAAGAGATGTGACGTTCAGGAACAAATCAATTCTTTTGAATGACTCTTTTAAATGAACAATGGGAACCGATTCACAGTTGTGAGCCATTCTTTTTATATACAAATTTTTGACACTGCCTTCATCAAATCAAATCAAACTTTATTTGTAAAGCGCTTTTCATGCCATAGGCAACACAAAGTTCTTTACATGATTAAGAATAAGAATTAAAACACTCAAAATCTTTCACACAGTCACACACACACATATATACACACGCCAAGCCCACTTTTTTCCTTTATATATTCTGAAACTTTGTAATATATTGTGAGAACGAGCCAGTTTTTTGAGTGGCTCTTTGAAAGGAACGGCTCCTCAAGATCCGGCTCCCTTCAAAAATCCATAAAACCCATCTCTATGACCTCAGGAACAAGCTATCATCACAATTTACCCAACAGAGCTACACACCTGAGACTGGTCACAATTTAAGCTATAAATGCCCAGATGGGCAATTAATTTTCAGCTTTCCAACACCAACACAGAAACAGAAATCATTGCGAGGATCAGCGATCATAGTTACAAAGGCCTCGTTTAGGGACCCAGTAGGTCGACCTTCATCGCCAGTCTGGGACTCTTGTACCTTGAAGTCCACCTCTAACCACTAAGCTGCCAACTTCCCAACAGACATTTGAAGGATGCTCCCCTCTGTGTGGTACAAATAATCATTATAAACACACTGGTGGATTTTCTATTAAATCATAAATTACAAACATTATTTTGTATGCTGTCAATTCTGGCAGCAGGAATCAGCCAAAAGGTCCCGCATCTCTACTGAAGAATGTTTATTTTGTCCAGAGAAAAGCTCTTAAAAGGAACTCTATCAGCCACAGGTTTTCATGTTTACTCTGAAGGCATCAGAGTTAAACAAAGATTTGTGAAGAGGGCCAAAGGTCAACGTATCGCCATGATAAACAACCTCACGTCTCTGTTGTAGCGAGCTGGAGGCAGGCCGCCTCGAATTCCTCCTTTCACAGATGGAACAATGAAAAGGCTTCCCTCTTCTTCTGAATGAGTCACCGCTCTGATAGCATCACACATGTTTACGCCGCTCAGCCAACTGCACCTCACGTTGCTTTGCTAAAGCTAATCAAGGAAATTACTGTTTGTAAACCTCGTATCAACATCTGGGAGCAGTCGTCTCGGCCTCCAAACCAAAGCAGCTTCAAGCAAGAAAAGACAAACAAACACCGAGACATGGCACACACACAGAGACACACATAAAGTGTTTGCATCCATCACATGCACAGCCACACACACACACACAACACATGCTGCATTTGTGATCCATTCCTCCGCCGAACAGGCAATGGAAACTTCTGCAAATGTAAATCAACTGGGTTAAAAATACAGCGCATTAATGTGCACCACATGTGGCACTCTGGCAGAGTCCAGGATAGTCTGACGGGGAGGAGAGAACAGTCCTGGAGTTTCTCCAGCAGCACAGAGGAAAACACACACACCAAGGCCTCTTCCTTTACCTTGAGCCTTTTCCACAAACACCACTTTGGAGTCGTGCTGGAAGTTGTGTCCATCCAGGAGCATCATCTCCCCTCCGGGGGCGGGACACGTCTCCAGGCTCTGCTTATCCACCAGCGGCAGCTCTTGGGCCGACCTCTGGGCTGCGGGAGGGAAACCAGAAACCAGCCTCAGCGCTCAGCTAATACACACCCACTCCCCATGCAGACCTGAGCATCCAGACCGAGGCTGAATCACAACCTACGCAGCTTCCACAGAGCTGCTCGTGAAGAAGAAAACCTGTTTTATTCTGAAATCCTTCTCTGTTTGGCAGGAAGCTTGCTGGTGTGTTTGCTTGTGTTTTCATTAAATGATGGAGATCTTTGCTTCCTCTTACTGTATTTTTATTTCAACCAGTATTACTTTCTCTTTTTATATTCCCTACTTCGACCTTTCCTCTCATTACTCATTCAAAATAATTAAACTACAAAACACCATTTCTGTTCAGACGTTCAAAAGAACGGCTAATATCTGAAAATAATCACTTAAACTTTTTATAAATACCATCTGAAAATGAATTGGGACGTCTCAGTGTTAGCATAGCATCTTTTCCCTTCCTGTTAAAAGAGATATTTTCCTCTCCACTGTCGCCCTGTGAAGATGTGATTTAATCTGCAGGTTTCCTTATTTAAGTCATTATTTTTAATTGGTTTTTATGAACACAGTTATTATAAACTGGACTAATGTTGATTTTATGATGGATTTGTTGTCATTTAGGTACACTTCTCCATAATAATTCATATAAAAATGTGTGCTGTTTAAAACCTAGTTTGTAAAACTTGTTGTTCACAGAATAATTAAACAAAATAAAAAGAAATATGCTCAATCCCCTGAAAGAAATTATAATTAGGATGTATAGAAATCATTATTTATTTGATATTAGTAACTATAAAGATGTAAGAAGTTGTTATTTACTGACAAATATTAAAGAAACTAAACTAAACTTTTATTGCAGTTAAAAAGCTGAAACAATTAAAAAGCTTTTAAACTGAGACTACAATAAGGTAAATAATTATTTATTATTTTTCTAAATAATTGGTGTGAAAATTTGGAAAAGTTTTTATTTCAAAGTTGTTAAAAAATATTCAGTTATGGTCTGACACCAAACCCGTATTTTGTATAGTTTCTCATTATATTGGCAGCAATGTGTTTCCATACAAACAGATTCTGTAAAACAAATCTGGATTGTTTTGCTTCTTACAAACATCTTGTTTCGATTCAAGGCTGGTGCTTTCTGATTTTGATTCTGATTCTCAGTCTTTTCCACATCTTTCTGCGTCTCCAACACAATCTGAAATCTGGTCAAAAACAGCTGCTTTGTGGCAGTCACTCAGAAACTAACAATGGTTTATTTGAAGGGGTTAAGACCATGGTTTAACTACTGTCTTTCATTTACCTCATACGACTTAATCTGTGTGGCAGCAGCCAGAACCGCACAAAGTGGCCGACATGCCGGAGTTTATCCTGGTCCACTGAAAGGTCGGCTCAAGTGCAGAGCAGAGAATCAATGGAGTTTATTGAGTAAAGGCCAAACATCATTCACACAGAGAGATACCCTTACATCAAAATGAAGCTCACAATCACATGAACAACGTTTGGCTTCAATTCGTCTCATCATCATCACCTTTATCAGCCAATGCAGGACATTTTTCTATTTTATTATTAGATAAGCAGCCTCAGTCTTTATCTTCTAAATAAAGTAATATTTATTTTATGGAGGTAAAGGCTTAACTGATTAACTCAGTTCCATAATCTTTTGGTCTTGTGATTTTATTTCAAATGCCACTCCAGGTCACATGGCTTCATCACCGTGTTCGAAGATGTACTTACAGCACTCGATGGGGTTTGAAGCAGCCTGCAAGGACACCGTTCTGCCACCGGTCTGGTTGATATGGACCCTGAAAACCATCCGCACACGCGTGTTCTTCCGACCGATGTCCGTCTCGCCCTTCCTCAGCTCTATGTCAGAGTTGCGCAGCTTCAGAATTCCTGCACAGTCGATTCTGTTTGTGAGGACAAAGAGAGGAGAGTCGGTCAGCGTCTGGCGTTCACGACAGATGTAATCTTACAGTTAATCAGGCTGCAGATGAAAAGGTTCTGCTGCCAAATCAAAAAGTGATTGGAATCCATCAGTGTGATCCTGAGGGGAGGCTGTGGTCATGTCAGCAGAAGATTAACACCACCAACGGAGCTTTATACCTCAATGCATCTGCTTTATTCTGGCTGTATAGCAACAATCATCAGATCAGGAGTGTTAGTTATGAGACGACTGCTGTCCTGTTATACTCATTTCCTCACCCAGAAAAGACTGTAAGAGGTTTTTCCAGCAGTTTTCATCAGACCCCTCTCTGCCTGTATGCAGTCCTCTCATCGTTTTAAACTCTGAGCCTTTCCAAATGGTTTCTGGCACTTCCATGGCCGTGCTACTTGATGCCGCATTCCTCAAAGCCTAGTTAATGTCAACTTTTGCACACATCTGAACACTCCCTAACATTCTTCTCTGCAGACACCAGGGTCTGCTCCACTGGTGAAGCAATCAGGTATGGATGCTAAAGACCCCAGCTGTTCAGCTCTTTGCCCACGCATATGCAGAATGAGGCGTCCATTCAGTGCCTGAGATCATTTAGAAAAGAAGAAAATCCCATAAAGACAGGCAGATATTTTCAAATAATTTAAGTAAAAACAAAATTAAATCAAACCTGTTGCAGCTTAACAACTTACATAAGCACCAATTAAAGCTATTTCTGTTCCTCAGAATTACGGTTTTAGAGATATATGGATGTGATAATCTGACTTAGCTAGCTGCAGTGGCGGAGCTAGACTTTATACATGGGGGCCCGAGGGTGGGCAAGACTTCATCAGGGGAATCATACACTAAGAAAGGAAATGATTGTGTTCCTATCTCTCATAACGCTTTGATAACTGTGGTCACATTAGAGAGATGTGACAAATCAAACATCTTTACATTAATAATCTATAGAACTGCTACGTAGCTTCATGCTAACATCAGGTTTATAGCCTTACATAACAGTAGTAGTCAAACTTGCACAGGAAGAAAATCTCTTCTAGAAATGTGAAGCCACATGTCAATATTTTTAAAGAATGATTAATTAGGAAACTACTTTAAAATTTACTTCAAACTGATGTAGTGATACTGGTGATCCATGCAGGTCTGGGAAGATGCATCTGTCCTCCTCTTCCAGTAAACTGCCAATCACCTGAAGTGATACCTGGAGTGTCCAGTCAGATGTCAACGGTGGCCAGCGCCACTCTGGTCACCCCTTATGCTCCTCCCCTGGCTAACTGTTTGCTCAGCTGTACAACAGCTAGGTTTGGGGAGCTACTGCTAGTTCCCAGCTAACTTCGTCTTCTAGCTCGGTAGCTTCTCATTTCATGCAAAACAGCTGAAAAGTCAAACAGTTTTCCAATAAAAGTTTAAACTTTCATTGAAACCTTGAGAAAACAAACTCGACAAATAGCCAATTCTTGCAATATGAGTTGTGTGAACAAACCGTAATAAATCTGTAGGTGTTCTGCAGATTCAAAGAAAATAAAAAAGGCTAATTTTTTTTTATGATGCATCTCATAGCACAACATTAAAAACTTATTTATTAGCAGAAAAAGAATTTACCACCTCATTTTCCACTCTAAATCACCATGAGTAATATTTCTGGAATATAATAGTGCCTGTATCATGCACCACTTTATTATGCACATGTAAAAATGATTAAAACCCCCACAAACCTCTCACCTTCTCAAAAAACAAAAACAAACAAAAAAAACCCCAAAAAACAGAAACTATATCCTAAGCTGAGATGGCTGCATATAGGAGCTTCCAGTTTGTGTTACATCCATTAAAACCTAGAAAGTGCTGATGCTAGCAGGATGCCGCAGCCTGCAGCTCACACAGAAACCCTCCGTCCCTGTTAGCAGCCCACAGCTTCCACAGAAATCTGATCTCTGATGCTTATAAAATGAGAAAGCCACCATCTGTGTACAGAGGGCACCACTTTCAAAACCCCAGCCCTGAAGCAGTCATGCATACTTGCAGACGTTTGGGAAATCGGGAGGGGTTCAGCAGCACAAAGGGAACAAAGTCCGTGTTGAGATTTTAATATGAGGACTGTGAAACACTTTTTTGCAGAACAGCTGGTGTTTACTCACTACAGTGAGTTTTTATAGTGTATTTCTTGTAATAATAAGTACAAAAGATGTGTTTGGTTCACCTTCAAAGAAGGATTAGACGTAGAACCAAGACTCGATGTGAACTTGGACTTTATTCTGTTTAAAATGTTTAGTTTTTCAGAGAAAGTCAGACCAAACATCTACTAGCCGAGTTGGTTTCTCTGTACTCACATGGCCCGCATGTTGTTCTCTGGCAGCAGTGGGATCTCCAGCACCTTGGTGTTGTTGTGCAGGGCCTCGTTGCTCGGGGTGGACACTGTCTTTCCCGTGATGCGGTGGACCTGGTAGAAAGCGTGGGGCCTCAGTAGCCTGTCGTCAGCTGTGCCGATAAACAGCTGCAGGGTCAGAGGTTCGCTCTCCATGTAGCCGTGGAGCTAAGACAACAGATTAGACTTTAAGTGTGATGGTTTTCAATCAAAGTACCTTTAAAAGATCCTGTTATTTTCACCATTTTCATCTTATCTACTGGCAGTGTGATCTGTGTGTTGTACAGTAGCTGAACCAACCACTTCCACAGAGATGTAAAAACCACCTACAGCGTGCAGTTTTGTGATTTGTGAGCTCGCTTTGTGACAAGACAAAGGCATTGTTTCAGAAAAGTGTGGTCCAGCTCTACCCAACCAGTATGAAATACAGCTCTTAGAGGTGCCCCAGGGCTGATGTTTATCAGCAAAATGATCCCAGCCTGACAGAGCTGGAGGTAGGACAGATGTGCTCTATCTGGCGGACTCGACCCACAGCTTCTAAACGGGTCCCAGACATCCATACGTTTTGCTTGGCAAACGCCTCCAGCAAGGATGACCTCAGCCTCCCAGACTGCAGGCAGGGGGCCCAAACTTGATCTGAGGCTGCATTTTGTCCACACCGACCATAAACTCCAAGTTCTGGAAACGTGGCAGCTACTAGCGGCTAACTAGGAGCTGCCCCACTGCTTGACTTGGCCAACTAGCAGCGGCTAGAAGCTACAAGTTGCCTGTTCCAGTCTTGGTTATGCGAGTTCACTAACACAACTGATGAGAGTTAGCTGGAGAATAGTGGGGGCTAGGAACAGCTCCCCCAGAATAACGAGGAGCTAGCTAGCAGCTAGCTAATAGCTGCTCCACTGCTTGACTTGGCCAACCAGCAGCTAGGAGCTTCTAGTTGCCTGGTTTAGTCTAGGTGGATGCAGGTTAACTTGTACTAACTCAGACTTGACCACTAACTCCCACTTGCCCTAAGCTAACTTTTCCCGGCAGCTTGTGCAGGCTTCTTATTTTATCCAACACAACTATACAGCTTCATCCAGCCAACAGTCAGGCTTGGTTGCTCCACCCTTCCACGTGGCTAAAAGCAGTCTGACTTTGCCTTGTCCCTTTCTTTGGAGGCCATCTTGAGTCATTTAGTACCAGTAGCTGAATTATCCAATCTCCCCTGCTTGTCTCCTGTAACCAATGTCCAAATAAACGTTTCTAACAGTTAGCTTTAGTAAGAAAACGTAAACATGGAGGAATAGAGCAACAGTGAAGTACAGGGCTATTTAATCAATCTGTGGAGGAATTATGACTGATTTAGTGTCTTCTGCCACCATCAGCTGGCTACCTCAAGGTTTCCATTTGTGGTACAATGTTTTAAGAACCGGGGCTGGTTCAACACATGAGTCATGGCTGTTCCTAAGAGAGAATTTGGTGTAGACCGTCTGTGGGCGAACTGCAGACGAGGGAAATGTAGATATTTCAAAGTAAGCTGCTGTCAGCTCTGAAGTTTGGTGCTGTAATCTGCTGTTAACAGAGGTGTACAAATATGTTGGGAAAAGGTGCTGTTGTACACCATCAAACCAAAGCTTGTGAAAAAGGAGCAGCATACTCGTACATTTTCCTTTTCTTTAGTCTAACAAACTTGCTTCTGTTTGACTGGCCAGTCTAAGTTTTCCTGTTCTACTCAATTATATTAAATTGAATTATCTCCAATTATCAGGCATGAATTAAAGCATCGTGTAATATCAGAGTCAAATATTCTGTTTTCTCTTTGTGGACTTCAAATGTTTTCAATGTTATCAATTTCTCTTATTTATAAACTGAGTTCGCATGAGACAAACTGGAAGGCAAAATGCTTTAAATTGAACAGTTTGTACACCTCAGCATCCTTCTTAGTGTCAGACATTCACCCCCACTTAATTATAAGCCACTCTGCAAAAGAGAGTCAGATGAAACAATCTGTGTGGAAATGTTGAAATGAAGACCACAGCTTTCACTTACATAATGGGAGCACTCGAGGCGAGCAGCGGCCACAATGAGAGTGAAAGGCTCAGACTGAGGAGGCACAACATGTGATTTAGAGGAGGATCCCTGTCAGGGTTAAGAGCTTGTGTATTTGTGTAAGGAAATGGGTTGCTGCCTAGCAATGCTGTTTATTCAGGCAGCAGGAAGGAGGGCGATGAAGAGAAGTAGCCTGCTCACAAGCTAACACTCAAGATCTAATTACTAACAGATTACTGATGATCTGCTTTGGGTTATTATCAGAAACAAAGTCTAGACACATAGAAATACTCAAATTTGATCACTTTAGAAGAAATAATCTAAACTGCCATTTTTAAAAAGGGAAACATTTCCTGTTAGCTTTTCTTTTTCTTTGATTTAAATCATGTTTTATTAAGAAGCCGCAGCAAACAGTTATGATTTGTTGATGCAATTAAATCAGTGTCATGTAAATCCACCGCTCCTCCACCCTGGCAGCTTGATGCTGGAAATGCAGCCTCCCCCTCCTTCGTTCGCATTATCACCCACAAGAGGAATGCCGAGACTCCAGCTGCGCAAGGCAGAACTCGATCGAGGACGACCCCAGCAGCTTTTACAGCATGCACAAACATGGAGTCTTCCCTTAGTCTGACAGCAGCTTTTGTGTCCTTGTGCAGAAATCTGAATTTTATTTAGTGCCAAAAAGAGACAGGACTTTCAAAAACAATGACATTTAAATCGATAAAACCAAACTCCAGTTGTTGAGCAGAGGGAACACCAGTAACACCACCGTAACTGTGGTGAGCTTAGACTTCTGCAGGAGTGAGGGTGGGTGTGGTTGAGCCAGCCGGTGGCGATGGCATTGAGAAAGAACAGAAAGCAGTTGCTTCAACTGTGTTGATGCTGGATGAGGAGAAAAAGAACAACCCCGCAGACCAGCAGCTTCCAGAATAAACTCAGGGTTTGAGTCAGAGGGGGCGGCGGGACGAGCTGCTGAGGCTTCGTCGGCCGGCAGACGCTGCCGAGCTGCGTGGACCGTGTAATCAGGAAGTCAGGAAGATGGGGCTGCCTGGCTGAGCCTCCCTTCAACATCTCCATCACAGCCTGCCAGAAACGTGTGCGGTTAACTGCTGCCGCCTCCGCAGGACGCGATGATGTCAGCCGTACACTCAGGAACTTTCCTAAACAAAGGGAAGTCTGTGTGGTTGGGGCGGTAGCTGGCAGAAAAAGTCAGGGGGGAAGAGAGGGGAGGTTTGGGTTAGGTTTAAGGAGAACACACACTGCTTGCTTCAGCCGAATGGAACCCGGACCCCTGTCATTAAATCATTAGCACCTTCTCAGGGACTAAAACATGAGCTGTGAACAGACGTGAGGCTGAACTCCAGATGTTTAATTCATCAGCTCCAGCCAGATGTTTGACCTTTCAACCCAACATTGTCTAATTTAAGTTGTTACGTCATGCTGGGAAGAAAAGAACCAAACATCATAGCCATGTCGCATACGTTATGTTCTCTATACTGTGTTTTTGAGCCTCTGTTTCTACAACGTTGCCATAATTTCATTAGATTTGTGGTTTTTGTTGCGTCCACTTTAAACGAAGTCTGATTCGTTTCCATGGATAGTACGGTTTGCTTGGGGCAGTCCGATGTGAACCAAAGAAGTGAACTCTGGTCCACTTGGAAACCAGGTGTCTTAGTTCTCTTGTAAGTGGATCCTGGTGCAGTTCGCTTGCAGTGTGAAAGCAAATGGACCATCCAGAGATCCAGAGAGAGGAAGTGATGTAGATCAACATGATGGGTATCAGGCGGCTTCTGCTGCTGCTCACACTGGACAGATTCTGGTGAAAACTGGATGCTTGGTGAGAGGTCAGTTCGGGGAATATCGCCCCCTAGTGGGCAGCTGTCGTAACTGCATGACGTCCAGCTGGTTTGGTTTTTACTGTGAAAGCAAAGCAAACCACCCAAAAGTGTGAAATTTGTCAGGATTCTCCATCCATTCAGCGACTCCACTGAGTTGTCCTGGTCCCAATATGCTTTTAGTCGTTTTCTTACAGCTTTGTCCAGCAACTAACAGGAAATCCAGTCAAATTAACTGACATGTCCAGCACAGCTTAAGTTCTGTTATCCACAGAAACATTTCTGTTAACTGCTCCATATATGCCTACATGACTATAAATTAATCATATTTCTTTAATAAAGGGGAAATAATGTGAAGAAAAACACTTTTCTTGTGAGAGAATAAACTGAGGTGTCAACCAACTTCAAATAACCTTCTACTGCTGGAAAGCCTCTATTAAATGAAGCCACATTTAAATGGAAAATGCATTTGTGAGATGAGCAGCAAGGTTGAGTGTATGGGTTGCAACCGGGATCAGGTGCTGCTAATCAGTCTCCTGATTGTCATCATTAGGGGCAGTGTTGTGCCCGAACGAGTTCACTGAACAATGGTTCATGAACTGGTTCGTATTCTGGGTGAACGTGAACTGAAAGTTCTGTATTTCTGCCTGACGAACGTTATTGTGAACGGCGTTCTCAGGATTTCCGTGGAGCCTTCCAGGCAAAATCACGGCTAAAACACAACGTAAACAGGCAATAAAGGTGAAAACATCAAATCTGGCAACACACCACCACAGAGCCCAACTGCGCATGTGTCATCAAATTGCCAGAGATGGAGGGAAAATCCAATGAAGTCAGCAGCACCACCTGACTGACAAAGGTCAGTGATGATCCAGGAGGGAGAAATCTTTCCTTTTTGTGTAAACTTTTCCCGCTGGGTATCAAGAAGCAACTCCGGACATCTACAACGTCAACAGCAAACCTGAAACGGCCCATCGAATCAAAGCACCCGGCTTGCCTTCCAAGGTACCTGAGCTACATGTCACTAAAAACAATCTAAAGACTTGGTAACGGCGGCTAAGGCTGGGCTTACACCAGAAGACTTTTAAAAGATTTGCACAAGACTCTGAAAGACTAGCAGCTCACATCTAAAGACCAATGTTTAGAGTCTTAAGTCTCAGCCTGGTCTCACACTGAGATTTGACTGTGAATCTATAGGGTCACAAATTACAAGACTGCAACTAGCGACATGTTGGACAGTTGATATGGAACAGGGCTGATCTGCACACAGTAAAGCAAGCAAGGGGAGAGTTTCCCTCCTGGAGGCAATTACGCATCACCAATTAAGTGGGGCGTTACATCTCCACCAGGTGTTACACCGACTCATCAGAATCTGGAGGGATGAGTTTTTATTCTCTTGTTTGTTAGATCATTATACTGTAACACATAAATGATCCACGGCAGACGTTTCTAATAACCACCCGCTCCTCTTTCTGGACGCTCCACCGACGACGTTTCATCACCGCTTAATTCTTGTTCGTCCTCCCCCGTCCTTTTTTGCCGGTGGTCTGAACGTCGGGATTCCTGTTTCTGCTTTTGTCAGAGCTCATCTATTCTATTGGTTGTTGATCGTGTTTCGTCACTGCGACTTGCGACAACGTCTAACATCTAAACTTTTCCAGTTTGAAAGATTTGTCCAGCTCTTTGGCGCAACTGAGTACTTAATAAGCTGTGTGCACTTATGCCCAAGATGATATTGTTCGATGAAATCATCATCTTGTATTTAAACAAAGTGACTTACAAAAAAAAGACAAAACAATTATACACACTGCCTCCGGCACTACATGACAGCAGCTGGTCCACCTGGTCCACCTGGACTCCAGCAGTCTGATACCGCTTAATGAAGACGTCCATCTTGTTTGAATTCATGCTTGTGTTGTTCTTCCTCTCAAATGTAAGTCGCTTTGGATAAAAGCGTCTGCT
>JBAFTC010000019.1:27740844-27751661 GCA_037177435.1 Melanotaenia nigrans
GTAGTGATGGTGATGTTTTTATGGTGAAATGTGATAAATAAAGCTGTTATCATGGATCATGGTGGATTTACCAGATATAGTCTCTGAATAAAACTACATTTAGTGGCTGGATTGTAAACCTCCTGGACGGATAGAAATGGTGGAAAACTTCGGTTGATCAGCTAAAGGGTTAAATATCACATTTACCCCACAGACACACACCACCGCTCCTGAGACACTGGTGATGATTTAAGTGAGAGGGCTCAGGGAGTTTTAAGGGTTAAAAATATAATTTTCTTATTTTAGGACTGAAACAGACATAAAGGAGTGTTCTTGATTCACTCACCGGATGCAACGACTGTGCTGGCCCAAAGAGTGTTTTCAATGCTCAGACTCTCGTGGATCTGCGGGTCGGCGTCTTCCTGCAGGAGAATTAAAAAAGAAATAAGGGAAAACGTTTTATTCCAGACACTCAACAAAACTGTAAAATAACTTGTAAATCAAAGCAGCTAAAAGGAAAATGTGCTGATTTAAATGTCAGAAAATGAAATCTTGAAGACGCTCAAACAAATTTATTTTTCTGACCGCACCAACATCTGATCCGTTCGCTCAGATAAGCAATGAAATATAAATACGTCTCACCTATTAAATTTACTACGACAAATAAAATAATAAAGTGAATTGATGTGGTTTGAAAATATTCCAAAAGTAGTTTAGTTAAAAAATAAAAAATAAACTTTAGTCTTTAATAAAATCTAGTAAAAAAAAAGTAGAATCTGAATTTCTGTCTTTTTTTATATTAAGTTTGTGTCTTTATATCAAATTTGAGCTTTTCTAGACAACTTTTACTCAGTACTGAGACCAGAGCTCGGGACTCTGATGTTACGTGACTGAACTCCATGTTTACACACTTTTTATTAAAACTGCTAAAAACTCAACAACTTTCATTCCTGTTGGCTTAAAACTGCAAACTAACAGATTTAACTTCTTATGTTTTCCATTTAATCCACATTTAACGCTCGAGTTTCGGTTCCCGTCAGGTCATCAGAGACAGAAAAGTCCTCATCAGATTTTTTACTGTTTTTCCTCAAATCCATCAATCAACTTCCATCCTAACCACAACGACCAAATATGTAATTATTCAATTTATTTATCCCTCTATATCCTAGTCTGATAACACGTCACAGTTTATATGAAAAAAAGTTAATTTTCCATAAAACGCATGTTTGAGTGCCTCAGTAGAACATTTATTATGACCTTTAAATAAAACCCAGGTCTTTCTAACATGTAATATACAGAGAATAACTCATTTAGTTTGTTTCATATAAAAGCAGTGTCAACATGTAATTAAGTTGGATTTAAAGCATTAAAATAACTTCAATTATTACACATTTGGCATTTTTGATAAGGAATTAAATTGATTCAGTACAAAAATTTAATAATAATCCATATTAGTCATTTTTGGGGAGAAAGCATTTTGTCCTCTAATGACCTGGAAGGGCAGTAAAAAATCCACAATTTGGGGTAAACATAACCAAAATGGAGGCCAAAAGTAGAATGAAAATGACCTGATCCCTGATGAGCTGCAAGAGTTGAAATAAATTCTCTGCTCTGCTGCAGCATGAGGTGAAACAGGAAGTGTGTCGGTACACTCAGTAGATCCGGCGCGGCGATAGAGTAATAACACTTCAGAGTGAAACCTAAATGAGATTTGGTGATAAATAAGCCCCTGGAGAGCCTCCCGTTTCAGCCTCTTTTAAAGACAAACGCTGAAAATGGCTGGAGTCAGGAGTCGAGGATCCAGTTTCAGCTCAAATTGCCTGCCTGATATGATAATTATGATACCTAAGCAGCCACATCCTGTCAATCCGCTCCAACATTGACGGGCGCATGAAAAATAAATGCTTGACCGCTCTGACATTGGCATCACAGCACGGTGCTCATAACTGCACAGCATCTCATCAAGAACCGCAGCAACAAAGCCACCGTATCCGTCTCCAGATAGGAAGAAAACGTCTCATAAATAGGTGAGTTCATTGCTGCAGATCTGTGGGAACCCGTGTTTTTTCCCATCCTGCTCAGACTAAAAGCACACGTTATGCAAAGGAAGGCTGTGGAGGATGAATGAGCGCAGGAAGTGCTCGCTCACTAAGCCTGGTGTGTGGCCAAGAGTGAAGACGGACCACAAAGCTCCCCTTTGTACTGCAGCTCTCCTCTCTGTGGGGGCAGCACTAATCTGCTATTAATAAAAAAATCACTGAGCAACAAGCAGGACGGGATGAAGCGAGCCGGAGCTGAAGAACCTGCCTGCTGGACAAGACAACGGGTCCAGATGGACTCACAACAACTGGCTGATGACACACATCTCCTATCAGCCCCGGTAGTTCCAGTCAGCCTGTAAGAGGCTTCTTTTACAGGTGGTAAATATGGTCGTGGTACCCTGGTGAAGTTCCCCTCGAAACTGTGGATGTCCAGCTGAGGCCTCTGGGCGTAGACGTAGGCTCTGATGGAGAACAGGTCCTGAGATGAGAAGAGAGAGAAGAACAGGTCTTCAGTTTCATTCAGGGGACAGCACGAAGGACCCTCTACTGGTCTACCCTGCTTCTGTTGTCCTTCTTTCACCATTTCACCTCATTTTTACATCTTAAATCTCATATTTTCTTGTTATTTATCTGGATAAGTGTGTATTGTACATAATAAGGACGGGGATATACTTGATGTATACCGAGAAGTTTTACGCTGCTAGCAGGAGCACGCAGTGAGCTAGCAAGCTAGTTTACGAGCATAAAGAGATGGAAGCTGAATGTGAGACGGGTTTTAAGCCGTAATCTTCCTCAGAAATGACTACAT
Organism: Melanotaenia nigrans; assembly: GCA_037177435.1. NCBI lineage: Eukaryota > Metazoa > Chordata > Actinopteri > Atheriniformes > Melanotaeniidae > Melanotaenia > Melanotaenia nigrans. Next base: position 27,743,674 of record JBAFTC010000019.1, read on the forward strand.
GACGGATCATCTGCATCTGTTACTTGCGTAATTTGGCCTGTCATCAGGACCCTTCAGGGCAAATGGCGTAGTACCGCTGGAACCGGTGGGGGCAGTGTTGAGCAGTGCTGCTGATGTGCAGCCAACGAAAGGAGGAAGAAGCAGCTGTGACGTATTTAATGGCGGCACAGACCACTGCCGTCTACTGCTCTGAGAATGAACATCATCACGATGATGATCGTCTTGGAAATAATGAGAGTCCTCCGAGCCGACGCTGCAGACCGCAGTCTGTCTGGGAACGCTGTCAGACTCCAGCGTTCCCAGACTATCCACATACACACCGCATCCCTTTCAACTCGCTCTCCTGGAGCCTAAATATTTAAAAAAGCCAAATTATACTACTGTTGCTTTTATTAAGACTAGGAAGCAACTACAGACTTTGTTTTTGGTTTACTTTTTCTTACAAATCAACCCAATAGATAAAGCCTCACAAACCCCAGAAACAGGGATCGCTGCGTCTCCACCTCTCCTAAAGACAAGCAACGTCACCGGGTTGTTTAAAAGACATCCACTCTTCTAACTAAACATGTAAACTTGAGGTTTTGATGATTAATAAATCACGCTTGCATGCAGCTCTCAGTCATGCTTAGCTGATGTTTTCATGCTCAGAAACAGTAGCGGGGAAAGGACTCCCATGTTTTCTGACGTGTTAGAGCTCGTCCAGAGGCAGAGGTTACCGAGGAAACGATCCTCACGGATCAGATCCCTGTTCTATCCTTTCTGAACTTTAAGTAAATAAACTCAGATGACAGTATGTGTAAAAGAGATGAAGACAAATGATGCAGGCTGCACGTCTTTGTAGGTTTACGTTTCAAACTGAATCCAGCTCAGGTCTCCATCACGTGAAGCTGAAACTTTAACTCTGATCATATTAATCAGCAACAATAAAACCCATCAAGTCTGAGGTGTTTAGTATCACTTCCAGTTAAAGGAAGCTTCAGGCCGGTTTGCTGAGTGTCATCAGCGATCAGGTTTCCATGGCAGCACAGACACGTAATGATGCTTTCAGTCCGTCTGAAACCAGAGATTCCCTGAATCGTGACGTACCCCCACGGCCGGTAGTCGCTGCGTGCAGCCGACGGCGACTTTCAGCTTCCAGTCGGTTTCTCCGTCCAGCTGATCCGTCCTGATGAAACATGCCCCTGAAAAACAGAAAATTAAGCCTGAGGACATGTTGTGTCTTCATCTCTGAAGTCTCATCACATCCATCAGCAAGTTGAATCTCTTTGATTCACCGCGAGTACACAAAATAATTCATCTTATATTACAACGGTTCACAGCAGCTGACCAGCAGCGACTGGACGAGGTGGCGCCCACACTGCTGGTATTTAGGTTTTATTATGTCTTCATCTTCTTATAGAGACACCTTCTCCCAAGATCAGCTTTTTGTCTTAATACACTTGTTTGACATTAATGAATTACCATCACGTGATTCTACTTAAATGTCCTGCATTCGATCCAATCCAGTTTATTTAAGACAAACAGCTTTGTACCAAACAACAAAAAGTTCAATTTATTTAACGTTTTCCTCCTTTTCCTTGTCAGGACGTACGTTTCTCACCGCTTTAGTACGTCTTACGTAAAGTAATTAATTCATCAACGTTTATGGGATTGTGGGAGGAGTTGTAAACATTTTCATGTTGAATGAAATGAAATATACTTTATTAATCCTCTGAGGTGAAAAATAAATTACTTTAATTTTATATGTATAGAAAACATTACTATTTATTCTCTTATCCTTTAAATAATTCTATTTAAAACCTTAAAAAGTCAGACAAGTAGTTAAAAGGGTTTTAAAATGCACAAAATATATCTCATAGTAACTTTTGCCATCGTTTTTCATGTTGCCATGGTAACACATTCCCGCATCGCCCTGCTATTACCTCCAGAAACCCTGGACATCCCGAAGGGATGATCTGGGGTTTCAGGCTCCACATGAATATGTGGCGAGTCAGGAAAAGCCACACAGGAGGCGGAGCTCATTTGTATATTACCAGATCCCTGAATCATAAAAGATCTCAGCTCAGATATTCAGCCTGCCCGTTATGTACATATTTACTGCGTCCAGTCAGTTTCTCAGCTGCCTCCTGCCTTCATACAGAGAACAAAGCCAAACATGCGGCGGCCTGATAAACTCTGAGCTGCAGTGACCTGTATTGATCCGAGGTGTTATTACACATGAAACAACTGATGGATGAGAGCAGCTATCTGACAGAGAGGGCAAAGGGCAACTATAACGCATCCCCAGAGGGTTAAGTATGATGGAGAACATTAAGACAAGGAGGATGATTCATGCTTTCCTTCCACTGCAGAGGCAGCTCAGCTCCTCACATGACACTGAAACCAGAGTGTATGAGACGAGAGGAAGAAAAAAAGCTTGTTTGGTGGAGACAAAGACGTCAACACCTCCCTGTGGACAATATTGGCATATCAAAGATTGATAGAAATGATGTCCTGAGAAGATTTCCTTAGAAAAGAGCCAGAGTCTGACACACCGGATCGATTCGCTGGAATCTGCCACTTCAGTGTGAGATACATCTTCTGAATCGCAGGAAGCTTGAGAAGTCGGCACATTTCTGAAACAATCCGTCTGGTTTTTACCATCTCTGACTTTAAAAACCGTTTCCAGATTGTTACTCACCAGTTTTCTCGGATGTTCTCAGGAATATCATGTCGGCAGGAACCCGCTGGTTCTACAGAAACAAAGACAAAAACCAATGAAAACTGAAAGACACAAAACCGGCTGGAAGAATTAAGAAAGCTGAGAAGCTTTAAATACAAGACCCCTTTAAATGCTCTTTTTAGTCCTTCTTAAACATTATATTTATAAAAGGGGCAAAATTTTTTCCCAAAATATCTTTTGTTTGAGTCTGGTGAACTGTGAGCTTCATCTGTTTTTGGTCTACACTGCACTGGACTTTGATCCATCTTTAAAAATAACCTGTGGAGTTCCCCAAGGCTCCATCCTGGGCCCACTGCTGTTCAACATCTACAAGCTCCCACTCGCTCAAATTATGGAAAACAACTAAACATGTTACCAGTTATGCTGATGACACACACATCTACATAACCATCTCACCAGGAGACTACAGTCCGACCCAGACTCTGATCAGATCAGTGATCACGTTAAAGATTGGATGTGCCAGAACTTCCTTCAGTTAAATTAAGACAAAACTGAACTAATCGTCTTTGAAACCTTGAAGTAGATTAAAATTCAGCAAACAGCTAAGTTAAAAACCAACAACCAATCTAGAAATCTGGGTGTAGTCCTGGACTCTGGACTGCTTTAAAGCAGGGATCCTAAACTCGGGTCCTCAAAGCACCTGTCCTGCAGAGACACGGCACCCTGCTGTAATGCTTTAATGTTTTATGTCAAGTACTTTGAACAGTCTTGCACATGAAATGTTTTATACAAAGAACCCTGCCTGGCCGGCGTTACGCTAAACATTTTATTTAAGCATCCAGAAATATTTGGCCCAACCCTCCCAGTTGTCTGGGATATAAACGATCAATCACATCTGTACAAATAAATGGATGTGAATATAAAACTGAGCTAAATTAAGCAGAAACTGGCTCATAAAGACGCGACGTATCACAGAGGCAGAAAAAACTAATAAAAAGTGTCTGAAAACTCAATAATCGATCAATACTGAATCACTGAAGAAAATCAGCTCTGATCTGAACTAAATGCTTCTTCATATCCTTTTCTTTTCAATCTTTAACACCACATTAAAATTTAACTAAACAAGAATCAGAAAAACATGCAAGGTCGAAACTGAGATAAAAAATAATTTATCATAAATAAAAGACACAAAATGCTTTAAAAAAAAGCAAATGACACTAAACTTCCTAAAATTTGACAGTTTAATAAAACTTTTGCCTGAATTTTTTTAACGTTCAGTAAAACACTGAACCTGTAGAAACATTAAATAGAAACAGTTCAATTCCAACTTATTTCAAGCTTCTTTTATGGTAAATTTGTCTCATTTAAAACCAGTGAGCAATTTATGCCCCATTATTCTAAAGTGAGGAGGCAAATAAGGGATTAAACTGGTTTTATTTCACCACTAATTCTTGGAATAAATTCTTCTCTCAGGTGGAGGAACGTGTGACAGCTTGGACAAGAGGAAAATTAACTGTAAGCAGGACATCAAATAATGCAGGTAACGCATGATAAACCTCTGAAATGTGAAGATTTCTGCAACGTTTACCTTCTCCACAATTATCAGGTCTCCAACTTGTATGTCTGAACTTTTTACTTGAATTTTACCTGAGAAAAAAACCCAAAATAAATCGGATGAATAATTATCCAATCAAATATTATTCATAAAGCACTTTTCATACACAAGAGCAGCACAAAGTGTTTTACATGATAACAGAAATAACTAAAAATCTCAATTTCAACATCAGATTTAATTAGCCTTTACATACCCAAGTAAAAACTCTGAAAATAATTGGGTTAAAAAAAAGACAGAAAACATAAAAACACAGCAATTAAAAAATAAATATAAAAGTATAAAAGGTATATGTACAAAACAATAAAGCCTGAATAGAGAAAGCTAAATAAATAGGTCGTAATAAAATAAAAGAAGAAGAGCAGCTGACTTTCATAATGAAAGACATTTAATTAAAATCCAGGGTGAAGGATGGGCCTGAGCGCTAACAGAAAATAAAGCCAAAAGAACTTTTAATGTGCTGTGAAATCAAATCCAGGTATTGATCGACTGAAAACCAACTCTAAAAACCACCATCGGCTTTCTGTAATTGTTCCCTCTTCCTGCCGCCCTCTAACGGATCGATTACCTCCAGCATGATAATGTAATACGCTTCTGTTGTCCTCTCTGGTCGGAGAGGAAACAGCGACACAAAGCATCGCTATCAATCCTAACCGCTGTGAATCCGCCACACTTCCCTCCTGGCTCTGAAACATCAACGCTGCAGACGAAGAGTCCAATCACAAACCTCGCACTGTGAGTTTGCTGTAGAGCTGAGAGTTCATCTCTTTGTCCCGCTGAAAGCGTCGCACTTCGTCCACAGCCTCACGCACCATCGTCACGGCCAACACGAACCCCTGAGGGACCAAAAAACCCGTTTCAGTCACATCAGAGCAAAACGCCTCTCTGAACAGTGTTCAGGTGAGTTATCCTGGAAGATCAACTACAAGACGACATTAAAGGAGAAAACCATAGAGGCAAACAGAAATCTGGTCTTATATAAAATTATCTGTAACAGACCCGAACCTGCTGGATTTTGATCCGGCTGTGAGGAACTGTGGGTTCAAACTGGAACAGCCTTAAAAATAAGCTGAAACGAACAGACAATTATCATGTGGCTCTTCTGACGGTTCCTGTTAGGAATCCCAACAACCCAGCGCTTTAACGACAGCAGATACAAACACGAAGTTTACTCCGATGAGAAACGCAGTTTTATTAATCAAACAGCAATAATCGATCAGATCGGACGCCTGATCGTTTATGGTTCGTGTGAGACTCTGAGCAACAGTGGAAAGACTTGGAGGGATGAAATCATAGTCAGGGTGCCAGAAAGAATTGCTTCAAAGATGGTTAGAGAGTCTTAATGGGACAATTCGGACACAGTTATGTCACAAAACTCTTAATTTCAAAATTAAAAACAAGGTCAATGTTTTTGTTTTCCTTTTCCTGCTGGAAACAAAGCACTGCATGTGTTGCACAGTACATGCAGCACGGCGGAGGACGAAGCAACGGCCGATGTGCAGCAAAAAAAGGAAAAAACAACAAAACCTAAAAGCTGGTCTCTGGTGTGACAGCTGGACAAGAGCCACGATACCTGTAAAGTTTTTCATGCCACAATTAAAGATCTCGTTAACACGACTAATATGAGGAACCACATTAGCTGATAGCATGTTAGCTAATAAAAACCCAGGACCCTGAGGTACCCCACATAACATTAACATCTAGCATGATCTCATTTATGAAGAACTAGACCCAGACAGCCTTAAAAGATACTGTGATCAGCTGATGACGACCTGATGTGACGACTTCAGTCTCATTTCTGCTCCCTCTGCGTATGTAAACTGGTCCCTGTTTTAAGTAAAGACAATTCATTTCAAATTAAACAGCGTAAAAAGACTGAGGTTTATTTACCAGTGGAGCCCAGTACGTGTACAAATAGCCGATTTTCAGCGATGGCACAAACTGGGAACAGGCCACCACCAAGAAATACAGGTTGAGGAAGAACTTGAACTGCTGGTAGAGAACCTGAGAGGGAACAGAAGACAAAGACTCAGCGAGGCCGAGTGAGTGATGGCGACAAAGAAGGAAGCAGCTCCATGCGTTGGTGCTGTTAACTTTCGTTAAATTTCGTGCAGCAGGGTAACTTTGCAGGATTTTCCTTTGGTATGTGACCATGGTAAACAATAAAATCTGCAGAGCTCTGAGTTTTAAGGGGAGTTTAGAGATTTTTGCACATCCCAACGCAGCAGACTTACCTGTGGATCTTTGCTAATGGGCAATCCATCAACACGAAGACGTTAGAATTCCTTCCTAAGGTCAAATTTTGAATAATGTTTGCAATAATGAGAGCGTGGCGTGTAGTCACAGATTATCAGAGACAATGGGATCAATGGCCGATGCTCTACAGTTAATGAACCCACCTGACCTTTAGGGAAAAATCCTGCTAAACTCAATTTCTGTGTATTTAATAATTCAAAGTGGAGGAGAAAGATAGAGCCGTTTGGTTCGCTATCGATGAGAATATCTACGTCTCTAATAGACAGTTGACATTTAATAGCCTGAGCCAAAGGCGGTCCTCTTAATCATGGAACCATTTCCTTTTTAATAAATAACTCTGATGGATCTCTACTGTCCCCGACAGTATAAACCTCTGACTTAAAGACAGAAGAGTTAACCGTGACATCCAGCGAATGCAGCTGCACTTTATATACCGGAACAAGTGGGGAAAAACAACAAACCTTCACTTAAAGGAGGAACTGCTGTGAAAGGAAATGTGTGTAAATAGATTCAACAAACACACTGAGAGCAGAAATCTGAGCTTTAAACCTAATTTCTGCTCATTTGCAGCACAAATATCATCACAGTCATTAAGTTTAAAACTCTGGGATCTCTTTATTAGACCGGACTTTGATCAGATTTTTACTTTCAGATGATTTATAAGACACGTTAATATTGTTCACATTTTTCTATATTTGTTTTCTCATAGCTGCTCCTGATGATTGTCTGCTCTGTTTTCGTACTGAGGCCTTAACGTGAACGTACCCCAGGCACAAAGGTGAAGATGTTGTACTTCTGGTTTTTGATGCCGTTCTTTGGGAACTTTTCTTCACATTTCTCCGGGCAGCCGAGCCAAACGGTTCTGGCCTTCAGCTCCTTCTTCCTCCGACAGACATGAGCCAGGCAGTCACAGCAGCTGGAAGCAGAAACAAAACCAAACGTTTGAACGTCAGAGGACGTGAAGAGCTCAGGTTTATCCCATCACTCCAAAAACTGCGTTAGCCCTCAGGTGTTTCCTGAATCTGACATCAGGTATCTTTTCATTCCAGCCAAAGGAGACGGACTTGTTTCATAGAGAAAAGTTATTTTCCTGAAAAATAATTCATATAAAAGCAGAAGGTTTCACCTCCAAAATAGTTTTTATTTCATATTTCAGGTGGAGAGCATCTTTCCTCAAACTGGATCTCATTTTAACTCACCGTCACTTTAACAGCTCCACCTGTTCAACTTCCTGTTACCAAAAACATCCAACCAGCCAATCACACGGCAGCATGTAGACGCGGTGAAGAGACATGCTGAAGTTCACACTGAGCATCAGAATGAGGAAGAAATGAGATTTAAGAGACTTTGAACGTGGTTGTTGGTCTGAGTATTTACTGGGACAACCATCTCCAGGGTTTCCAGAGATGGTCTGAAGAAGAGAAAACATCCAGAGCAGCAGTTGTCTGGACCAGGATG
>JBAFTC010000019.1:27760837-27776183 GCA_037177435.1 Melanotaenia nigrans
TAAGATTGTGGATTGTCACGTTAGCAGCTGACGCTAAGATTGTGGATTGTCACGTTAGCAGCTGACGCTAAGATTGTGGATTGTCACGTTAGCAGCTGACGCTAAGATTGTAGGCTCCACCATGTTCAACAAAGAATGTTTTGTAAATAAACAGGAAGTGGTGTCACTATGCACATAGTACTCAGAAATAAATCCGATAATGGTCTGGTAATAGTAGACAACAATTTTTAGAAATGTATTGTATATTTTAGAAATGCATGTAGTCTGATTACTCCCAGATATCTGTTTTAGATGGTCATGTAAACGGGCTCAATGTTTGATAATAGTTATAATTAACAGGATGTTTAACTGGTGTTTTGCTGAAAAAAATCTTCTTCACATTCTAATTTTTACTGTTTTTCTTTCCAGAAAAAAAGGATTAACAAAACCTTGAACTCTTGGTGTCTTTACTAACAAAGTTAGGGTATAAAGTTATGCATGGTTCCAGGAATGGTGGCTTTCCCCACTTTTCAACAGACTGGACTTAATTCTCTTATTATAAAAGAAAAGATGATTAAATTAATTTATTCTTCAGCTAACAGGTGAAGTCCTTAAAACAGGACATGATGCTGTCCATCTTCCATCCGAACGGTTGAGTGATCCGTACCTTCAGGTTGCCTTTGGTGGTGAAAGCTCTCCCGCAGATGGAACAGACGAACGGTTTCTCTCCGGTGTGCGTGCGCTCGTGGATCTGAAGGGCGCTGGCCGATGAGAAATTCTTTCCGCAGACGCTGCAGTTGTGCTGTTTGGGCGTCCGGCGAGGGGCAGGGCCGAGCAGAGAGGGGCTGCAGACGGCCGGGTAGCTGGCGGCGATGTGGACGCTGAACGGCGGCTGCTGCCCTTCCATCGCCGCGTTGGACTTGCTGTGACCATTCACCTCGCCGTTGGTCGTGACTGATGAGGAGCTAGTCATCGGGCCAGGGATGATTTGACCTGCAGCTAGAATAAAACAACAAATTTGAGGTTATCAGCAGCATATTGATCTCAGAAAGCTTTTTTACTACATGGACTAATTCAACTTGGGGCTGCTTGATTATAGGAACAATCATAATTATTTTGGTAAATACTGAAATCAGGATTATTTAACAGGATGCCAAAGCAGGATGTGACATAAGTCAGGATCCCCCATGCTTTAAAAAGTTAGAGACATGCACCTTTTTGTGTGATCTCAGAATGAACCTAAATGCACTAAAAGCTGTAAACTAAAATAAAGTAAAAGGTGAAGTTCATTTGATTTTAGGAAGAATTTTGATGCTTATGTACAACTGTTCAATGTTTAAGTTCATACTGCATGACATGCTGTTCTCTATCAAGATGAGTAACCAAACAAAACAAGTGTCTGAACCATGAATGTGACAGCTTGCATCTAAACACTCGTCTTTATCATCCTGTTCACATTCAGACATCATCAGACCAAGGGTTTTTATATACATACATAGATATGTGTGTGTGTGTGTGTGTGTAGTAGGGCATTATTATGCGTTGTCGGTATCGGCTCTCGGTATACAGACAAACCACAGGTCCCAGTATTGGCGTGGGATGGTTGAAACAATCACATACAGTGTTTATCTGATTTGATCACATTGTTTAAGTCTAGATAAACTCATTTCACTTCTACTATAAAAGAGAATACTGCTTATTTCTATTTAGAAATAAGTGGTTTCAGACCAAAAGTTACTTAATGTTCAAATTAGGTACTTTTTATATAAGGTTTATATATGTATATATTTAAATATCTGGGTCACTTCATCACAGATCAGCTCTGTGATGATGATGATGATGATGATATATATCGACAGTGTCGCACTCTGTATGCCCAAGCTAATATTTTGGCTCAGAAATTTCACATGTGTTCAGACAACGTAAAAATCCAACTCTTCAGAAATGACTGTACACCTCTGTACACTGCTCCATTGTGGTGTAAATATAAAAGAGCTAGTCTACAGAAGCTTAAAGTTGCTTACAATGATGCATTAAGGGTTTTACTCAGGAAGCCCAGGTCCAGCGGTGCCAGTTTTTGGTTCTCTCACGCTTGTGTCAGAACCTTTCAGGCACTAATGAGAAATTTGATGTATAGATTTATCTGTTGCTTAAATAACTCTGAAAACAGCCTTGTCCTGATGCTGGTGAATCCTAGTTTTAGTACAGTTCATTACCAGTCTTCTCTGTGGAAATATATATATATATACACACAGTCTACATAGATATTATTATCAGACAGGACAGATCTGGACAGAGTCTGGTTGCAGAGCAGAGGTGAACATTTCCAGCTCTAACAGTGGCTGGGAGGTACTGCTGAGCGAGGGGTTCTTATTTTGACATAACACTTGTTAAGACTTAAAACGATATATGTTCTCCCATCAGTCTCTACAAGTCTCCCAATAACACCTGAAGAACTTGCTAGATTTGTCTGTAGTTGTAGCAGCAGTGTTGGAGGACCTACTTCCGGTATTTGCCCAAATAATAAAAGTGCACGTTATTCTTAACACATGAAATGGGGCTGAAAATAGCAGAGCGTAATATGGCAAAATTATTTTAATAAGAACCATTTTTATCAGTATTGCTGTTTTTGTGATACTTTGGAGCCCATATCTAAATAAAAGTTGGATCTACTGCACATCCCTACGTCAGCTCTACCTCGGTCTCGGCTCGGGTGGAAGGCCACACTGTACAGCGCCTCCTCCTTCACACAGAACTTGTTAGGATGGAATCCTCGCAGAACCTGTGCAGAAGTCGGAGACTCTGGTTCCTCTCTCTTCACTGAGGCTGACAGGGGCTCCTGGGAATCTGGTTTTTCGTTGCCAGTTGTCGGTGATTTGATCTTTGTGGCTTCCGGGATGCTTTGAAAGAGAGACACTGAGGATTCTGACACCTGTGGACTGTTTTCACTAAAGTTCTCCAGCTTTTTTACACTGTCATTGCTGAGCTGGCTGCCGTCTTTAAATCCATTTATTAGCGGCTTCAAGGCAAAGCAGTGGTTTAGACTTACACTGGATTCAATCATCCGCATCTGGTTCTCCAAGGCAGCTATACTTGACACAGCAGCTGAACACTTAGGAGGAGAATTACAATCAGAAATAAAAGGTTTAGCTGCGTTCGCCCCCTCCTCTGTGTTTTCTATCTCCTCCTCCTCCTCGTCCTCATTGTCGTCCTCCATTGACAAATCATCAGTGAGCTCGTTGCCGTTGCTGCTGAGGCTATCAAAGTTCTCGCCGTCCAGCTCCTGCAGCGGGTCCACCATGGCGGACTCAGAGATCTGCCCCACCATGTGCATGCGGATGTGTTGCTGGAGGACGACGGCGTTGGTGAACTTTTTCTGGCAGATGGGACACGAGTGCTGCACCTGAACCGGCAGGTTTTCTCTGTGCACGCCGACGTGAGTCTTTAGGTTCCCTTTGGTGGTGAAGGCCCGGCCACACACCTTACATTTGAAGGGCCTTTCGCCCGTGTGGATGCGGTAGTGCATCTTCAGCGCGCTCTGACAGCTGAGGACACGGTGACAGAGGATACACTGGTTGGGGTCTGTAATCTTTTTGTCAATGTTCTCCACCAGCTGCTGAAGCTTTGAGGTTTCAGACGTTTGCATAGAATCCATGAATTTTACGTCTGCCAGGTTTGAGAGGGGAGGCGAGCTGGAGACAGGGGATGCTGAGGGGTTGAGCTCAGGCATGGTGGCTTTCAGTCTCAGGGTGCAGCTTTGAGGCAGGTGCACCTCCTCTGTATTCAGTATTTTGGAGGCTTCTGTCTCACGGTTAGACTGAGGAGACTCTGAAACAGGAGAGAAACGAGCCTCACTGCCTCTGTGGTTAGGTGATACAGATACACATTCAGCAGGAGCTGCCTGATAAGGAGATTTAACAGATGGGGTTACACTTACAGGGTCACTCGAGCCTCCGATACTGGCAACAGTGGAGGGAAGTGGAAGACCCATACTGGCTGGAAGAGTTGCAACAACTGGTTTGCTATCCAGCCACGAGGAGACGGGTTTTTCTGGAGGGACAGACATCCCGTAGGGAATCCCAGAACTCGTTGGCACATTGTCTAGATATTCTGGCACAGGGAAGGGGTTCATCTGAACATGAGGATACTTGTCTTTATGCCTCTGAAAGTGCACCTTTAAGTTGCCCTTGGTGGAGAAGCGGTTGCCGCAGATGTTGCATTTGAAGGGTCTCTCTCCCGTATGTGAGCGCAGGTGGATCTGCAGAGCGCTGTCGCTGCCAAACACTTTGGCACAGAACCTGCATTTATGCTTGAAGAAGGGCTCTTCTGGGCTGGGTTTGGTTTCGAACAGCGACACGCTCGGCAGCTTCCCTTTCCTGTGCTTCATCAGGGCTGCAAGAGGATCCAGAGCATTAGCCGTGGCCGCTATGCTAGCCAGGGGATTGGGGAAGATGACGCTGCTTGGGGGGCTCTGAGGTAGAAAAGGCAGGCTGGAGGAGGAGCTGAGGATGCTGCTTGGTGCCAGGGACAGCGGGCTGGAGGAGCTCAGAGTCTGGGTGCTGCTCATGGTGCTGCAGAGGGAGCTGGTGTACGGAGGCAGAAGCGTGGAGATGCTGCTGCTGGGGAGGGACGGGGTGGCGTTCTCCGGGGACGCTGAGGTACAGGTAATGTCTCTAAATGTGGACTGTCCACAGGTAGTTTGAGAGGGAAGACTTTGGGACAAAGACACAGCAGCCTGTCCATTAACGGTGGAGGGCATTGTTCCTGACAGGGGCAGGATGGGAGGAGGGATGACACCCGGAGAGGGGAAAGGGTTGGGCGCCAGACTCAGAGACCTGGACGCCGGGTTCAACGCCGCTTGTGTTGGCTGTCTGTTCATCACGGCCACCTGGCTACAGATCTGCTCAATGAGCTGCAGCTGGTGGACCTGTTGCTGCTGCAGAGCCAGCAGGTGCTCCAGGATGATCGGGATGGCCGCCGAGGCCGCCTTCCCTCCAGGACCGTCGCTGGCAATGCCCTGGGAAAACTGAGCCACAGCCACCCTGGTGCTGTGGAGGATCTCCAGTGTAACGTTGGTGCTCGGCAGGCTGTAGCTGCAGGCTGCCGATGTCTGGGGGGAAGTGGACTCGGCTGAATCTGGAGGCTGAGGGCTGGAAGCTGAAGTGTATTTATCCAGGTCCATACTTTCATCCCACTCCCTCCCTTCCTCTAAGTTATCCAGACTGTCATCATCATTGATCAGCGTCTCTCCCTGCTCGAAGCCGGCGTCCGTGGACTCCGCTGCAGACGAGTCACTGGATGCCACGCTGGGAGCCGGAGAGAGCCTGACGGGAGACTCGTCAGGCCTCTCGCTCTCCTTCACAATCACAACCATGGGGTCCTCGGTGCAGACCCTCTGATGCTCGCTCAGTTCGGTCCAGGAGAAAAACTGAGCGCAGCATTTCTCACAATTACGTGTTTCCTCGCTGTTGTCTCCATCAGGACTTTCTACAGCATCTGCAAACACAAAAACAAACATAAAGATGATTATTGTCCTGTTTCACCACAGGGAAACACACACGAGGCAGAGAGGAAGTCCGTGTGAACCAACATAAGGTTTATATTAAAAAAAAGGAAAATTCAAGCATATAAAAACTGTCAATTAAAGTCTTGATCCAGCCTCATTTATAGGACAAATCCAGGAGCTGAGTCAGAACCAGTAGGTCCAGTTCTGAGGAGCTTAAAGTGAATCGTTTTATTTTTCATCCCAGTCTGAGCCCTCAGGGATCTGAACCTGATCCCTCAGTACTGGGTTATGGTCACCCAGTACTTTTGATTTTTCCTTCATCTACCACATTAAATAAAGTTTATCATCTCCATGTTTGGTATTCTTTTCAACACAGCTTCACTTTTAAGATCTGATCATTATTTTTTTCATTTTAACCTCAAATACAAATCATCTTGTATGATTAGAAAAATAAAAGAGAAAGATCCGCTGATTCAGCCACGAAATGATGAAAAATGACAATATTTAGAAAAAAACGTAACCGCTGATCATCCCACTATCACATCTGATGTCAAACAGAAACTGGAGAGTTTCCAGTCTGCATGTTTTAACTGGGACTGGACTGAGTGAAGCTGACAGCAGTGGTCCAGCAGTGATCCAGGCCACGTAGGGTTTTTTTGTTTTGAGCTTTGAAATATGATCGAATCACGCTGGTGATCACAGACTTACAGGGTTAAGGAGTCTTCAAGAACAGTTCTACAGGATCCTTGAAGGACTTTTCTTTGGATGTTTCTTCTGTTTTGTTCTATTCTCTGTCCAGATGATCCCACACTGCTTTAGTAATGTGGAGGTCCGGGTTCTGGGGAGGATCCGTAGCTCCATCAGACCTGTTGAGATCTGGGTTCTGGGGAGGACCCGTCCCTCCACCAGACCTGTTTCCACTGATCTTCAGTCCAGTTCTTGTGTCATGTGACCTACCTCAGCCTTTTCTTCCTGTTTCCTTCATTAATAATGGCTTCTTGAAAGCCACGTTTCCATGGAGACCATTTCTGATGAGGCTTCGGCCAACAGTAAATGGATCAGCTGAAGGTCCAGATGCATCTCTCAGGTCCTGGTTTTGTTCCTCTTTCTTCAGGACACCACTTCGGTTATTAAACCGATTGCAGTTCTGCACTGAACCAAAAACCTCCTCAGTGAAGCTTCATTATTCTGCTCGACCTGCTCCTTCGTACATGAGCTGCTGTGTGGAGGTTTGAGGAAACACATAAAACCAGCACAGATCCAGAATCCATCAATAAAAAAAGCAATAAGAACTGAATGTAATGCAGAGTCCAGACAACCAAGCTCTTCAGAAAACTGAACCACTTGAATTCAAACCAGAACTCACGTACAGTGTAAGTCTCTGAAAGCTGCGCAGCATCCAGGCTTGTTTCAGGGGAGGGCAGGAAAATATGCTCTACCAGGATTATGTGTGTTTAAAAAATCAAGCACAAAGCTTCATAGCTTTACAATCTAAGGAGTTTATTTATGGGATATGAAAATAAATTTTAAAAGCTATTTAGAAATGACCTGCTGAACAGATGAAGGATGGAAACAATGCACCGTCTGACCGTCTCTTTCTGGTTTATATGAACTGCTTGTTACTGTATAGGTACAGGTGCTATTTACTTCTATATTTACACATTCATGTACAACGCTTTTAACACAGAAACACAAATAGTACTGGGGGTATACGCCTGCCTACTGCTTTTTCAGGCTACAATAATTTGAAGGAAATGTCTGGAAATTTTAGTTTATTTTTTGATGATTGAGCGTTAACTTCTATTTCTTGTTTGTCTTTTCTAAACTTCCTACTCTTTTTCTTTTATTATGTTCTAAAAATAAACTTAATGAACTGAACTAAACAGATCCTGTTCCTCTGCTGTAGATGGTTTTATTCCTGTCTCTTCTTCTTTTGTCCTCCTCGTGTCCAGTTTCTGCCTCCATGCTGAGATGAGCCGAGTTTCCAGCTACCAGCTGTTTGCACCTTGTTGCTGCTGAAATCCTGTTTTCTGTCAGACGGTCTGATCTTTGCTGGTTTTCACACATGAAACTAAAGAAATGGGAACAAACGATGCGTCTTTGCGACAGGTTGCTGGTACTTTGCTACGTTATCTATTTTGTGTTGACACAACACTGGTTCATCCTTCGAGTTAGGAGCCTTTATTCTCCCTAAATGATTCATATGTCAGAGTTAAATTCCCCTGAAAATGTTTCTTACAAAGACTGGACTGAAAATTAGGGACAGATTATCCAAAGACAAACTTTAGAAAGCTGGAGAACGGTTGATCAAGATTACTGAAATATAGTTTTTGCCTTCTACTGTTTTTTCTCTCATGTTTTCATGAATTTTAATCAGCAGTTTAACTTATAGTTTTTCTGTGTGTATATTTAGATTTGTGATGAAGGCAAGCTCAGGACTTTTACACACTACTGCAACAGTACCAGATCTGGACTGAAAATGAGGGAAAAAGCAGAAAAACTTCAGAAAGCTGCAGAACTTATTGGTCAAGGACACTTTACAACAAAGTCTGGGCTGAGGACAGGAGGACTGGATCAGGAGTCAAATAAAAAATCTTTTATCCAAATAAACCATGTTTTGTAGAGCTGATATTTCCAGACGCAGCTATGGATGAAGATGGCGACCTGTCCTGTGAACCTGCCCCTAGCCTGTAAATGCTGGGACAGGCTCCAGCTTTCCAGGTACAGAAATGAGCTAAAAGCGCTCATGAAAACATACTGAAGCATTAGAAAACCTTTTGTTAATAAGCTTAAAAAATCCTCTAAAATAATAGAAAATCTACAACGTCTCAAATCGCGCATTCAGACAATCAAACTGCGCATTTTATTGATTTTTGTTTTTTGTTCCAGCTTTTCATAGAATGATGAAAACAGGACAAAAGCCTGTTTTTTCCTGAGACTGCGTCATGCTGTAACATCTTCTAATCTGAAGACACGCGTCAGCGCCTGTTTTGATTCTACATCAGCAGCATCAAGATGTCACAATCTGGAGCAGAAAAGCTGCAATAAACAGCACCATTTATTTTCCTTTTAGTTTTACGCCTAATATTCGTCATGACAGGCGACACTTTCACACATTATCAATCAATAAATATTGTAAATGTGTGGGAAAGTTCTGAGAAGCCAGATAATCCTGATGTCTTCTTTTCCTTTTAGACGCTGATATTTGACTAAATGTCACACTTACAATCACTGTTACATCTGCTGGGGTCTTGGCCCATTAGGAACCAGACAGTAAGAGCAGATGGGACGATCTGGAGGGGATCAGTTGTAGATTATGACACTCGAGCTGTTCACACCAGTTTTAACTTCTGTGGTTTTTGTTGAGACTTTTTATTTTTCACTCAATCCTGATTGGAAATAATTCGCTCCAGTTTAAACGCAGCAAACATGTCATGTTAAATGTGAGATTTAAGTGTGTGTGATGTGTGTTTTCCACCTGAAAGAGCTGAACTCACTGTAATAATCCAACTACACACACACATCACAGCCAGGACATTAGCCAGCGAATCCCACCTCAAACTGTCCCACATCCGAGACAATAAAAGCTGGATTGAACTTTTTTACGTTGGGAGTGAAACCGGAGCTGAGCTCTAACATCTATTTGAAAGTCAAGCTCGTCGGAGGTAAATAAATAGAGTTCTTGGCTCGCTAAGTGGGTGGTCTGGAGATCACCAGGGCGATTCTGCAAACACGGGAGAGAAAACACTTTCACTGTTTCAGCCCCGGATTTTGTCTGCGTGGTGTAAGATTGACTTCCAGAGAAAACAAAGAAAGGATCAGGCTTGATTTATACATTTAAATGTATTTTCCAAATATAATAGGGACCTATTTCAACACCATCCTCATTCAGAGCGCGCTCAGCGGCAGAAAACAGATTTATGTCTGTTTCTTGGGTGGCTTTGTGATGAGAGGCGAGCTGAGAAGCAAACAGACCCTCAGCTCATCGTTCGCACTCCTTCCTCCTCCCTGAGCGACCTCTGGGCTCCAGAGGGGTCACATGGACTAATTGTATTTTGATCCAGACACGGACCACTTGGCCTTCGCAGGGTGAGGCTGACAAAGGTTAAGTCAGCGGGCTCGATCAAAGCCGGACGCAGAGCCTGGCTGCAGGGCCGGGGAGGGCCGGGGAGGGCCGGGGAGGGCCAACAGGGCCTCCTCGACGCACTCTGGCTACTTTTTAACAGAAATAACCCAATTAAATATGAAAAAAAAAAAAAAAAAAACAAGGTGAAAATACAGCAAATATAAAAATAAGATGAAGACCATTAATGAGCTAAACTGACTTATTTCCAGGAAAACAGGATGATGGTGGAACAAGATGAATTTAACAAGAAGAAAAACGAATACGGAATAAATTATATTAGGTTGGAATTATGAAATAATAATGTTGATTAACTTTACATCATCATTTAAATCTGAGCCTACAGTTTAAATTTAAGTTTCCGTTTTGTGTAAATATAAAGTTCAAATAAACATTTTTCTTCGGGAAAAAAAGAAAGAGATATAAAGACATTTCAGTTTGTTCTATATATAAGCGTAATTATCAGTTTTATCATTAATAAGCAGGAGTGTCTGCACAGATAAATACACATTTATAATAATAAAATATTATTAATATTTCGTTTTATGAGTAATAGTTGGCAAAATATTTAAAAATAAACAGTTTACAGAAACAAAACGAGCAATAAAACCTCCGCTTGTGACTTTTGCGTCAGTATTTTTGCATCTATTTTAATCTAATTTGCCGAAACAGCCAAATTTAACAACATGATATGAAATTAAACTGTCATAAAATACTAAATTATTTAATCTAATCCGACTCTTTTTAATTTTATTCTTTATAACACATTTAAAAATTCCTATTATTTGAAATAACTGGAAAAACGGTGTGAAAATGAAATAAACTCGAGTTATTTCCGCTACATTTTCTAAACATCTGAGCTGGTTGTGTGGTAAACCAGCAGATGTTGTGTTTTTGGTGCAGCAGCGGTGAAAAGCAAAGCAGGGAAACCTTCCCGGACACCTACCGCCTGCGCGGCGCAGCAGCCCGCTCTGGCTCGCCTCCTCTCCCGGTCGGAGGTGCTGCGGTTTGGCTTGCTTACGGCGGGACATGTCGATCCGTTTGCGTGACTCGCTGCTGCCTTTCGCCGACTCATCTACAAGCTGCGAATGGGATCCTTCAAGGGGAGCGGGTCCGGTGAAATACGCGGTCGGTGGCTGGTGCTGACGGCCGTGTGCAGATTGCGCATGTCAGTGTAATTATGATGGAGGGGGGATAATGCTTTTACAACTCGGGCTGCCCTTCGATGGGTGATTGGCTGCGGTCCAGTCAGCTCACATTAGATGCTGAAACGATGGATGGTGTTTAATAAAGATTACTTCACTTCCTGTCCGGTGCGCCGAGGTTTTACGCACAACCCTGAGGAAGTTAAAGTCCGACGTGAAGCCCTGAGAGCGTCTTTACGCGTTTTTGGATCAGGCTTGGGTTTAACTCTGCGGTGTCCTCCTTGAGTCCGCGATTTGTCTCCTCTGAGTTCCTGAAAGAGGTTGAGTTAAAACTCCATTCAGAGCCGCTTCTTCAGAGTGCGGCGCGTGAAATCTCCCGCAGCAGCTTCCACCTTCAAATGTGCCGAAGTCTGCAGAAACTAAACTGAACCCTGAATCGACGCGTCAGAGGAGGTCGTTTCCCACCTCATCAGATTCCTCCCACTTAAATTTGCGCGTAAAGTCAAAAAGAAAAAAATCCATCTCAGTTCGCGCGGAGATTCCATCTGAGACTGGCGGCTGTCGGAAGTGAGACTCCCTGATTTCCCCTCGTTGCCTCCGCCTCCGGTCCATCATTAGATGCCCTTAGCCGGCTGCGATAGGCTACTGCCTGGATACCGCAGGAGGTGTTTGAGTTTCATTTGTCACGACCTCCCACAATTTACTGCCATAATAGACTGAAACTATCTTTATTTTGGGGAAGAAATCAGTTTGGACTCAAGTTTCTGAAGTTTGTAATCATGTTTCACCATGAGTAAACACATTAATACAAATAAAAATGACGAAAGGAAACCAAGCATGAGTTTGACCTGTAAGAAAACCTGTTGTCTTGTTTCTATTTCAAAGGAAGGAGGAAGAGGCATACTTCACCAAAGCTGTAATCCCCTTTCACCCGACATTGTCCCCAAACTTGTAATTATGTGGTATTAAAAGATGCAGCTGGGGGGAGGACAGAATCAGCTGTTGATAATTGCAAGTACTACACAACAGCCTGGTATTGATCGGCATGTCTGCTACTCCCCTGCTATGGGGAGATAAGGAGCCCCACTTCTGCTGGAATATAATTTCTTCTGACCTATCAGGTTCCTACAGACTTATGATGAATAGCCAGAGCGGCCAAGAGTGCTTATCTGGAAACTCGACCCTCCTTGATTCGATATTGATTCTTTTTAAACCGGCGTGGCCATGCAGAATCAAACGGGGAACTTCTTGTCCATGATCTCTTCCAGATTCCAGCTCGTACTCCCGAAGTACCTCCTGACTGTAAATACTGCCTGTTCCTGTTGGAGGAACAAATGAATCACTTCCAATGGGATGAGCAAAGCAGATTCAACAAAGCCAAGTTATTGTGGTCATGATCAGACAACCCCCCCCCCCCCACACACACACACACACACACACACACTTCTTCTCACACAAACAGCCATATAAAAGATCTTTCAGGTTTAATTAACGACTCCTCACACAGCTGAGCCACATTTGGCTTGAAGGAGGAAGCAGGTGAAACCCTCAGTCTGGCTTTAAGATGCTCATCAGTAAGTTTGAAACTGTACTTCAATTAAAGTTCATGGTGGGGAAGAGCTTTTCACACAGATCCGTGCTCCCAGAAAGACACATGGTCCTTTTGGAGTCTAAAAAAACTGTCCAAGCTTGTCTGCTTTCCCTCATCTCGTTAATAAAAGACACAAACCTACGTTGTCCTCCTTGTTTATGTGGAATCTGATGGTTTTAGCCTTACATTTAGAATTTTCTTACTGAGGGGCCAGAAACAAAATTATTAATGGCGCTATTTTAAAAATCTGATTTTGGTTCTGCAAGAAAAGCTGATTTTATCCCCAAAACATGCTTTGTCTCTTTTTTTGGGGTGGGGGGTTTATTTTGACTTGCAGGGGTATTTTGACCCTTGCGTCATCCTATATGGTCTAAGCCAAGGGCCAGCTCTGTTTTTCTGTTTTTTTTTAAAAACTCGTCCTGTCCAGCATGGTGGCGGCAGAATGATGGTCTGGCTGCTGTGTTGTGCTGAACAAATTTGCTTTGCCATGGGGAGCTTCATGAGTATAATGGTCCTCTTGATAATCAGATTTTTTTTATTTTAATCTTATTTACTTATTTATTTTGAATGATGGAATTTTATAATCTTGCTGGACCTGGCCAAAGATAGAAGCATCAAGCCTTAATCCAACCTAACACCAGACAACCAGCTGCCACACCTGTGTAAAAACACAACAGAGAATATGCAGCTTTTACAGGTAAACTAAGCAGGCAATCATCAGGAGTTCCTAAAAAATAACCAAGATAACAAAAACAAAAAAATAAATAAACATGTATCACTACGGCAACCATTGTTCCAGAAACACACACAAAAAAGAAAAATCCCTGAACCAAAGCATAGTGTTTAAACCCACTGGAGACCTCCGTGCTGTCAGCATGCAGCTGACGAGGAATGAGGAGGAACCAGAGATGAGTGATCCTGCAAATGTGACCACGGAGGCTAGAGGCAGACCAGGGTGGCCCAGAAACCCGGGCCATCAGCAGCATCCTGGAGCACCAACCCAAGCCCCCCCCACCACGAAGACCATTCCGGCCCCAGCCAGAGCCCACATAGCCATGGTGTACAGGCCCCAGTGGGCCAAAACTCAAGCCGCCGACCCCACCAGGCCCCACCTACACCCCTTACTCACAGCCTCCCCTGCACCGTAACCCCAAACACTTGTTCTGCTATCTGATTGTGTTAAAATGCTGTGAAGTAAATTCACTGGAAAAATAAGCTCCACTGATATAATGTGCTTTACAAATGGAGAGAATGTCAGCTCTTTAATTTGCTTTAAGTTATGATGGAATACTTCTGTGTGACTCATTTTTGAGGAAGAGGGTGAAGCACTGTCCATATGAGTCTGCAGATTCCAGAAGATTCCCTGCAGCCACTTTGTGTTCATGTGATGATTAAAGTAGGCGGCGGTTTACTGGAAGCTGAATGCAGGTACAGCAGAGCTGCATCAGCTGATGCCAGCTGAGGAATGTGAGCACAGCTTCGCACGACGTGAGGCCTCAGGTGGAGAAATGACATGCTCAAAGCCTCTGACTCTGCAGCTCAGAGGAGACGGCAACCAGCCAGGAAAACATGCCAAACGCTGCAGAGATAAGTCAGACTGAATGACTGTGTGAAGACTACAAGTCAACTCATTCATATTGGAGTATTTACTGAGGCACAGGAGACTTCTTCCATGTAACAAACACCAGCGGCAGATGAAGCTGGGACAAAAATGGAATTTAACAGAGACACAATAAAGACTATGGAACTGAGCAGACTAACTAGCGGTTTCAAGCTCAAATGGAGTGGATCTTTCAAAGCAGACGTTTCGTTCAAAGACATCTCAGCGCCTTGCTTCACCGGGTGAAAAATCAAATTCTTCAAAGTAAGCTTCATGACGTCAATTTCTTAGCACAGCTGGCACAATGCCTCCAAATTTTCCGGGTTTTTGAGAAGAGGAGACTTTGCTTATTGCTAGAGTTGCCAAGTCTGCTTGTTTCAAGCTACTGTGGGCTTGTTTTTCTGGAAAGTTGCTTGTAAAACTCGTCAGTCGTGGGTTTTTGTGCTTGTCCTGCGTCCGTTATAAAGTCCCCTCATTCTTTCTCAGCAGTCCACAATAAGACCATAAGCCCTGGCTGGAGATCAGGTGGCGTGAACGCAACAGTCCTTTTTTTTAGGAACTAGTGTCCACAGACCCGTTTCCTTGGTTACAGCATACAACACCCCCATCCACACACATGCACACACAACTTCATCTGACAAAGCGACAGAGATACAATACCTCAGAATAAATGAGGACTTATATAAGGGATTACAAAAAATGAACGCATTAAAAAGAATGAACCACATTTAATTGCTGTTTGCGTCCAAGCAATGAGGTTGATGTTGATGGACATCAGAGCTCGGCTGCTAATTTAGCTGCGTTAGCGCTATATTTATTCAGTCTTCAGACCCATCTAGTGACTCTATTTTAAAGAAGCAACTAGCGACAAATAAGTAACTTTCTGATAACTTTCTGTGATTGGAGACTTTTGGAAAACTGAGGTGAAAGCATGTTTGCTTCTTCTCAATGAGCAGCTTCCGCCCCTCCCCCACCCACAGGCTCCTCCCCCACCTACAGGCTCCTCCCCTGTCCATTAGCGCACAGAGCAAGAGATGTTCACCTCTGCTCCAGGACCACTTATATATGTACATATAGATATATAAGTGGTTACACAGCCCATAGTTTCAATGACTTTCTTGCTAATAATAAGGAAGATTCTTTGATGAAAGCAAAGTTTGAAGGACAAAACTTTATTTCAAGTACAAATCATTATTTCTAACCTTTTCTAACCCATATTTTATATTCATTTTGCATCCCATTTGTTTAATAAAATGTGAGTTTTCATGAAAAAGACAGGACATTTTTGGGTGACTTTGGAGCGGTATTATATATATATATATATACCCATACAGTGCATCCGGAAAGTATTCACAGCGCTTCACTTTTTCCACATTTTATTATGTTACAGCTTCATTCCAAA
>JBAFTC010000019.1:27817974-27830127 GCA_037177435.1 Melanotaenia nigrans
CCAGCAGACCCTCACAACACGCTTGGGTCTGCCAGGCCTGACCGGCATCCTCCCCCACCATCTGAGCCAACTCACCATCAGGTGGTGATCAGTTGACAGCTCTGCGCCTCTTCAGTCGAGTTCCCAAGGCATGCGGCCGCAAGTCAGATGATACAACTACAAATTCCATCTTCAAACTGCGGCCTAGTGTGTCCTGGTGCCAGGTGTACATGTGGACCCTCTTATGTCTGAACAAGGTGTTCGTTATGGACAATCCATGACAAACACAGATCTCGAAAAACAAAACACCACTCGGATTTTGATCAGAGGGGGCCATTCCTCCCGGTCACGCCCTCCAGGTCTCACTGTCACGTGGGCATTTAAGTCCCCTCTCGAGCACAGTGGTTCCAGAGCCCAAGCTGTGAGTCAAACTGTATCTAGTCGGAACCACTCAACCTCATGCACCAGCTACCCCGCCATAGAGGTGACATTCCATGTCCCTAGTACGACCCCTATGGCCCCTCCTGCAGGTGTTGAGCCCATGGGAGGGGGGGGCCATGTCACCCTATCGGGCTGGGCCTGATCAAACTTCATAGGCAAAGGTGCGGCCACCAAGCACTCGCCTCTGTGCCCCCCCTCCAGGCCTTGCTCCAGAGAGGGACCCCGGTAACCCACGTCCGGGCAAGGAAAACCTGAGTCCATGGTTTGTCTTCATCATAGGAGTGTTTTGAGCCATGCCTTGTCTGGTCCCTGCCCTAGACACCTGTTTGCCATGGGTGACCCTACCAGGGGCATAAAGCCCCTAATAACATAGCCACTTTTTTGTTCATGCCTTAAAAATTGAATGCATTAATTTCACATATTTAGCTCTTTGCATTAACACGTAAATTCGGACAGTCCTATCAGAAAGAATCGGTATCGATGGTACTTTATTTAATTGGTATTGGATCAAAGGCAAATCTTGCAGTATCACACACCCCCACATGTCGGCCACTGGATGTGGCTGATGCCCCATCTAGTGGTACAAAGTGGTATTAACAGGGAAGAGAGCCTCAGAGTTACATCTCTGCTGCTTCAGTTCTATACGGAGCACCTTTTTTATTTCTTTCTGTCGAAACCTGTAGACGACCCTGGTCTGAGGCAGTTTTACATAAAGCATGTTAAAGATGTAGCACCTTCTGTCCTCATAACAAATCCCAAACAGAGTTTTTGGACCACAAACTGAGAGGTTATTAACAACCAATTTAAAATGTAGAAATGAGAGAGAAGGGTGTTAATGCTGACAAAGATGCTTTCATGTAAACAGGCGTTACACATCAGCACAAAGAGAATTGATAACAACAGCTGATGCTCACTTTCCCTCTGAATTCACTGGTGGATCCTCACTCGTTTCAGATTGAATGGCTGATGTATACGCCTCATTGTCAATTGAGTGTTGTCTGGTGGGTACTTGAAAATGCATTAACCTACAAAGCAGGGGGAATAAGCCAGAGAGGGTCCATGTAAAACCAGTGAACCCATTAAAAGGGCTGATCAGAGCGTTCTGTTTATGAGTGTCTCCACTTCATCCTAATGTAGCTTTTAGATGATGCTAATAGATCACAGGCCGTTGTGATCAGACAAGGTAATGGACCTTTGTCACAGCTTGCTGAGTGTGGCTTCAGGCAACACACACACAAACTTAGACATATGCACACACACTGAGATGAACAAACACTGTCAACCCCTCCACACACACACACAGAGACTAGAACAATGACCCTAATTAATAACGATTAGTCCTCTCTCAAACACGCTCACAAAATGTGCAAATGGAACAATAAATATAGCTCTTAAACATGGCTTTTACAAGCGAGCTGAAACAATCTCTACTAATCATTAGCAAACATCGCCCGATTTGTCATTATTACTCTGTGAAGCGTGGAGGAGCAGATAAACCGGGGATCGGGTCTGGCACAGAACACAGCTTGTCAAAGTTCAGAGTGAGAGTCAAACAGTTCAGAAAGTCCAAACACAAACTCAAATCCCATACACACAAACTTACCCGCACACACACAGGGAATCTGCTTCATTTGGTTATCCAGCTGATTTATAAACATTGCTCGCAGACTATTTACCAGTACTTTATTTAAACTTTATCGCCATACTCCAAAAGCCTTTTCAGCCTGTGTCTGACAGGTGAAGGTTTTTTTTTATCCCAACTGAGCCGCTGCTGCTGTCTAGGTCACAATATTCTGCTATTAAAACGTTAAATGTAAACAGCTTTCTGACATTTTTGGCCCGAATAAGATAATTTTCAGAGTAAGCAATAATGAAATTATACAGTTAAAGAGTTGTAGCCTGATGTGAAACGGACATGCCCAGACAAAACTCTACGATCCTGTATAGATACCGAAAACCTGAATGTCTTTGACTCCTTTAAATCTGGGGTCTGATGTTAAAATCTTTTGTAGTTTCATGACTGAAACAGCTTGTATGCATAATGGTGCATCCACATTCTTCTTGATCCATGCCAACATGTGGTTCTTTTGGAATGAATTATGATTTTAATTCAAGAAGAATGACTTCTCGTCTTTATGTTAACTGAGCGATACCATGTTCTTGTATTATGAGGGTATTAAAGGGCACAGCTTCGAGCTTAAGACAAACCCCACGGGGACAATAAAGTTATCGTATCATATTGTATCGTAAGGTTTGGGACCAATCTGGGTTTTTTTTTTTGGCACTAATGGTAAATGGTGAATGGACTTGTACTTATACAGCACTTTTCCAGTCAGTTTGACCCCTCAAAGCACTTTACACTACATATCACATTCACCAATCAGACACACATTCACACACCGTCCGTCTGCATCAAGCGAAAATGGGCCTGAAGCTGTTTCACACGCATCAGATGTAAAATCTTTCTTTAAATCTTCTCCACACTTTACGTTTAGCTTCAGAGGGTTCAGGGGACGTCCATATCCGTCTGTATCTGCGTGTCCGTCCATCTGCGTGTCCGTCCGTCTGCATATCCATCCATTTGCGTGTCCGTCCATCTGCATATCCGTCCGTCTTCGTATCCGTCCATCTGCGCGTCCGTCCATCTGCTAGTCCGTCCATTTGCGTGTTCGTCCGTCTGCGTATCCGTCTGCGTATCCGTCTGCATGTCTGTCTGCATGTCCGTCTGACATAATAAAGAACCCACTCATGTTTTTAAATGTAAATATTATAACAAATCAGGATTTTAGCAAAATTTTCACATTTTTTAAAGGAATAATTACTTTGATTTTTCACTACATAATGACACTAAAATTACCAGTAAAATGTCTTTAGATCTATTTTTCTGGTCTTTAGGGTATAAATTTATTTTAAAACCCAGAAATAATAATACATTTGTGGTTCTTCAAAAATGACAACACATTTTCTGGGTTTTGAGTGTATTAGTGTTTTAGCTGAATCAACTTTAAAGAATGAGATTTCATCTCTCATAATTGTCATGTGAAATAAAACATACTGGTTCTAAACTGGGACAGGGTGGGACGTTACAGCCCCCTCAGTTATGGCTTTATTCAGCTTTATCTATGGTTAAAATATTCTGAGGATTAAAAAGTTTGATTAGATTTAAATACCTTTTTATTCAAATGCATCATCATACTAGTTTGTTTTAGTAGGTTCTTTATTAAAGTTCCTGTATGCTGGATGCTTTCTGGTGGTTTTTAGCCTTGGATCAGACAACCTGGAAAGCAGATCTGAGCTGCAGCTCAGTTCATCAGTCAGCCAGATGGAGCTGAAGTGTTTGTAAAAGAAGCAGTTGGAGTCATTTATCTGCTAAATGTTGTAAACATGAGCTGCTTTCTCCACTTTCACATCATTTTACTGGGATTTATTTTAGTTTTTTGGTAGAAAACAAGCAAACGTGACAGCAGACTTGAATGACAATAAAAAGTAAAGTTACTGCATCAGACAAACTGGGAAGTGCAGCATTTTTAAATAAGCAAAGCAAAACAATGAATGCATGCAGGAAACATAATTGGAAAGGAAATCACTGCTGTGTCCTAAAAATGATCGTTCCCCCTTTTCAAGGATTAAATATCTAAATATTTGCTGTTATTGTGGTATCATTTCCTCCATCAGTGACCCGACCAGCAGAGCGTCGCTTCTGACAAACAGCAGCGGGCTGATGGCGCTGATTGCGGGTAATAGGACATAAAAAATAATGATTAGCCTACTATGTAAATGGCAATTAAAGGACACTGAGTGCTGCAGGCACTGTCCTTGCTTGGTTTCGGTAGATACGCACCCAGCTGCTGAGAGCCGCTGGCCTCTGACACTCATTTGTCAAAATGAGGCAGACGAGGAAAAATCTGGAACTGTGCATTAAATCAATTAAACATAATGGAAATGGTGATAAGAGTGATTAGTCCACCCATCCATGTTGCAACCGTGCTAGCTTCGGATGTTTGTGAGGTATAAATAGACAATCAAAAAGCTTCATTTCTATCAGTAAAGCAAACGTTTGGGGCTCCTGCACAGTTAGAGCAGGATAAATGACGGAGGCGGCGGTGGAGTGCTGAGCTGTGCAGCTGCAAACAAGCTTCATCACTTCTACTTTCTCAGGATGATCCGAGAGGCTGCAGACGCTGAGGTGGAGGAGAAGAAAGAGAGCAAACAGCAACAGATCCACGGAGGTTGTATAAGTGTTGGTTAATTTGTGGTTTCACACATGCAGCGCAGACGGAAATGAAAGCAGATTTACACAGAAGGCCGCTGCCATCTAGTGAGAGTTTATATGCAAAACCACAGAACTAACTGGGACTGTTATGATTGTATTTGTGCAGCAGATTAAACAAATTGCAAAAGGCATGAAAGGTAAACACACACACACTAAATATAAAATAAAAGATAAAACAATGCAAAATTAGAGGAGATTCCAAACAACAATAACAAATAAAAGTCAATCACCAGAAACCAGAGATGGTTTATTCTGGTGCAGTACTAAAACTAAAAGGTCTCACAATTTAGACAAAAAATAAAAGCATGGAAAATAAACGATATGTTCCTGCTTTGGTGCAATGATTTAAAAATTCTATCAGGTCGTATTTTATCCCCAGTAGCAGATAAATAACATCTCAGATGATGAAACTGAGACATTTTATGATTTGATAGAAAATCAGAGCTGATAGTGAATCTGATGCAGCAACACGTCTGTAAAAAGTTGGAACAGGAGCAACAAAAGACTGAAAAGTACCTGGTACAAACCAGAAACACCTGGAGGAGCATTGGACAACTAACCAGGTTACCTGGTAACAGGTCAGTAACATGAAAGGAGCATTTCAGAGAGGCAGAGTCTCGCAGATGGAAAGATGGACAGTTCAGGGTGAACTGTGTTCAGACAGTGGTTTCTGGAAGTCTTCCTGAGTCCATGCAGTGGTTTTGTCTGTTTTAATAAAGAACATCACCAGCATCCAGCCTCGTCCCGTGCACACAGAGATTCATAGATTCAAAGATTTTTATTGCCAGTCCACCACGTGTCAAAACATACTGAACAGGGATCCTGATCTCTCTCACCATACAATTAACATCACAAGGACATGTAAAAATAAATGAAAGACACACATGAAGTAAGACAATAATAAAGTAGCAGTGACAGTTAAGTGTTAAAAACTGTATTCCAGAGGGAGGGGGCAGATGGGAGAAGAACAGAGTTCAGCATCCTGACAGGCAGGTGGAGCAGCCCGGATGCTGCGGAACCTCCTCCCTGAGGGCAGGAGGCTGAAGTGGGGGTGTGAGGGGCCCTCGATAATCCTAATGGCTTCCCAGGTGAGGCGGGTGTGGGAGATGTCTGTGAGGGAGGGTAGAGGGTCACCTGTGAGCTTGGTGGCTGCTTTCTGCAGCGTGATGCTGCGCCCGGTAGAAGGAGAGCATGGTGGGAGGGGGGACCTGTGCTTAAGTTTGCGTAGAAAGTAGAGATTCCTCCCAATTCTCCCAACGTCTGCTGATATTCTACACCGTAGACGGTGGAATCTACAAAGTCTGAGGAACATTTTTTTGAATTGTTCCAGAACTTTTGCAGCCAGCTTGTCTCAGACTGGTGAACCTCTTTCCATCTTTCCATTGAGAGACTCTGCCGCTTCTGATTTTGTTCTTTTAGAAATAAAAAACGTTAGGTAGGTGAGATGTGGAAATCATTGCATTTATTAACAACTTTCTGGGGAAGCTGTGGTTGTTAAAATGAGATTATCAGAGACTCTGAAGGTCTTTTTTCTGCTTTTGTGACTATAAACAAGATCTTTATGACAGCAGAATATTTCAGAAATCATATGAGTCTTACAGCAAACTCAGACTATGTTTGAGCTGTTTTATGTTGGAAAATGAAAGATCTATAAACAGCAGACTGTCATGTTCCAGAATCTATTTAATCTAATCGTAATCTACTTCCAGCTTCGTTATGAGTGAAAGTTTGCTGAGATGATGTAGATTTGTCCCAACGTGCTGCAGATTTACCAAGGAAAGAGTTTATCTGCGCGGTGTGGACGTGAAGTCACGGTTCATTTCATCTTTCAGCAGCAGTGCGAGCTCAGCTGGTATCTGATGGAACTGAACAACCATCGCTAAGCCCTCCTCGCTCTTTGTCCACCGTTTTGAATTCGTTGCTCTCCTCTCAACAGCATGGTAGGAATAATCTCACCAAGTGAGATTGACAGTTCATTTCAGAAATCAATATTTACAATTTACCTCTTTCAAAGTTCATTCTGGGAGAGGTCTCCACATTATCCACCTCCCAAATAAGCTGATCATATCTCCGCTAGCCCTGGAATGAGTTTCCTCCCCAAAATGTGTCGTTTTCCCCCCCTCCACTCTCTCCCTCTCAGAAATCAATGTCTGCGTTTGTGCGCTTTAATCTGGCCTCTGATGACAGTAAATCTTTATCTGTTTCTGGGCGAGCAGCAGTGAGCGCCTGACACCATTTCCCATCAGAACAAAGAGCCAGGCCTGTGTGGACTCAGAGATACATGGAGCTCTAATGTGGCTAGACGTGTTTCAGCAGGGCCATTAATCAAAGAGGGTGACAGCCCGGACCTGCTGCGCTCGTCCTCTGTCCAGAGAGCCGCATCTTTCCGGAAAGCTCAGCAGTCCGGGTCGAGGGAATAGAGATCCCTGCCCCCGTTATCCATCTCAAAAACTCTGTCATCAAGTTTTGACCCGAGCACGAGATGATCAGATAAGATCAGTTTCACAGCAAAAACTCCCCAACTGGAGAGAAAATAATAACCAAAATCCCTCAAATAAATTTTAATCTAGCAAAACATCTCCCAGAAACACTGCTTGATAAGAATTATTCAATATGAATACAGTTGTGGCCACTAGAAGACTAAAATCAGGCTCAAAAATAAACAAAAAACCTAAAAATCAAGAAGTTAATCGTATTAAAATCAAGACAACCCACTTTTATAACTGAATTTATTTTAATAGTTAAAGTGTTTTCATTCGATGCTGAGTTGATTGTTTTCATCCTGGAAGTCTAACCAGGCACCAGGTTGCAAATTCGCCTCGGCTAGAAGCCGGTATGCACGGCTTTTACTGGTAGAGTCTTATGGAGCAAAGCTTCATGTAAATAAAAAAAATAAGATCAGCTGATCTCAACTTATAACTGATCTCTTGATAAAGTTTATTTTAAGAATTGGCATTAATCTGAGATTAATGACATTTTAATTATAACAATTATTAAAAAAAATATTCTGTCTGAAATTAAGACAAAAACACAACTTTCACTGTTTTTAACACAAGTCAGCTGAACATTTATCATTTTCACCAAGTTTCCAGGTTTCAGTTCAGGGTCGGGTTCAGGGTCCTTTTTCTACACCCGCAGGTAAATTTGTCTTGCAGTTATAATTAAATAAAAAACAAAGAAAGCTCTGGCTTTAATCCTGCATTTTTACATTTAAAGGTTTTTAATACACGTTTTCCTTTTTAAATGAAGAGATAAAAACCAACACCTGGACGTAGAGTTGTGGATCTGGAGTCTGCAGTGTCACTGAAATGTGGCCAGATGCTCATTTTTAGTTTTTTTCTCGAAACACTGAACTCCAGGACATTTTTGTTCATCCATGACTTTTATTGAAGTGGATCAGAGCTTGAAACTGGATGCTTCACCAGGTCCTATCAGGCCATAAAACTGTGCATCACATTAGTGGCAGGAGGATGTAGCAACGACCCACAATCAGGGTCCTGAGAAAATACCCTTTCAGCCCCACCCAACACTTTCACACACATGCCTTTCAATATGTACTGAACATCACTCCTGTCCAACTCCAACACCTTCACACACACACACACACACACACACACACATACTGTCTTCAGGGTTTAAGCAAAACAGAACTATGTGTAGTTTTGATAAATTCACATTTGTGCTATTTTATGACTAGAATCTCTTGTATTGAACATTAAGAGCATAAATGCAAACACAAGAACTAGTCAGTGGTTATCAGCTGTCCTGCAAAGTCTGGTGCACACAGAGAGACTCTTACCTAACAGATTCTCCCTCATATCCTTGTTGGAATCTATTAGATATCTGCGTAGCGATGTGGTGCTGCAGGTTTTAGGCTCATTCATGGCTGTGATAGCAACTGTGATAGCGTCTTCCACGATGCTGCCCTTCAGTTGAGACTTGTTGCCTGCGCGCTTCAGCTGAGACAGTTGGACAGAAACATTTTAGCATGTATAGTCTGGTGGCCTATGAAATGTAAACAGACAGGTGCATTTGTCTCTCCCTGAAATGGCGCAACATAACAACAATACCCAAGCTGGCAGTCTGTCTGCGATTCTGTCCTGTATGTGATGTGAAAACTGTGGGTGCTTCCCAAGCTGCAGGCCGATGAAGGGCAAAAATGTGACTGCATGACTACCTGATAAATATGAACCATCCTAAATGGACTTTTTTTTTTAAAATAAACAAAAAGCCACAACTTGCTCTGCTTCAGAACTGAGGCATCTAAGCTAAAGAATATTTTAACATAAAATGTTTCTCACTTTGGAACATAGTGATTATAAAAGTATTAAATTGAGGTTTACCTGGAAAGTCCCTCTGGCTCCTTTCCCAGTGATTTGCTCCAGGATTCCTTTCTCTACTGCCCTCAGCAGGGCTGACTTCAGGATATCTGGCCTAAGATCAAACCACAGTTTATAAATCACACAATAACATGAGAAACTCTTATTTCTTTGGTTCTCTTCACTCATTATTTTGAGTTGTTTCCAGAGGGCTCTGTTTGTTAGAAGGACTTCTCATTGTAAAAAAAACAATCTTGCAGAAACATATCCAACAAACCAACAATGAAAATTCTTATCCTTCAGGACCTATATTGTTAATATGAAACAGTCAACAGGTAGGAGCTCGCTGCAACACTCTGTTCTACCTGTTTTCGATGTTGAGGCTGGGAAAGTGCTGCTCCAGGTATTTCTTGATCAGGTTATAGGAGGCCTCTTTTGGCTCACACAGCCGAGTGATGATCAGGGGAAGGGCATCTCCCAGAGACTCCTGCTTCTGAGCAGCTTTCTAAAAACATAAATCAACAGACACGGTGATGAAAACAATTCAATAGAAAGGATTAAAGCATAATATATATCTAAGGCAAGAAGGCTGATATCAACTTTAAATTTTGCTTTTAAATATGAAACTACAACTTATTTACCTTAGTTAAATATAACTCTTAAAATAACTGTTTTCTGTTGCCTGGCAACCTGTAAGGATTTTTCTGCTTTCTTCTAAGAGCCAGTCCAGAACGAATTTATCTTTAACTCACCTTAGACTGGGGAGGCTGCTTTCCAACGGCAAAAGTTCCTGAAAGACCTTTACCCTTCAGCTGTGAAATTGATTAAAAACAAAAGTAAGCAGACTTGAGATACTTTAACATACATTGAACAACATATTCCATGAAACAAAGTATGCAAACATAAAAAAGAATGGCACTCCCTGAAAGAGACATGGGAAAAATTGGAAACTAAAACATTATTCACCTGTCTGATGGTGCCCTTCTCCAAATGCTTCTTCATGGCTTTCTTAATGAGAAACTTCTTCTTCTGAAGCTCCATCCCCGGATATTTTTTCAGCATATATTTCATGACAGATTGGAAAGAAACCCCTGTCCTATCATTAGAAGACTGCAAAGAAAAGCAGACAACAAATCACAATAAATAATTAGTGAAAAAAAAAAAAATAATAATCTTAAAATAAAAAAAATATATAATTATATGAGATTTTCCATCTAAAAATATTTTTCTACACACCGTTATAGCTTCAATAAGGATGTTATCCACTTTGTTCTGTGTGCCTGCAAAGTTGGTAATGGGAATGTTTTTGTTTGAAGTGATGCTAGCCCACGCAGGGATCGTCCGTTTCACCTTCTTGGTTTTGGATTTCTCATACTTGTAGCCATCCTTCATCCTGCCACCAGAAGGAGGAACACATGTTCAGTGAAGTTGGTCAACTCTTACTAAGCGATATTTCACTGTGATTGTTACCACCCTTATCTTTATCACATCCTCACCTTAGTAGGAGAACATAGCAGTGTGTTGCGCACTGTCCAGCCGCGCAGTCCTTGCATTTGTCACTTTGTCCATTTGTCACCGACGGGAAAGACAAAATCAAGTTTCAGAACATCTGTCTTAATGACCACAATGGTAATCTGAGCCTGACTTGAATCGAAATGCCACTGATCTGTGAGCTGAAAGGGGTTTGGCAAGTTGAGGGTCAGAGAAGGAAAGGAGGAGGATCAAATTCACAACTTCACCATCTGAAAAGCTCTAGTCCACCAAATCATCTGCAGCTAATTTTTTTAATCTCCCAAAACCTAGGTTCTTTTTTATTTCTCTTCTTTTTTTATTTCTCATTTCCATAAAAACTGTCAATGAGACTTGCAACTAACTTTAAAGTTTGATTACATTTGGCTAAATTGAAAAGGAACGCCTTATTATTGAATATGTGTTCGAAGACAAACAAGGCAAAGTGACCACAGATAAATTTTTTCTGCTGGTGTTTTTACTGCTGCTGCTTTCAGGCAACCAATCATATAGGCAGAAGCTGACACCATGGTACCCCCCGCCCCCCATCTTTCTTTTTCTTTGAGCAGTAAAATATTGTCTGAGGTCTTAACAAATCATCGGGATTGTTGTCACGTCAACGTCGTCTCCTCCTGGACTCCTCCAAGACTGCGGGCACACCTGTCTGTTAACTAATATACAGGGAATGAATGTGGCTGTGACAGGTCATCTCTTTTGGAAATGCAACACTGCAACCACAACAGGAGCAGTCTGCTGTTATCCAGCAGAGGTAAGGATCATATAAACAGATAAAAGTGCTATCAAAGTGAAATATCGCAGCGTTTACACTTGCATACCAAGTCTTTGTTGCAACTCACTCTTTTTTTGGAGTCCCTTCTTCTTTCACTTCAGAGGCTCCTTCTTCAGCCTGCTCTCCATTCTCCTTGGGCTCTGCATCGCCTGCAGTCTCACCCTCCTCACCATCAGCTGTTGCTGCTGAAGATGCTGCCTCCTCCTCGTCAGCAGGGGGCGACTCCTCTGAGGGAGCTTCTGGCTCTTTGGAGACATTGAAAACAAGGTAGAAACAATACAGAAACTGAATATATGCATGCACAATACCCATGCATTTTCTTTAATATACATTCCTAATAAAGACAACATCCTTAAACATCTTCATACCTGCAAATCACAAATGGAAACTTGTGTGTAATTGTGTTAGTACTATCAGTAAAGAAGTTAATATATTTTCATCAATATCAGGACAACTTCAACATTCAAAATCAAACTTCTCAAGATGAGAAGTCTTCTCCATCTTAGTTTATTCTGTGTTAAACGTGTAAGAATATTGTGGTGAAACAGTGGCAGTGTGGGTTGTAATAGCCAGCCAGTTACTATGGTGCGTTCATGGGCCTCTATGGTTCATGTGATGGTCGACCCCAGCCTCACCTTTCTCTGCAGCCGCGGAGGGGGCCTTCTCCTGTGTAGGAGTCGCTGGTGCTCGGCGAATTGGCATCACAGTAGACTGACCTAAATATCAGAAAAACACTTAAGTGAAGCATTGGCTGGGTGCTCGGTATGGGGGGGGGGGGGGGGGGGGGGGGGGGGGGTGGGGGGGGGGGGGGGGGGGGGGGGGGGGGGGGGGGGGGGGGGGGG
>JBAFTC010000019.1:27917445-27931132 GCA_037177435.1 Melanotaenia nigrans
TAAAACTACATTTAGTGGCTGGATTGTAAACCTTCTGGACGGGATAGAAATGCTGGAAAACTTCTGTAGATCAGCTAAAGGGTTAAATATCCATCACATTTACCCCACAGCGACACACACCACCGCTGCTCAGATACTGTTTTTGATGTTAGAACGAGCTCAACATTTTTTGAGGGTTTCCAGAGATCAGGATTGTATTTCACACACTGATTGGACCAGTTAACAATAATCCTGCTGTAGTTATTGATATCTACTGACACCAGATCTATTGAGGTCTGTCTGTGATTAAAATAATAAAGAAATAAAATAAAATTAAACACAAGTTCAGGTTGTTAAAACGTTGAAGGAAAATGTTTGTAGTACAAATCCAGGCTAATATTAATCTACTTTATCCTGTTTTTTTTTTGTCTAAATGTGCTGTTTCTCATTTTATAGCCCTTTTTAGGCACAGTAACAAACCACATAGTCCTGTCTTTGCAGTTTTAGCTCAGTTTAGGAGTCCACCATCTCTGGGGGGGGAACCTCTCACCACCGTCTCTGAGCCAGAGTATTGAGGGGTTTTCAGACTTTTACAGTAAAATGTGTGACCTGAAAATACAGAACAGGATAAATCATCATGTTAGATTTCAAATGTCCTACAAGTTGGTCCTTGTGGGTCGCTTCATTTGACTGCTCATTCAGGTCATAAGATCATAAGATAACAAAACGTCCTCTTCCAAAAACTGCTCTAAAAATTATGTTCCACATTTTTTGTTCAAATCATCCAATCACCTTCAAAAATACCAAATATCCAATTACTCATATGATTTTAACCCTTTAACTGCCCGTTAAAGGGTTAAATTCATGTAATCGGAGGGCAGAAAATTCCCCAAATCTTCATTATAAAACTACAACCTTTTTTCCCGTTTATCTTCTGTTTCTTGCTCAGATCACTTATTATAAAAAATAATAAATAAAAAATACCAAATATTTAACTATGTAAATATTCTAAGCTCAGAAATGACAGTTTGATAGGAAAATAAAACAAACAAATCCTGTAATCTGGATCTTAAAGGTGTAGAATGTAAAACAACAAAGGTCAATGTCAGAGAAACAAATAAAAACTGCTTTTATTAGTATCTAGTCACTTTACTAAAACATGTTCTCTTTTTATTCACTTTTTGCTGGATCCACTCATGAATTTTGGCCACTGACGGCCACTGTACATTCACAAACTTAGTATGCTCGTCTAGATGGAAGTAATTCTTCCACACTGGACCTTCGAAGGCTTCAGTCATTTAAATAATTATATATTTTGTCAATTTGGTTTGGACTGAAGTGGATTTAGGATTTGAGGAAAAATGTTTAACAAATCACCTGTAATGTTTCTGTAGCACCTTTTATCCTCTAAGGACATAAAAGCAGCAGGATGAGGTTCCCTTTTGAGCTTTAAGAATTTTTTAACTTTGAATTTCAAAGTTCTTGAAGAGAAACACTTTCTTACCAAATTAATAAATTAATTACGCACGAGGGTTCAATCATGAACTACAAATGACGTAAATAAGATGAACACAAGCCATTTGATTTGAACTGTTTTATTTGCATGTTCATCTCTGCTGCAGACACGCTTCCTCCTGCAGGAGGATGGCGGGAATCTCAGGTGAAGCACACACACATCCACCTGCAGGAGAATCCCGCGACCCCTCAGAGACCTGCTGATTCGTGTTAAATGGGATTTAACCATCATTTATGTGACACAACAGAAAGTGTAAATGTTGAGGCGCGAGCGCTGCACTGCTTTCTGGCAGCACGCGGGCCGTTTTTTGTCATGTGGTTTGCGGGAAAACCCGTATTGGATCTCTGTGGTCACCTGGGCAAAGAGGCAGAAAAAAAAGCCGACCGAGCAGCTGACTGACAGAAAAGCATCTGCAGACAGATGCTGACAGCTCGGCTCGAGTTTAAGTAAAAAGGTTTTCATCTGCACACAAGCACGAGACACACAGCGGACCCGCAAAGAGTTTTAATCCAGAATCAAAGCATAAAAACGCGCAAACATCCGTTTCTAACCGCTAAAACTGCCTGAATGCAGTCACGTGAGCGCAGTTTCCACAATGTCTGAAGTCTCATAGACGCTAACAAACATTTTCAGCTTATTTTACGGGTTTTTGGGGCTAAAAATGCGCAAACGAGTCCACTCCGCATCTTATTGAGCGCATGTCGCAACCGCAGCTTTGCGCGGACAAGCAGCCGCTGAGCGCCGCAGAGGACAGCGAGGACAAAAAGAAACCCGGAGACCTGTTAAATTCACAAGCTTCCGTCCGTGCACCCAGCTGTCCTCCCGGAACACGGCACCGATTCTAGTCCCGGACCCGGAGCAGCCCCCGCTGACTGAACCCAGGACGGGGTCGTTGTTTTCCGCGCAGACTGGCAGATCCGTCCCGCTCCGACGCGGCCTCCATTTTAGCTCCTGCCGTCGCCGCCTCACGTGTCCTGGACTGTCTTCCTCACATGACCCGTGTGTTTGTCCCCGTGATCAGCGCTCCCATCTCCGTAAATCTGTGCGGTTGAATATCGGTGTTTCCCCCCGTCGGAGGCTTGATGGAGATGCTGGAGCAGAGTCTGGACAGCTCGGCGAGGTGAGAGGCTGCCGCCCGCTTCCTGCTCAGCCATGGCTCCCAAACACGGCCTGAAGCGGCTCTGCTCCGCACAACCGCCTCCTTATTACCGTTCCAGACAGAAGATGTGCAGTTTGGGACTTTTATAAATCGGTTTGTTCGCTGAACAGTAAAAACACAAAGCACAGCAGCAGGTTGGCTTTGGTTTCAGGGGAACTGGTCTGATGTTTTGTTTCTCTCAGCTGCAGCTCATCAGCACAGTTTTCTGTAAAAGTCCAGATCCAGCCTCATTTCAGTCTATAACTCTGAAAAAACAGGAAACAGCTGCAGCGATTATGTGTTCAAACATGAAATATAAATTAAGTTTTTTGAGTCATTCTATAATTTCTCTATGAGGTCTTCAGGGAGAGTTCTCCAGGATCCTTGAAGGACTTTCCAAAGTTCTTCCTTTTGTTTCGTTCTCTGTCCAGATGATCCCACACTGCTTCAATAATGCTGAGGTCCAGGTTCTGACGTGGAGCCATCCCTCCATCAGACCTGTTTCCACTGATCTTAAGTCCAGTTCTTGGGTCATGTGACCAACCTCACTCTTTTCTCTCTGTTTCCCTTCCTTAATGACTTCTTGACATCCACGTTTCCATGGAGATCATTTCTGATGAGGCTTCAGCCAACAGTAGATGGATCAACAGCAGGTCCAGCAGATGCTTCTCTCAGGTCCCAGTTTGGGTCTTTGCTGGATCTCAGATCCTGGTCCTCTGCTGTAGATGGTTTTTATTCCTGTCTCTTCTTCTTTTGTCCTCCTCGTGTCCAGTTTCTGCCTCCATGCTGAGATAATCCAAGTTTCCAGCTACCAGCTGTTTGGGAATCACCTTGTTGCTGCTGAAATCCTGTTTTCTGTCAGACTGTCTGATCTTTGCTGGTTTTCACACATGAAACTAAAGAAATGGGAACAAATTATCTGTCTTTGTGATTAAGAGCCTAATAATCCGGTTTAAACCGGTTCTTTGCTAAGTTTTCTGTTATATGTCGACACAACTCCGCTTCATCCTGCGAGTTAGGAGCTGTTTTTATTCTGAATGATTCATAGGTCAGAGTTAAGTTCCTCTGAAAATGTTCAGGTACCAGGACAAGACAAAAAATGAGGGAAAACAACAAATCTGAGAACTGTTGATGAAGACGTTTCAGATAAAGTCAGAGATGAAGACATGAGGAGTTGATTTCTGTTTATTTCCTGATGTGACCTCCTTCAGCCTCTTTCTCAGTTTTGTGTTGAGCTTGAAATTGACTTGCTGCTATTTTCCTTTTGTATTTTAGTCACGACAAACAGGAAACGGAGGAGGTGGTGCAGTTACAGGAAGGTAGGAAGCGTCTGTCTGAAATGAAATTGGTGGTGGAAATACTGAGTGAGCTCTACAACTTCAGCTCTGCTGGGTGGAAGTGAAAGCTGTGGGCGGTGTGTGTTGCAGGTGAGGCGGTGGGGACGGACGAGCAGGCCGCTGTGAGCATCACCAGCGTCTCGCAGGCTGCCTTCGCTGACCATGGCGTGCAGTACCAGTTTCGTACGGAGAACAGCGGAGGACAGGTGAGGACACGTCCACCAGTCAGAGAGAGGGGAACACTTTAAATCAGTGACGGTCCCGTACTGCAAGTTCTAGATGTTTTCCTGCCTTTAACACACGCGGTTCAAATTAATGAGTCACTTTGCAGAAACTGATAAGCTGTCTGATCCATTTGATTTGAATCAGGTGTGTTGGAGGAGGGAAACATCTAAAACCTGCAGAATTGTGGTCCTTAAGGACGAGGACCAGGATTGAGGATTTCTGGTTTAGAAGGTAAAGTGGGTGTGAGGTCAGATGGACTCCGTGGACCGGCTGATGATGAAAGATGTTCCAAGTTTATCATAACTGTGTTCATATAAAGTCAATTTTAAAAAGAAATGATCACTTTGATCTTCCATCCTGATCTGCACGGGGCAACAGCGGAGAGGAAAAACTTCCACAGAACCAGAACCAGGAGAGGACGAACATCAGTCTGGACCGCTTTAAGTTAATCTAAAATCATGTGAAATAGGAAATCCATCCTCGTCAAGATCTAATATTTAACTTTAAGGATTTAAACGACCTGTCTTTGAAGTGAACGTCTCATCAGATGAACACGTGGGTTTAATTTCCCGACCAGAACCTGAGCCGAAACGAAACTTGAGGAGTGACTGTTGCTCAACAATGGTAGCGTTTACTCTTTGCTCCGTCTCCAGGTGACCTATCGAGTGGTTCAGGTAACGGACGACCAGCTGAAAGCGGCAGCTGATGGGACCGGAGCCGTCAGCGTCGTCTCCACAGCAGCGTTCGCTGGAGCCCCCCAGGCAGTGGCCCAGGTGAGTCAACATGTTCCAGCTTTCAGTCCGAACAGGAAGTCACAGGAGCACACTTCCTGTTAGAGCTGATGAAGTGTTCTGCATGGCAGGGTAGCCGCTCTGTGGCCATCTGTTCATCTTTTCCTGGGCCTGAACATGAGACCAGGTCTCAAACAGTTTTCAAGTAAAAACTAGAAACTATCAGACCTTCAGAGCAGTTAAAGTCCTTACACACCAAGTTTCAATAAACACAGCACACAGCTGTGGAGCAGTGATGACCAGGTCAGCAATCTGTGGTGCTGGCGCCGGTGTCGTGGTGGTCGGGGAGTCGGTCATCGGGGTGTATACAAAGTGTGTGCAGCGTTCAAACACACTTTCTGAGCTCCCATATACACCTGTGTGCTCATCTGCAGTCACCGGCTGAGACGGTTTTAAAGATATCAGAAATTATTCAGCTCAGTCTTAATTCTGTAGAAAGTAAGTTCTTTAAGAGAAGAGAAAACTAATCTGTGTCTACCAACCGTCTCCATGGTGATAATTTCTGTCCTGAAACCAGCAGATGTGACGACTGAAGTTAAACAGCCGACACTGATGAAGAAACTCCAATAAAACTGATGATCTGGATCAGGTCCACCTTCTAGTACCGGGTCGGACCTTTTTAATCCTGGTGTGATAGATGAAGCAGGTGGTGGTAACCTTCTTCAGAGGTTTCCTCCATGTTGACATGACAGCATCACACAGTTGCTGCAGGTTTGTCGGCTGCTTCCATGATGAGAATCTCCCGTTCCACCACATCCCAAAGCTGCTCTACTGGACTGAGATCTGGTGACTGTGGAGTCCAGTGAACTCGTTCTCATGTTCTAGAAAGGAGTTAGAGATGATCTGAGATTTGTGTCATGGTGCATTATCCTGCTGGAAGTAGCATCAGCAGATGTAACTATGTGGCCATAAAGGGATGACATGAAAAGGGTTTAAATTACTTTGAAATTAAACTCCTTCTGATGCTCAGTTTGAACTTCATCAAGCTTTGTTTATAAATGGTTAAAAAGTGCATTTTCATCTGCTTTAAACAAAGAAGTAGAAAAAATAATAATAAAAAAAAGCCTTGAATAAATTTGTTCCTGCATTTATTACAAGGAATGTCCATATAAAATGTTTGACTGCTCTGATATTACAGTCCAGTGAATAGTTGTGCAAATGTCAATCCTCTCCAGTATAAAACACAAAGGTTAAGTTATATGAATGGATATAAGGGGCAGCAGAAGGCCTTGACCCTCTTGTACCACAGATCACCTCTACACTTGACTCTGGCTCGCTCATTGTGTCAGTGCAACAAGAAGAAAGTCCTGAGAAGCAGCCTCCTGGTCATCTTTAATTCATGCGATTAAATATGCAGGAGAAGCCCTTCTTGTACCAGCTGTTAGACTCTGTTAGTAAGCCATAATTCAAGAGTTCAAATCCGAGCAAATTGAGGGCGAGGTTGGACAGAGCGCCGGCCGGAGAGGCATTATCCTCCAGCTGAGAGGCGAGAGGCAGGTTCAGTCAGGTGCAGCATGAAGCTGAGGCTTGTTAATCCTCGCGGCTGGCCGAAGATAAAGCGACGCAGTTCCCTTATAAATGTACGTATGAGGAAAATAAGCAGCGACTCAGAGGTGGATATGACGGCATGCTGTGTTATTTCTTCATTTAAAGCTCCTGGTCACACGGTGAGGCAGATGAGTCCATCATATCCATTGCTGCAGCTTTGACTTTTGACCTCTTATTTCTAGCTTGTACCATAGCATGCGATGCACATTTATTTAAACCGTGTAAAAACATGTAACCTCATAGAGGAGCCAGCAAAATGTTGGTTTTCTTAATGCAAGAGCAGACACCATCATCTTTAGTTATGATTATCTGCATTTGTGTGCATGAATTTCTGCACACCTCATCAACAGAGTGAATCTACATGAGTGTGTGTGTGTGGGGTTATATGATATGTGCATGTTGGGCTGCGTTTCCTCATGTGGCTCAGTAATGATGTGTGTGTGAGTGTGCACAACATGTGAGTCCGTGAAGGAAATCACCATTTCAATATACCTCTGATTAAACTTCCCATTTACTGTTCAGAAAGTACACAGGAACCTTCCCTTGGCAGGTTGCCTCCTGCAGCAGGTCGGTGCCAAGCTCTTTGAAACCCAATCAGTTTCTGCTTCTCAGATCTCTATCCGCTTCATAGCCTCTCCGTGTCTGGGTCGTGTTGCAGGCTTGTTTCAGGAAAAAAAAGGAAAGAAAAGAAAGAGACTGGTGGTTGGTCATCTGTCAACACAACCAGCTGGCATTGGATCAACACCTACCAAGTCCAGGAGGCACCTGTTGGGACCCAGCAAGGTGCAGCAAGAAAAATAAACAGTTGCATTTTCTTGCAAAGCAGTTTAATGTCCTTAAAAGATTTTGCAAGAAAGACTCACTAAATTGATTTCAAATTTACATAATAGACCACTGATTTAATTGACCTTTCTCATTTTAACCCAGATTTTCTTCTCTCTAATATTGTAAATTATTGTGAATTAGACCAAATTCAGGGAAGAATAACCCCAAAAAAACACAACAGCTCCAAACACATTAGTTTTGTGTGCAGGAGCAGAAAGAGAGAAGGATAGAGAGACTGAGAAAAAGAGATACCGAGCGTTAGAATGACCAGGGGAATTAGAGAAACGCTTATCCCTACGTCAGTATCAGCACGTATAAGCCCAGCGCTCCATTTCAACCCCAGAAACCTGCCGTCCAATCCATCAAAGCATGACTCCCATCGACATAAAACCTCCCTCTCTGCCTGTATTTGTCTTCTTAATTAATTACTTCACATGCCACAGTATGTTTCTCAAATGATAGATGATGGAAAATTATAGCCGTGGTGTCCCAGGCACAGCCGGTGGTAGATTTGTGCAGTCAGCTTCCAGCCTGCATTACCTGAGTAGATCTGGCAGAGCGCCTGGGCTCTCAGACAGGACAGATTTGATGTTTGTCATGTAAGAGGCTTTTTTTTAAAAAAAAATGTTTCTAATGCCGGATTTAGAAGGTAAGCACAATCTGCCACGTTCACCTATGTGATATTATCCTGCAAGGACACAGCAACACATGACCAGCAGAGGACAGTTCAGGATGAGCAGGACTGAATTCATAGTGTTGCTCAGGAATTAGTCT
Source organism: Melanotaenia nigrans (assembly GCA_037177435.1). Taxonomy (NCBI): domain Eukaryota; kingdom Metazoa; phylum Chordata; class Actinopteri; order Atheriniformes; family Melanotaeniidae; genus Melanotaenia; species Melanotaenia nigrans. Next base: position 27,925,579 of record JBAFTC010000019.1, read on the forward strand.
TTTTCTTTCCTTTATTTTATACTCTTTCATCACAAACTAAATAATCTCTTATCCTGTTATATTATTTTATATTATATGTGATCATTTTCAACAATTTCTTTCAGTATTTATGGTGTTATTTCTTTATGTTTAGCATGAATTCAGTATTTTATACATTTACATTCGGGACAAAATACTTTATTAATACGCTGAATTTGTTTAATACTCAAGTCTGGTTTGTAATACATGTGGGGTTTACATTTACAGTAATTTAACTGTTAGTTCCAGTTTTAAAAGAAACTAAAAAGACTTATAATATCACCAATGAGTGTATGACCTTCAGACTTCAGGCAGCTCAGTTTGGTTCAGTACTGGAAATCAGTTCATAGGGTCAACACACACAAACATGATCCACATACAAAACCATCTTCTCTGGGCTTAAAAATGATGAAATCACTTCTCTATTACCATTTTTTTTAAATTAATTTAATTTTTAGTTTACTTTCTTTTAGCTCCTTGGCTTTTCTGGTAGCTTGAATTCTTTGAGGACTTCCTTAATTAAAAGCAATATAACTTATTAATCAGATTCTAGCTTCTCATATATCAGTCGTATTATTAGCTCTGCAAGATAGAGCCCTATCAGGAATCTTTCACTTTTAATTGTTCCAAAATTTCCATAAATCTGCAAGTGAGACCCGGGCTATTTGTTGGCCTTGTCTGAGTTGATGTCCTCCCTGAATAAATAGTCTGAACGCTCTTTGCTTTGTATCAAGATACATCATGATCCTGACCTCAGCATCACCAAACCCCTTTTAGATTGACGGGCTAAGTCCTCCTGTGAACTAACTCTAGACTATAGATTGTCATTTCCGCAGTATTATTAACAGTGGGAGAAATTTGCTTGTTTTCTTCACGCACTCAACTTCTTTTTTTTAATTGAACTTGCAGCAAATCGAAGTTTCAGCATAATCTCAAAGGAAGCCATGGCTGGTTGAGAAGCTAAAGTCCCGTAAACAAAAATGATTTCATTTTCAAAACCACCACAGTTCCTCCAAATAGAGAAATGACAATGGATGGCGGTAAACACATTTCGCAACTTTTGCTTGTGTGACGCTGCATCACTCAGCAGCTGAGGACGTACTGCTTCATGCACTAGGACCAGATATCAATGCATTAGCCATATTTATAGCAAAGAGGAGATAAGACGAGTCAACATCAGACAGTCTTACTGGCTGGAGAGAGCTCAGGAGAGTACAGGTAGGATGCAAGATTCATGTCGAGTTAGCCGTTGATGCACTGAAAAAAATCTCCAAGCGTTCTACTGTTAAGTTTTATATAACTTGTAAATATTTATGATCTGTATTTACATCAACACCTCATTTGTAAGAGGATGAAAGTTGCTGCTGTTTCCTGTTTGTGTGACACAGTTACCTTTCAGTCAAGATGTCGGTGTGATTTCTTCATTTTGCATAAGATTTTTCTTTGTAGCCCAGACATATTACAGGAGCAATAACCCAACAAATCGTCAGGAGCCTCACTGTTTCTTATTTCTGATCACTCGTACCGCCTCAGGCCAGGTTTTCATACAAATTCCAGGCCTTTGATTCACAGTGCTGTCCGGTTTTAATAATGCAGGCGTGTTCGCGGGTGGTGCCCCCTGCTCAGGGGTCTGTCTCCCGCCCCCCTCCACCCTTTCTGAAGAAGACGTCCTCGCGGCGATGTCAGACATGGCCGGGACCGGACAGGAAGTGCTCACCGTGAGAGAAAGTCAAGATGGGAAGACTGGGAGCGGTGGGGGTGTGAGAGACAGGAAATGAAAGAAAAAGAGAGAAAAGTTTCTTTTCTTTTTTCATGCTGGGAGCACAAAAGAGCATATTAAACAGTAAAGTTTATCAGTCTAAATTAAGTCTTAAATTCACCGCTTCTTTAATCTTTCCACATCTGAAACCATTTCCTCTCTCCCCACCACTCCTGCCTCCACGTTTTCTCCTGCTAAAACAGTGAAATAAAATCCAGCCCATGCAGTTCGTTCTCCCTGAGCTGGAAAACACCGAGACACATCATAAAAAATTAATTACTCCCCCCCCTTCCTTCAATCCTTGACTCATTTCCATAAGATTCTTTTAAAAAAATGTAAAATTCATTTAAAGTAAGTGGTGACGTTGTCTTTGAAGATCACGACAACTAACACGGATCAAAGCCGAGGTTCTGTACGGATGAGGGCCTGATTAGCATAATGAAATTAACTTAGAGACAAGAATCTCTAATAGGTGCTACAAAGAAAAAAAAAGTGCATTAACAATATTTAAGGAAAGTGCTGTTTGTGCCAGTTATACAACAATTAAGGAACTTGTATTTAATTAACAATTTGTTGATTAACTTCTTTTTTACACTCGGCTCATATCAAGAATTCTTTTAACTTCTGAGGCTCATTTTTTTTTTGCTTACCAACTTGACACACATGATGATTCTTTGCCGCATTGTTTTTTCTGAAATCGGGCCATGAAATCAGCCTAAATTTGCATATTCACAGCGATAATTGCAAAGCTGGCAGATAGTTGTGCTATAATTGCAAACTAATGACTGCAAAATTATTTGGTTTTCTTTTTTTAAGCAGCACCTAATCTGAGTGACGGCTCCAGCAGGTTAAAAAAAAAAAGGGGGTTCATCAGGAAATTTTCCTTTGAAATGACTATTAAGCAGAGTCACGGTGTCTTTGCTGTCACAGCGTGGGATCCTGTACAAGCTATTGGCTTCTTTTTTTCCTCATAGTAAAAAATAAAATTGCTGTTATTAATTGCAGCTGCAAAAATACCTGAGTAAAAGCATCATTCCTGCTTTGATAACAGGAAAATGAAATATAAGACGTCTATTAATGCACCTTTGAATTTCTTTGGGCTTTACGAGTGCTCGACTCCGACTGTAAGCTATGGCAGCTGAAACACATTGATTTCTTTTTAATGTCTCTTTGTTTTGCTCTTCTGATTGCATTAAGTGGTTTAAAAGCAGATGTAATGATGTGACAGGTCGGAAATGCTCCCTGTAAACATGTCAGCACGCTCGAGATGAATCTAGATATTTGCCCTGAATATGACCTGTGGGAAATCCTAAATAATTCTTTAAAAAAAATGCCCATGGAGCTTAAAATTTCCATGGATTGCCTCTTAAAGCCTTTTAAATGTATTTAATTTTTCATATATGAAATCAACTTGAAGATTAAGCAAAAACAAGCTAAAATATATGTAGAATAAATATATGAATATAAACAAATTGTTTTTGTTATATTTTTAAGTAGATGGAGAAAATAGAAAAGATTAATACAAACATTAATACATTACTTTTTTTAATAGTTTATTTTTACTTTAATTGCATCTTTTTTTTTATTTGTGTGATCACCGAGGAGCTTTCTGTCTCATTTGAAAATGGTTTTTAATCTAAAATATACATTTATAATAACCTGGGAGGTTTCTTTTTCTCAACCACAATCCTCCTACCCATCACAATTCCTCTGATGTAAAGAAGTTTGCAATATTCAGACCAGGTGTGCTGAGAAAATCTTGTCTAATGATCTGCTCTATATTTTCCATGAATAGCACAATCATGACGCCTGTTCTTTCTTTGGAATATTCCCAGAAGGGAACAAGCATCGGCTTTAGCTACAAGAAAGTGAAGCTTTTTTATGTTCAATATTTGTTTAGAATAAAAATACAGAGTCGAAGGCGACCACTTAGGAAAGCAAAGGAAGGAGAAAGATGGCACAGAATGGAGGATGGGTAAATTACAAGGCAACAAAAGATCCCCAGTTTACCACTTGAATCAAATGAGAGCTGGACTGTGAGAAACCCAACTGTGATCACACAAATATCAGCAACTTTGTTCAGATAAATAGTAGTCTGGCTCTTTGTGTTGTTTACTTTCTAATCTGACCAGCACTCCTCTCAGTGGGAGTCGGGTGTATCCCCTGTCTTTCTGACAGAGAAAAGAACACTGTCCTCTTTGGACCTGCTGGTAATTATAATAAATTACAAGAGTGCAGCGTTGTTGTTATCTGTGGTTAGTTAACAGCACCTCCCTCCCGCTCAGGGAACAGAGGGATTCAGGGAGGACGACAACGAGGTTCCAGTGACCCAGATTTAGTCTCAAAACATAAATAAATTATCACAAATATACACACACACTCACGTACATTCGCCTTCAATAACACACACACACACTTGTTCCCCTGTTAAGAGTGCACCTTCAAAGTTGGAATTTAATCATGGTGAGATGAAGATTTGCTCACATTCCTGTGTGCTCCATCTGCATGCATTTATGCACAGACTCATGCATATGTACATAATATAAACATTAACACACGTGTTTAATTGACTAAAGTATAATTTCAACTGAAAACTGTTTGATTTCCGATTTTTGGATGTGAGGATTTACTACATTTGTGTCTTTTGCATCATTAAAAGTGGTTTAGGTTTTAGACTTTCTCCAATTTTTGGACACTTTACAGACTAAGCGGATAATGGATTCATTATCGCTGCAATACCAACAAGCCATCAAGTGATCTTTGTATCCATCCTCAATATATCAACAGAAAAATAATGCATGCAGTGCATGCACGATTAAAGCCACAAGATGACGTAATGAAGGTCTTCATTACAGCGTTGCAATTTCCTACACAACCTTAGTTTTAATCAAATACTATCTTGCAAAAACATTTGAATCTCATAGATTTCCTGAGTAAATAAAGGTACATGTAATAATAATAATCCAGAAAAGGTACAGCAGCTGGTCCATGTCTGCTCTGCACATATCAGAGTCTAATCTGACACCGGTAAATGATCCTCTTTATTCAAACTGCATTTGTTTAGAAAACGTCTTGAGAAAACAGGGTTCTTGTCCTTGGAAAACAAACTCATAAAAACAGAGGAATCTGAAACTGTGCAGGACTGACAGTGTTTCTAAGCAGGCCAGCCTGTCGTGGCGGCGTTTTTAAGAGCGTTCTCTGGCGACTGCCGTGACACTGCCATTCCCATGCCCCGTCAAATTCTTTCCTCAGATCCCAGGCATTTAAACTGCTCCCTCCCTCCCCCTGCGCCACTCAGGATGTAGCCAAAAGTCCACTGACCTATGTGGGAGTGGATATTTTGGAAGACGGCCCTGGCTCTTTCACTCTCTATTCCTGTCCTCGCACGTTCATTAGCCTGGCCTCGAGAGTCAGAGTGTTTAGATGTTGTTATCATTCCTCTCCTATCATTTTTCTTCCCTGTTTTTTTCTCTCTCTCTTTTTCCCTTCTGCGGAGAGAATTTAGTTTCCTTTTTTTCTAGGTGGGGTCATCTGCTGTAATGAATTCATGTATGTCATGTTAGAATCACTAAAATCACCAAGTAGATTAAATATACATGTGTTTACGCTGCTAAGAATGGAAGAAAAGCTCTTCAAAAACCTGCAACATTTTATTATTTATTTAGCTTTGAGTAGATATCATGACAGCACGTGTACACTTCTCTAAGCATCATGCTGTAGATGCAGAATAATTCAGAGTGCAAGGTGGCAGTGGATACTTAAGTATAACATAAAAAA
>JBAFTC010000019.1:27972013-27984356 GCA_037177435.1 Melanotaenia nigrans
TCATGTTTTTTAATTGCATTACAGGAAATAAAGAACTTTTTCACAATATTCTAATTTTCTGAGACAGTCCTGTATAGGGCCCTACGTAGGTAGGATGCACATTCGGACACAGCCTGTGTGTTTAACCGGTCGGGGGTCTCAGGTTTTTTCTTTTTGTCATCATAGACGACGAGACATTTATTCTGGAAGTGGACAATCACACGATTCTTCAATCCTCCTGTGATCCCGAGGATCCATCCAGGTCAACTGCGCTCCACACCTGACACGCTCCCGGTGTAGATTACTGCGCCACGGAGGTCGGAACAAAATCGTGGTGCAGCCGTAACATGGCGCATACACACCCGGTGGAAAGGAGGGGTTAGAGATGTATTTTAAACTCAGAATTACTTATGTGATGTACATCATACCATAAAAGCCAAAGGAGTCCCACAGGGATCGATTCCTGGGCCTCTTCTTTTCAGCCTGTCCATGTTTTCCCTTTTATCCCCAAGCTTGTAGAAAATCTGTCCTACAGTCTAAAAACATCATAAAGGAGCTAACTTTCTGTGTGCTTGTGTGTTTTATAAGTAACACAATAAAATCTACTCTCATTGGTTTGCCCCAAGATTTTTAATAATTTTCACGAAAAACAACAAACTAAAATACTTGGGTCAGATACTGTACTGTAGAAAGCACGAAACCATCCAATCAAACTGTTGGTGTTTAATCATGTGACCTGGACAGACTCACATAGTGATGGTCAAACAAACCAAAAGAACCATTTCTGATGTTTAGATGCAAGTTCAGCTCTAGATATCTTAAAAATGTTGAGCTATGTGAAGACATAGCTCACATTATGTGAGCTGGATAAATGGGTCTAACGTTTATCCAGGAAACATTAGACCCGTTAACGCCGTCTATCATGTCTGATAACAGTTTCTGAGACCTTTTGCTTCACTTAATGAAAATCCTGTTGAACACAATCTGATACCCGTCCTCTGCCCCCTGGTGGACACCTTTTCCACTACAATAACTTTAACATATCACATGGTAAAAAACATTAAATCTGCAAGTTATTTTGTTTTTGTTTATCTATAATTGTTTATATGTTGTTTACCTTTTATTAAAGGGCCAAATAAAGATAAATAAATACCCATCAGTTCAGTTCCTGATATCTGGAACCATCTGCTGCTTCACACCCGCTTCTACACAACCGAGCAGAGGAAGACGTGGAAAATCCTGGAAGTCTAGAACTTCCTGTGTGGATTTTCCTTTTGATCCCGTCCCAAGTACCTCAACAGCCTTCCTCCATCCGGTTCTGCCTACAAGATATTACAAAGATGTAATGACTCCATCAGCATGGATGAGCCGAATCACCAGAAAGGGTCGGCTTGTTTTGAAACAGGAAATATCTGAAATCCAGCCGCTGCTAATTTACTGAGCAGGAATGAATTTCACGTTAAAGGTGAATTGTAGAAAGAAAAAACATTTAAAAGAAACGACAGAACACAAACTAGCTTCTGGTGAAGTGAAGTTTTCTGTTAAATCAACTTTTCCTCATAAACAACAAGCTGGTAGGATTTTGTCACGTATTAGATTTATTCTGAAAATTAAATATGACAAGTAAAAAGGCTGAACTTGGGACCAGGATGAGGTAAATATTAACACAAAAACATTTCATTTCTAAAATGATATTTTAGACAAAAACAAATAAAAAGATTTAAAACAGCCGGATTCCTGCATCTGTAAACGTCTAGAGAAAGATCGCTGCAGATTTATGAGCCGTTACTGCCTTCGTACAGGAAGAAAACAGCTTTACAGGCAGCGCTGGAGGCCTCCCACGCCTGCAGACAGGAAGTGAATAAATAAAGCATCATGGACACACACACACACACACCTCACACACAGAGGGGTTTGACTTCCTTCAGAAAGGTTTGGGTTGTGCTCCACAGTAACGGATCCCTGCAGGACTTCTGCTCCTGTCCTCTCCACCAACATCACGTCTGCATGTTCTCAGTTCTTGGCATGGACACAAATACCCACTAACACACATAAACACTCACATATACACACTTTACAGTATGTATCTCCTGGATTTACTGGGTTTTCAGCACCATCAGGAAAGGCACAGTCTGTAACGGTCACATGGGTCCAACAGAAAACCTCCAACCCTCCTTCTCTCATGAAAAATAAAAAAGATTAAGGTCTCCAACTTCCTGGATGAGCTTCTGAGATGATCAAATAAAAAGGAAGGAGGATTTAACGAGTTCACGTCTGGAAAATAATCCCAGACTGTTAGACACGATTCATTAGTACAATTCTGCTTCAGATAGGCCCTCTGTTAATAAAAATATGTGGCTAAGTGTGCATTTCAATCATATCTTTCATTAGAAATATATCTCCAGAGGAGAAAGGCATCGGTGAGACTCGGGTCCATCACTGTGCGAACAAACCGTGTGGAACAGGTTCAGGTCGGTCCTCAGTAACAGCTGTTTCTGACGTCCGACCAGAAGAACCAAACCGGCTGGAGGACGCGCCATCTCTCCAAGCGCCTTTAGGTTCCGCCTCCTTCTCATCCGACGCCGGGTTAAAGGGTTCTTATAGCAGCTGTTTGGTTCTGGTGACGAGGCGAGCCAATCAGCACCGAGCTGGAAGGCCGTGTGCGTAAACTCCACGAGCAGGCACGTTGGTTTGGTCCGAGCGTTGAAGTGTTAAAGTGAACGTTAACGAAGCACCACCAGAGTCCGAACCCGGAGGAAAATCTGCTTCCTCCAAACCAGGAAGGATTTCTGCCCAGAAAATGTTTTCACGGGGCTCCAGTAGCCACAACTTTTCCAAAGCAGAAAAGCAGCTTTTCTTCCTCCCGTCCGACATAAATCTGGACTAAAGAAACTCCCTTCATGTTTTCAGGCTGAGGGAAAATACATTTCTTTGTGTTTCTTTGTGGAAATCCAACAGTTTTCCCTCCTCTCAGGTTTTAATTTAACATCAAGTGTTTAAAGATGAAATCATCTGCAGTTTGACATGATTACACAAACATCATGTAACGTAAATGTATGCAAAGTCAGAGGAGAAAATTTGAATAATTTGACATTTCAGACTTTTTAAGTTAAGCTTCGTCTTAAATTTGGACAGAATTCAGAGATTTAAATCCAGAATAAATAAAGTTATTTTAAAAACAGCACCAGTGAGTTTCGTTTCTATCCATTTTGTTCGTAACTTTATCAGGTTACGATCAGAAACGGATCATTTTTGTGAAGTTTGTTTCATCCCAGCTTTATTATAAGGAGGAGGAAGCGTTTAAAAGATCGGCTTCGGTCCCGTCCGTTGGATAAAATCCAGCTCATCACTTTCTGACCTCTTCAGGCACTTTAGTTAAAAACCCCGTCAGGCTGATCCGGAGTCAGCCAGGAGAATACTGAACATCCCTGAACCCACCTTCATCCTGGCTGCCCCGCCGCGGTCGGCCTTATTGCACTGATCGACTTCTTCACAACTAAAAACTGGGAAAGCTCCGAAGCGCCGCGGCCGTCCGCTCCACGAGCGCTGTGGCTGAAAACCAACGTTAATTTAAATTAAAAGGAGAAAACGATGCTTAAATATCCAGAGGAAGGAAACACAATCATCTGATTTGCCATTCAAGCGTCCGTTTCGTGGCGTCACGTGGAGGAGCAGCTCGCCGCGCGGTTCAACGTGCGGTCGCGTCTGCTGAGCGGCGGCAGAGCGACGCCTCGTACTGGCCGGACCGAGGAACAGCGGAGAAGAAGAGGCAGCTCACCGTGAAGCGAACGTGTCACCACAATCAGAAACACACACACAAACATGTAAAAACCGGATCAGCGTGAGGCCGGGACGCCGCGCCAACCGGTTCTAAAAGAATCAGCTGTTTTCACAGAGCTGCAGCTGATGATGAGGAGGCTGGAACGCCTGCCTGACCAGGTCCAGAGGAGGTCTGGGTGAGGAGGGGGGTCAGTGGGCCGACTGAAGGGGCTTCAGGCGAAATACATGGTCCTCAGGGTGTCGTGGTGGATCTGAACGGCCTTGGCCAGCGCCGTGGGGTCCCTCCCGTTACTCTGCCCTGAGATATGGCTGCCCTCCGCACTGCAGAGGCACAAACAGCTGATTACAACAACAAAACAACAGCTGCAGAAAAAACAGCCAGAAAATCATTTCCACAACCTGAAAGGTCTGAAGACCAAGACCAGAGCTTCTCTAACGCTTCACAAAGGGACGTTTTAACGTCAAAAGAAGACATTTGTAGTCATCCTAAATTCAGCCTGAAGCTTAGTGATGAAAGCAGCTAAACCCAAACTTCGCTGAGGGCTCTCTGAAGGGATTAATAAAGCATTTCTATTCTAAATCTAGATTATTTAGCAGATTTTAGAAAAAACAGAAAATGAATGAATCCGGATTTTTAAGGAAGTTAAAGGTCTGTGGTTGTAACGGGAGCTGCACCTGAACTGTCCATTCCCCCTCATTCTGTCTCCGTCCAGCGGAGTGTTTGCCCCACCTGTCGTGCTCTTTGTCCACCAGGTGGTAGCGAGCGCGGAAGGCCACCAGGTGAGCGTAGTAAGCTGGTGCTGGGATGGAGACGGAGCGCGTGCAGCGGACGTAGGTGTGGCACAGCTGGTAGGTGAGCAGCTGGAACTCGTCTGCAGTGAAGCAGTTGTCGTCCCACAGGACGTGGTAGTGGGAGGGCCGGCTCGTGCCCTGGAGGGAGGAGAGGAGGGTTACTGCTGCTCGGGCGTCGTCCCAAACACTGCATCCTGAAAGCCGGAATGTTTACCTGGATCCCAGCGTGACTGCACAGGTAGAAGTCAAACTCGTAGGGGTGAGTGATGTCTGTGTCCACTGTGGTGCCGGCAGGAATGTTCCCACTTCGTCCGACCTGCCGGAGACACGGAAAGACGATGAGAAGTTTACCAGAGAACGTGATCCGGCTCGTTAACGGGAGAAGTTCGGGTGTTTTCATCCCTCACCCGCTCGTTACGATCTGCACAGAAGAGCCGCGTGTGATGGCGTTTTTGCACCACGATGTAGGTGATCCCCGGCTGGTACTCCTTCTCCAGGCTGATGCACGCCTCCCTGATGGCCAGCAGCTCGTAGTACAGAACCTGCACACAAACCGCCAGCAATGCAGTCAGCTGGTGGAAAGACGGCGCCGAGCCCCCACCAGCGAGAACCTACCACAGAGAGGTCCGATCCACACAGCTTTTATCAAACTTAACACAAGATATGGTTGAGAGGGGATGTCACGATTTATTTATTTTATATATTATATTTTATTTGTTTATTTTAATCTACTTATTATTTTATTATTTAATTGTATTTTATTTCAGACTTTTTGTTTTTCCTTATTTTAAAATTATAATTTTTTTTATCTTATAAATACGTTTTATTGTGATTAAGTGAAAAATTAAGAAGAAGCTACACAAACATAGAAAACCATAAAGTGAAACTAACAAGCTGTAAATAAAAAACTATGATTCCATATTATTTACAAGCGAGAAGGAAGGCAGCAAAACATTTTCTATAACTAAATAAACTGAGGACGTATCAGGTGTGACTTCCTGACATTTTACCTTTCTTAGTTGTATTTTATCTCTCTGGGCAGCAGGATTTCTGGTAAATCTAAATAAATCTGACCTGGGCTTGTTGATGCAGAGCTCAGTAGAAAAGCAGAATAAAACCTGTCTGAATTGACCCTCCGACACGCCGTCCCTGTAGAAAATGATCCTGGTCGGTTTGTAGCGGGTCGACTTGTAGAACTGGATCAGGAGCTCTCGCACCATCGACGCCAGGTCCTGGATGACCTCCTGTCTGGGCCTCTGGACCCGCACCGTGGCGCAGTAGCGGCTGGGGTGGGCATCCATACTGCCCACCACCTGTGGAGGAGCAGCCGTTACTGTCAGCTGTAGAAAAGAGCAGTTTTAGCTGCAGCGAAGTCTCACCGCTGCGATAGACGGCTTTTTCCCGTCTCCTGCTGGGGGATGGGTGACGTCTGCCCCGAGGAAGATGACAGGCTGCTGGAACACAGACGGCCTGGAAATGAATGAGAAAGAGAGTCAGAAGCTTCATGACAGAAAGAGGAAGACGAAGGTGAATTAGGAGGAAAGAAGGAGATCGAACCGTTGTTGTGGGACCAGGATGTTGTTGATTCCTCCCAGTTTAACGTTGATCTTGAGGCAGAGGTTGGATAGGGTCTGAGGGGACGTCTTCACCACGTTCTTCACCTGGACACACTGGGTGGCCATGCCGAGGAGGGTGTCTCCCACCCGCTTCACCTCCGCTGTGGGTCCAGATCAGAAGTTCTTTCACAGATTCACCGTTCAGACCAAACCATGCTAAACAGTTGAGTTAGGATTTCATCTTTGGTTTTAGGACATGTAGCAGCAGATAAAACGTCTCTAAATGTCGCAGTCAACGGCTCCGGGTCCCCTTTCTCTCTGGTATAATATGGCAGCCCACAGGGCTTCGTTTTTGGACCCTTGTACTTTGTTTTTAAACTTTTCGCCCAGACACATGGCGCACATTCCAGAAAGCAGGTTATGTTGAAAGTCTGAGCATTTGATGAGAAACGGGGTTTTCTGTTCCAGAAAGTGGGCTTAAGGCCCATTTCTGCTCCCTTCCGTACGTAATTACGATGTCGGTTTAAAACGTTGTCATACGTCGCCATCCTCATACTTCCAGGCGTGTTTTGCGTTGCCATGGTGAAGCGACAGATAGCTAAGCTTCCTGAAAACGGACCAAATTACACGCGTAACCAATGCCGAGGACGGACGAAACTGTCCGTCCGTCTGCGTCTCCGCCTTCTTCATGCAGCATAAATGGGCCTTAAGGCTTGTCCTGAGGATGTTACCATGGAAACTGACTTTGTGAAGCAAACCTCCTCGCTGGCAGCTTCATAAAGAAACTCAGACTTTCTGCCCGTCTCTTTCACCCAAAGCACGCAGACATGGGTTGTCATAGCAACAAAATCCAGAGATTTAGAAGCTGAATTAACATTTGACGATTCACGTCGAGAGAAGATGATTCAGAACTGAAACAAACATGTTATCGTTTCCTGATCAACAGCTCATCGAACCGTACTACTTTCCAGTTACTCAGAGTCGTATCATTTCCACCATGACATGCCGTGGACAGGAGATGTCACAGCCAGATTTTTACTCATTTCTTCTGTAAATGGAGCTTTCCTTCATAACGTTGGCAACAGAAGATTTAAAAAGATGATGGTGTGTCGAGTCACAAGTCTTCTCTACTGTCTCTACTCATAACAAAACCAAGAGGATGAATGTGGCTCATTACTCCTCTTTTAACCTCTTTCAGTTGACTCTCAGTTTGTTTTAGAATCAATATAAAATATAAAATAAGATCTTACTGTTGACTTTTTCTTTTCTTTTTGTCATTTTATTTTTAATGTGGTAACAACACCCTTCAAAGCCGCATTTATCATTTTTAATTAATGCAGTTTCTGAGACCTTTTGCATCACTTTATGGTAAAACTTTGTTTAAATCTCTTCCTTCTTCACAGAGCTTTTCCTGATTTTATCCGACACTTCAAATTTTATTTATGATGAATATGCTGCCCTTTTTCAAATGTTATGCTAATTTTAATCTGCAGCCGTGTGAAGCACTTTGAAACAGCCAAATAAAGCTTATTACTCTTCTAACCTGTGAGGGTTGGAGGACTACGTGTGGTGGTTTTCGTACCGTAGACGGGCGTTTTTCCAGGCAGGATGACGATGATGAGCTGCAGCCCAGCGTAGGTGTTCTTCAGGTGTCTGAACATGGGCTCCACGCTGTCCGCTCCCTGGGCGTATTTACAGAAACACGGCTGGCCTTGGATGGGCATCCCAGCATCCTTTGAGATTTTCCGCAGCTGGTCGGTGAAGCTCCTGACAGGAAACAACAAGATGAAGCCAAAGCTCCGTTTGACCCTTCTCAGCCTGGTTCAGAGCTGCTTTAACTTTCTTAGAGGCAGTTTATTTTCCAGATGACTGCATGATTTTAAATCCATGCTACCGTATAGCTGCTGACATTTAGTCGTGACTGCTGAGGCTGATGAGGATGAAGGACCAACCGGTATCTTCTGTGGAGGAAGAGTCGCTGTCATTTAACACAGCGCTACGCTACCTGCTGCTCTTCATACGAGAACAACGGTCGGGTCCAGAGGACGCAGCTGGAACTAGTTTATCATAAGAATGTATTTATTTAATGTTTTGTGCTCTAAGTGATGAATGTTGACTCATATTGGTAATTATGGGATGGTGTTTAGCTGAACTGGTTGAACAGTCACAGAGGTTCCAGCTCTTCCACCAGGTGTGGGGCCCTTTGCTGCATGTCCCAGTATTTCTCTGACCCCCTTTTCTATCTACGTACTGTAAATAAAATCCACTAGAGCCAAGAAAATCTTTAAAAATAAAAGATAAGCATGATTTCCTCTATAAATAAGAATGAAGCCAGTTTAACGGCTGTGGTGGCTGAACGTGGTTTTAAGCTCAAGCGGTTCCTGAATGGAGCTGATGTGAAGTGGACTTTTCTTCTTTTCTGGGATTGTTGATGTTTAGGACTCTGACACATACGTGGTCTAAGACTGGGACCGTCAGAGGTTCATTTTATCTTTCACATTTAATTAGATTTTTATTTACCTTTTATTTATTATTATTTTAATTTACTGTATTTATTTTATTTACTTTTGTCCCTTTCAGAATCTCTGACGTTGCTTCCTTGTCTGTTACCAGTAAGCGAGCACGTGGGTGCAGGTTAGTGTGTGAGCCACAGCAGACCCGGACCTGATGAAGACCCGGTTCTTTCTTTTAGCCATGTAATCAGAAGGCTTTTAATAATCCTGAAACCACTCTGGGAAGTGGCTTTCATCATTTTTTGTAGGTGATCTAACAAGTGAAGCAAACATTTGTTTTTCACGTTAAGAAAGAAGTTTTACGTTCAGTATAAAAGTTCCTGAACGTTTGTGCTTTTTAATTCAGTAAAATATGTAAATTATTATAGTTAATGTTTTTATTTTTATCTATAACAGGATATGATTCTGTGAAATACTGGAAGTTTTTTCTCCAAAAACAGATGGAGCACAACTTAAAAAATGGTGCTTTTCCTGCATTTTCCTACATTCATTAAGGATTAATTCTGCATTTCTAATGTGGAATTAGTTATTCAGACATTCTAGATAAATCTGTGAGGACCAAACTATGTCCGGGTTGAACACTCAACACCGTTTCTAACCACAGTCTGAAACAGATTTACGGCCCCTCTGAGCAGAGCTGCTACTGAAACCTTCCCTCTTGGATTAAATAAAGTTTAAGTTTGTGTGGTTTTTCTCCAAAAGCCTTCTCCAAGCTCCAGATGTTGTAAACCAGCTGCTCTATCTGAGCGATTCTACAGATTTCTGGGCACTCACTTGAGGATCTCCTCTCTGCACTGCCTCTGGGTGGCGAAGCAGGCGATGGCCCACATCTTGATCTCCACTCCGGTGTGAAACTGCTTCCCCCTCATGTCCCACACCCCGTGGCTGGGCGTGGCCACCGTTCGGTTCTGCAGAGACAGTGCAGGGTTGATCTGATGGGGCCGACAGTCACATGAACGCATGCAAAGGACTCAGTCAGCTGGTGGAGCTAAAGATCAGCTTCTTATTTACTGCCAGACGAGACTGGTTGGGCAGTCTTTACTCTCATGGTCATGCATATACAGTCATGTGGAAAGGAAAGCACACCCTCCTCCAGTTATAAGGGTTTACATATCAGGACAAGACCTAATGTAATCATCTGGGACTCACCAGGCCTCATGAGGAGGAAAATCCAAACTCAGACCAACAACAGGTCAGATCACACTGGGTCACTATTTACTAGACAGAAACTAAAAGTCAGCCTTTACAAGCTGCTTCAGCAGCAGGCAGTGCAGTCATGGTTTTCTGGAAGACGATGATCAGGTGGAGGAACTTTGCAGGTTTCTGCAGGTCCCACCACAACCTCTCAGTCAGGATGAGGTCTGGACTTTGACTGGACCATCTCAACACCTTGATTCTTTTCCTTTCCAGTCATTCTGGTGTAGATCTACTGCTGTGTTTGGGATCTTTGTCCTGCTGCATGAGACAGTTTGAAACAAGTTTTAGCTGCCAGATGGACTCACATCTGACTCTAGAAGACTTTCTAATGACTAGAAGAATCCTAGAAGAATCCAGAGGAGTTCACGGTCCACTCAGTGCCTGCAGGGTCTCCACATCATCATCCCTCCACCACCGTGCTGACAGCTACTAGAAGGTGTCCAAGGACAAAAACATGTCCACTCTGGTCTGGTCTGTCCAGAGGACCTGGTTCCAGAAGTCTTGTGGTTTGTTCAGATGCAGCTTTGCCAGCCTCAGCCGTGCTGCCATGTTGTTTTTAGAGAGAAGAGACTTTCTCCTGCAACCTTCCCAACAAGCCATACTGGTTCAGTCTTTTTCTACCTGGGCTGTCCTGAACTCTAACACTAGAACCCGCTGACTGAGGCCTTGAGAGTCTGGTCCACGGGATGCAGATCCTGGGCTGAACTTGCTGGAACCCTTTGATGGGCAGCAACAGCGGCTTCTCTAAGATCATTGCTGGTGTCTTTCCTCCTTGGCATCGTGTTAACACACACCTGACTGAGGCTGAACGGTTTCTATAGGAGCTCACTGATGAAGATCGATTAACCAGTGTATTAATAACGAATGCCTGGCTGCTACTGACCCTCCGTGAGGATGGATGCAGTTCTGAATTTTAGGTTTTGTTAAATAAATAGTGAAAAATATAAATAAATGAAAGAAAATGTTCTTCAGCTGGGCCTGAATTTACAGACTTTTAAGACTGAACTGAAAAACACCACATTGATGTTATTCATCCACAAAAAGACTTTTTAAAGTGAAACTTCTACAGATGATTTTGGAAAACTAGTTTTTGGAGAAAGTGTGAAAGTAAACATTAAGAAAAGAAAAGAAAATCATGGCGAACAGCTGAAGCAAACCAAACATGAGAAAATGAACTGACTAAACGACATCGGCAGGGTTTCCTCTCAGAGAGCTGGATGAGCCACAGAGCTCATCTACAGGCCGACTGTGGCATAGAAACGATGAAAAAGATCATGTAGAATGAGACCATCACCTGACCTCATTATACCTGATGTTCTGAGGTGTGAACCTTCTTAGCTGCTCGTGTGGAGGAAACACTGCCGTCTCAAACACACACACACAGGTAAATGAAATGTGATGTAAAAGGAAAGGTACCATAAAGGGTTCAGAGCTCACCCTGCCGCCATACTGCAGCATGGGGGCCGGCAGGACGCGGCCCGTCACCTGCGCCATCTCGTCGCGCACGCGGAACTGAAACTCCTGGACGAACGGGTCGGCCTCGTAGTTCGCGCTCCGCACCTGCAGAGACGGAAATGTTTTAGAGGAACTGGAAAGGAGCTGCACGCCGGCATGCTGCAGGGTTCTCACCAGCCTGCTGATCTCCTCCTGCCTGTCTGGAGCAGAGCGAGCCGTCGCCTTGATCATGGTCGACGTCTGATTATCTGTTAGCTTTTTAATGCAGCGCTGACCAGCAACGATGTTGCACACCTGCAGGGAAAGAAAGAAAGATAAATGACATTTTATTTCCTTTTCCTCACCAAAAGTCAGAGGTTAGAAAGTTAGATGGAGGCAGGAGAAGCAGATTCAGTCATGCTTTTGTTGTTTCTGTATGTAAAGGAGGCAGTAAGGACCCGCTTCCTTCTCCACCTCTGGGGTCTGACAGCCAGCAGGATGTGTTGTGAAGGTTTACCAAACATTTAGTATTTTATCTCACTGCATCTCTTTTTTCTTGCGAGGGGGGATTAAAGTTGATTTTACCACAAAACCAGCCTCACAGATGTCTGTAGTGGGCTGTGACTTTACATCCGTTCAGTCAAACTGAGCGACCTCCGTACTCCCATCGGATCAGGAGGAGACGGTGGAGGTTAGGGGGCAGGCTGGACTCAACCAGTGAGGCCTAGAAGGTGGTTTGACTGCAGGGAGGAAAACTCCTGCTGTAATGGACAGGAAATGACGAGCACCTCGTGACACCCTGCGTGAAGCCTGGGAGGCAGATGGAGGGTCAGGGACCGGCACTTGGAAGTCTAGGATGCTCGGAGTGATGCTCCAGGATCCAGACAGAAAACTTAGTGTTTGATTTCTGATTTGGACATGCTTGTTTTTATCAGGGCTGAACGATTTTGGAAAATAATCTAATTGCGATTTTCCCCCTTAATATTGCAACTGCGATTTCATTTGTGATTAATTGTCAACGTCCTCTTATGTACTTTTCAAAAATACTATATTCATTCAGTAACAGCAGCAAACAACACACATGAGTGCAAC
>JBAFTC010000019.1:28064854-28077785 GCA_037177435.1 Melanotaenia nigrans
CATTCACATGGACAAAATTTGTGGTCAAACGTGCTCGGATCCGGGCCCGAGCACGCCATGTGAAAAGGCCCTTAGAGTTGATACTGGCCTGCTTTGGTTCAGCGCATCATGGGAGATACACTCCTCTGCAAACATATTGGACCAGTTTTTTATTGCTGTAGTCTGCATACATTTGGGGTTATTATGGATATGAGACGAGATGAACATTTCAGCTTTTATTTCTGGGTGTTTACATCTGGATCTGAGTCATAACAGAACAGCAGGCATACTGGAAAAGATTAAAGTGATTGTTTAACATCTAGCTGCAATAACGGCATCAAACCTGTGACCCGCTGATGTCACCAAATACTCGGCATTCTTCTCTCGTGATGCTTTTCCAGGCTTTCGCTGCAGCCTGGGCGATATGAACCAAATCTGATATCTCGATATTTTTTACCTGAATCGCGATATACGATTTATATCTCCGCCCTGCTGCAGCCTCCTTCAGCTGTTGGTTTGTGGGATTAAATGCTGCTCTGTGGGGGTCGAGGGTGTCCAGGGCGGATTTTGACTACATGTGTTTGAACCTTTTTTTTTTTTTTTTTTATTATTATTTCAGCTTTAAACCAGTTTACTTTTGGTTTCATTCTTCTAAGCGTAACCTCACATGTGATATTTGGTTATAATAATTTTATCTCCTGAGCTGTGTATCAGATCCAGATATAAAAACCTGTAAAGAAAAGCTGAAATGCTAATCTCTTCCCATATTTTTATCTTTTGATGTCAAAACCACACGTTTGCCGTCTACAGCAAATATCAACAAGCTGGCCTCATTGTTCCAGTACTTTTTCTGCTCCAGCTGGTCCATTTCTGCTCCCTTTACGAACAGTGGTTCCCAACCTGGGTCCCCAACCTGGGTCCCCATTATCATCTGGGTGTTTCATTCACATGGAACCAGGGTTTTGGGAGCTTGAAAACACTTTGCACAATTTCATTAATGAGACATGCCGGAGAAACGCCACAGAGCAGATGATTCGTCCTTATTTCGAAAAATAAAAAAAAACTTCATTTTCATTAACGACGTGTTTCTGGAGTAAATGTTGGTGCTTTAATTGTTTTTCCTGTCAGTGCATGTGGTCATCGCCACACCTGGTAGGATCCTGGACTTGATAAAGAAGGGCGTGGCCAAGGTGGACAGAGTCCAGATGATGGTGATGGACGAGGTAAAACCCGATCAGAGACCCTCAAGCTGAAAACAGCTGCTCTGCCGGGCTGATCGTGTTAAGTGTCTTGCTCTCCTGCTGTCTTCAGGCGGATAAGCTGCTCTCTCAGGATTTTGTGGTGCTCATCGAGGATATCATTAGCTTCCTGGCTAAGAACAGGCAGATCCTGCTTTACTCTGCGACCTTCCCCATCAGCGTTCAGAAGTTCATGGTGAGTAAGCAGCGGATTGTCCGGTCGGCTCGATTTGAACACCTGAATCCTCTGAGATGTGTCCATGTGTCCTCGCTGCAGGCCAAGCACCTTCAGAAACCGTATGAGATCAACCTGATGGAGGAGCTGACTCTGAAGGGCATAACGCAGTACTACGCCTACGTCACCGAGAGACAGAAAGTCCACTGCCTCAACACGCTCTTCTCCAGGGTAAAGCTTTAGTTGTTGAAGGTCCAGTTTCCAGGTTGTAGGTTAAAGCTTCTGATGTTACTTCCTGTTGCCTCATGGGATGGCGTCACAGTTTGGCCCAGTTTCACCTCATCGGTATGGAGAGTGTGTAGCTGGACTGCTGCCATTTTATTCAAATGTCATGCTTTTCTTAAATCTTTTAAAGTACATTATATTTTTTATTTTGTGTTTTTTTGTATTGATTTAAATTTATTTACATGTTTTTATTTTACATATTTACATGTAACACAACTTCCAGATCACAATGAATCTACAAAATCACCAAACATTTAATTCAGGTGTCCGGAGGTGAAAGATCCAGTATTCCACCTGATGAACAGTTACTTTTCCAGATCTATAAATTATTTTAAATGTACGGGTGTTTTAATCCTGACCTCCTGATTCACCTCATCATTCAAACCCAAGTCAAACCCAGGTGGACAAATTAGGAATTACGTTTTAAATTAAAATATTGAAGTTAATATCCTTAATGTCATTTCCACATTTACCAAATTCATCCTGCAGACCAGATTGGACCCTCTGGCGGGCCAGTTTTTTTGCCGTGAACCTTAGGTTTAACATCCCTGTTCAAATTTGTTAAAATAGATGGCCTCTCTCCCACTGCAGTCTCCTCTCACTCGCTCGCTCTCTCTCTCTCTGCGAGCAACTTGAGTGATTGTCACACTGGCAGGAGGACGGAGGAAGGAAGTAGCTCGGGTTGTAGAAAAGAGGAAAGAATTAGTCATTCATCTCCCTGTTTCTCCATCACAGCTACAGATCAACCAGTCAATCATCTTCTGTAACTCGACGCAGAGGGTGGAGCTCTTGGCCAAAAAGATCACTCAGCTTGGTTACTCCTGCTTCTACATCCACGCTAAGATGATGCAGGTGAGGTCCAGCTGTGTGAACATGGCTGGTTTTTGTCAGATGTTAAATAACCTGTTTGGTTCATCATGATAACGAGACTGAGACGTGTCTGGATGGAAAATGATGATTTTAAATGCAGAATCCTGTGTTTTATTGTAGTTTGACTTGAATGCATGTCGTGTTTGCAGGAGTACAGAAACCGCGTGTTCCACGACTTCAGAAATGGTCTGTGTAGAAATCTGGTCTGCACCGGTGAGTTTTTACCCCGTGAGGAGACTCGGGCTGGGTTTCCTTATCAAGTGCAGCTTTGTTTATTCTATACTGCAGCGTATTGCTTCTACTGAGACGCAGTACGCTTCTCAATGAGAATGAGAAAATGAGAATTTTTCCTCTAAACAAATATCAGTTTGGTTTTTCAGAGTTAACGCGAGAAATTTTTTCTTTTTTTTTTCCTAATTCATTAAATATTTTAAAAAATTTTTAAATTAATATATTTTTTGTAAAATAATTTGTTCTGAATTAGCAAGAATAAAATTAATCAAATAAAAACTTCCTGAATTGAGTTTTTTTTTTTTTAAATCTTCATAATTTAAAGGATAATTTAAAATCTTTTTCTGAATTATTTCTTCATTCTAAGGATATTTCAGAATTAACAAGGTTATCAAAAGAAATCTTTAAATTGAGAATTTTTCCTTTTTTTTCTGAATTTGTGAGATAGTTTTAGAAAACATTGCCATGTTTGTACGAAGTTGTCGGCATTAACTTTAATTTTCTCGTATGCTAAATTCAACTTTTCTCAGTACAGCTGGAATGTTTAAAAGGATCTGAGCTGGATTAATAGTGACATCTTTCAAGGTTTTGCTTTGTTGTATAGTCTGAGATGGGATCGTGTTTAATGTTTGAATTCATCCCAAACATCCTAACTGCATCTCTGAAGAGTGAAATGAAACTAAACCGAAGCACCCAGATGCTACGCTGCTTATCCACAATGTTCTCTGCAAGCAGGAGCAGGAAGCTGCTCGTTGTTCTCCATACATGCACATAAACACAGACCATCGTCACTCTGACAGATTACATTCCTTCCATCTTCCATCAGATGCCTCTTTACAATTTTTTATTTATTCCTGAGAACCTGCAGAGGCAGCACGGCCGTTTAAAGAGCTCTGACATCGTCAGGGCTTCACCGATGCTGAGCCTCAGATCGTTCCTCTTCTGTCTTCAACAGATCTTTTCACCAGAGGAATCGACATCCAGGCTGTGAACGTGGTCATCAACTTCGACTTCCCCAAGAATGCTGAGACGTACCTCCATCGTATTGGAAGATCAGGTGAGGTTTTTACCTTTGTTGTGCTATAAACCAGGTCCAGCGTGGATTAAAAGATTTCTTTCTGGTCCTCAGGGAGGTTTGGTCACCTGGGCTTGGCCATAAATCTGATCACTTCAGAGGACCGCTTCAACCTGAAGGCCATCGAAGACCAGCTGGTGACCGACATCAAGCCCATTCCCAGCAGCATCGACAAAAGCTTGTACGTGGCCGAGTTCCACTCCGGCAGCGCCGACTGTGACGTGGAGGAGGTGGAGGAGAAGCCGGGCCGCCAGCAGGACAGCACCTAAAACAGGTGAGAGGGTGTAGGACCGGCTAGGTTAATGGCGGCAGATCTTTGAGCGTCTACGTCTTTCATCCACATGAAAACCGATAGAAACTGTTTTTTACTGAAAAAATCAGATTTTTGCCTTTCAGTGTGGGACTGTCACATCTGGTTCTGTGTCACAAGATGGTGCTGGTTGGTTTGTTTAAGATCCTGGTATTAATCTTCCTCATGAGAATTTGTCCTTGGTTGCTCGTCAATGCGGATTAACAAGCCGACTTCATATTCAGGTGATGACACATCATGAGTCATTTTTTACAGGAAACTCATGAAGTTTGTTCCAGGTTCATCATGAAGTTATTTTAAGGGTTTGTTTAACGGAAGAAAGCAGAGAAGTGTTTTCATTTTGTTGGGATCAAAAGGAACTGAGTTACATGTCAGTTTGCAGAGATCATTGGTTAAAGGTTTGTAAATCACCAGACTTCAGATGAAGTGGATGTGTTGGGACTAAATGAAAACTGACGGCCGTCCCCACGACGCAGAATAAAAAGTATTTTAGGAATCCACCCTTTCATCCCCACAAAACCAGGGATTAGCCTCCATGAAACCCATCATGTCTGAAACCAGGTACCAAGGTGGATCAGTTCGGGTGAAGACAGCAGAGCCGCACCATTAGAGGAGAGGACGTCAGCGTGATGACACGACGAACATGACAACAATGGCGTCCGTGACCAGCTGTGTTGTGGCTTGTGTGCAGCTTTAGCACCAAAATGCACTGCTGTTACAACACAGTGCTGCGCTGCTGTACCGTCAACAGCAGGAGCAAGCAGGTACGTCATCTGTTCATGCGCTACATCTTGTTTTAGCTCTGGAGTGTTACTCTTTAATCATCGTAGCGCCTCCCCGCAGCCTTGTAGTGTACTACAGCGGCCTCGTGTGGATGTTGAAGCCTTTTCGCCACCGTTTCTACACCTGAACCGGCTTTGGTGGACGTAGCCTAAATCTGCAGCAAATGGGTAAAGGTTGGGGTAAAGAGGGTTTTTTTTTTGGGGGGGGGGGGGATAAAGGGGATATGGGGTGGTGAGCTGGTGTGGCCGGTAGTGGTTTTGCCTGGAGCAGTTGGGCCCCGCCAGGTTCCTGGGTGGGGCTTTGCTGGGGGGAATGGGTGGTCCTTGGACCTGTGGGGGGCCTGCCCTCCGTGCGGCCCCCACCGCAGCGCCCACTGGGCTTGCTCACTGTCACCTTGTGCTGCCCCGGCCCCACCGGGTGCTCCAGTCTGGGGGCCCCTCTCCTCTGTCTGCTTTGGCCGTCCTGGGCTTGGTGCTCTGTGGACCTACTGGGCCTTTGGGGCCTCGGGCTCCCCCCGTCCCCCGCTGATGCTTCGGGGTGCGGCGTGATCGAGGCCCCCTTATAAGCAGACATTTCCTCCTTGTTGCATGGCAACATGCACGTTCACACGTGCATCTGCTTCTACCAGATGTTGCTGATGTTTGTGTGTCGGTACGTTTCTCTGCAGGTACGTTTGAGGACTACTGTACTTTTCATATCATTATCCTGTTTTCTTCATGTATCATGTAGGACTTCGGTAGTTTATATTGTTGTTTTGTGGTGTGTTTTAGGCAGCATAGACAACTATTATTACACATCTTAACCTTATCCTTTTCTCCCGTTTTTTTCTCTCTTCCTCTATCTCCCTGTCAGGTTCGGTACTGACATATAAAGACTTAAGAAAATAAAATGACAATAAAAATAATAAAAATATCAAAGGCAGCCATGTATAAAACATGTCTCCCTTGGTAGAGCAAATCTGTCAAGCAAAATATGACGCACACACACCATGTTCTGTATGTTTAAAAAAACAAGGGCGGGTTGGGGCGGGGGTCAGGTGGAGAGTGGGCGGGATGGGATGCACAGTCAGAAATGATTGATGGAGCATATTCCGTATTTAATATCCAGACATCTGATAAGCGCTTCTGTTGGTGTGAAGTACGAGTCTGTAAACGTGACATGATTGAACAGAAGTAACATTAAGGAAGCTAAAACACAACCAGACCCCAGCGTCGCCCGAACACTGAAGGACAGGAAACTGATCAGCTGTCCGTCAGCGTTTTCATGTGGATTAAGGCTTTTCTGCTCATTTCTTGGTGGTGGTAGCAGAGAGAAAAATCCTGTTTGTGTCTGGGTCAGTTTGAGTCGTTTAATCTGACTTTTCTCTTTTTCCGCAGCGTTGCAGCACACTGGGCTTTTGCATAGACATCTTCATCCTCATCTCTTGTTTTGGAGCCTGTCAAATGGATGTAAAGGCTTTTTTTTTTCTTTTTTTTTTTTTTTGTGCTGCCTCCATTATTTTGTAAACAAACTGTTGTTTTGCACCAACCTTACAGTGGACCAGAGGATCGGTGGTTTTTAAAGCCGTCGTCCTCCAACACTGTTTTCACCAGCAGCAGCAGCAGCACCAGGAGGAGGTTCGGTCTATTCCTGACGTTACAGAGGTGCATTTACACCAGCGTCGTTCTGTCCACTCACCCTGCTGTCGTCACTTAAGTGCCTTACTGACTCCGAGTGCACTCATCCATTCATCGCCTGCTGTCTCCGTCGCTCAGCAGCAGAGTACGAGCACAACGAAAACTCATCCAACTTCATCCAAACATCCGTTTATGCAAGTGAAAATAATAAAGCACACATCTCCTGAGAGGTGTGTCGAATCACGGCTCCTGAAAACCATCCTGAATGTTTTTTTTTTTTTTTTTTTAAACGTTGCAATAACGAAGGGCAGCTTTATTTAAATACTGCGTGACTGTTTCCTTCCACTACCGATTCATGAGGACGAACCCTGTAAACACGCAAGCATCGTGGGGAACGAGTGCAGCTTCGTGCTGTTACGTTACGGCCGTTGATCCTTTGAAGTTGTTTTACATAAAAAAACTGAAGCTGGTTGGTTTCTGTAGATCTGTTGGCTGCTGCAGCTGGTGGGTGAAAATCTGGTGTTGATCAGTCGGCTCCAGAGTTGGTGCAAAATGACTTTATCTTCTTTTCCCTGCACGTCCGCAGGTCTTTGAGCTGTGGGAAAACTTGTTTTAAGCCTGGACGTGACAAAACTGCAGGTGGTGAATGTATTAGTTGCCAATTTTTAACTCTGCTGCCCAGTGTTGGAAAGCCCATGGGCTCGAACTGCAGTCACTGCAACGTCATTAATAATTCCAGCTGTTCCAGAAGTTCAGCTTCGTGCACCTGAAGGAAAGATTTGTGATATTAAAACGATGTCACTTTAGACGCTGAGAAGACCAGAGCTGTTAATCACTTGATTAACAGATGAAATATAGTTGAACAATCAGTCGGTAAAAAGGAAAAAAAACACTGAAAAACTATAAATATGCTTTAAGTTTTTTCCTTTGTTCCTTCAACTGAAGACACCCCAGTCCGGCTGATTCCTGTTACTGGCCGATCGATCGGTCTGTCAAAGTTTACAGACACCAAACTGAAACCTGCGTGTAAAACTCAAGGACCCTGAAGAGATGAAGCTGTAGAAAATTAAGCTATAATTTTTACAGCCTGTAGGTGTCTATCTTAAAACTGTTCTTTCACAACCTGCAGCTGGCGCCAATTCACAAACCAGTCTGTCTCGATACTGGTCATTCTGACCCGTTACTGGTCATTCTGACCCGTTACTGGTCATTGTGGCCCGTGGCTGGTCATTCTGACCTGTGGCTGGTCATTCTGACCCGTGGCTGGTCATTCTGACCTGTGGCTGGTTAGTCTGGCCCGTTACTGGTCAGTCTGACCCGTGGCTGGTCATTCTGACCCGTGGCTGGTCAGTCTGACCCGTGGCTGGTCAGTCTGGCCCGTGGCTGGTCAGTCTGGCCCGTAGTTAGACTGTTACTGTCCAATCAGTCGGGTGTGAAAGCTTTTGTGGTAACTTCAGTGTCGAACACAGTGTGGGAACTTTAAGTTTTCTGTTTCCTGCTTTTTATCTGAAACATTAAATGTTTCAGTGTCTTCGTGAAATTTGACAGATGTTTGTATTTAATAATCAGGTTTTTTCTCCAGCTGCACAAAGCTGAACATGCGTAGACGTTACCGAACCGGTTTGAGCCTTGGCTCGTGTGTTTTTGTGTCGCTTCAGAAACTCCTTCAGGTTTTTCTTTATCATAAACTGGATGTGAAATGGCTTCATGGACCACAGAGAAGTAACCAGCCTCGCCTGTAGAGGACCACATCAGAAAATAGTTTGTTTCTGCAGCAGCAATAACCTTTTATTTTTTTTATTATTCTTATTTTTCGGACTGTGAGTAATGTGAGCTTCGTGTTTTTTTGGGGGGGGGGGCTGTTTGGCAGCAGAATTGTAGCATCTTTGAACAGGCAGCTGTGACTTTGTTTTGTCCTCCCCACAGAGCATCACTATAAAAAAAGATATCAAGAACAGATTATTTTTGCTTTTTAAGATTCATTTTTGTTGCTGTACTGAGAGGCTTTAGCACTGGGTAACTTCTGGAGGTTTTTGGGGCAAAATTAGCAGAAGCCAAGTGTTTTATCAGATGCTGTCTGAGCATCTTCAGTCTCCTCGCTGGTACTTAAATCATGAAGAGCTTCAATAGCGTCATTTTTACACCAGAAACAACAAAAACCTTGTGATTTACGTACCAGCGTGAAGTTAGAGGAGTTTCTGGAAAGCACTGCGATCGTCTCCAACCCGGAGGATCGGAGTGCCGAGACCCGTTTCCGTGACTCCATCCAGTCTCCCGTCGGCTCATCTTTATACGAGGTGTTACGAATCATTTTGAGGCAACAAAAAATTGTAAATGATTCATTGTTTACAACAGTCGTTTACAATTCTAAGAAAAAAACGTAAAAACAAAAAAAATTTGCTTCACGGGTGGAGGAGTTTTTTTTTTTTTTTTTCTTGAAATGGATTTTCAGGATTTACTTTGAAGCAAAACCAAAAAAGTGGAATGTGCAGAGTGTGCGAGTGAAGCGTTGCAGAAGCTTCAGCTGGTCCTGGAACAGTTTTACGGAAACAGTTGGCCTGAATAAAACCGTCCAATGAGCAGCTGAGCTGCAGCTTCACCTGCAGACTCCAGTGAGTCTGATTGTTGGTGTGTTTGGTGTCAGGGATGCGATTCGTTTGTTTTCGCCATCTGCCTCTTCCTCCGATGAGATATTTCAGAGTGTTTTGAGTTCGGATCGTGTCCCCGATGGCGTCTCCGTCGTCTCCTCTGTGACCCGTCAGGTGTCACAGAGGAGACGACGGATGACATTATGAATGTTGTAGTCGATCAAGTGTGTGTGTGTGTGTGTGTGAGTGCACTCTTATGTGGAGTGATAGGCGGGTGGGCGGGGCATTTAGCGTTCAAAATTTCAAAAAGGGGCTTAGAAGTGGGCGGGGTTTGGGCATGGAAAGGATTGCCGCTTGCGATTGGACAGATTTGTAATTGGGTGGAGCTAAATGAGAGGAAAGCTACGACGCTAGTTCGTGTCTCTCCTGGCCAGACCTGAACGGCGTTGGATCCGAGTTTGCTGCTCAGGTTTCATGAAGAACTCGGCAGATTGGTACGAAGCCGAGATGCTAACTTTAAATTCTCCATTTGAACATAGCTGAGAATAAAGTTTCCAAATTTGAACCCCGTTTTCAAACCAACCTGTTTTTGCTCATCTGATGAGTTATTTTCTCGTGGGCCTCGTGGTCTGGTACCCCCCAGAACTGGCCCAGGTGACTTTGATTAGTGTAAAACCAGACCCTGTTTTCCCCAGTTTTCCCTCTGATGCCATAAGATTTAAAAACTCCGATTTTGATTGGATGAGTTGAAAAGCAGAAAGTGTTGTATTGTTCATGTTTTGTGTTTGAGACATGAGGTGTTCCAGCGACTCTGTCCTCTACTGTTGTAACGTGGAAATGCACACAGGGCCTTTAAAATCCAATAAATTGACCTGAACTTTACTTTGTCGTTGGGGTTTTATTCCTCAGATGTTTTGTTATTCATGTCTGGAATAACCTGCACGTCTTGTTGCGAGCTGTTGCCGGTTGGTTTTCCATTCTGGTTTGGGAACACTGACGTTCTTCAGCAGGAGCAGAAGGAATGTTGGTTTCCTTCCTGGATCTGTTGCCTCCCCGACTCCAGAGAAAAATGGATGGATGGAATAACCTACACCCTCCTCTGCAGCGTGAAGAAGTCTGAAAAGGTTTTTCATTCAAATGTTAAATATTTCAGTTTCCACTGTCTCTCCTCCTCCAGCTCAGGTAGGACCTCTGACTCTACTGTTCATGATGTCCCTGTTTCATCTGCTGAAGCTGAACCAAGCCCCTCAGGAAGAATCGGGCTCAGACACTCAGCCCTTCACCATACAGCCATCTCCAAAAGCAGACAACTGGCACAATCAGTTGTTGGCAGGACCTCTAACAGTCGCTGCTGGTGGTAGACGGGGTTTATACTTCAGCTGTGCAGGGGCGGGTCTAGAAAATTTCTGATTGGGAGGCAGCCAGGAGCACCGACCAGGAAAAAAAGTGTTAAAAAAAAAAGTTAATAAAAACTAACAAGCAGCCAGTGGTGTGTTTTACCAGCAGGTTTTACTTTGGGTGAAGCTGCTGTAGGACTTTTATCACGGCTGCACAAACACACTTCAATGATAAAAAGAAAAAGCTGTTTTTATCCAGATCATCAGTTTTATCAGAGGTTCTTCATCAATGTTTAACTTCAGTCGTCACATCTGCCGCTTTTAGGACAGAAACTATCACCATGGAGACGGTTGGTGAGATGATGCTGAATGAATTCTGCATTATGATTTAGAACATGGTAGAGATGACGTAGAACAACATATAAAAGTACATTACATGCTGCATTTACTGACCCTGGGATATCTGACATTTACCCAAGAGAAGCTCAGTTAATAGTAAATATTTTGATTATATTATTATAATATATTGATTAAAATTTTAATAACTTGAAAGCCCTTATACAGGCCAGATATAAACACACTAGGGCAGGGACTCCATCCATCCATACATTATCTTAACCGCTTATTCCATATGGGTCGCTGGAGCTGGAGCCTATCCCAGCATTTTAACAGGTGAGAGACAGGTACACCCTGGACAGGTCACCAGTCTGTCGAAGGGCCAACACAGACAGACAAACAACCAGGGACTCAATTAAAATAATTAGTCTAATTAATCGAGATGATGGAAGTCAAAGCTAGCCAGAGCTTTTTCTGAAGAAATGTTCAAAAGCATTTTTATAGTGTAGTTTTCAGAAGTCCCAAGTCCAGGTAGAGGTCCAGGTAGAGGTCCAAATCCAGGCAGAGGTCCAGGTAGAGGTCCAGGTCCTGGTCCAGGTCCTAGAGCCTGTCATCTGTTTTTGCTGAGTTAATATTTAGGATTAACTTATTCTGCACATGCAGAGATTTAGATGGATTGAACGTTAATCGTTTTTCTATTATTCTGTTATGCTGGCATCAAAATATATCAACAAATAAAGCTTAAAGACCTGGAAGGAGTGTTCATGCGGGTGTACACATTTATAGTGGTCCAGTGGTCTAGAGGTCCAGAGCTGGTCTACGATCACGACATCCCAGCTGCTGAGCAGCTGAAATCTTGGATTCAGCAGGAATGGACTCAGTATTTTAAAAAGAAGCTGATGGAAACATGATGTCTAAAAGGATCCATCTGTTCATGTCGGAGACCTGCGACACACCACTGAGGGTTGGGCTGATTTCTGCTGGGGTGGCTGCCAAGTGGTAAACGTCCACTCATTGTGTCAGGTCTTTTTATATCCTCTTTAGTTTTGCTTTTCATTGTATATGTTCATGCTCTGCATTCCTCTACACTGTCAACAAAAACCTCTGAGCCAAAACAATAGCACATACGCAGGCTGTTGTGTTTCAGCTCTGCAGGAGTCAGAGGAGCTATGTGAAAATCCAGCCCCGTATCATCATTCCTCGGGTTTAAAAGCAACATTAGCAGAGTAAATGAACTTGTTGCAGCAGACTTTAACAGATATCCAGTTTCTCTAACTATGTTGGGTTCAGCTGGAGGCCACAGATTTAATCCCATCCTGAGGTGGGAAATAAGGGAGCAACAACAACATGGGACGAGCTGCTCGAGGCGCTCCGTAAATACGGGAACTTGCAGGAATGAGGAGATTCCTGACATGTGTGCACATGGATGCAACTCTGGGTGTAAACAGCTTCTCTGAAGAGAGGAAGCCGACATGTCTGTGCACAGTGGTGAGTCAGGGCATCGGGAAGTGGCTGCTCTCTACCTCTCTGAGCCAGATTCTTCAGTCATCTCCAACATACTTTTTAGCCGAAGTTACTGAATCATGTTGGATAAGAATTCACCAACTTCAGTTCCACTTTAAACCTACGTGATCCCACATGAAGACACGTCTACCCGCCATGTCTTCCTGAGTTCCAGCAAACTAATTACTCTGGATGCTTTTACCTCGGCTTGGAGGAGCCTTGGAGTTATTCTGGACCAGGATCTGTCCTTTGACTCCCATATAAAACAGGTTTCTAGGACCACCTTCTTACACCTACATAATATTCCCACAATGAGGACTATCCCGTCTCAGAGTGAGGAAGGAAAATAGTTCCAGACTGGATTACTGAAAAGTTTCCATTTGATCCAAAACACTGCAGCGAAGGTTCTGACGAGGATCATCAGAGATCATATTTCTCCAGTTTCATCTTTTCTTCATCAGCTTCCTGTTAAATCCAGAATAAAACTTTCTTCTCCTCACATATAAAACCCTCAGGGACCAAGATCCACTGGATCTTAAAGATCTCACTTCCAGATTTCCCATCGAAGATTTACTCAGATTGAAGGTTTACTGGTGGTTACTGGA
>JBAFTC010000019.1:28090471-28106838 GCA_037177435.1 Melanotaenia nigrans
ATCTTTTGAATTCATGTTTTATTGTTTTACCTTTGTGTTTTGTTCTTCAATGCTGTGAAGCACTTTGTAACTTTATTTTGAAAAGTGCTATACAAATAAAGTTATTATTATTATTATTATTCTTATTCTTATTATTATTATTATTATTATTAACATGACTGTTGTTGTGGTTGTTATAGAATTCCTGTATCTGGTTTGTCTAGATTATGTCGTATTGTTACATCATTACTATTCATTATGAAGCTGAATAAAAATGTTTTTGTAAACACCCTCCAGTCAGAGTGGACATTCAAGCCAAATTTAATCAAATTTCCACAACACTTTAACAGGAATATAAGATTTAGTAAAACATGAAGGAAAGACAAGTTTAATCTTTTCTGTTTAGACTACCATAGAAATAAGTGAACAAGGATTAAAAGCACGGTGAGAAAAGTGAAGTTGTTCAACAACCAACGGTGGGCTGTTCTGCTAATTGCAACGAGCTCTTTAATGTGATGAAGTTAATTTAAAGACTTGAAGTCTGATGATATTTCCAGTATTTATAGTCTGACTGACACATTGCTTCCTGACTGGGTTAACTGGAGCTGGCAGATTCCTCGTCTGCGGGCCTTTTTGTGCCCTCCCCCTTCCCATCACAGTCTTGACTTTCATTGTTATCTTCTCCAGTTTCTTTCTTCATTTTTCTCTACATCTGTGGGCTTGAGCTATTAATATCCCACTGCAGAGAAAAAGAGAGAGGGGCTTGTCGGCGGGCGTGAAGCGACAAGATGTTCCTCCGTGACAAACAGATGGCGCACTCCAGTCTTGGCACAGACCGCTCAATTAGCTGCTAACGAGCAGACTGACTTGCTCGATCTCCATCAGCCGCCGTCCACGGCCCCGATGAAGGAAAAGTCAAATCAGTATGGCAGCTCTTAAGCTGCAACCTGTCGCGTCTCATCACCTGACTACACACAGCAAGATAAGAATAAAACACAAAGGAATCCTTTCCTTTCTTTTCCGTTTTTCTGGTCCATGAAGCCACTTTTGGCCCAATTTTCTTATCACAAAAAACTGGCAAAGTTTGTGAAGAAGATTTCTTTGATTTAATTTATTTTTTGCATACTGTATAACCAAAAAGTGACAGACGATGTGTGTTCCCAGTTTGTCTGAACAACGAGAACACCCTGCACTCGATTTCCTTAAAAACTGACCACAACTTCTGAGACTGACGGCAGAAGAACTGATCCTGTCTGGAGCTGCTCTGTCGCTGATGCATTTTAAATTTATAAGTGTGAGTGGTGCCACCAGTCGTGTTGTGAAGGTAGCATAAAGCAGTCGTTCTGTTGCCATGGTTACTGTATCTTCTAGATAATGTATACCCGACAGGGTGAGAGAAGACTCTGTATTATCGTAAACTGATTTGTGTTTTTTGTTTTTAATAAGTAATTATAAAAAGTGGGAAACCCACCAATAAAATAAAGAAAAATGATGATAGAAAATACCTGAAAACAAATACATGAATTAATCATAATAACAATAAATCATCATAAATATCTAAATAAATATGAAAAATGATTTGAAATAAATACATATATATTGAATAGATAAATAATCATTTTGAAATAATACTTAAATATTGATAAATAATTTGAAATAAATGTCTAAATAACTTTTTTAAAAACACATAAATAATTGTGCTAATAATTTAAAACAAATAACTAAAAATTTCAAATAAACACAAACATAAATAAAGATGCCAACAATTCAAAATAAAATATATCTAAATAAATAACAATAGCAAGCAATAGAGAAATTTATGCTAATAATAATAATACAATAACTAAAATAAAGATGAAGAGAAAATTAAACAACAAAATAAATGAATATTTATTTAGAAAATAATAGTATTATTATTAAAAAGTTTTTTGTTTCCCTAGTTGATTTAAATTCCTTGTCATGAATTTAATGAGTGTTGGTTTGGATTTCTTCTCCAACATTGGGAGTTGGAGAAGAAAATTTCCCCTGGCAAAGCTGGCTGATCATCAACACCAGCAGCAGAATACCTGTCAGATGATTAACGCTCCAAGTCGCGTAGAAACGATGTCATTATTAGAAATGTGTGTGTCAAACATATTGGTAAATTTATTTGAATCTTTGAGCAATCAGCTGTCATCTCTCCTCGTGAATGGTCCTGCAGATTTCTCTAATTAGCACAAATGTCAGTAAATCACCGGGAGTCTCCAGATTTAAGCAAGTGGGAGTTGGAGCCGTGCGCATGCATCATCCTGCGTAATTACATCAGTCTTTTATGTTAGACAACCCACAGGAAGTTATCCTGGCATAAGGATGCTGAGGGCTCTGAAAGGAAGGGGAGGAACACCTGTGTTCTCATCTGTTAGAACTACAGGTGAGGACAGAGGACAAAGATGTCTCCAGGTTTTAAACATGAAAGCTGACGGGAACATTAAGTGGGTCTTGAGAATTGAAGGTAAATATTGGTCTTCAGACATTGTCCACTTCAGCGGTCATTCTCAATGACCCCGTTTCCCTCCTCTTCACCGATTAGAGGTTTAAGATGGGCGGGGGTTGGGGGTCCTGGGATGGTGCAAGCTGCTGATGGTCAAAGTCATCAACTTCTAGTAATGATCTTAACTTCTCGATTTAAGAGAAACATTTAATTTAATATTTAGAAGAAGAAACTTGATAGTTTATTAAAGCTGAGCGGAAACACCAGAGCTTCAAAGATCAGACACAATTATTTAGATCACTAAAATAAACAATCCAGTTAATCCTAATATTTCATTCTATGTAAACCCCACACAGTTTTAATGGCCTACCAACAGCAGTGTGCTCCAACTACAGGCTAAATTTCTTCCTGACCACTGATGTCGTTGGTTGGTTCAACTGTTTTGTGAATGGAATTCAACCCAGGCCATGACATGAATCCGAGCCACTTCTCAGCAGATGTCCCCCACGCCTCGGCACTGGCCTTTTCTCAGAGTATTTGGTGAAAAGGGGCTCAGGTTGAAACACAAAAGCCTTCAGGTTCCACAAAAGGCTGAGAAGAGAAGAGCTGGATGGGCGGTGTGAATAGACGGGTCTAATTGCACTGCTGGAAGGAGTCCTGTGAGGCAGGTAGAGAAATGAAAGAGGCCCAGATGTCAGTCTGGGGAGCTTCTCATCGTTCTGATGTTTTTGGAGGACGAGCCCAAAAACGCAAAATATCCTTCATTTAACAAAAGAATTAAAGACCAGCTTTTTTTCAATTTTAATGTTATACTGAAGTAAAAAAAGGAAGAGATCTACAGATGAATTATGATTGTGATGTATGATCTGTCCAGTTTCCATCCTTGGCAACAAATCCTAAATCAGTTCAGTAGGTACGGATTCAATATAACAAATTCTGCCAGGATACTCTTTCAATCTGATCCGTGAGCCGGGGGTCGATATGGGTTTAACACAATCAATCCCCTTCAAAACAAATCACAAAAAAGCCAACAAAAAACATCCAATTCAAACTTTCTCACTGAGCTCAATCAGGTCTGACTTCACAAAAGTTACACACCCCACGTTTGGACAACATCATTAATAATAGATGAAAACTGTACAGAATCACACTGTAAAAAAAGAACAGGTAAACCTACTTAAATGATTTTATTTAATTTGTAAAAAGTGACTGAATTAAGTTTATCCAGGTTCAGTCAACTTCGTTCAACCCGACACTCAAATCTTTTGGTTTTTAGAATCTCAATTACTCTGACTTAATTTCATGGAAATATAATTAAAAGATTCAAGTTGTTCCAAATAAAATAAACATCCACATTATACGTGATAATATAGAGCATAACATTTAAACAGAACAAAACAACAGCGTCTAAATGTAAAGATAACACGCTGTAAAGCATGTAACTCAATTTTAGAAGGTGGCAATCACAAAAGATCCAGCTGAATATCAATTTTCCATTATGTGTTCTTACATCCCAACACTTCCCCTTCACTCATTACCTGATAGTGAGAAATAGTTTTACATAAAAAAAAGTTTGCAGGGTGTCATGTGATTTTTTTGTAAAAGAAAATCTTTTTGTATATATTGGAGAATGAAGTTGACTTCAGAATCGGTTCCTCTCATCTGTGCAAGCAAAGTGTGCCACAAATATGAGACTTATCTTCCATCTGTATGTTAATATTTGTGGTAATTCCACATTACTAGTTATAACTACTAGATACTGACACATAGTCCTGCTCCTACACAACAGATGAAAGGCAAAAGGAATGTGGGACACTTTCTGATTCATCAGGTTAATCTGTCCTGCCTGTTTACATTAACCCACTCAAGTTTTTGTCCTTTAGTTTCAAGATGAGAGACACATTAGAGTAAATGTGCATCACATCTGCAAAGTTGGAGGGGGGTCATCATGTTTTGCTAAGTTGAACATAACACAAAAGCCCTATTTTCATCCCCCCATCCACACACTTATTTAGGTTTCCTCCCCCCCCTCCATCTAACTCCTTCTTTCAGACGGCCCAGCAGTCGTCCGTAAGGGTTATTTTCCTATTTGGAACGTATTGATTAGAACGTTTACCCCCTCAATCAGTGTGAGAGAGCCCCCAGGGCTTAACACACACACTCACACTCAGAGTGAGATCGTTTCTGTCTCTTTCATGTCTGACGGTTTAAGTTTCTTTATCAAGCTGGCAATTCATTTTATGAATTGGTTTACACGAACACAGTTATTCTGAACTAGACTAATGCAGATCATATGATGGATTTGTTTTAATTGGATTAGAGCACAACAACAATGAAATTGTCTTTCAAATATATATAAAAATTATTTTCTACAAGGATCAGATTGAAACCCAAAGACACAGAGTTTAACCACATTTATGATAAAGACGTTGTCAAATATTAACATTTAATAATATCTTTAACTTTGGTTTTAACTGTTTTGAAGTTGAAATGATCCTTTGCACCCTGTAAGGTGTCTGCATCCGCTACAACAATACAACCTGTCACCATTCCTGAAGATCATCGATTAATTAGGAGGTTGTTTAAAACTACTGCGACTAAAACTGATGCAGCCCTGACATGCTGAATTTTATTGTTGTTATCATTTCCAAAACTCTCTAACTCAGACCTTTTATTGGGTAGTAGAAGAGTTTAGCGGTAACATTGCAAACCCCCACCAGATGATGGGATCACAGACCTATTTTAGCTTAACATTTTTTACGTTTTCCCTCATTCTAACATACCAGAGTTGTTCGTTTTGGCCTTACAACTTCAGAAGGTGTTTTATTTGACTCAAAAAGAGAGGAAAAGAAAATAGCCAAGGGCAGAGTGGACGAAGGATTAATCCCTCATCAGGATGGTTGGACAATCTTCTGTCAGTTTTATGATAGACTGATCAATAAATTAATTCAGCTCTACATGTCATGAAATAAGCCACATTCTGAATTCATCTAACCAAAGAAAAAGTGACACACATGAAGAAAAAAATGAAGAAAAAAATCCAAAAAAAAAGATAGACAGATGGACGGATTACTTTGTTAGGAGGACGTGTTCATACTGACATACCAGGCAGGAGAAAGAGTCATTCATGCGGTGCTGTAGAGTAAGTTTCTGTAAAATAGTGAACAGGGCGGTGTGGTCGAAGTGGCTTGGAGCTGCAGAGATGAACTCCTCCACTCCCTGACGCTGAGTTGGATCCAGACCTGAACAGGAAACAGACAGGGAGGACAAAGGTCAAGAGTTGTTTGCAAGTTAAGAATGTAAGAAAAACGTAACTATATGCTTATTATGGATGATTAATTTACAAAAGTATTCATGACTGGTTAGGGAGACATGCTGCTGTACAAGTTAGCTTCTCCTTAATTTATATAAAGCTTAAAGATCTGTCAAAATAGAGGCCACCACATAAGAACAGCAGCTCGGGTGCTTTGTCAAGACTGGCTTTCAGGTCAAGTGCAGGAATACAAGATTAGGATAGTTTGAAACCTTTAAAAGTTGCATGAAGGGTTTTTTTTTCTTCAAGAACAACTGTCCCAGCTATAAACTGCTGCATGTTTAAAATAAGTGTCAAATTAATGTTGAATTTAAGTACATAGAAGGCACCAACAACAGCCTGACTGCAGAGCATCTTCTTATGAACCCATCAACTTAACCACGACTGCAAAGTGAAATTCAGATTCACAATCATTCACACCTCTCTGTGAGCTCACATACACAAACACCCGACATGCAGTGTCAGCTCTCAGTGCTGTGGTTAATGGTTCCCACCTCATTTGGCTAAAGATCCTCTGTGAAGCTGTCAGGACTCTGAGCCGACACTAAACATTCATTAACAAAGACGACATGTGAGGAAAACACTAAAGGTTAAGAGGGGAAAAACAGCCTGACAGATAACTCACCGCTGATTACACGAAGCAAGCTCTATGTTCACAGCACCTAGACGGAGCATTTACCCTTCTCGCATCAGAAATAACATTTTTTATTTTTTACAGAAAGTACCCTTGGAAACAAGCCAATTAATTCTTTGCTCAACACCAGCAGTAGCATTTCCCCATCAGACCTCGGTTTAGTAGACCACTCCCTCCCAGGGAACAAAAACTTGAAGTTACCTGTTTTCTGCAGGCTGTGTTGGCCTCTGATTCATTGTATGATCACTCACCTATTATTGATACTCCCGTTTGTCTAACAACCAATCCTCCAAATTTCCCTTCAGCTGAAATAACCATGTATGACCCAAATATGATCTGTAAAATAATACCCCTACAAGCAGCAGGTGGGAGAGTTTCCGCATCCGAGAAGACATCATCCTCAAGCTTTTCCTTAAAGAAGTCAGAAAACCCTCATCGCAAGGCAGAACAGGTGGTTACAAGAAGCCATTTCAATCAATCATTTGTTTTCAACTGGTTGAAAAAAAATAATTGATTTTTAATTTTCTAGTTGCATTCGTATTCACAGGGAAACTTTCAGGTCAACAGGTTTGACGACCTTACGGTAGAAACATGCAGGAAGAGTTAACTGTTTAAAAAATGTGTCTACATATGTTAATTTGTTTTAATATTAAATAATTGTTATGTTATCCCCTGATTAACATTTCTCTGTGGCGAGGGGCTTTCGTAGAACGTTTGGGGAGAAACGAGGGCTAGTACCAAAGATCCCCTTAGGAACACCACTACAGATCCAGAATGAAGTAAATACAAACGTCAAAGTGAAGAAGTATATTTTAGTGCATCAAAAGTAAAGCATATTTTATCACTCTGTGAAGTTATTATTGTTTTGATTGTGTTTTGTTTGGATGGCATTGCCCAGTGGAGGCTTTAAGAGGAGTTTCTCCATGTCATTTTGGTATGCTACATATTAGGATTATTGCATTTTGGCATGTGCATAGATCATCTGTACTGCAAACAACTCAGTAGAAAAAACACTTAACAGGAAAAAATTGCCATCAGTATTAGAGCAGATACTTACAGATTTATACCAAGTTACTGCTTCTTTCATTCACAGACACTTATCTTGTAGAGGACAGATTTAACCAGATCCTACATGAAACACAAGTAACACAACTGCTTAGGTTTGACAGCCTCAGATGCACTACGACTGAAATTACCTGCTCACAACCCACAGTGACAAAATTGGCAAAGAAGCATCAAGTACAGGACTCACAAATTTTTGACTATTTAGTTAATTTTCATCTTGATCTAATTTTTTAACAAGAGATAAGCATACCTCCTAAAAAGCATCAGATAAAGACTAACCTCTGAAGAGCCGCAACAGACGATCTTTCCCTCTTTAGATTTCAACTGAATACCTGTGAGCATGCACTTGAAATCAAGAGTTTAAACTAATTACCAGTGATTGTGTCTAATATGTCCAAAACATGTTTTAACCCCCTTATCAAGCGGGCAAATACGCCTGTAATATGACCTCCAAATTAGAATTACTGCTGTTATTGAACCCTCTGGATTGTAAGTACAGGCTTGGGCTCTTTGTAAAGGTCACACTCTCTAGTTTCACCCACAGCGATCAGAATCACTGTATTACTGATAAAAAAAGGTTTTTTGTCCTCGTCTAACCTGTACGGACAGAATGAGACCAAACCTGATGGAAATATTGATGTTTGACTTACAGAGAGCCCTCAAAGGTAAAGAAAGTCAACATTTAAACTTTCTGCTTTTCTGTAAAAAGGGCTTTAGTGTTAACGCTGTGGTTGTAACGTGTCAAAATGCTTTATATCATCGGAAAGACGAGACTTTGAGCTTTAGTTTGATGTGTATGTTGTGGGCCTTCATGACGGAGGGGCTTGCACACATGGCTGCAATGTTGTTGATTAGTGGTCATGTACCGGGACCGGTACGTCTGCATCGTAATGGGTTAATAACTGAAATTAAGCTGACGAGAGAAAATATGAAATATTTTGAGTTTAAGAATCTCTGAGTTTTTCCCTGATTCTTTTGTCTTGTTTAAAATATGCATTCCCATGCACTCTTTTGGTTTGGTTTGTGTTGTTGGAGCATGAGAACATCAGAGCTGAAAATGATAAAAGTATCAACAAGCTGAGATATAACGGTAAGGTCATGGCAGAATACGGAAACAGATTTTGTTTCCTGGTAATCTGCGTCCTGCTGCACAAACGGTGATAGCAGACCTCACCAGATAGTCCCACTTTAAAGAATATCACAGTTTGAAGCATGAGACAGACAGGCTGTTCGTGAGCTTGTTCGTCCTGATGCCGTGACGCGACGCTGGGCTGGACTTCCCTCCTACGTTGCCTTCATACTTCTCAGCTGTCTATATATACTCAGCCAGGAGAAGACAAGGACACGGTATTCCCTACCAGACTGAACAGGTACGGCATCCACTCCATGGCAGCACATCTCAGAACGCAGCAATGACAGAAAACTAACCCTGTGCTTCTTTTCAGTGGACATCATGACGGCGTTTGTGGGGCTCGTCTTCGTCGTTTTCACCGGTCAGAAAGTTCTGCTGCTCTGTTAAAAATCAACACTTTGACAAACAAATGCTTTAACCTTTGTTTTCTCCACAGTTTTTAAAGCCAGCGTGGGGCATCTGTCGCCTTGTGGTCAACCTGCCTGTTCTCTTTCCCAGCCAGAACACAGAGACAAGTTCATGTCCACGACCTTCATGGAATATGCTGCTACGGAAGCTGATCCTGACGACACCGTGGATTCCACACAGTGTCACCTGAAAGAGAAATTAAAGTAAGAGGATACTTCTGTCTCAAAGTGTTCGCGCTGATTGCAGGTCCCAGCAGAGAGTCTCAGACTAGTTTAAGACTCGTCTCTGAGGAGTTGGCACCAGCCACGACTCGTCGACTAGTCACAAGTCTGATGAATCTCTGACTAGTCTAATGCTGGGTTTACATCAGAAGACTTGAAAAGACTCTAGAAAACAAACAGTTCACATCTAATGGCAAATGTTTAAAGTTTTAAGTCTCAGATGGAGATTTTACAATGACAGTTAATCTCTATTTACAAGACTACAGCTACATTCTTTTAGCATTGTTTGTGACATGTTGGACAGTTGACATGGAACAGCTGATCTGCCCACAGCAACGCAAACAAGGGGAAAGTTTCCCTCCAGGATCATCATTAGTTCATTACGTTCGTTACACCGACTCGTCAGCATCTGGAGGGATGAACGAGTTTCTGTTCTTCTCTCATTTGTTACATCATTTTACTGTAACACGTAAACGATGCAGACGTTTACTTCTTAATAACATCCGCTCCTCTTCCTGGACGGTCCACCTACAACCTTCCATCACAGCTTCTTCTTCTTTTTTCACCCATTTTTAGTCGTTCTGACTGTCAGGATTCCTGTTTCTGCTTCTGTCAGAGCTCATCTGCTGGTTGTTGATTGTGTTACGCCCCTGGGTCTGCGATAATACCGAACATGTCTGAGACTGACGCAGACCCAGGACTAGAGGAAGACTGACATGAACCAGCGCAGATGCAGCTTCAACCCAACGATGGAGATGACGGCAGCGCTGCAACTCCAGAAGATTTACTAATTTCAGTTTCTAGCCTGCGACTGTGAAAATCGTTGGGTGAAAACCCAGCGTTAGACAAGCCCCTAAAGACTCTCACACAAGTCTCAAACTAGTCCAGGTTGAGTCCTTGATGACTTTTTGACGAGTCTCGGACAAACCAAAGACAAGTCCGAGAAAAATCTAAGATGAGTCTCAGGAATCTTGGGTTGGAGTCTGAGACGAGCTTCATGAAACCATCTTTTATTTTATTTTTTAACCTTTTGTTAAATCACTCAGACGCTTGCAGGAAGTTACGTTTTTATGCCGTATTTTGTGTTTGTGTCTTTGCAGTGATCTCATCTCAAAGAGCCAGGAAACCATTAACAACATCCTCATGTACATCCACAAAAATGTGGCTCCTCTCGCTCAAAAATTCCTTTATAAGACCCGCTATGAGATTGATCATGTGCTGGTCCATATAAGATCTTTTCTGAAATCCCTGAAAATCCATCACTACTCTGTCCCCAAAGACATGGACAATAAACTCCAAAGCAAGCTGGAGGATATAAAGAAGGATGCTGAGAAGCAGATAAAGCATATGGACCCCAAAGCCATGCAGAAGGCCCTACTCAACAAGATGCAGGAGATGAAGGATGACGTGAAAAAGGACGTGAAGAAGCCAGTCCATCACAAAGATGACAGCAAAGACTTGAAGAAGGACCTGGAGAACTTACTGGAGGACTTTGAGAAGCGCTTGCTCCACCTGACCAAGGACTACGAGCGAAAGGTCGACACCAAAACCCACAATATCTTTCAGAAGCATGATAAGGGTCATAACAAGAAAGATAAGCCAAACAAACGAGTCAGAGGGACCAGATAGACAATCTGTGGGATTCCTTCTGTAAGAAATACCGTTAAATACGCTCAGCGTAGACCTGCTCCCGCCCTGTAGGAGCTGGTCCTCGTTCCATCCATGAGCTCATCTCAGCAGCGTTAACTGGGAATTTAATTCAGAGCAGCAACTAAGACAAATCAAATATTAGACTCTTAACAGCATTTTCATGTTTTTCTTGAGATAAAATTAAATGTTTAAATCACATCCTGAAATAATTCCAAGGGAAAAAATTAAGAGAAAAAAAAGAAATGTGAAGACGTAAGAGATGAAAAATGCAGTTTGTTTTGTAAAATAAATCTACACAATGAACAACGAATGTGTTGTTACTGATCTGGTCTGATTCATTTCACAGGTTATTTTAGCATTTTTTTACAGCCTTAAAATTAAGGTAAAAGTAAAAGATAAATAAATTCATGCAGACATCCATCCATTTAGTTTTTCCAGAGATCCCTCCTCCTAGTGCGACGGGGTGAAGGAGTGAGCTGGGCTTTACTGCTGGATTTATACGAGCAACATGAGGCAAAGGAACAAAAGATAGAAAATAACT
The DNA here is from genome assembly GCA_037177435.1 of Melanotaenia nigrans. Taxonomy (NCBI): domain Eukaryota; kingdom Metazoa; phylum Chordata; class Actinopteri; order Atheriniformes; family Melanotaeniidae; genus Melanotaenia; species Melanotaenia nigrans. The sequence continues at coordinate 28,101,885 of JBAFTC010000019.1, forward strand.
ACAATCAAACCCAAACCAGACAACTAGCTGCTGCACCTGTAAGGAATCTAAACAGGAAACATCCTTCAGCCGCTAAGAAAACAAAGCAGACAATCACCAGGAGCACCTGAATGAAGAAAGTGTTGTTTTCATGTTTTTCAGAGTTTTTCTTTCCTCCAGACAAAAAATATCTGGTGAGAACTGACATGACCAATTACAAGTACGCACATAATGAATTTAGAACATGTTCTATTTCTGCTGTCAGGCGTATAAAACATGGCGGAGGGGAAAATGTGGTTCAAGGTTCAAGGTTAGCTTATTATCAGCAGCAAATGACAACCAGACGACAACACAGGAATACACGCTCAAGACTAACAAAATGAATAAAAAAGGAAATAAAAAGAGTCACCCAACTTTATTTAAAGCCCAGAAGAGTTTTAAAATCTGTTTGTCCCTGCCGGGGCCTGAAGGGATGCTCGCGTCTGCCAGAACACAACAAGCCTTCTGTTCGAGGCCTCACGAACAACGGCAGCGTACACACTAAAATGTGACATACGCTCGTGGTCATGGCGGAGTTCTGATGTATCAGAGTGAAATGACTGGAAACGTGCGGTGCCTCACGCCGACATCATGGTTTCTACACAGCGACACCTAGAGGTGATGCTGGGAAACTGTTAGAATAAAGAAAAGAGTGATGAACACATTGGAGACACATGAACAATTAACACTGATGAACAATGAACATGCCCACGTGTCTGCAACTACATGAGCTGCACAGCGTGGTGCAAAAGTACCGTTAAAACAATGGGTTAGGTTCCCAGTCCACAGAGCTGCAGCCTTGGAGCGCTTCATAGCGGGGAGCCATGCGCCACCTGGTCCACACAGGTGCAGGCCAGGTGGGTTCCTAGCAACTTGGGCATCCAGAGGGAGCCGACAGACCGATCGGGACCGTGTCGGTCCACCCTGAGACAGGCCAGCCGTGTGGGACAGAATTATCCACATGCCAACCGGGTATATCACATTCCCACAACGCAGCTGAACCGGCCGACATTAAAGCCCAGTTTGCAGCGACAGCCGGTTTTCCTGATGTACTTGGAGCTGTCGACTGCACACACACGGCTATAAAAGCTTCGTCACATGATGGATCTGTACGTCAACAGGAAACATTTCCATTCCAGATCAAATGTGATAAAATGCAGGTAACCAACATGGCGGCGAGGCGGCCTGGTGACTCCTACATTCTGAGTCCCAGCCTGGTTGGGAACAGACTACATGCTGGCTCTGTGCGCGATGGGCTGCTTCTGGGTGAGGAAATACCTTCCTGTAATCGTCCTGGAATGAATCCCCGTGATGTGGGTTGAACATGTGCCCCTACAGCCTATCCCGCCTTCACAACATCATCCCGGTTTATTTCTGCCAGTAAAACTACTAGAGGCCAGGGCTACAGGCCTGTAGTCATTAAGACATTTGGACGTGTTCATTTTGGGTACCGGGACAATAATTGGTTCTTCCAGATTCAAGGGACCCTGTTTAGCTGAAGAGAGGCTCAGAGCAGTTCCTATGAATCCCACCTTCAGTCCATCAGGACTTGTTTGTATGGTGGAAGAGTTTCTCAACCTCTTCCTGTTTAAAATCAAAGTGCTTCTAAACACCAGGGATTTCTCAGTGGAGCCTCATTCTTAAAAACTAACAGCTCATTATTAAAATCCCAGCTGTAAAAGCATTAAATTCATTCACCAACTCCGTATCAGTTTTGTTACTTCAACCCCTCGGGATGGACTTCGCTCCATCCAGTGTTTTTATTTCTTTACTCATTTTGTTAGTCTTGACTGTTTATTGCTGTGTTGTTGTCTGGTTGTCATTTGCTGCCGGCTGCAAAACCAAATGCCCTTCTGGGGATAATAACGCTATCCTTGAACCTTGAACCAGTTCTGTCCGTCTGTTTACATAATATTAGGAGATGTAAGAGTCATTAAACCCCCAGATGTGACGCCTGTGAGACTAATTTTCCTGACATGTAGAATGAACACTGATTAAACTGCTGATTTTTCCTTCCATCAGTAAAGTGTCTGGTCAGGTTAACAGTGGTTAAAGGCAGAAATAAGAAACTGTTGATGAATAAAAAGCATTTACTTTGTGCTTTTACAAATTTAGCCTCCATCGAGGCGGAGGCCATTAACTGGAGGCGTTGGTTTGTCTGTCTGTTAGAAACATAACTCAAAAAGTTATGGACAGATTTTGATTAAATTCTCATGAAATGTCAGAAAGGAATAAGAAACAAGGGTACAGAGTTAGGGGGTGATCCGGATCACGGCTTGGATCGAGGAATGTTTTAAAGGATTCGTAGCTATGGGGAGAAAGGGGTCATTTCGCCATTAGAGCTTCTAACTAAAAATAATGCCCACAATCACTGGCAAGCAGAAACTGAGGATGGTTCGGTGGAGGTCTGTGAGGTTGTTGTCCAGCTTCTTCAAGCCTCGTGGGATGGAAAAGTTTGGATCATTTGGTTTTAATTCAGCCTGAAAATGTGATTAATCCATTCTGAGATAAACAACAACACATTTCACTGTGAGACAAAAACTAAATCAAACTGCAAAAGAAGCATTAAAGTCCACCTTTACTACTTCAGGAGGAATTAAAAGGGTCAGGAGCAGCCGTGTGCTGCGGGTCATTACAGTCATTTACTGATTATCAGCATCAGCTCCTTTATTGGAAACTTATTCATTTGTTGGTGGCACCTCTGTCCTGGATCAGGTTTACTTGATGGCTTCACCCTGCAGCACAGTAACGATGCTCATCCAGCACAGCTGGACAGATGTTTCGTTCTCACCCACAAGGCCTCATGACCTTGATGCTTTTTGCTGAAAGGTATGTGGTGCACATGCGTGTTGTTTCAGGGTGGTCATGAGATCTGGGTGAACAACTGAACACTGTGGTTTCCTCCGTGTTGTGGAGAGGGTGAGAGGTTTATTTCCACTTCACCTCCTCCACCACCCCCACCTCTTCTCCCAGGGTGTAAGCGCTGCTTTCTTCACTCCTGTTCCTCTAAAAATCCACGATCATGTCTTTTGTGCTGCTGATGACGTGATTGTTGCTGCACAATGAGGTGTTGAAGCTCTGAGCAGAAAACTGGAGCTGTTCTTCTTCTGCATTTAAAACGGTGCTGTAGCCCACGGCGCCACCTGCTGACCACACGGAGATCATCTACCACACAGCAGCTGCTGGACACGAGCCTGATGGGCATGTTCAGTTTGGTGCATCAGATGGAAATGAATTAGGAAGTTTTTAAAGTTTGTTTAAAATTTTGACATTTCATTGAACCGATCTGGAAGCAGCTCCAGCTGCTGCACCTGTACAGGTGTGAGTCCTGCAGACATGTACTGGAACGTGTGCAGACATGAAACATGATCCAGGATCTGAGTCGGTTCAGCTTTTAGGGAGCTTAATGTGAATGTTTTTGTTCTTCATCTCAGTCTGAGCCCTCTTAGAAAAGCTTTCTATAATTTCTTAAACGTAGTCTTTAGGAATAATTCTCCAGGATCCTTGAAGGACTTTCCAGGAATAGTTCTCCAGGATCCTTGAAGGACTTTCCAAAACTCTTCTTTGGATGTTTCTGCCTTTGTTCTGTTCTCTCTAATTCAGGATATTTACAGTTATTCATAGATTGTTCTGATCTGTCTGAAACGCCTGGAAACTTTCCCTTCTTATAAAACCGATGATAAATCACAGCGCGGACCATGGTGGCAGGACAGCGAGGGAATTTCGACCTCTTCCTTGTTGTGCTGTCAGTCAGCAGACGAGGCTGCTGGGAAGTCGGTCCTTTCTCCATGTGGAAGCAGCGTTTCCAGACTTCCTGACCTGTGTGTGTTCAGAGTGCGACGTGGAGCCAAAACAACACACACAGCAATAAAGATGACAACAACTCAGTTAATGAACTTCGGACGCAGGGCAGCAGTCCTCCAGACATTTATTGGATCGGATCAATGCCATCCAGACGGTATAAATACTGAGTGACGGCTTCAGTCAGTCGCAGACGTCACAGATCAGATCACACACATCAGGTAAGACACCTTCCTAACAACACTTTAATCTGAGGGAAAAAATCTTTTCTTAACTCTATGGAGCAAGAAAATGACATTAAACATGAAAATAGATGTCACCTCTTTTTTTTAAAAAACCATCCAAAAAGAGGCAGAGACAAGAGTTGGGTTGACCTTTTTCAGATATTTAATAAGATTTATTCACTAAAAATGAGCTCTAAAGGGTTAAAGTGTGTTTGTTTTGACAAATTCACATTTAATTCTCATTACTGTCAGAATATAAATAAATATATTTATTTAAAAATAAATTTATAAATGTGTTTTACAGCATGATTTTATCTGACCCATCACATGAATTTCCAGGTGTCCTTTCTGGTGATCATCATGAAGGTGTTGGCAGTAATCCTCGCTCTGGCCATCTTCTCAGGTGAGTCCAGCTTCTGCCACAAATGCATGAAAAGGTTTTAAAAATTAAAAACTTCATCAGATGGGAAACAAAACTCAGATGGACAGGAAGAACGGTGGAAGAAAAGGTCCTGTTCATGTGAAATAACCAACTTTAAGATTTAATCTTAGAATTTTATAGACATCATAGTTTCATCGGCCTTTGGTCCTGATCATTAATCCCTTTTACAACAGAAACAAATTCCACATTAATCTCTTCTTGATGAGACTTTTCTATCTGCCTCCGTCTGAAACGACACACCCAACATAAACGTAGAAGTACGTGTTCACAACTACCAGGGCTGTAAAACCTGGGTCTGAAAAGAAACCTTTGACATGTGAGATTACCACAGAACCAAGATATGTGTTACGCTAGTAAAGTAATCCTAGGAATGAGTAAAGTAGTCCTAGGAGTGAGTAGAGTAATCCTAGGAATGAGTAGAGTAATCCTAGGAATGAGTAGAGTAATCCTAGGAATGAGTAGAGTAATC
>JBAFTC010000019.1:28109876-28126002 GCA_037177435.1 Melanotaenia nigrans
TAACGAACATAATTAATGCGATCTATGTTCTTATTAATGGTGCACCACCAGCAAAGAGATCATTCAAAACCTGCTGCTACTTGATGAACCAATTTATATTAATCAGGTACCCCTCTGGGAACTCCAATGGCATCTATATAAGTGGGTGAGTCCGTGAATCCTGTGCCACTGAAGCTGATGGTGGACTGTTTGCGCCACCGCAGTAGTGGCATTCTACCAGGTGGAGACATTGGTAGTGGCCACACAACAAGAAGGATCTATGTGACCTACTGAAAGAACAAAAGAGTTAAATCTAGTTATATAGGTGTGATTTTCTTTACCCGGGATAAAGTTGAGAGGAATGGCAGCAGCAGGAGCTAGTTGGAAGAAAACATCAAGAGCTGTACATGTGTTAGATAGATTTTGAGTGGTATAGAGGTGATAAATACAGTCAGCTACTGAGCTATTATGGAAAATAGAGAGGGAACAGTCCAAAGAGTGGGATAAATGCTACCAGTGCAGTTATCGCTCTGTAATACAGACTATAAGCCAGCTTACTGAGGTCAAGGGGCATCCCCCTTAGACCCACTGATACCTGTATGAAAATGTCTTTCCAGACCAGCAAGACCAAGCAACCGAGGCAACATGGTTCTTAAAGGTCAGCTGGTTGTCTACCATGTCACCAAGATTCCTGGTAGAAGACGCAAGCACAAGTGTGACAGAGTCGAGTTGCACACTTATCTGTGGCAGTAAGGAAGTATTGGCTGGACAGACAATGAGCTCTGTCTTGGACAGATTTAGCTGAAGGTTACGATCTATCATCCATGCAGAGATATCAGCAAGAGATGCTGATATTCGCATTGAGACAGTTGTGGCATCAGGTAGGAAGGAAAGGAAAAGCGTAATCTGCAAAGCAGTGATAGGAGAAGCATCGAGTGAGGAGGTGTACAGTGAAAAGAAAAGAGGGCCAAGCACCAAGCCCTGCGGCAACCCTGTTGTCAGCCCAGGTGATCTGGACATTCCCCCTTACCAAGATACTGTGAAGGATCTTCCTGTGAGGTAGGACATAGACTATGAGAGGACAGATCCTGAGATGTCAAGCTCCAAGAGTGTGGAGAGGATGATCTGATGGTCGACCATGTCAAAGACCGCAGACAGATCCAGCAGTATAAGAATTGAAGATTGACCAGTGGATCTGGCAACCCGTAGGGAATCAGTAACTGACAGGAGAGCAGTTTCAGTAGAGCGGCCTTGCCTATAGCCAGACTGATATGGATCTAACAGGTTGTTGTCTTGGAGGAACTGTGAGACCTGACTGAAGACGACACGCTCTAGATTGTGGGTTTTGTTCCAGATAAACTGATTAAGAACTGAGAGTTCTACGTATCTGAAATTTTTTCATTAAATTGTGTTTTTTTGGGAAGGAAGTTGTTTAAATATTAAGCTTTTTCATATTTTAAAGAAAACCTACGTACAATAAATGTTGGGAAGTTATATCCAAAGACAAAGATGGAAACTCAGCTCTAATGTTTAAATTTTACTCAAAAACTGTTGTTCATTTTATTTCAGATAAATATTTAACTTTTTATTTAAACTAGTTTCCTCTCTGGAAAATAAAGATTTTAATCACCTGAGACCTTGTCATGTATTAAAAATAAGAAAGTCTCTTCTAACTGAAATAAATGCTTAACTAGACACTATCTTTGATATTACATAAACAGTAATTTATTAGTATGATTGTATTAAAGCCTTTTAGGATGAAAGTACTTTGAACTTTTGTCCAGGGGTTTCCAATCTCAAATAACAATATTTAAGTGTTTTGCAAAGAAAAATCTATCCACAGGGATGCCCCAAGGCTCGATACTAAGGCCCCTTCTCTTTACATTACACCCCACTTCTTTCTCCATCCGCTCACCTTGTCCTCGCACCACTGTTATTCAGATAACACCCACCTGTACCTGGCATCTCCACCAGATCACACCACAATGTCGATGTTTTCTGTCTGGCTCGGTCTTACAGCAAAAGATTAAATACTCCTGGTAAACATACATTTGTAGCCTTCACAGGACTTTCAAAGGAATATATTTCAGAATGACGTCTGGTTTGTACAGACGTGCAGAACATTTCGTCCTCTGAGACGGTCATTTATTCACAACCCTAAATACAACTCCTATGCCCTCTGAGGCCCCACCCTTAAAAGCAGCATGAAGGAACCATGCTTGTCTCAGCGACGTTAAGTCCAGGACATCATGTCCAGACATCAGATTTGAAACTAACATCTCTGAAGACTGAACCTTTATTTCCTGGTTTGGAAAGATTCTAGCAGTTTCAGCAGGGTGGAGGAGGAGGCCTCCTCCGTCCTCCCTGCCTGCTGTTTATGAGCAGCAGGCGGGAGGAAAGCCAGAGGCATTGTGGGAAACCGGAACCACTCTCTGCACAGGGACCCTTCCTGCTTCCTCAGGTCTGAGATTCAGAACCCTGGACTACAGACTAAAACCTCCTTTGTTCCTCTTGGAAAAGCATCTTAAACAGCTGCAGATTTTAATCTCTTCATTTTATTGAATCATCATTTTTGTTGTTTTTATTCTTTTTCAGTGTTTTTGAGCATTGTTAATTATTTAAGGGTCTTTGGTGTATTGTTTCCTTTATATTTTCATTTTAGTGGTTTTATTTCCTCTGTGGTCTCTATTGGTGATTCTAGTGGACAATCATTTGATGTGTGAGTGAATTTTATTTTTTGATGTTGTGATATTGTGAGGGCCTGTGTGTATGCCATGTTTCCCATCAGGGACAATAAAAAAAATGTCTGTGCTATACCCATCTTTACCACTAGATGGCAGTAATTCGTACATACTGGACCTTTTTCAGAAGTTATGTAAATCCCCCCAAAAATAGAGGGGGGGGGGGGGGTCCAAGCCAATAAAAGTTTAAAGAAAAATTTAAAAAAAATTAAGATGTCAGTCTCTGCAGGGTTACGTTTGTTTTATCTACTCAATATTAATACTTTAGATATGATCCTTTAAATATCATCTGTAGTATTAAAACCTTAGAATCTGACCCCCCCAAAAACAACTTTTATTCCTCTTTTAGCTGAAGGATTGTGATGAGTATCAGAAATCCGATTTTCCTCTTGGTTTTCTTCCCAGTCATGTTGCCGACTACGTCGAGGCGCTCCAGGCCCGAACCATGGACAACGTGGAGGGAGTGAGGATGAGACTGGACCCGTACGTCACTCAGGTGCGAGACAACGCCCAAGCCAAGATCTCCACCCTGAACGATCTGCTGCAGTCGCAGGTGGAGAGCATCAAAACCAAGATCCAGGAGGTGGCTGAGGACATCAGGGAGCGCTTCGAGGACACCACCGAGGACCTGAAGTCCACTCTGGAAGAGAAGATAGTCGAGCTGCACAAGTGGTTCCAGCCCTACGTCAACATAATCAGAGAGACCCTGTGAACCCGAAATGAGTCTGGACTGTTGGTTTATCCTCCCTCTGCTGGTCTAAACTAGTTCATGTTTGTAAGAATCCATCAATAAAATCAGCTCCAGATAAAACGCGTCCTCAGAGTCCTTCAACACACGGTCATTAAAGAACAAACTCCAAACTGTTTGTTTTACTGATTCATTCACAGGCAAATTTTACATCAACATTTAGTCCCGCATCTGGAAACATCTCCAGATGTTGTCAGGGCAACATCACATGACCTGATCACCTGATCACACGGTAATGACTGAGCAGGAACATGAATAACAACATACTGTATGAAAATACTGCTGAGTATGAAAATATATTAATCTTTGAGATTTGTTTTTACAAACAGTAAAAAAGGAAGCAGAAGAATTTACTTTTAACATCCATGAATAAAAAACTAAAAATGATCTGAGTGTAACTGTGCCTGAGCCATCAGTAGTCCTTTCACCATACAGAGCAAATACCGAAGGTGTTTTTTAAAAACAAAATGATACGGTAAAACAACAACAGTGGAAACAACCTAAAAAATACAAATAAAAAGACACAAGAAACAAATTTAAAATGTATCAAATTATCCAAACGTGTAAAAACGAGAAAACGTAAAAAATATTTGAGACCAAAGTTTTACCGGAGAAAACACAAAAATTCACAAAAAACCCACAAAAATAACAGGATAGTAAAAAAAACACAAATTTACACGATTTTCATTTTACATTCTTACTATCACACATTTCAGGCCCATTCTGCATTCATGTATACATATATATATATAAATTTTTAAAAAAGGGTATAAAAAGTGAAAATAACAAAACATTAGAAAATTACCCAAAAAGAAACAAACTAAACTCAAACTAAAACCTGGACTAGCAGCAACCTTGTGGTTCAGGTTTTCCTTCTGCACATAAACTACTTTCTAATTCACCAGTGGATCATTTTTCTTCTTACATTTACTATTTATTCTTTACCGGGTTGGTAAAAATCTCCGTCTTCAGCTTATTAAAACCAAACCAACAGAAGAAACTGTTAAAAACATCAAACTGGTTTTCACATTTGAGAAGCAGTAAAAACTTAGAAAATCTTTATAAAATGTCCGTGTCCTCGTCACGTCCTCCTGGTGTGGTAGATGTAATGCTCACGCAGCCTCGTGACGTCGGTGAAGGTCGCCATGCACATCACACAGGCGTGCACGTGGTCTCCCTGCGGTTCAGCTGCATCGCCCTCACGGTTGCCGCCATCGGTCGTGTCTGTGCATTCTTCAGGGATCAAAGATTGAATTATTTGATCCAGCGGGTCTGAGCCGCCCGCTTTCTGTTCAGGATCGCTGAAGTTCAGACCTGCGGCTGGTTCTCTGGGAGCCACGTCCGGGTTTTCCTCCTCTGCATCTGAGACCACAACAGGGGTCTCCGAGGAGACGGTGGGAACGACGTACAAGCGGTCCGGATGCGGGTACCTGAACAGGTGCTTTTTATTGCTGACTGGAAGACGGCGTGCAGGCTGAGACGGCTCGGAGGCGACGTCCTGTGGAGGTCTGTCGGGATTGCGGAAAGTAGCGCCCTCTGGTGGACACTCCGGCTTTTTCCCGGCGGTGATGTGGCAGACCTGATGCGCCTGCAGCAGGTCGGTGCTGGAGAAGGTGGCGTTGCATTCCCTGCATGGATACGGGAACAGCAGCGGCTCCAGAACCGGCGCCGGCTGGGGCACACCCAGGCGCCTCCTGTGAGTCTTTATGTGAGCGGTTAAGGCGGTGTAGCAGGAGAACCGGAGGTTGCACGGGAGGCACACGTGGGATTTTGCACCTTTATGCAGCAGCTGGTGTTTCTGCAGGTTTGTCAAGGTGGAGAAACGTTTTCCACACGTGCTGCATTTCAAACTGTCCTGCTGCTGGTGGCAGACAGAAATGTGGGAGCTCAAGTCGTCCTGGTGGGCGAAGCTGTCTGGACACGACGGGCAGGCGTGGGGCGTCTGAGCCGCGTGTTCCTGCAGGTGATGGACGTACGAACCCAGGAAGTGAAACTCCAGCTGGCAGCGGCTGCAGTGGAAAGACCTTCCGGCTTTCCGATGAAGTCGCTGATGCAGCCACAGCTTGTTCCACCGAGTAAAAGACTTTCCACAACGTCCACACAGGAACCTGCTGCTCAGTCTGGGGGGTATAGCCTGAAGAAACCTGGAGACCTGAGGAGCCGGAGACGGAGCACTGACGTCAAAGTCGTCCATGACAGAAGGACTTGAGCTTCGCGTTGATGGTGGAGGAGACTGGACATGGATAACTTGAGGAGATGCTGATGTTTCACCTTTCTGCTCTGTCTCCAGACCCTCATTCTCCTCTATGTTGTTACCAGCTCCCGCTTCCTTCCAGACGTCCTTTAGGGAAGCTCTACATGCCTTCTCTTCACCGCTGTCCTTGCAGCACAGCGAGCAGTGCTGCCTGGCCTCCGCCGCCTGGTCGTATCGCTGTCTGCACGCCTCGCAGCGCTCACGCCCACCACCGGTGTGCGTCTGCAGATGCAGAACGTAGTGGCACCAGTGGCGATGACGCTGCTCACATAGCGGACATTTAAAGAACAGCGGGGTGGCCGTCACTGCATCGGTGCTCCGAGCAACCAGGAACTGATCCATCCCAGCCAGAGTTCCGTCAGAGCAAACGCTCGCTTGATGTCGCAGCGGCGGAGAGCTGCAGAAGGCTTCGCCACACCTGCAGCAGGTGAAGGGCGTCTCCGAGTGGATCTGAAGACCCTGCACGGGCTGGTGTGACTCCTGGTGTAAACTCAGACTTGAAGGCTTGCCGAACGTTTTCCTGAAGATGGAGCAGCGGTGCGGTTCTCGGTGCGGTTGGGTTTTGGTTTTAAACGCCCCCCGGCAGCACGGGCATTGCGCCGCCGGAGGCTCGGCGTGGAGCTTGGCGTGTAGCTTGAGTTGGGAGAGCTTGGCCAAGCTCTTTCCACACGTGGGGCATCGGTACGGTTTCTCTCCCGTGTGGATTCGCTTGTGGAGCGTAAATGCAGAGATGTGCCGAAAAGAGCGGCCACAGAAAGAGCACTGGAGGGTCTTCTGGGATTTCTGCGTTTCTGGACGGTTGCAGCTTATAGATCTAGACTTGGTGACGGTCGCGTCTTGATCCGTCATCCTGATGGTTTCCTCTTTAAGACCAGAGTTTAAAGTCTCCACACCGGCCTGATTATTCCAGAGCAAACTGATCTGAAGTGGCTTTGCTTTCTTATTCCCAGTCCAGTGTGTTCTACTCCTTCGTCGTCTCTTCTTCTTCGTTGGTTTTGTAGAAATGGAAGATTCCTCTTTGGTGCTCTCAGCCTGAAAGAAAAACCTGATCCCTGGTGTTTTATTATCATCTGGTTCTTGTTTGACAGCCTTTAAATCCGTCGTGTTAGATGCGCCGCCTCTCTTTCTTCTTCTCCGGAAGTTTGACGGCTTGTTTATTCCTTCACCCTCAGATGGACAAGTCAGCTGTTCATCAGACTCCAGCTGTTTCTTCTTTTTTAGATTTGACGTCTCTCTTTGGCTTTCCCCTGCAGTCGGTCCAGTTTCTGGGATCTCTGGACCTGCTTCCGGTTGACGTCCTGAAGATGGAAAACCGTCTTTGTTCAGCTCACGTTTCGGTTTTCTGCCCCGCTTCTTTCTTCCCACCATCACACCTTCAGGTTTAACATCCAAAGAGGAGGCAACATGAGACGTCAGCTTCTTGTTTGCTCTTTTTCTTTTTTCTTTAGCGTTTCCAGCCAGAGAAGCAGCTGTGATGTGGTCCACATATGGCTCCACGCCAGCTGCAGGCGTTCTTCTTCCTCTCACGGACCAGAGATTCTTCCTCTCTTTGGGTTTTGTCGTATGTTCGGGGTTCGCTGCCTCAGAGTTCCATATGTCCTCTGGTTGTTGGCGGTCAGGTGGAATATTTCTCTTTCCTGAACCTTTTGAACATCTCGTTAAATATTCATCGGGTTCTGAGGTCACATGTTCGGCTGCTACACTGACAGACGCCCCTTTCCACCTGATTTTCTTGTGTTCTGAACCTTCGTCTGTCTCATTATTTTGCGGATTTTCCACCAAAGTGTCGCCATTTTCTGGTTTTCTTTTCTTCCTCCTACCTTTCCACTTCAGGGATCCCCAAACCGATGAGGCCGAGCTCTTCATGTCCTGCTCGGATGTTTTCTTGCTTCTTTTTCTGGCTTTCTTTTTCCCGCTAGCTTGACTTTCTGTGGGAAGATCGGTGGGAAAAGGAGGAACATCCAGGTGATCTGCTGCCGCTTCCCAAGCTGGTTCTGTTTTAAAAGTCAAACTTAAAGTTTCCTCAACAGCTTTGTCCTTCACGCGTCTCCTTCCTCCTCTGCCTCGCTTTGGTTTCCCACCGTTAACACTCATGATGGTTGGCTCCTGCTTCTCCTCCCTCACCTGGACAGCTTTTCTCCCTCTTGGTTTGGGAGTTGTTGACTTCTTCCTCCCAGCTCGTGTCTCAAACTCCATCGCCTCAGGAGACAAGCGCTCCTTCACAACCGGAGGTTTTGGCGGAGGTTTCCGAGGCGTTTTTAAATGTGCCGCTGCAGCAGGTGGAAACTCGTCTTCTCTTTCTTCGCCTCCGGTTTGGATCTGATGAGCTGCATGTCCACGCTTCTTGTATTTGGACCCGGTGGTTCTCTTTCTCCGGGGTTTGCTGATGTTTTCTCCAGTTATCTGCTCACTGATTTGGTCTTTGTGTTGTGCGGACACGCCTTGATCAGCTGGAGCTAATGAGGACTCTTCTGATTGGCTGATGGCCTCAGCAGCAGCCTGAGGTGGATTCTTCAGCTTCTCTTTCTTTGGCCGACCCCTTTTCTTCTTGACCTTCAGGACTGTTTCTCTGTTCTCTGTCGGACCCTCGCCGTTTCCATCCCATCTCGTCTCATTATGTCCTGCAGAAGTTTCCTCTGAGGGCTTTTTTACTCCGTCTTCTGGGGTCTGTGTGGCTCTTTTCTTTTGCTTGGACGTCTTTTTCTTTCCTTTGACGCCGGATGTGACCTTTGTTTCCTCTCCAACAGACACTGAGCTGAATTTCTGCTCTACTGAAGCTGTTTCTGGGCTGGATTCTTTGTGGAGTGGCTCGGGCAGATTTTCAGATATGTTCCAGTCTTTTTCCTGTTTTTCCGTTTCTTTTCTGCTCTTGTCTTTAAAAGTCGCGGGAGCTTCTGTTTGACCTGAAAACGCAGCCTCTGCTGGAGTCTGAGCGGGTGTGAAAGCTTCCAGACCTTCTGCTGAGCCCGTTTTCTTGTCCAGTCCCTTGGCAATCACAAACAGTTTGGCCATTTTAATGAGGGTTTTTCTCTTGAATCGTCGGCCGGGTTTGTGCTTCTGCAGCTGCAGCATCTGATGAAGAACTGCCTGATACGCATCCTCCTCCTCCCGGCGCTCTGTTAATGAATCCAGCTCATGTTTGTGAAGCAGAGTCTCTCCTCCGTGATGATCCTGGACATCAGGATCTCCACAGTCTAAAGTTCCTGCAGGACAGAGCGAGTCGCCCGCTGCTTGCTTCCCTGCAGGAGTCACATCTTCAGCCGTGAACGGTGGATCTGGTTCAGCCGGATGATCAGGGTTTGTCTCCTCGTGGTCCAATCTGCTCTGACATGAGACGCTCTGCTGCTCGACCCCTTCGGCCTGCAAACAGAAACCAGATGTTTAAAGATGGAAAATTAGTCTGAATGTGTCAGACGTTCTGATCCTAAATGCTGGTTCTGGTTCTGATGGAGGCTTCTTCCTGTATTTCTTCCCTACTGTGATGCTGCCTTGCTCTTTAAAACTGGTGAATACTTGATTTGAGTTGCATGCAAGGGTTAAAGTGGGCCGGAGCCCTCCAGAGCTCAGCTCGCCACCTTACTCAAATAAATAAATTACTCAACTGAAACTAGCAGCAGCGCCACAGATACAAGATCGTTTTCACACGCACAACCTGCGTGGCTCTCCCATAAGCACCGAGACGCTGAACCAATCAGAGCACAGAATCACCCTCTGCTGGCCCCGCCCTCAGCATCCACCGAGTCAGTCACGCCGCGGTTTTCATCTGGATGAGTATCGACTAACCCGTGGGAATCTAAAACAGCTTTTCAGTCGGAGGGGCTGATCGGGAGGTCTGGAAGGATTCCTGGTTGGCTGCACAGCTCTTGGGCCAGTGTGCCGGTCAAAAATATGAATGAATGAATGAGTGAGTGGGTAAGTAAGAACAGGCCTACGCTTTGATCTGAGGAGTTATCTGAGAAGAATAGTAGTGATGTGTGGATCAATACTGAAACGTCTATTCATTTATATAACTAAACTTTCAGGATAAAGAGGAACTACTTCTTCTTCCGCCTGCGACAGGCATGTGAAACGCTGCGAGACGGCAGTGAAATGCAGTCGTACATGCATCCGAGGCTGCGCACGTCCATTTGCCACTAGTAAAAAAACAAAAACACGGTAATAAACTAAAAAGACAATAAATATAAATATATTAAGCCACAGCGCACTGCGACACAGTGATGAGAGGAGATATTTCAGCTCCACAAACGGCAGGTTGAGGTGGGTGAACACAGAAGCAGCGGTGACGAGGCTGAGAGGAGGCGAACTAAAGAGGAGGAGGACAGGTGATGCTAGGGAGGAGACAGAGGGTGCAGGCAGGTACTATCAGAGGGGGACAATGTTTAGCTCCGTCGCTGGTTTTTGGGGAGGTGATCTCCATCTGTCTGCTGCTGGTTTAGGTTTTTATGCTGATGTTTAAACAGCAGAAGTTCCCTGCATCTTAAAACTGAGGCTTCCTGTTTTGTTTTTGTACAGGAAGAAATGTGGTTATGAAATAAGTCATGAAATAAGAAGTAAATGTTAAAATAAATATCTGCATGTACTCAGCTTGGAATTCAACAGGCACACATTCAGTCAGGGAAGATCATTACTCAGACCCTGGTCAGCCTCTAGCCTCCATAGAGGCGAGGTCACATCTGCAGGATCACACCCACCACTCCTCATCCTCATCCTCATCCTCATCCTCATCCTCATCCTCTGCATGCTGACGCAGTCACTGAATGTTAGCACACCTGTCAAATCCCACTTTTACCAATGGTTATATGTACTCACAAATGGACTTCCTGTAGTCTGAGAGCAGTGGCGGAGCTAGACATTTATATGTGGGGGACAGGACTTTACCGAGGGGGGGGGGGATAGTAATAAAGGAAATGATTGTGTTCCTCTCTCCACTTGTGGTCACATTAGTGAGAAAAGAGAAATAAAACATCTTGACATTATTAATTGGATCACCACGTAGAAATATTTACAACAACCTCGGAAAGGTCCACAGAAGTCGGTATGTGGATCCTGATGAGGTAGAAGGGGGATCGGTTCTGGTCTACTGTCTGGTGGTGGTGGTAGCCTGGATCCTGGTGTGGCTAGCTCCTTGTTGGGAGCTGTGGATCTGCTGATATTGGGTCTGGGGTCTGATCTCCACCCGATTTGTGTCCTTCCTCTTTACTAACATTAAAAAATATCTCCTTTCTCTTCATTCTTATATCTTCCTCTATTAACCCAGACTGGCTGCAGGATCTATTTCTCCACATTTTCATGCTGTAGCTACTTTAAAACTAGCAGCCTTGCTAGTCATTCATATACTTGTTCCCAAACAAAAAGAATTTGTCTTGTTTGGACATTTGTGGGACTTTTTCCTGCTGCTGCAGCTCATTTACTTTTTCAGTAAATGAATAAATGACCAGTTATGTTGTGGAGACGTATGAAATGAGAAAGTACCCGGCTGTCATCAGAAACGATGCTCGCTGGCTGATCAGTCGCTTCTGCTGCAGGACTGGAAGTGACCTGCGGGTCCAGGATGGTGCCGGTCTCGCCTCTGGTCTCATCGCTGGTTTCTGGCTTCTCGGCTGAACTCATGTCCAGCCGGCTGCTCTCGCCACATCTCTCCACCATGACGTCAGCAGCTTACAGAGCAGGTATCCTCCTCCTGAGAATAAACAAATGAGTACGATGAGTCGGACTGAACTGACTTCTGGCTTCACTTTAATCAAACTGCTCCTCAGTGATTTTATACTGATTTCATTTCAGGGACTCTATAAACAAAATGATCTGACACGTTTTCTTTTTACTTTTGGACTTCATAGGGCTTCATAGGTCACATGACTAGTGCTTGTTACGTGGTGAATTATCTCCGTGTTTATATGAAGTTGGAAGGAACTCGTCTCCAGTGACCCTGGAGCAAAGCAATAACACTTGTACTCATGACGGGACGGAAAGAGTCTCCAGACCAACATCAGTTTTACTGGCTTGCTAAACTTTTTCCTTTCACATGCACGGTCACTAGATTTGGGTTTACCCAGTTTTCCCTGCATCTTTCACTGATCAATGTTCGCACCAAGATCCACCAGGAAGGTTCAGAGGAGCTCGTTTTATTTTACTTTTCTTTCATCTGCATGATGCAGTGCATCATGGGACGCCCCCCAGCGGCCTCGGCCTCTAGCAGCAGGACTCAGGGATGGATCAGGGCCTCCCTTGTAATATAATCTACTAATGTAGATGATATAATGACACAGATTATTAGTGGTCTGCACCGTGTCTTTAAAGGGGGTTTGAGATGATGTTGCTGTAGAAATCAAATAAAGCTGCTTCCTTAACAGTTATATTATTACGACAGCCAATTTCTGTACCTGGATTTATTTAGTCTTTTCTTTCCAGTATGTTGACACTTCATTCTTAGTCATGCAGTTTTTTCAGTTGACTGACTCCCAGTCCGATATAAGGACGTCACGGTGACCTAATTTAACAATTAATCACGGTGTTAAACATCGTAAAGATCCCTCGATGTCACCACTTTCCATATAAAAGACCATGTGTGAACCGTGTGATCAGAGCAGGACGGAAAACAAAGGTGAACAACATGTGTTGGCGCTTGTGTTGCTTTGTTTTCCTTCCGTGTTTTCATGGGAAAGTTCGGCAGTTTTCCCTCCAAACTAACGGATTAAATCTGCTGGGATTTCTTCTAGAAGGAATGAGGCAGGTGTGACGGTGGAAGACGTCTCAGCCTGCAAAGCGGGACATAAAATAGGAAAAACATCCGTCATGTTTCGCCTGCTGCAGGAGAACCAGCAGCTTTATAAAGTGAAGCCAACGGTCAGTAACCGTTGATGACGCTGATGTTTAACTAACGTTACTCTGACATTTACAGTTTTATAACTGTGTAGGTGACGAGTTCAACAGCCTCCACTGAAAGTCACATTAGATGGAAGAAAAAATCAGAACAAGTCTCCAACTTTTTTCCATGGAAAGTTTTCTTGTTCCAACATGATCGACGCAGCGTGAGCACGTCGCTTTATTCAGTCGTCTGAGAGCAAAAAGCTTCACCCTGGATCACATGTGTCAAACAGCAGCTGCAAGTCAGACGTTTCCTTCCCAAGTCCAGGCAGAGCTCCTGGTCCAGGCAGAGGTCCTGGTAGAGGTCCAGATCCAGGTAGAGGTCCTGGTAGAGGTCCACATCCAGGTAGAGGTCCTGGTAGAGCTCCAGGTCCAGATAGAGGTCCTGGTAGAGGTCCTGGTAGAGCTCCAGGTCCAGATAGAGGTCCTGGTAGAGGTCCACGTCCAGGTAGAGGTCCTGGTGGAGGTCCACGTCCAGGTAGAGGTCCAGGTCCAGGTAGAGGTCCTGGTAGAGCTCCAGGTCCAGATAGAGGTCCTGGTAGAGGTCCACGTCCAGGTAGAGGTCCTGGTAGAGGTCCACGTCCAGGTAGAGGTCCTGGTAGAGGTCCAGGTAGAGGTCCAGGTCCTGTTTCTCTGGGTTAATATGTAGGATTTATTTATTGTGCACACAGCTGAGGAGATTCATGGAATTAATTTTAATTTGATGTTTTATTGTTCTTTTATGTTGGAATTATAAGACAGAAATAAATAAACTTAAAGATATAAGAACCTATACGTTTGTGTGGTTTTACACATTTATAGTGATGGGAAATGAACAAATAATAACTGGAATCATGACTTTGACAATAATTGTACCAGAGAAATCAAGGATCCTGACATCCCTTGTCTGGTACTAAACATCAGGGCTTAATATCCCAGATAATGTATAAAAGCTTCCTTTCTAAGCTACTGCTAGTATCATAACTCCTGCCTGTGGTGACGAAAGGCTTGATTTATGCATCTGTTCTTTATCCATGCTGTAATTAAGGTGCTGAGCTCCTTAAACCCTGATTGGTGATCCTTCTTCTTCTTCTTCTTCTTCTTCTTCTTCTTCTTCTTCTTCTTCTTCTTATTATTATTATTATTATTATTATTAGTTGTTGTTGTTGTTGTTGTTGTTGTTATTAATCTTCAATTATCTTCTTTACAGAAGACATAAATAGTATTAAAATGGAAATAAATGGATTCCATACTTTTCTGCAAACATGTTACAGAAAAACTTCCCAACGTTAAATCTGAGGTGACGTCAGTTTCAGAGACTCTGGTAAAAACCTGGAGAAACGTCACGACGCTCGCGCGCAGGCTGGTGAGCAACACAAGGCAAGCAGGCTGCAGGAGCGCCTGAACCGGGACCTGAACCAACCCGATCCGTGCCGGGATAAATCCACCTCCGTGCACGTTGTTCTTACCGCGTTCTCGAGCCAAAACCGGACTCCAGATGATCCTCTGCAGCGGGTTTTACGGATGGAGACGTGGAGAAAGAAGCACATCTCGATCCCGTGTGTCCGAATGTGGGTTCGGACTTTCTGCAGATTTCCTGCAGGAGGAGCCACGGCTGGGTTGCCAGATCGTGAGAGAGAAACAAGCCGCTGGAAAAACATCCTTACATGGTGTTGGTTTCTTATGCGCGTTTACACTCAGAATTACGGTCCCTTCGTTTCACAGCTGCTTTTATTACATTACTTATTGGACTATGCTTGTGAAATTTAGTGGATCTAAGTTAATAAAATACGAAGGAAATTTGATCTTAATTCAGACAAGTGGCTCTTTAAGACGGAAGCCGTAATGTCCAGTATACACGCGCACAACAAAACGCGGTGAGGGCTGAAATGACCGCAGCAAACAGCTGAGAAAGAAATTCTTGATAAAGATGTGTAATTATTTCCCTTTCAATTTTGCAATTTCTCTTTAAGATACTAAATTAATTTTTAATTAATTTTCTTTGTTCTCGCAGTAAAAATGATTTTAATCTGATGAGAAAATGTGGACAACCAAAGGTGTGATAAAGTCAGACTGTACTGTTGGTAATTACAACTAAGTTGCAAAACTATTTGGTTTGAGACTCTAAATAGGAGTAAATCAGGTTACACTGTGTATTAGTGTAGTTTAGATGAATATATAGTTTCTTTAGTTCTGACATTTACAACATGAAGTATGAACACAGATGTTCCTGCCTGCACCAACAACACTGTCAATTTCATAACAAAAATTTCTGAACATAATTAACAAAACAACAGACACTCAAAGTGTGTTCAGTCAGAGGTTTCTTCAGCTCCACTGCAGCAAAGAACTCTGCAGGACATCACTCCCGCCTGCAGTTAGACCTCTTTGATGACTGCATGTTCTGAGCAATTATTTCTCTTTTTATAGCAGATTTTTGGGATTAATAAAGTTTTGTTTCTCTGCTTCTCACCAGTGTACAGGAGACATGAAGTACAGAATGAACAGGGTTAAAGAAGATGGAGAATGTGTATTTTTCGGCCTTCATCTGACATTTATGGTGTAGAGAGAAACAGGGGACACATTAGATCTAAGAAAATAAAAAACCTGAGTATTTGGAAGAGAAGTTTAAAGATAATGTGCCTGAAAATGTATATGATAGACAAACCTGGCAACCAAAGCTGACTGTGACCCCTCCCCCTTTTCAGTCAGCATTTAATGCAACTGTAAACACACAAACAGCTGATTAAATAAATAAACATGTGGCTGAAATGACACATAAGAAGATGAACGTCATAAATTCACTTCTTTACAAATGAAAGAATCTGTGCATGAGAAACATGTAAATCCAGCACACGCCTCTTACACAACGTACGAAATTCATTTTCCTTTTCAGTTTAACTTTAAAACTTTAGCACTCTGACCTGAAACACAAAGACAAGCGGCTCAAAGCGGTTGGACGATGTGGAGGAGGTAAACCTCCCAAACAGCTGGAGAAGAAGATGGAGATTCAGTTCAATTCAGCTTTATTTATACAGACTTGTTTATCAGTTCAGACAAATTAAAACAAAAACATCGATGGAATGATCCCGATTTGTCCACTTTATAATACCTGTGTTCATTTCAACCAAAATAATCTGAATCAAAATAATGACCTAGATAGGTTTTAAATCTCTGATTTAATCCTCCATCCTGAGCTGCACGGGG
This sequence comes from Melanotaenia nigrans, assembly GCA_037177435.1. Lineage (NCBI taxonomy): Eukaryota > Metazoa > Chordata > Actinopteri > Atheriniformes > Melanotaeniidae > Melanotaenia > Melanotaenia nigrans. Next base: position 28,125,649 of record JBAFTC010000019.1, read on the forward strand.
ACACAGTGGAGAGGAAACCCTCCATCAGATCCAGAACCAGGAAGGAAAATCTCCATCAGATCCAGAACCAGAAAGAAAACCTCCATCAGATCCAGAACCAGAAAGGAAAACCTCCATCAGATCCAGAACCAGGAAGGAAACCCTCCATCAGATCCAGAACCAGGAAGGAAACCCTCCATCAGATCCAGAACCAGGAAGGAAAACCTCCATCAGATCCAGAACCAGGAAGGAAACCCGCCTTTAGAACCAGAACCAGGAAGGAAAACCTCCATCAGATCCAGAACCAGGAAGGAAAACCTCCATCAGATCCAGAACCAGGAAGGAAAACCTCCATCAGATCCAGAACCAGGAAGG
>JBAFTC010000019.1:28183706-28193825 GCA_037177435.1 Melanotaenia nigrans
ATATATATATATATAGAGAGAGAGAGAGAGAGAGAGAGAGAGAGAGAATAAAATATATATATAAAGAATAAAATACATGAATAAATAAAAAAAAGGAAAAGTAAATTTGTGTGAATGAAACTTATTTTCTTCAAAAAAATCAGGTTGATGTTTTTTAAAAGGATTAAATGTAAAGATCTTGATGAAGTACTTGTCACGTATTTCAACTAAAAGATTAAAAAAATGTGGAGTTTTTGTCATTTATAGGTTGTTATTGTGTAATGTTCCCCTGAACTGCAGCCGCCTGACTGATATCTTACGCAAGCAGCTGTGAATCAATACGTTTCCGGGAGGCAGCAGAGTTGTAACCGACTGTAAACATCAATACTTTATCTGTGAGGGCAGATCAGGCTGTTATTTATTTAGGTTTTTATTCTTAGTCTGAGTAAACACGTTGTTTGTGACGAGTGCATCTCCACGCCCTGACCGGTCGTCATGGCGACGGCTTGGCAGCCCCTCAGCAGGAAGTGATGCTGCATTTAACCACAGCACAGGGTTGCCATCAGGGAGTTTCCCTGACAACAAATCCAAAAAGCTCCATGTGGATGTCGGGTGACGAGCAGTAATCTATCCATCATCTGTCAATCACACTCGCTCTGAGCATCCGCACATCAGTGTGCTTTTTAAACCTTTTTTAATCAATTATTCTGACTTACTGGTGATATTTTAAAACAATTTCTAGGCTTTCTGTAAAAATCACCAACATTGTGAAGCTTTCTGATAAACCCTGACAAACACAAAGCTTTGATCAATGAATCAGCTGAATGGACCAATGTTTCTCACCCTCAACCGTTTTTATGATCCACAGATTTAACACACGCTTAACACACTTCCACTTCCGTTCAATCACAGAAAATCTCATTTTCAATCCGACATTTAACCCCCAATTATATAAAATCCAAAGAAACACCAAACTAAAATCAGGCTCAACATAAAAAGAAAATATTAAATAAATTAATAACAATAAATAAAGAAGTCTGTAAATAAAGGCACCGGAAGTATTCAGCAACAGAGCGGGAGACGTTTAAATCATCAACAAAACCGAAGAATAAATCAGGAGGTGGCCTAAAATAATTATTTCCACTGCATGGCTATAACAGCCAGCGTGGAGGAGTCAGGTGTTTTTATAGGTCTGCAGATACCTGCATGCTCACCTGACGAGGAGACCGAGGAGCCAGTCTACTTATTACTGATTATAATGAGTGTCCAGGACAACTCTTACAGAGGAGCGTTGCTCATGGGGATGAAATGCTGCCTTACACATATTTCTCAGAGCTGGGACACAAAAAGAAATCGATTCAGTCTGAATGAATCCAGCAGCCGTTCTGCTGAAGGACCGCCGACGTGTTTCCTGCTTTCTAAAGGACAAAAGGGACAAAAGAAAACTTTTAGACTTATAAGGAGGGTTTGTGTGCTTTTACACATTTTGATAATTGTGCCAAGAAAATCTAGAATGGTGACACCTCTAGACCTGATGTAGGCGGTCTGTAGGTCTGGACCTGGTGTAAAAACCAGTTCAAGTTTAGGAACTGGGACACGTCAGCTCTGGTTGTCTCCACCAGCCGCTGGTTGTGACTAACGGGGACATGCAGAACCAGTGAGTCTTAACCCAGAAACGGTGTGATGGTGTATCATGTGGGTCAGCTGTTTACTGTTTCCTCCTCTGATGCAGTGAAAGTGGTGATGAAACAGGAAGTTCGCTCGCCTGCTTGCCCTCCTTGACAGGAAATGAGCTCATACGGCCGTCATCCTGCCACTCATCAAAGAAACTACAAGGTAAGTGGACATGTTGGCGTCCCGCTCCTTCGCCTGCAGCCCTTCCTGCCCAGCCCGGACTCCTCTGTGCTCCTGTAATTAAAACCTGGACGTCTTTTCTCTGCACTGGGCCGACTTCTGCCAACCAGAAGGAAACTGATGGTGAAACTGGTTCTGCAGAGTCATTTCAGACAAACCTGCAGTTTGCTGAATCTCTGAGAGGATTTTAAAGTTCCGGCTCCTCCTCACATCAGGAGGACGCTGGTTTTCCAGCCAGCCGCCGCTCAGTCCTGCCAAAGCAGAGACGCAGATTATTTCCAAGCCGGGCGCTGATGCCAGCGATGAAAAAGAGCATCGTGCAGCCCTCAGAGACCAACACTAATCCCTCCGGGGGCATCATCAGACATGTGAAGTGCGTTTCGTGGTATCTCTGCAGAACCACAATGATTGGTTTTACATAGAGAAATAGCCAATGAGATGCAGATTCCCTTCAGTGTCCCTCTGATTTCACGCTACGCAGAGATGTCAGACACACAAAGACCAACAGAAGAGGCGGCCATCTTCCCCGCCGCCCTGAATGAGCAGAGCTGCAACCAACTCCTCCATCTTCACCATCCAGCCAACAAATGTCCCATTTAAATATGAACACAGGAAATATAGAGACGAAGTCACACAAATATTCAGCTTCTACCATCCAACATGCTTAAAGTTTAAACAGATGAATATTCATTTTATGTAAACTATAAACTTTATTTGTATATTTTATTTTAACACATATAATACTTGTGTACACTAATGTCTATTTAGAATTTTATTTAACTTTAAAATAATATATTTATATGTTCATTCTATAAAAATATAGCCGGGCTTTTTTTTTAATTCTTAAACGATTCATAGGTCAGATTTGGGGGGCATTCATACCAGGATAGTTCTGGGGACTATCGGGAAAAATTCCATTCGCACTTTATTCAAACGGACCAAACCACCTGGAGAACATCAGCTGTTTCTTAGGGGGCCACGTTTCCTGGAGCCACCGGGAAAGAAGAAGATGATCGGCTCGTTAACTGGCCAGGACTGAAGTAGACAATCAAGCAACAATAAATTTCTGCAGTCGTTTCTGGTTTAACCGTGATCCGGTTTTCACCAGAACCTGTCCAGTATGAGGCAGCCAGAACTCCACCATGTTGATCTATGTCACTTCCTGTCTGTGGACCGTTTCACACCGGAAGAAAACCAACCAGTGGAAGTGGACTGGGGCTGGTTTAAAGCAGCACCAGTAGGACTGGGTCCTTAAGTTACTCTAAAATGTTCAGGTACCAGGACTGGCCTGATGATGAAGGAACAACAAGAAAGATGGAGAACTGTTGATCAGGACCACTTTAGAAGATTACAACAAAGTCTGAGATGAAGACACAAGGACTGGATCTGGATCTGGGCTGGGACTCTGGATCAGGACTAAAGAACAAAGACCTGCAAACACACTTCTTCCTTATCAGCAGGTCAGAGTCGATCCTGCAGAAGAATTCCTTGTAAGAAGGAAGAAACAGAGCGAAATGATGGGATGCATTCCTGCAGACTGGACTGTGTGAGTGTGGCTAGAAGGAGCACACACACTGTGGTGACCGTTTTCACATGATAATGGACGCCTCGCCGTGTGAGGGTCCAGCAAGGGGGGGCAGACCGAGGGTTATTCGTGTTGCTGAGGGATAAACTCTTCACAGAAATCCTGCAAGGGAGGAAAGTCGACAGGAAAGTCACGACGCCACGACACAGCAGGACAGCAGCAAGGGAAGAAACATGGAAAACATCGTTCAGCTCCGTCTGAACCAGCTCCCGTCAGGAAAAACTAGCTCGTAGAAGAGCTCAGAGCCAGACAGCTCGTCAGCAATGTAAAGGGGCACCTTGAAACCATCTTGTACATCTTCTCAACGAGCCTCACATTCCCCATCGCCTGGAATGCTCTCATTCTCACGGGCCACTCCTCCACCTCCCATCCCCCCCACCGCCTCCACTCTGTTTGCCCCCACAACTTCCTCTCTCTTTTATTTTCTGCAGACCCTTTCATCAACACAGATCCTCCTCCTCCTCCTCGCTCTCAGAACAATGTCAGCTCTCCTCCAGCTCTGTTGGGCCACTGCCTGCAGCCTGAACCCCTGACAGAGAAACACTGAGGGAAAAAACACTTTTTAGACAAAGTTTGGTTTCACCTGATCATTCCTCGCTGTGGCTGTGGAGCTATTTCTGCAACATTTACAGCAGCTACAAACCAAAAAGACCGAGGACGCCTCTGGGTGTTCGCTTGTGTAGAGTTTAACTTCCAGTAAAGTCAGCCAGAGACACCTATGAGAGGTAAAAACCCAGAGGAAACTGAGAACTGCCATTGAGCTGAGTCCAAATATACTTTATTTATTCATGTTTGGTTATTTGTTCTGCAGTCAGATATCTGTGGTTGACGACAGCTGGGAAACCTAATCTGACCACTTGGCTGATTTTAAAGAGTTCAAGAGCAAATTTGATAAGAACACCACGGCACTCTGCTGCATGCATGACTTTCTGTAGAGTGCATCCAAAGAGCTGCTATCTGGAGACTTCTGGTTACCATGGTGACATCCTTCTAAGAAAAAAAAGGCCTTGACTCTTTTATCTTTGACATAAAGCCATAAACTTAGACAGCGATGAGAGAGGAGACTTCGGGTTAGTACGGTGCAGATGGGAACAGTCCGGCCTGGTCAGGCGAGCATTTCCATAGCAAGCCAGGCCCTCGCTACGTAGGCGGGGGGTTAGCCTGCAGGGGAGGGGGAAAGTCGTTTTTAGATTTTAGAACTGTTAATGAATAATAGCTCTCACTTCACTTCAAGCAAACCAAGTATAGGAAGTGGACTACAACGCACGGCGTTGTGGGTAAACACAACCATAACATGTAGGGAGAAATGTCTCGTGGTCCGATGTGGAAGAGCGCGATAAAAGTTCCCAAGATTTCTTTCATATTTAAGACATAGAGACGCATCAGATTATAATAGTAATCTGATTACTTCCAGGTATCTGATTTTGATGGTCATGTACACAGGCACTGTTGTCTCAAAACCAGATAGAACAGCGGCTTTCTGAAGCATAATCAGATTTTGCTGTCTACACATTGAGCCTGATTACATGTCAATCAAAATCAGAGATCTGGGTGTAATCAGATTACTGTAAAAATCTGATCTGACGCATCTACATACACTTATATACTTATATACACTTATATTCACAAGGTTGGTGTCTACATTTACTACTGTTATTGGGTTTATTTTGGATTATGTAGGATGTGGTGGCATCACTTCCTGTTATTTTCAAAACATCTGAACTTTTTTGAACATGGTCGAGGCCACGGTCTTAGTGCTAGCTGCTAATGTGACAGCCCACGGTCTTAGTGCTAGCTGCTAATGTGACAACCCACGGTATAAGCGCTAGCTGCTTATGTGACAACCCAAGGTCTTAGTGCTAGCTGCTAATTTGACAACCCACGGTCTTAGTGCTAGCTGCTAATAAGACAACCCTTGGTCTTAGCGCTAGCTGCTAATGTGACAACCCACGGTCTTAGTGCTAGCTGCTAATAAGACAACCCTTGGTCTTAGTGCTAGCTGCTAATGTGACAACCCTTGGTCTTAGCGTTAGCTGCTAATGTGACAACCCTTGGTCTTAGCGCTAGCTGCTAATGTGACAATCCACGGTCTTAGCGCTAGCTGCTAATGTGACAACCCTTGGTCTTAGCGCTAGCTGCTAATGTGACAACTCTCGGTCTTAGCGCTAGCTTCTAATGTGACGATCCTTGGTCTTAGCGCTAGCTGCTAATGTGACAACCCTTAGTCTTAGCGCTAGCTGCTAATGTGACAACCCACGGTCTTAGCGCTAGCTGCTAATGCAAGAGGTAATAAGATGCTAAATAGTTTAAAGGTTAATGTTTTACTTTCTTTATTCTCCAGCCTTCTGCTGCTGCACACCATTGCATTTTTGTTTGTGTTTTGCTCATGTGACTACATTGTTTCCATCTTTTTAATGGAAGACCTTAAAAATAACAGAAGCAACGCAGCTCTTTGCACATGTGCAGATGTAAAAAGGTGAAATAAATCAGATATATCATGAAGACAGAGTATTGGGGAGAAATCTCTGTCTGTTCATCCGATTTCTCATGGTCATCATCTTTGCGTGCAAATGGGCTCAGTGAGTGATTTCCTCTTGGACAGTCATTAGTATTGATTGTTTTTGCTTCAACTGAATCACAACAGTCTGCTTAGCGTGATAGTCCTGAACCGCATCCACCCTGTCGACGATCTTCAGATTGTTGGGAAGTTTAAGGAGATGGACTCTCAGAGGTGAAAACATTTAACTGCTGGCTTCTTGTCTGCTGCTGTGCCAGCTCAGATTTAACACATAAAACATTCCTGTTTTTATGTTTTGGTGATGTGAGCTGATCATCTTCCAGATCAGATGTGTTGTTGGATGGATTTGTTGGACAGTGCTCTCAAGATTTTTGCTTCAAATCTCTTTCCATATTTCCTGGAGGAGATCCGCCTCTGTGGCCTCATCAGAGGGATTTAATGTGTTAGGTGACCTACAGAAGATTCCTGTCACACCTGAACACCTGTTGGAAACCATCTCTGGGTTCAGTTCAGTCGGCCGGGCGGCCTTGTTAAGCTCCTGATGACACCTCCCTGCTCCACCGGACGCAGCGCTTCGTGTTGCTGTAAATAACTGATGGACGCAGTAAACTTTAAACACTGGAACTCGATAATCCTGCTGACGTGAGCCTTGTCCTCTGATGTCGCCACCCTCCTTTCCTCTGCCAGCGTTACATAACACAGATATGTTTATTATAAGCAAAGAGGGCTGGAAACATGACCTCCTGCTATCTGGCCCCGCTGTGGCAAACATGCACGTCAGAGTGTGCACGTCTCCTCCCCAGAGACGCTGCTGTGGATCACTTATAACATCCAGTCTGCCTGTTTATGATGAACGCTGTAACCACGGAGACCTGTTGTCTCTGCTACTCACTGACCTCACGCCCGGACCATCATCATCCTCCTCTTCCCTGATTACTGTGTACTCAACAGGACAATGAGTCAGCCACATCAGCGTGCACGCCCTCCATGACAGCATTGCTGCAGGTTTTCACCCAGGACTCAGAAAGCTGAGCAGTCCAGTCCCTCACACCAAGCTGAGGATTTTAAACCCAACATGATGAAGGAAGCTGTAGCAGGGCTGGTCTGAGCCTTTATGGGCCCTCGAGCACAGTTTGATTCAGAGGGCCCCCTAGACCACGTCACCACCACCGGTGCTTGATCCTTTCATACACTGTAAATGTAACACAGCCATTCATTTGCATTATTTGTGGTCATCTCACATCATACTGGTGCCAGTCCAGCTCTGGTTTTTAGCCTTATACATTTTTAATATGCAATGTGGCACACTGAATTTGTATTTAAAAGTGGGGAAAAATCAGCCAACCTGATATTTATAGTTTTGGTTTGGGCTTTGGTGCTGCTGAGCTCATGTATGGCTTGGGCCGGCTGTCAAACAGAGGCTTTGATTGGCTGCACGGCAAGTTAGAGCCAACCACGAGAAGGATTTTTACCGAGGTCCCACCCAGCTGCAATAACTCGACTAATAGGTGTGAATAAAGCAGGATAATCAATCATCTCCTTGGTGATGGAAACAATAAAAAAGAAGGATCAGACCGATGTCTGAAACTAAATAAAATAACCCAGTTTATCTAAAGATAGTTCCAAATCTAACAAGTGATTAAATCTGATTAACTGCTTCATTCTGGAGAGAAAACACAGATGAATAAATGCAGATTTAATCCTAAAACTGAAACAACATCTGTTCCCTTCAGTCCAACGGCAACACACTGAACAATGCTATGCTAGCAGCTAGAGCCCAGTTTTTAAAATACACGTATAAAATTATTTGTTTCTGTGAAAACTGGTCGAAATTTGTAAAAAAAATTCTCCAATTTGAGCAAATTGTTGTACTGTCTGACGTAGCTAACACGTTTCTCCCATGACTGATCACATGGTTGATCAGCTGTTTCTGCCGCTAAAGAAAAAACATGGCCGACACTCAGATATGAAGGTATGATCACCACAGCTGAGAACTTCTTTCCATGTTTCTGACCACAGCTTCTTTTTTACAGCGCCCCCTGCTGACCACACATACTGGTTTAATCACTACAAAGAAAATAAAACTTTTTTCTATAAAAGGAGACCGTTTAATTATTAATGATTAATTTACTTTAATAACGATGCATTTAATACCACTTGCAGTTAAACCCTTGATGCATGTTGTCACAAATTTAAAACAAATAACTTCTGGCCTTTATTTTCTTCCTTTTTCAATTTTTCATTTGTTTGCTTTTATTCACGCTCATGTATGTATTTATTTTTATATTGTCTTTGTTAGTTGTTCTTCATTTATTTAATATCTAACTGTATTTAGTCATTTTTTCAGCTTTTTCCTGTGTATTTATTTTGTGTTTATATAATTGTAAATCAATTTCGACATTAATAGGTTAAAGTTTATTCAGCCTGTCAGCACAAAAAAAGAAGAAAAAAAGAAACTAAACAAACCAACAACTATCCATTTAATCATTAAATTCATTATTAAAAAAAATAATTAACTTAATTCATGCTATTTTTCTCCTTGTTTTTGTCAAAATTATTATGCAAAATATTTTTAAATTATTTTTTCTACTATTTATAGCATTTTAATTAAAAATAAATAGAAATAAAGACGGTGAAGACCTAAACTTTAAGCCACACATTGACCACTTAGGAAATTAAAAATAATAAAAAAATAAATAAATAAAAATAAACTGCTGATGTTTTCTATTTTCATATAAATCCAGCCTGTAACTCTCTATCTCCTAGTTTTTAATGGTGGGTCCAAAAGTCTTCTTGGCCCCGGATACATTTTCCCTTTTTACGCCCCTGGGGGGATAAATACATGAGCTGCATGTTTAAATATTTTTACTCTGATAAATTCAGAAACATCTCAGAAAACCATGACAGCATCTTCTGAATGAACTTACCGCAGCTTTTATTTTAAACCTCTCTTGTCAAAGTACCCGGATGTTTAAAGAAGTTGTATGAAACGCGAAGCAGCATGAAGTGGAGTCTAAAGCATCACAGACAGAAGAGCCCCAGCCGCAGGTCTCCCAGCGCTCAAGACCACAATCAGAAAGTACCGATCCGAGGACTTACTTTGTATTTCATCCTGCTGCGTCTCTGTGCGAGTCCAGGAAAAGAAAGAAAAAGTGACAAATATCCGCTTTATGGCAACGAGGCGAAACGCATCCGAAGAAGCGCAGACGGTTAAGGATCCATCCGGAACCACAAACCCGGAGAAACACGCAGAGATCCGCCTGGTAGCCGCACCGCTGCTCTCTGCCTCGCTACGCCGGACTGCTGCTCACCACGGCGGGGCTCAGGCGCTCACACACGTACCCCACCGATGATTGGTCAGAGCAAACGTTCTAACTCCGCCCCTTCAGCCTTCCTTACAAACCTGACGTCATCGTCAGCACAAAAAATAAGAGAATAAAAGCTCAAAGAAACCATCTAAATTTATGGTTTATTTTAAATGATAAAAATATATTTTTTATTTCTAAATGAAAATGTTTTCCTGAATAAAAACAAACTTGTTCTGTTAAAAAGAAATTCATTCAAATTAATTATCAATTATTTATTTGATTATAAATAATTAAAAAAAAAAATGGAAATGGATGAAATTTTATTTAATCAATTTTAATAATTTGTTTATAATAAACAGGAAACATATTTTAAAGATTTAGAAACTAGAGAAAAAATATGTAACGATAATAATAACTGTTGTAATTATTGTAATAATTTAGTATTGACGACATATGAGGCTTCGTCATAATTTATGGGTCAAAATAGAGGTCTTTTAGTAAAATTATATTGTTATATTTCTTTTTATTATGAAAATGTGATAAATAATTTTGTTATCATGGATTGTTTATTACAGATTTACAATACAAAGCAGCAATCTTTTAGGCCAAAGTCCCGCAGGTTTTAGATGTTTACCTGCTGCAATACACCTGTCACATATTAATGGGTCATTAAAAAGATGGATGGTTGGGTGGATGAGTGGATGGACAAATGGGTGGATGGATGGATGAATGGGTGGATGGATAGATGGATGGATGGGTGGATGAGTGGGTGGATGAATAGATGGATGGATGGGTGGGTGGATGGATTGATGGATGGATGGATGGATGGATGGATGGATGGATGGATGGATGGATGGATGGATGGATGGATGGAT
>JBAFTC010000019.1:28202567-28214896 GCA_037177435.1 Melanotaenia nigrans
GCCATGTTGTTGTCTGGTGTTCTGTCGAAATGTTAGCTGCTAAAAGCTAGCAGCAGAGGCTTGTTGACAGTCACTTTCCCACGCTGTCAGTCCGCGGCTGACAGTAAAAAGCGAGGAACTCGCTGGTTAAAATTTTTAAAAAGTCCTTCTCCGCTGTTAAAAGGGAACTTAACGTTCAACTGGTAAAAGGTTAAAACAATATAAAACCAGTTAAAAACAAATAAAATATATATATATGCGTGTGTATATATATATATGTACTGTAGCTATGTATATGTATATATATGTCTATATATTCCAACTGTTATGGAAAAGCAGTATGCAACCTGAGCCAACAGCAAGTTCAGTCTTTCATTTTTAACTTCTAACCTAAAGACATTTAAATGAACCGAACTTTGAACTGGTTCATTTAAAGCATGAACATCACTTTGTTCTGGATGTAGAACAAAACACAACTAAGGTACCGATCTTATTAAACTGGCCTCGATCAATATCAACACCATCATTTTTATGGATATTTGGATCGATGTGCCAACTAATGTGAACCTTACTGGACACCATACTGACAGCTGGTTCATACTGGTTCCTTCTTTTGTCTCCATCGGCCCTGTTTGTCGGGTAAATGGCTGATCAGTGAACTGATAAATGATGGGATGTTCAGCTGTCAACACGCAGCAACAAAACAAATGGAGTGAGATGTCTACTGTGGATGGAGGCGACTGGATCTTTGCTGGGGGGTCGTCAGGCTCTGGAAGGTGATGATGAAGTCGACTCTCATGCTTGAGCTTTAAGCTGCTCGCCGCCTGCTTGGAGCAGTGATGAGGTCGGAGCTGAAGAGGTGACAGACAGCGTATTGACCCTCCACGCCGTGTCTGGTAGGTGTGTGAGCTTTAATCAGGCCACTCATGCCAGCATGCACTGTGGGGTGAAATAAGATGAGCCAAGATGGAGGCCATCACCGAGCTGCCGCTGGGATTTACAGACAGTAAAGATGAGGATTTATTCATAAATGACGTGTAATCATTCACATTCATGAGGACCAAAAAATTAGAAATAAATACAGAAATACAGAAATGGTTCAGTAAATTAAGTACTATCCTAATAAATTACACACACACACACACACAGACACACACACACACACACAAACACACACACAAAAGTTTTTCAAATGTGAGATAAATTGTGCCATTTTCAACCGTTTTATTTTAACTTATTATACCTGTTTATTTCATTTTTCACTTGTTTGAATCTTACTCTTTTATTTAAATGATCATTTATTTATTTACTTACTTTATTTTTAATTTTCAATATTATTACTAACTTTTATTCATTTATTTACACTGTTATTATTCATGGTCATATTTCTTTCCTCACTGTTCATCTGTGTATTTTTGCAGGGACATGTACATTAACGTTACTTCATATGTGCCAGAATCAGTTGTTTTCATCTGCGTCCCTGGACAAAGATCAAATATCACACTTATACAAACAACAATAAAGATTAAAGTATACACAAAATACTAGTGACAGTAGTGTACAGATGCATGGTTCCAGTAACATGGTTCTGGAAGATTCTCCAACCAGCAGATTAACTGGTAACAGGTGAGGGTGCCAGGCGTGGGTGTAAAAGCAGCATCCATAAAAGGTTTAGTTTTTCCACTTGAGGATAGGCTCTCTTTGCTCTCCACTTTGGGCCAAACTTCATCAATAGGTTCATCAAATGTTTCCAAACAGCAGATTGTAAAGAATTTTGTTTTTTCAGCATAAACAGAACAGAATGTTGGGGAAAGATTCAGGGAGTCTGGTGAACTCAGAGTGGAGGACAGAAACCACCACTGGATGGTAAGGACGACCAGTCCTCAGACATCGCTGCAGGAGATTTGAGCTGAATAATATTTAGCTGAAATGTTTTTGTTGCGCTTTTTTCCTCTAATGACCTAAAATGGTTAAAGTTTTTAAAATTTAAACATTTCTGAACCTGAATTACAAACTTTGTGTTGTTTGTCATAAAAAACAGACGGCCCAGCCCCCACCAGGAGGATGGAGGGGTGATGGTGGAACCACCCTCCTGCTGACGTGTTCTCTGGTTTGATTCCAGGAAGGATGGTGGTTTGTACTTTACGTGCAGCCTCTAACATTCCTGCTTGTTGTTGACAAAGCTTCAGACTGTGAAGAGCTCTACTCGTCCAGAAACTCTGATTTTATCTGCAGATTTCAGGAATGTAAAAAAAAAATCAGTCTGACAACCTAGAAGTTTTAGAAAGAAAAATATTATTTTTAACAGCAGAAATTATGACGTGTTCCACAGTGTCACAGATGTTGTCTCGGACATCTTCAACATCTCGCTCGTCCCCACGTACTTTAAACCCCCACCATCATCCCTGTCGTCCCCTCCTGTGTCCACGACTTCCATCCAGTAGGCCTCACTCCCATTGTTATGAGGTGCTTCGAACGGCTAGTGTTGACCCACAAAGTCTGTCCTCCCACCCTCCCTGGCCCCCTTCCAGTTGGCATATTGGTCCAACTGCTAGGTCCACCAGGCTGTCAGGATGCTGGGCTCTCTCCCTGCTCTGCCCCCTTCCCTGGACTCTGACGCTCCCCAACAACACCTGAATTTTTTACCCCCTGTGGAACAAGCACACAGCCACTTTAACCAGTTTAACCAGAAGCTAACTCAGTCTGCTGCTGCTTTATAACCATAAACATATAAACGCTGACTGTAGTCCTGTTTTATTTACTTAGTGATAGAACTTGTTCGTTTTGTTTCTTGGCTTATAATTTTTTATTTCATCACACCGAGGTTTGAGAGAGCCATCATTTCAGTTCTCTCTTGTACATGCTGCAGATGTGACAAGAAAGTTGACTTTGACTTTGATAAGCAGAAACAGGAAGTTTTAAAAGATGGCTTTCAGCTGCTTCTTGGAGATCTGCATGTACTCTGCAGTGGAAGGCCAAGCAGCTGAGCTACCAACAGGGTGAAATGTAGAGGAGATAAACTAACAGCCTGTATGATCATTAACATGTCGGAGCGAAACTCGCTGTGACTCAGGTTGGTGATATGTTTTTTTAAATGATAAAACATCCAAAGAGTTTCCCCGAGGTTCCTAACTCAGGCTTTAACAAATGAGCTGAGAGTCTCGTCTATGATAGGTAAAAATCTGTCAGCAGACAAAGACTTGAGTTTTCTCCTCATTAAGTTGAAGAAAACTGTCAGCTAAATATTTTCTGACAAGATGCAAGCCTCCTGAACAACCTGAAAAATCATAAGGGCTTAAAAGAAATCGTGATTAATCACACGCTTTTCTGTAATTAATCGTGATTAATCATGGTTAAAAAATCAAGAGATTTTGAGATTTATATGTTATTACTAAATTAACTAATATGAGTTTGACACCATTTTAAAGTCTTGCAATATTTTCTAGTATCAAAATAATGCTCTTAGTGTCTAAGTGTTAAATTTACAATCACTGCCCAGTAAAGGGTTAATTTTGAATCTAAGCACCTGAGCCAGATCTGAACCTTCATGAGGTTTGAATTAAAAATATAACTGAATGTCATCAGCATAGAAGTGATGATAAATGTTGTGAAAGAAGTTAAAGCATGCAGAGACCCTGGTAGGATGCCGTAAGAGAGGGACGAGGAGGCAGACCTGACTTCAGCAGCAGCTAAAGAAAATGCTCGTCCAGATAAATATGATGCAAACGACAATAATAAATCCTCTTTTTCCTGACACTAATTTCAGTTTCAGACACTCAGACTCGATTCTGTTTCTAATTTCATCTACAGACATGTCAGTCCAATCTCACGCTCTCCGTCTGTTTTTCAGATTTTCTGCTTCCATTTTTCCTTTAATCCAGTGTGTGCCAGTGTTGTGGGGTCGTGTGATGGATCCAGCACGATTTTGGTTCGGGGCTTCAAAACAAAGCATGGAGGGAAAAACATGGTGGTTTTGGCTTCGCTCTGCTGGTTATTTATGGAGAGGATCCATCCATCCTTTTGTGCTCTGCGGGTGGGGCAATGCGGGTGGGAATTCTGGGAAGTGAGGGATCTAAACCAGGCAGCAACCCCCCCCCCACATGTTGGTGGACAGCCTCTGGCTTTGGAAAACGCTGCAGACACAGCGATCAGGACTTTATGAGGAGCTCCTGACTTTCGCCTCCTCTGGTGGTGCTTTTACTCATCGTTTCCTGCCAGCTGACCTACTTTTAGCTTCTTTTTCTGCACTGTGCACTCTCCACTTTATTCATTCAGCACTCGTGTTCCCTCCGGTCTTACCTGTGTGTTAATGTTTTCTCAGCTTAATCCTACCAAAACAGAACTGAGACAAAGCCCAGTCCTCCCAAAAGGCCTCGGCCCATACAAGAGCGAGGAAGGAAAGTCAGTGATACAATGTGAGCGTTGCGTGCCGGGGTCTTTGTGTGCCTCTGGTATGGGTTGGTTTCCTGCATACCCTCCTGACTGAGATAAATGGCTGCAGTGTGGGTTGTTTCTTGATGAACTCATAGCAGGGTGTAGTCTGGCTGGTGCATTGCTCAAATCCAGAGCTACAAATCTAATTGTGGGTCTGGAGAAGAAGCCGTGACGGCTCAGATTGCTGTCAGGATGCGGCGCTCTGCCCGGGATCTGTGGCTGAACAGCAGAGCGAGCGCTGGTTCACGTCTGGGTTGGTGTTTGCTGCGTGGGTGGAGACATGATGAGACACTGTGAGATGAGGAGCATCTCTGCTGTTTAACATGTTTGCAGCGCAGCAAACACATGACATAAACCAGCTGTAGGAGTGTGTTTATAAACACATGTGCTCCACCCAGGCTAATGTAAGCTACAGATAGCATCATTTAGACGTGATGAACACACCTACAGATCAGCCACCCAGTTATATTTTACAAATCAGTCCCGTCTTAATGTTTTATACTTTAAAATTTTACCCTTTTAGATGATTAATATAATCCTAATTTCAAATAAGCTGTGTGTCTGTGGAAAATCTAAATAAAAACAGAATACAATGATCTCATCCAGCTATATTTTATTCCCAGTAGAAGATAAACATATCAGATGTTAAAACGAGACATTTTATTTCATGGAAAACATGAGCTAATTTAGAATCTGATGGGTGCAACACGTCTGGAAAAAGTAGTTCCAATTAATTTCCATGAAATGGTAAAATGTCTCCGTTTCAACATCTGAAATGTTGGAACTGTTCAGATATGTGTCAGTCAGCCTGATGTCAACAGTTTCTCTTTCTTTTCCTCCCGTCCTCCGATAATGTCCTCTTGGATTTCTTTGATGACTCAGCCATTGTGCTCATTCATGGCCGGTGTGTTGCTATCCAGTTGCTAGCATGTGATGCGGAGTTTAAAGTAAGACTCAGCTGTGATGCGCTGGGAACGGACGAAAGTTGCTAAGCGTGGTTTCTAATCCTCGGGACGCTGCAGGGCAATGAACAAAACATAAATGTCACTGGAGGTTGGAAAGTTACGTAGAGCTACTTTAACGCCAACACGTCTGATTTCTTCAGATTTGTTGTTGTACTGACCAGAAAAATTATTCACTGCAGGCGTAGAGAAGGAAGACCTCACCTTGACTCATTTCCTAACGCCACCACGATCATGTTCAGATTCCCTGAGAAACTAAAAATTTCCTTCTCAACAACAGTTGATGAGCTGTTTTCCAAAGCTTGTTTTGGCGCTGGTGGAATATTCAGTCTTCAAAGTACAATGCTGGGATTGTTGGCACACAGTGATGAATGTGATGTTCCCCAGAGGAAACCTCAACACAAATCAAGTCCTCAGGACAGACAAGCTTTATATTTAGAGCGAAGGGGTTGAGGACCTCCAGAATGAGTACATCACCCAGAAGTCTTCCATTTAAACTACATCTGACTCTCTTCCTCAAACAAACTTCAGCCCAAACACAGCCAGACATGTGGTCTGGAATTATATCCAGTTTCCGCTCTCAGCTATCCGGAGTGGTTTCATCTCAGTTCCCCCTCCTCCTGCAGTCAGAGTTAATCTGAATGGCAGGCACACAGTAGTTACAGCGAGTCCTTCACTTTTCATAGCAGCACGTTTAACAGTCCAGCTCTACGAAACCCTGCCTTGTGCTGCAAAGCACACACATTTGTGCCTTTTCCTTTAGTTGTTTACACAGTTCAGATTTGTTTCATTTCTCTGTAGTTTTCTGTTTTTAGATTTAAAGATGCAAGAATTTAGTTTATTTCTATCTCTGAGGCGACGGACAAGCCAGCGCATACTGATCACATGTCAGATTTAAGGTTGCACCACATCAACCAATCAACAAATCACATGACAACGTGACACGTTTGGTTGCTGAGGAAGAGGAGGAAGTTGTAGGAGTGACCAAAATGCAGCAAAAGCTGAGATGAGTGCTGCCTCCTGGTGGACAGGAGGACTAACACACCCCGGACATGTCAGACCTGAGCTGTCCTCCCTACGGAAGCTGAGCAAGGCCATGATTGATTATTATTCTTTTTTCACTTAATAATTTAATTTTCTTATCTCGTGATTTTGAGGACTGTTTTCTTAATATAATAGGATAATTAATGTCGTCATCTCCATAACAGGACGTTTGTTTCTGTATTTATATATTTTTCTTTTTAAAGAGTCGGCTCAACATGGCTCTTCATTTAGCTTCACTCTTCTACTTTATTCTAATTTTGCAATTATGAGGTTTGTTTGTTGGTAAGCATTTGTTTGTGTGTGTTATTTTGTTACAAAAGCCATATTTTTGTGCATTTTTCATCAGAAAATATCATTATGTTTAATATTTTAATCAAACCTTTAAAGAAACAACTGAAGACAGAACCACACAAGTAAATAAAGATAAAGTCTGAACAGTGTTACTCTTTAAATAAGCTAATTTCTAATGAAATTCTGGCTTCCAGCTCTGTGGACCTGGTCTGTACCAGTAGACTCCCTGTCCTCTAAAGGCCCATTTCTGCTTCTGCTCCCTAAACATAGCAATGTTTTGAAATGTTGTCACACGTCGCTGTCCTCATACTCCCATGCGTGTTTTACGTTGCCATGTTTAGTCAGTTCCTCCACTAGGGGGCAGTGCTGAGTCCAGAGTTCGCTCCTGCGAGGCGACGTCAGTTTCAGACACCATTTAGTGGCGGTAACGCGGTGCTATGACGTTGTTTCCAACCGCCCAACACGCCCTAAACACTCACTTACAGTCTTTATTCATAAGCTCGCACAATTTCTACAATTGTTCTCGTCTTCATTCTTCTTCTGCTTTTTTGTTCCTGTCCTGATCCTCTTCTTCTTCTCTTGTTTGTTTCTGTCGCTGGTGATGTCAGCTATTCTGCTCAGCACTGCCCCCACGATTTCCAGTGGTGTTGGTCCGTCTTCTGCGTCAAGGGACGGATAGCTAAGCTTCCTGAAAACGGACCAGATTACGTACGCAGAGACGGACGAAACTGTCCGTCCGTCTGCGTTGAGATAAATGGACTTTAAGAGGCCCGTCTTTCTTTACACAGTGGTATAATTCTCGGCTTTCCTTGTATGTAGTTGACTGCCTGCTGTGTCCATCAAAATGAAGCCCCGCCCTCTCTGAAGATTCGCCTCTTTTAGACAGAAATCGGTTCTTCTCGTTCATACACAGCATCTGCTCTCAGAGACTCGTCACTATGGTTCAGCAAACATGTGAAGGATCTAGCACAGGTCACAATTCCTGCAGCAGTTAGACTGGAAACCAGCACTTCTCCCAGTAGACCACAAACACACTGGGTCACCGAAACCCTCCAACTTGAAATGTTGTTTAAAAAAAGGCCCTTTCCTGTTATTATTTTTCTTTTTTAATGTTTATTTAAACTTTATGTTACCAGGAAAATGGACCAGGACTCATTGAGATTAAAAAATCTCTTTAAATCGAGTTTCCTGATGATTTGCACAGAAAGGATTAAAATTCGTCCTGTTTTCATGAGCTACAGGGAGACTGTGTGGGAATATTAAAATCCCAGGATTTCTCTTTAATGCCTGATGAAGGTGTGCAACAGGAATTTAATGAAATGTTTATCATGTTTCTGGAAGTGCATCTCCACGCCGTGCTGTCACATCCTCTTTGTGTGCAAACATTTTCAATCACCCAAAAACACCAAAAGCCTTTAACAGTCATGAAAATTTGTCTGATTTCTTCCTGAGAATTTAAAGCTGAGCGTGATGGAAGCAGCTTTCACCTCCTCATGTTGATGCTGGGCTGAAATTCATCAGAAGCTGAGACAAAAGCCTCTGAGCACATGAAAAATTCATCGGGAAAGAATGCAGCCGAGGTTTCAGGCCCGACTTCACCGTCCGTTTGTTTTTACTGTGGAGTTCATGATGTTTATATCTGTGCTCGTCTGGCTCGGAGGAGCAGAGTTATGTTCCTCACCGTAAATCACTTCTTCTTCCAGCCCTGCTTGGAGCTGCAGGAGCTTTGGATGCTGGAATATGTTGCTTTTTCCACATGAAATATGATCTTTTTGGAAGCGTGTGTTCCCCTGCTCCTTCAGTCGTTTTTCTGGATGAAAAAGTTATTTCCTGCCTGAAAAGTCACAATGAGCAAGACAAACTGCCAACCTTTTGTCTCTGAGCTGCACACGTCTGCTTTTTATCTCTGCTGGTGAATCTGCTGGGAAACAACCAGACAGATTTTCCTGTTTAGCTGAAAATATGGATTTCTCATCCACCTCCACCTTCACCACCACCTGGGGCTAAACCATTTCCACCGGAGCTGGTCCCCGAGAGGACGGCTGGAATGAAAACAGGGCAGGATACCAGCTCTGCCCACCGCTGCAGGGGATGCAGCTCCGATCCCGGCCCGATACAACCCTCCAGCACGCCTCCGCCCCTCCACCACCACCATCACTAAGCCCTCATTTCATCAGTAGTAAACTCACTGCGAGGCAACGCTGGGCTTCCAGGAGGGTGAGGTCTGCTTGTGAACGAGCAGGCATCTTCAGGTCATGCTAACAGAGCCTCTGGAGGGTTCAGAAGAATAAATTCTATATTTACTTCATCTGGGTTTTATTCTAATATAAAACCAATTCTGTGAGGACGCATTAAAAATGTGTTTCTGAAGCTGAGAGGAGCTGCCTCCTCAGGCTGAAGCATCTGATTAAAATAACTGCATGGATATTTATACAGTCATGAAGCCGCTCTGCCGTTTAAAAATAAATATACTGGTGTTTGTTTTGTTTTCATTATCAACTAAATAAAACATTCATCCCCAGAATTCACCGTCTATGTCTTCAACTTCACCGGCTGTTAGAACAAATCTAATCAGCCAATCACATGGCAGCAACTCAAGGGGCCTCATTCACCAAAAAACAAATTTCTTCTTAACAGTGGTGGGCGAATAAATCCAAATACCAGTAATATCAGTTTGTACCGACATCGATCGATGCCAGTGTGGTAACATCGGTGCTTCATGTAAGGCTTGACAGAATCTCCATAAACAACCTGGTTTGTGGTGGATTCGGGTCACAGCTGAACCTTTAAGTCTTCCTGAGTGGCGACTGGCCACGCCCCTCTCTGGCCACGCCCCTCTCTGACCACGCCCCTCCCTGGCTGGCGCCCGCTCTGTGATTTCTGAGGGTGGGCTCAGCGAGCCGGGGGGGGGTGGGGTGGGGTGGGGGGCAGGTCAGTGACGGGTTATCTCCCTTCATGAGGTCACAAAGGGAAAGATCTCAAACTCACCCGTTTGAGCACACATTCGCTAAAAAGTGGAGCAAGAAAGAGAGAGGGGAGACAGAATTTTCTCCTTTTTGGGTATCATACAGGCTATGAGGACACACATGACAGGAAGTGAATTTTGCAAAATATGGGAGCCTTAACATTTATTCTACCGTTCACCACCTTCCTCTTCTAGCACCACAAGGTCCTGATGCGTTCAGGGGTCCAGGCTGCAGGCTGATGTCCAGGTTCAAGTGTGATTGATGACCTGTTTGTACTTAAAACTGCTTTTATATGATCTGAATCTCACTGGGATTATTTATAACCAAGTTATCACTTCATAAAAACGAGGACAAACAGGTTTCAGTGCACGTCTTTATCATTTTTTTAATTTATTCTTTTGGTATTATGTTTATTTTCCTTGTCTCTGCACACGGTTCTTCGGTCTCGTGACCTTTTATGGGCATTTTCAGGTTTCTCTGCAGCTTATAGATAGCTGAGCCGTCCTTCCACCCCCACTGGTAGCAGACGTCCCGTAGGTGGGATGCGACAAATAAATCTATATTTTATTCTCCCCTCCAACATGAGAGGTGAATGATGTATAGCATTCCAGGCTAGATTGAGTAAACGCTCACCAGATGCATTCTGTCCAGATGCAGACGATGCTGCTCTTACATCAGCAAGGCTCCAGTGAAATATTTGCTCACGTCTTTTATTCACCAGTTTTAGGTGAAAACTGACAGATTTTTAGGCTTAACCTGTGGAGAGATTATATCTTTCTTTTTGGACCAAACAACTTTGTGATCATTTGGACCAAATTTGAGCCACACATGTTTTCTATCTGGGACGACGTGGACTGGTTACAGCTTATGGGCGAAAATCCGATTAAAGTTTTCACTGAAAAGCTGATGTCTCTATTTTGACTCTGTGTTTTAGCTGCTTTTTCTAAGTTTTTTAAGTTTTTCTAAGTGAAAAGTGATTGACAGGTGATAGTAGGATGTAGTAGATCTTTTTTATTATATGTTTATTTTAACAAATAGGTGCACCCCCGTTAGAGAACCACTGATGCACCTGTGAGGAGCTGCTTAAGTTAAACCTCTTGGCTTCCTGAGCATTGTCCTGATTTGTGCCTGACATTTTCTCTGATTTGTTCTTTTCAACATGAAAACAAACGTGTGATTTACTGAAATCAGGCGGCACTTGCTCACATGACCTCCTGACCTCGGGCCTGTTCGGGCCGGCTGGACGAGTCCCCGTCAGGTTATGCTGCTGGTGTGCTGGACACTCTGGAACAACAGCAGCTTTATCTGAGCTTCCTTCTCTCAGCTGATGCTCGGATGCATCAGCTTGTTACACCAACAAACCCACGGAGCCGATCCGAGGCGCTTCCATGCATCACCGTCACACAGAGCTGGATCCGTGTGTCACTTGGGACGCTACAGTCCCGCTGTGAAATGACCTGGTTTTGTTCAGAGATAATGTGACTGCAGTTCATCGGCTGCTGGCCTACATCGTCTGCTTTTAGGACAAAACAACACAGACAAGGACTACACCTCCTACGAGTCCTCTTCACTCCTCTGCCTTCTGATGTTTCTGTGCAGCCAGATTTCACCCTGCCGGCCTTCCTGACACCAGCTGTTTGTTCTCCTCTGACAGGCTGATCGGCCTTTAGAGTCCATGGAAGGACTTCAGACAGACATGAAGGCTAAATGATTTAAATTCCCATAAAAACTGCCAAAATTTAATTAGTAATTTTTTTAAATGCCTATTTAATTACACAGTGTTAAAAAAGTACAACTTATAGTCTAGAAAATATGGTACATAACAAAAAGAAAAAAATTAATAAAAAGAAAAAAATGTCTACGTGTTTAAATGGTTAATAAGAAACTATCTTTGGAGCCACGTCTCTAGAACGAAGCGTGTGAACGTTGGTGATGTGTGGGTCGGGTTTTTACGACACTCGGCTCCCGCATATATAAAATAATCATGCCCACCCCGACCCCCCGCACAACCAAACCAATTTCCACAACCCGCCCGCTGTTACAGAATACACACTAAATAAGCACCGGATGGCTGATTTTATTCAGCCGGGAAAATGTGCTTGAGATCAGACTGGAACTGGCAACAGGAAATGACTTGAGATGGCGGGTTACACACATCGAACCGGCGTATTCATGACCCGCCCCGCCCATCAGCGAAAATTTCTAGCCCCGCCCATCAGTAAAAATTTCTAGCCCCGCCCATCAGTAAAAATTTCTAGACCCGCCCATCAGTAAATATTTCTAGACACGCCCATCAGTAGTTGAAGCAGGTAATTTTGTAGCGTCGTTTCAGTGGCGACGGTTTAAAGGAAATGTCTGACTCTTTTGAAGATTTGTAGAGATGGGATTCATGGCTTTTTAAAGGGAGCCGGATCTTGAGGAGACATTATTTTCAAAGAGCCATTCGAAAGACTGGCTTGTTCTTACAATATCTTACAAAATTTCACAAGATATAAGAATGACAAACAATCAAAATATGTACCTATATAAAATTTACTATACAAGATTAAAATAATTATAGGAAAAATATAGATCAAGGCTACTCAATTCGGTCCTACGAGGGCCGCAATCCAGCAGGTTTTCCATGTATCCCTGCACCAACACACCTGAGTCA
>JBAFTC010000019.1:28273349-28285546 GCA_037177435.1 Melanotaenia nigrans
CACAGCAATCAGACTGTATAATGCTGCTTTACAATCTACTGCATCACCGGAACACACACTCACATGACAGTATGACCAACAGCTAATTATGCACTTTTATTTTAATGTGTGTATCATGTTTCTTTCATTTAATTGTATTTTATTTAACCTGTTTTATCTCTTTTTGAGTTGCTGTAACAGGGAACTTTCCCCATGTGGGATTAATAAAGATTATCTTATCTAATCGTACATGCACAGACATCTGTGTATTGGAGAGAAATTAACGTGTGTAAATGAGCTTGTTTACATGCACAACAAAAATTTGATTATTACCTGATTTCTGGAGTTATCAGAAAATTCAGGTGGTCATGTAGACAGCTAAATCTGATATAATTTATCAGATACATGCCCTTATCTGATTGAAAAATCAGACTATCAATCAGATTCCCCAATACTTTGATCTCTGCATGCATGTAAACGTACATCTGATTTAATATTTTTACACCTGCGCATGTGTAAAAAGCTACAGTTAATGCTAAGACCACATGCTGCTAACAACAGCTAACCCTAACACCATGGGCTCCACCATGTTCAACAAACACAGACTGTTTTGGAGGAGAAAAAAAAACAGGAAGTGACATCACCACACATGTACCTACTCCAACATAAATCTGATAATGGACCGGTAAATGTAGGAAACAGTTTTTAGAAAATGGTATTTCAGACATGCATGTAGACTCTTCAGATCAGATTATTACAGTAATCTGATTACTACCAGATATCTGATTTTGTGGCCCGTGTAAACAAGGTCCACAGTTATCTGTAAAAAAAATCTGTATCAATCTAAATCGGTTCAGGATATTGGTGGTACCAGCTCTAGTTTCTGTGTGTGTGTTTACTGTGTGTTTGCATCCTCAGGCGCGGCGGTGGCGGGCGTTTACCGGGTGGCCGGTAAGGACATGGCTCCGCTGGAGGCGCTAGTGCTCGGCGTGGGCCAGACCACCCTCTCTGTCATCATCTCCTTCTCTCGCATCCTGGCTACGCTGTGAGGAAGACCCCTGACAGGATGAAGGACGGACGATGGCACAGCAGCAGAGACTGGAAGCTGCTTTGTTGGAGGAAGAGGAGGAAGAGGAGGAAGAGGAGCTGGGAGGCTGGACGAGACTTGGACCAGTCTTTGTGTCTTCTTTGTGCCAAAATCCTTTTCTGGGACGTCCTGAGGCTCCTGCAGCTGCAGACTCTTAAGGTTTCTGTGGAAACAGAGACAAGATGAGGATGTGATAAAATCGGCGGTGGGTTTCCAGGAGCGATGAGCCTTCAGAAAAACATTCCTCATCCTCATCGTCTCTTTCAGGAAGCAGCTTCAGAGCCGCACCGTCCGGCTCATGAGCAGCAAGAAGCTCTGAATTCTGCATCTTGTGAACATTGGTGGTGCCATAAAACCAGCATCAGGAGTTCTGGTTGGATCAGCTTCCAGATCAGCTCCACCTTCTTCCTGATCTGCATCTGGAGTCATGGAGACGAATGCCACAGAGTCGGACCATGGGCCCATGTTGGCTCAGGAGTCCTCGATAGAAACGCCCAACACACCAGAGGCGCTCCGGATGCTAAGAGACGTTCACAGCGACCCGAACCAACCCTGAACCACCACCTGGTCGAGTCTGAGCTGGAGTCAGGAGACGGTTACCATATCTTAGCTTGAAGACTGAAAGCGCAAAACTCTTTTAGTCCAAAATCAGAATTTGACTGGTTTCCTTTGCACATCTACAAACACCCAGAGACAGAAAAGTAATGAAGGTTCCGGATCAGGTCAGATTTTCACGTCATTCACTCATCATACCACGTAGATCCATCAAAACACATCAACTACCAATAGGTTTAACTGGATCTAAAATTCCTCAAAAACCAGGTTAGAACCAAAACCTTAAACCCAGCAGGAACAAAAAATCTCATTTCAATTAATCAGTTTTAGTTTTTCCATTTTTAATCAGATCCGTAAAATATTGACTGGATTTAAACAAGAGACAGGAAGTCAGACTCGTCATCCAATCAGATGAGGACATCTGGTGGAAACAGGAAGTTCTACGTTGCTCCTTCCTGCAACTCCTCCAGAGTCCCATTACAGAGTCCCAATCCAGAGTTCTGTTCCAGAGTTCTGTTCCAGAGTCCTGATCCAAAGTCCCGTTCCAGAGTCCCATTCCAGAGTCCTATTCCACAATCTAGATCCAGAGTCCGGATAGTCCTCACGTCGTTGTCTTCTCCAGCTTTCTGAAGGTCTTAAAGTCTCTAAAAGTTTTTCTGCTTTTTACCTCATTTCTAGTCCAGTACTGGTACCAGACCAGTTTCAGAGGACCTTAACTCAGGAAAAGGGTCCAAACTGAAGGGATGAACCAGAGTTGTGTCGACACATAAACAACTTAGCAAAGAACCAGTTTAAACTGGATCTTTGTCATCTGTTCCCATTTCTTTAGTTTTATCTGTAAAACCAGCAAAGATCACACAGAAAACAGCATGGGGGTTCCCAAAGACCTGAACCAGGACCTGAGAGATGCATCTGGACCTACTGTTGGACGAAGCCTCATCAGAAATGGTCTCCATGGAAACGTGGCTCCATGGAAAATCTTTATTTAAAAGTATTTTTTATACAAAAAAATGCAACAAAAAGTGTTTTACATTAAAATCATAATGAATAAAATCCGTCTTTACCAAGTCCCCCGTCAAGTCCCCCAGACCACAAAACTACCAGTCAAGCGTAAACACCACTTATTCACACACACACATATAAACACACAACGTACATAAATTGATGTCCTAACCCTCACCAACTGCGCCGAGGAAACTAAAACACTGGAAGTTTCAATAAGCTAAACTAAAAAGAGTAAAAACAAAATGCAAGAAAATAAAATTAAGATGCAATAAATAAAATAAAATTAAAAAAGCAGCGATAGTCTAGAAAGATTAAAAAGCTTGACTAAAAATGCCCGACGCTTCCACCACCAGTCTGCACAGAGAGCAGAAAGGCAGAAACATCCACAGAGCTTTAGAAAGTCTTTCAAGGATCCTGGAGAAGCATTCCTGGAGACTATGATGAGCACTGGTGGGAACTAGTTTAGATATTAGTCATTAATCCTGTGTCTCTGTGATGGACTGGCAACCAGTCCAGGTGAGCCTGGATCGGCTCCAGCGTCCCTGCGTCCCTGAACTGGACGAAGCGGTACATAAAATGAATGAATAAAAGTATTAATAGAAAACACTGAACACGTCTGCTGGACCAGAAAAACTTAAAGAAATGACAGAAAGCTTCTCTACGAGGGTTCAGACTTTAAGCTCCTTAGAACTGGACCAACTCTGGTTCTGACTCGGATACTGATTTTAAATTTATGATTAGTGTTATGTTAGTATCTTATATCCCGTTTCCATGGAGATGTCTGGGGACCGGATCAGAACTTTCTTCTCTAACCTGCAGACAGATGAGCTGTTTCTGGTTACAGACTCCACGTCGAGCTGATAAGTCTCCCGACCCCAGACTCGTACCATCCCGCTGGTCTCCTCCTCCAGCGCTGAACCAATGAAGAAAAAGCACTGAGGCCTCAGGTCTCAGGCCTGATCCAGGATCAATTCCTACAGCTTGGGTTGGAGGAACGGTGTGTTTTCTATACAAACTGTGAGTCCTCATCATCATCCCTCCTCCCCCTCCTCTTCTTCATGGTTGCATTAACCAGCCTGTGTTCTTTACGTTGCACTGAACTGAGCCTGCCTTGTTTCTGGTGGAGACTGAAGAATGTTCTAGAAGCTACTGCAGACGTCCTCGGGTTTTCCCATAATTCTTGCCGACAGGTGATGCGGGGTCAGAGGTTGAAATGCCAAAGTTCACATTCTAGCTTTATCCATCCTCTTTCTCTGGTTTTTGTCGACATGTCTGCCAGCGTAGATGGAACATTTGCACTTTGACCGTCCAGACTGGGATGGATCTGATAAGATGTTTGTTCAGAGGCCTCGTGGCTTCACCTGCAGTACCAGCTCAGCACACCGGGGGGCGGTGTTGCTCTGCACACATCTGTATGTTTTAGCCTTTAGGGAGCAAATGTGATGACTCGCCTGCCGTCAGGGCGATGAACCCTGCATGTCTGTGTGTGTGCATGTTTGTGGCGACGGGACGTTCTTTAAACGGGCCAGAACTGGACTGGGTCTGTACATCCTCAGCTGTACATAGCAGCCATGATGAAGAAAGGGACGTATCTGTGGTGTATCTGGAGCGACGTGACCATGTACGGACAATCCAACCAGACACAAAGTGTTTATAATGTAAAATATGTTCTTTTTTAATTTTATACCAACCAGACTGCTAATATTTATAACTACTGTCTATTTATGAACAAACCCTGTACTGTACAAACTCTACAGCCAGTTGAAATAAAACCTTTTGCAGTATCAACGCTCAGGCGTGATTCACTCCTCTCCTTTATCTTGGATCCTCAGAGAAGGCCACAAAACGTCTGGTTTTAGGGTTTCTGTGAAATGATCCAAAGTGTCTCTGTTTCAGAAACAATAAAAGCTGCAGCAATTCTCCAAATCAGGGTTGTCAAACGTATGGCTTGGGGGCCAAAAGAAGCCCGCCAGAGAGTCCCATCTGGCCTGTGGGATGAAATTAGGTAAATGTGAAAATAAGATATTAACTGTAATATTAAAAATATATATTCTAATAAAAGTAACTAATCTCTGTTTCCAGGTGAGTTTCATGTTTTGTTTAAATAGAAAACATTTCCAAGCCAGGAGGAGAACTTGTTCTATGTTTTCTATCTTTCTGACTTCATAGATGTGACTTCAGTTTAAATGTGTCAGGATTACTACACACATGTGGAAATGTACACGTATGTACATTTAAAAGATTTGGCAGAGCTGGAAACGTTGCTAAAATGGGAGATTTCCAGACAGCTGACAGGTTGTGGTAGACCAGAGCTGCAGGACTGATTACAGACACCTGCTCAGCACACCTGCAGAGGATGATGGATGGATTGCTGAACAGCGTTTGTTTGTCCTGCATGACGCAGGATTTTAACTGCTCAGCTTTTGTAATCAGAGCTTTTATGTTGGATGAGATTATTTAAAAATGAGAACGAGGTGTTCAGGGTCCTGCTGCTTGCAGGAAGCTGATGTTGACGGCTGAGCGAGATGAAGCCGGACGGAGAAGCAGCATCTCGACCAAACTATCAATGAAGATAACTTCCTGCTGCTGGTGAGTGTCTACTTCCGTTAGACACGCTGCTACAGCCAGGAAGGCTGGATGATTCACTATCTTTGAACGTGTTGGATTATTTTAATTAACTTTTATTCTGTGGTGGAAGGAGTGAGGTGGAGCAGTCAGGAAGAAGAAAGAGGGGAAAGCATCAGGAGCTGAGCTGCGCTGAACTCTATAAAGGTGCTTTTTTTACTTCAAATGTAAAGTTCCCAGTAAAACAACTTTAGATATTAGAGCAAACATTAGATGGAACTTTGTTTGTCGTGTGTTAGCTCTAACATGCCACCGTATTAGCACGCATGCATCTGGACATTTAGGCCTTGTTGACACGATGTTTCCACACAAAACGTAGTCCTTTACCTATTTGAAAAATAAATACAGTTGAATGAAAACATCTCCACGCAGGGAAAACACACATCGGACCATAAACGATGTGGTCTGCAGGATTGTTGGGGGTGGCTGTGGTTTGAGGGCCTCGCACTGCAGCACTAAAAGCTGTTCAGGTAAAACATCACCATAAACAACAAAGGCTGGAGAAGAAAGACAAACAAGGAAAACAAATAAGGAGGGGCATCTGACTGCTTTTCACATTGGTGATTAAGTGTATTTAAAACCGACGACTGAGCCGCTGCAGGGAAATACTCCCATGTCATAACAAAACCGTTTTTTTTATTTACTTGGTTCTCTTTGGACAGGTGAGATCATCTGGAAGCACGTTGGTTAGACTGGTACCATAACAGAAGTCTGCAAAGGTTGTTTTTAATTGCATTTTATTATGTAAAGCATTTTCACGTCCACGTGAAGAACATTCCTCCCTCAGGGTTTCTCTCAGATGCTCGTTCAGATCTGAGTGGGATGATTCAACTCTGCGAGGTGGGGGTGGAATTTAATCAGCATTCATGTGGACTGAAAAGCACAAAGGTCTGCAGTCGTTATCTGGCTGTTTTTTGTTATTTTGTTCTTTAACTCTGGCCACCAGGGCCTGGGACTGCAGCTTAAACTGCTTTTCTAAGAGACTGAGGCTGAGCCGAGCTGATAAGAGGTCAGCGGCCGCTACCGAGCAGGAAGTGTTGCATAAGAGGCCGGAGAATGTGGTGGTAGTATTCCTGTTTGATGGATGTTCAGTAAATAAAAGAGGTTAACGCTCCTCGCTGAACATAAATCAAAGCTGCAGCCATGTGTTCCTGTGTCCCTTCCACTGCTGAGTCCTGAGTCTCCATCATTTCTTTATATATAGTTTAAAAAAACAGAAGAAAACAAGTAAACAAATCCATTTTATTTATTTTAATGCTTAAATTAATACAGGTGAAATAAAAAAAAAATCGCACAGAACTTAATTAGCAAAACTTAATAATTCAACTTTAAAAAGGGAAACTAATATACAGACTCCTTACCTGCACAGTGAGATGTTTAAAGCATTTATTTGTTATAACTTTGATGATTATGACTTACAGATTCAGACAACTGGACTATAGTGAAAAGGTTCAGTGTTGGAGCCACTCTAACCAGCTATCAATCCAAACCTGAGCATCTAGATGGTCTCAGTCTGTTCCAGTAGAGTCCAGCATCATGGGGAAGGCTGCTGACCTGACAGCTGGGTAGAAACCATCACCGACTCCACCAGGAGGAAAAGCCTCAGCAGGCGGCTGCAGAAGAAGCTGGATGATCAAAGTGCTGCATCAACGCTCATCAAGGAGAAGCTGAGAGGAAGGAGAAGCTTCACCAGGACTGGACTGAGGCTGGACTTAGAGCTTCCAGAGCCACCACACAGACGGATCCTGGACTTCACATGTCCTATCTCTCTAGTCCAGCCTGAACTAAAGACCTGGACTACAGAAGAAATTATCCGGTCTGCTAAACAGTGGTCCAATGGGTCTTTTCTGATGAGCAAATTCGGCATCTCATGTGGAAATCCAGGTCCCAGAGTCTGGAGGATGACTGGAGACACAACTATCCAAGACTGTTAAAGAGCAGCGTGAAGTTTCCACAGTGGGTGGTCACCTGGTGCTGGTCCACTGGGTTTTATTAAGTCCAGAGTCCACGAAGCGTCTACCAGGAGGTTGTAGAGCTCTTCATGCTTCCTTTGTGGAGATGCTGACTTTATTTTACAGCTGGACTCGGCATCCTGCCCACACTGCCACAAGAACCAGAACCTAGCTCAAGGACTAAGGAATACTGGGCTGGACTGGCCAGCAGACTCTCCAGACCTGGACCCTGTAGAAACTCTATGGAGCATTGCCAAGAGGAAGAGGGGCCACATGAGACGGAGCGATGCTGGAGAGCTGAAGGCCGCTATGATGCGTCCTGGTCTTCATTCCACCCAGCAGGACCCCAGGCTGGTAACATCCAGGCCGCAAGGAGACAGGAGTCCATGCAGAAGGACTCAGACCAAGAACTGGGTTCATATGCAGGACTAGACTCTTCACATGGTCACATTTCTGTTTCATGTCTTATTCTAATTTTCTGAAACTATGATTTTTGGCTTTTCATCAGTTGTAAGTTATAATCATCAAAATTAGAACAAAACTCATCTCACGTCGTATGTAACCAGTCTATGTGTTACTTTAAGGTGAATTACTGAAATAAATTAAATTTTGCTTGATATTCTGGGGTTATTTCAGATTCACCGCCGTGAGTGTTTTACATGTCAGCATTTCAGTCATTTATGGAAAATTAGTCTATGATGAGGTTTGGAGCTTCACAGCTGAGATGGATGATTTTTAAATTACTTATCACATAGTAGGACACATGATAATAACGGGTAGGTTCCCTGTTACAGCTACAGAATTCATGAATACATGATTCAGCACAGCTGATTTTAAGGTGGCTGATGTTTACAACCTGTTTAATAATCCTGTATGAAAATGACACATATGAAACTAACACTGAAGACTTGGATGCTTTTTCTCTCTTTCAGCACAGAGGCCCATCACCCTGGAAGTCCTTTTAAGTGTTTGCATCTCCTCCAAGGTCCAGGTCCAGACCCTGTTTCTGGTCCACCACTCACCGGTTCCTCCACCTCCCCCGATGTGTGTTGTGCCTCTGCTTGCAGGTCGATGGGCGGAGCGTCCTCTACGATCCTCTGAACGGACATCTGGATGAATTCATCAAAGGAATCCAGCTGCTGCCGAACCAGACCCTTCTCATCAAAATACGAGCTGCAGGAGAAACATCAGCATATCAGTCCGAAGCTGATCGATGAACGTTATTTACAGTGGAATGAAGCTCACACAGGAAGAGGAAGAAGCTACAGTGGTGATCCAACAAAACATGGTGAAGTGACTGTAAACAAACGTCAGCTGTTCACCTGATGACGATCCAACAAGCTTCCTGCCACAGATCCGGAGTGATTTCATCATCATCTTCATCATATTGGTTATCTGATAACAGAGAGAAACATTGGTTGTCAATACATGTGATCAATAACTGACAAGTGTTTTCACTTCAGATAAAGAAGCTGCAGTTTTTTCTTACAAGTTCAAACTCTAAAGACGAAGAACACCTGTGCTTCCACATATTCGCAGTTTGAAGATGTCTTCCTCCTGTCTCTAATTTTAACAACTAATTGATGGTTACATCTGATTGAAGACTAAGTAAATGATCAGCCCGTTAACCGCTGATTAAACAAAACACCCGCGCCGTGATTAGCTGCTGCTAACGGCAGCTCTAGTTAGCGCGAGCATGAATAAAGGCTCGTGCAGTCAGAAAAAGAAACAGTCCGTTTGTATGTGTGTGTTAGTGTGATCAGGTGTGTACAGACGTTGTTAATCTGAATTATCATTAACAGTAGATCTGCTGTGAAAAGTGGAGCTAGCGTTAGCATTAGAAGCGAACAGAGATCCGAATGTATTGTGTTCGAGATTCGTGCTATTAAAAAAAGTTTTAATTAAGTCTAATAGTCCCAGAAATGTCTCAGTAAAGTTTCTACGTGTGAACGTACCTTCATCCTGTTCATACATGATTTATCTCCAAAATGTTTTAATTTATTAAATTAGAAATTCTGGCACGAACAGCCGCTTGACCCGGAAACTAAATGCCACTTCCGGTTTCAGCTTCTTCTTGATATCGTGGCGGTTGTAAAACAGGAGCATCAGCGCCATCTTGTGGGAAGTGTTACAAATTCTTGAAATTTTCAGCTGATTACAAATCTGATTAGAATTCGTGGGTAGATTAGATTTTTAGTTGTTTTTTTTATTAGATTACGCAGCGGTGACATTAGGCCGATTAACTGAACTGAACTTTCCAGCAAGTGTATTTTCTTTTCATCTTTATCAATGAACAAATACCAACATAGAGTGAAACTAGAAAGTTGACATTATTTACAAATCCAGAAACTAATACAAACAAGAAAAAGACTCAACATACTGACCAAAAAAATGGATAGAAAAGTAAAAAATAGGTCTTGGATAGCCTATAGGGGAACCTAAAAGGCTAAATTGTTTCAGAATTCAAACCGCCTGTTTTTAAATGTATAATCTGTGCTAAATAATTTAGATGTTAACTATCTTATTATTATATTTAGATTGATAAATTTAGATTTACTGTAGATGAGGATTAAATTCAGGGTACCACTACCTTTAGCCTTTAGGTGCCATAGCTTTTAAAGAAAATGCTGATTTTTGATATCGAGAATTCAAAAGGCTCCCTGACGATCAGTGGGCTGAAACATGTTGGTGTTTTTAAAGGTCACTAAGAATATGCCATAAAAACAAAAGTATTTTAGTTACTTTTAAAGGTGGTGACTTACCTTTGAGAAACAGATCCAAAATGTTTATTTTTATACTTTAAACTTGACGGGAAACTAGTCTTCCCACTTAGATCCAAACTGGATCAGATAGCTGGTAAACCACCAGGAAATCTTGGATTGTTCTCAAACAAAACATGAACTTATTTCATACAAACATTTGAACCTTTAATAATAACAGCAGGCTGATTTTCTGTTTAGTCGGGATGCACACGTGCACAAATCAATGATGTTCATAACAGATTATGTCCAGCAGAGGGAGGCAGGTGTCAGGGGACGTGATAACAATAAATAGAAAAATTAATATTTCTAGAGCTTCATGAATGATGTGTTTATCCAAAAGAAACATCTGACACTGGGTCTAATGATGGTTTTACAAGGACTCAGCATCTCTGGAGTAAACTGGAGGCTGAGTGATGTGGAGTTGGCTCATTTATTGAAAATGGTTCCACCAGGGGTTAAATTGGGTTGAGCCCTATGCTGCAACAATTGATTTTAAGCAATAAATCTACTACTCTGTCAAACACTAACATCTCACTGACTAACATCTAAGCTGACATTACATGAGGCTTGTCGATCAGAAACTTTGAAAGTGAACCAGTATTTTCTTTATAGGGCAAAGACTGGAAAATGGTGGCTCATGTAAATAAGACCTTAAAATAAATAAACAAAAAGTTCATTTGAAAGGTATTTTTCAAAAGCAAACAACTAATAGTTTTTGTTTAAAAACCATAGTTTTACTGGGGATGATCTTGTGTTGTATCACAACGCTTAAATTTGATAAGAAGAAAAACTTTGAATGAAACAAGTGGTTTTAACAGCATTTCGTGGCGCAATTTTTCTGGATAGATGTGTTTTGTGTGTGTGTTTTTATGAGCGATGACAAGCTGGAATGAAGGAGGGGGAACGGGGCGAAAATAATTACTCCGGTAAAACATAGATACACAATATTTTGACTTAAGTAAGTATCTGTACTTCATTACTTGACACCTCTGCAGGGCAACACCAAAAACCTGCAGCACTGCGGCCCTCGTGGGACTGAGTGGCCCTGATCTAGACCCATAATTGTAAAACTGTGGTACCA
Source organism: Melanotaenia nigrans (assembly GCA_037177435.1). Lineage (NCBI taxonomy): Eukaryota > Metazoa > Chordata > Actinopteri > Atheriniformes > Melanotaeniidae > Melanotaenia > Melanotaenia nigrans. Next base: position 28,284,396 of record JBAFTC010000019.1, read on the forward strand.
CTGTAGTGGTACAGTTTCCTAATACCAGCCAATTTACAAAGCACAATCTGTTAAACTCTCTGGTTAAATGGTTTTGTAATATGAAAATCACCATAACTGGTTTTTCATGGTCCATCAATGTCTCACAGAAACTGGGAGGGAGTTTGGGATGGGAACTTTTGAGACGTGATCCAGTGCTGGTGCCATCACGGATCCACGGACAATGTCGATGCCTAATCTATAAATTGTGAGAGATGTGATAAAGACTTCTCTTACCTTGCTGATATAAAAACTCAGCTGAAGGATGGACGGAGAGTCAGATGTAAAACTAAAGCTAACAGCTTTTGATCAGTCATCAGGGCTGTTTTACAGAAGTGGGCACATCCTTCTCTCTAACCAGCTGCTCAACTCTAACAGTAAGCAGAGTTGGAGAGGCAGACTGGGGGTGATTTGTGGCGTCAGGATAACTGAAACCGTTTTGTCTCTAAAACATCTTTTATATCATCAAAAAAAGAGATAAACAAGATTAATTAAAAATAAATAATTTATCATCTTTATCAGTGTTCTTGCTGGAGCCGGATTATTAGTGTAGTCTGTAAACAGCAAACCTGGTTTAACTTCTTGAACCACCATCCCGTCGGTAGCTTTACAGGTTTTGTCCTTTCCTCCATGTAACACTGAAAAGATGTGAACCACAACAGCCCCACAAAGTCCAGAGTCTTCAGCAGCTTTGCTGGATCTCCGATGCCCTGAGGACACACCTTCCTTCAAGTCATTAGACTCAATGGAGGACATGCAGGCTGGATTCAGGAGGTCCTTCTACTGTTTCTCCATCCAAACCGAACCTGAGCTAAAAACGTCCTGCTTCCCTGTCCTGGGCTACCCAACCAGAACAGACCCGAGACCAACAGACCCACTTCGACCGCCGGATGTTTTTATTGTAACAGCTTCATTAAAACTGTTCAGGAAATGAATCAAGATGACAAAATAATGGACCAGTTTATTCATTTATTAGCTAGCAGACGTTGTTGATCAGAAGCCAAGACAACATGGAAAAAACATGGAAATAATGTGTTTCATGTTCAAATAAAAACCTCCTGTCTGAAATGAGCCAAAATAAGTTGACCTTCACGTCTACAAGGGCTGCATGTTTAACCTTGGTCTCTAAAGAA
>JBAFTC010000019.1:28394761-28409618 GCA_037177435.1 Melanotaenia nigrans
TGCGTGAAAAGAGGCGTACGCCAGTTTCAGGCCCCATTTTGTGCGTACGCAACGGTTATAAATCAGACCCCAGAACTGTGAAATCCCTGAATGAGATCCTCCAAACATCCAGAAATTTGTTTTATTCAGGGTTTCTCTGAGCGTTGGGGAGGAACATCTTCCTATCCAGGAGTTTTCTCTTATTCCCTCCTCGGGTGAATCCTGAAGTGATGTAAGATAAAACCAGGACATCACCGGGGCTCCGTTCCTGTGAGCTCACTGGTTCTGGCGTGACTAGTCCTGCAGAGGAAGCTTCTGCTATGAGGTCTGAGTCTGAGGTCCCTTAGACAGAAACCAGATCTGTGAGAAGTCCTGGAGCTTCTCAGCAGATCATGTCTGCTAAGGAGCTCACAGGTGAAGTCAAACATGCGCTAACTGAAGCTAAAAGGATGTTAGCTTCACTGAACTGAAACCAGATAAAACCCAAGGAAGGTCTGGACCTCCTGGACTCGTCCCCTTGTCTCCGTCCTCTGAGACTTTCTTCTTCCAGAAAGCACAGTGACTCTCACTCATCATCATCATCCTCTTCTGAGGAGGAGTGCATTACACCGCCACTGTCGTCACGGTAACGTCGGGCCAGCAGATGCAGTTGCTCCAGGGCCTCCTCGTAGTCGGCCATCTCGGGCCCCTGAGACAGGAAGCTGGGGGCCACACGGCGAATGTCGAAGGCGGTGGCAGCACGATGCAGCTCAGAGAGCCAGGGGTCAATGGCGGGCCCTGACTGGAGAGACGACATGATGGGAACAGAGGAGACGGGCGGGGCCGGAGCTGCAGAGACCAGATGGTTAGAAAATCTGAGCGGACCCTGAAGATGGCACACAGGAAGTAGAGAGAAGACTCACAGCCGGGCGGTGGCAATGGGCTCTGCAGGAAGCCCTGAGGGCCGAGCGAGGGGTGGAAGATCTGAGGGAAGGGCGGGGTCACCTTACAGGGACTGGACACCAGCTGGACAGCCCTGAGACAGCGAGGAAGACACGATGAAGATCAACACACACACCTGAACACATCAGCTGATCCGCAGAGACTCACAGAGGAGACGACTGGTAGAAGGATCTGATGTAGGTGGCTAGGACGTCCTCGCCGCTGTGGAGCCCGTGCAAAGGAGTCGGTGGTTTGATCCCTGGAGACAGACGGCTGGTGGAGAGGAAGATGAGTTCAGGGACAGTTTCAGAAAAAAAACAGACAGACGGAAACGTTCAGGAAAACATCGCAGAAAATCTCTGCTTTTTTCTAGAAAACGTCCCGAATATCTTAACACCAGACCGCAGAATATACGCTATATACCCACCTCCACCCATCATCCACCCATCTATCCATCCACCTCCACCCATCATCCACCCATCTATCCATCCACCTCCACCCATCTATCCATCCACCTATCCATCCACCTCCACCCATCCATCCACCTCCACCCACCCCTCCATCCAGTTTGCAGTTATAATTGAATTATAAAATATTTTCTATTTATTTATTTTTAATCTATTTAAGGGAAGCAGGATTCTATTCCAGCCATTAGCAGGTGAGAGGCAGGTCCACCTGGACAGGTAACCAGTCCAACACAGACAAGGTACCACTAGGGAGGATTTAGAGTGACCAGTTAAGTCTTTGTATGGTGGGAGTTCCAGCCTCCCCCCAGCCGAGGATCAAACCAGCGACCTTCCTGATGGGGCCGCGGTGCTAACCACCGTGCAGCCCTAAAACATATAAAACATTTTCTTTTATTTAATGAAGTTAAATTTGAGAAACTTCTGGGTGAACGGCGTCTTTGTCAGAATTCAGGACCTGATGAGTTTCTGCCCTTCGAAGCCCTTCAGCGTGGCCCACTGTCCGTAGCACCGGCCGCTGCCCGATTCACGGCAGGCCGACAGAGGTTTCCATGGCAACGCATCAGTGCAGGCGCTCAGGGCGTCGGGCAGAGAGGTGCCGTGCATCATGGGAAACGGGACGGCGCCATAAGTGGCCACGACCTGCAGGTTAAAGCTGAGTTACTGGGAGCTCAGAAGATCCTGGATCCAGGAGGATCTGAGGGCACCAACCTTCCTGCCCGACACGGCCAGCGTGTCCGCCACCTGCCACATGGGGACGCCGTTGGTCCTCAGCCGGTACGGCACCGTGACAGCATCCAGGGCCAGAGCCAGGACCGAGCTGGAGTGGTACCACAGCGAGGGCTGAGGATGGGGACAAAAACCAGGATGAGGTCTACATACAGGCTCAGATAGACCAGGGAACCATCCAGGTGTGAAGAGAACTCACATCGTAGGACAGGTGTCTGAACTCCGGAGGAGAACCGGGCCGCCGGCCCAGTCCTCCACGCAGGGTCAGCGGGCAGAAGAGAGAACTGTTGGCAGCCATGTGGACCGTCCCCAGAGTCCAGTTCAGGAGGTGGTACAGGTCCTTGACCGGAGTCTGGGTCAGCAGAGAGGAAACTCCTTTCAGAACCTGTGTTCTAGAAACCGGAGAGAAACCGGCCAGAGGATCACTCACCGAATCAAGATGGCTGACGGGGGCCAGACCCCAGGTCAAGAGGCCCCGCCCCCCATACGAGTCCTGCAGCATCTCTGTGAGCTTCGAACCTAGACCAGAGAATCCATCAGCCAGGTCACAGAGGACCTGGAAACCCTGAAACCAGAACCAGAGACATCAGAGGAGGACCTGGAAACCCTGAAACCAGACACATTCGCAGACGAGTAGGATGAGGAAGAACAAGAGGAAGAGGAGGAGAGCGAGGTTACCTGAAGGTAATCGCACTCCTCCACATAGAAGTGGAGCTTGTCCTCCAGCTCCTCCAGCAGCGCCCCCTGCAGGAGAGACTCTCCCTGTCCGAAGGCCTCCAGACGGTGCGCCTCCCTGTAGGAGAAACAGAACTGAGACCTGGTCCAGTTTTCTCTGCAGGATCAGTGAGACCATCAGGATTCAATCAGATTAATTTAGTTTGGTTCTAATGATCAAATGTCCCTAAAACCAGGAGAAACTGCAGCAGGAAACATCTAAAACCTGCAGGACCGCGGCCCACGAGGCTATTTCATTCCTTCAGTATCGGTGCTGGAATATTCTGATCCAAACACACTCTGCTGCTCAGACTTTGTCTTTCCTGAATAAGAAATATTTGAACCAGATGTTTTCTTGTCAGATGATGATGTGTTTTAAGATTTTAGGTCGATCTTCATATAAAACCCTCAGGGACCAAGATCCTCTGGATCTTAAAGATCTCACTTCCAGATTTCCCATCGAAGATTTACTCAGATTGAAGGTTTACTGGTGGTTACTGGAGGTTGTTAAACTATAACAGGGAGCCGTTAAATGGCTGTGTAGCTTACAAATGCATATATTTAATATTTGGTCCATTTCTGAGTCAGTTATCCCTTTATTGTATAAAGACTCGGTGATATCTTGTTAGACCCCTCTCTGTGGAACCAGCCACCCGGTTCAGCTTCAGGTTTCAGACCTCCTCTCTACCTTCACATCATCTTCAAACTTTCCTTCCTAATTGTAGGACTGGCTCGGTGATCCTGATCCATCCTCTAGTCCTCCTGCTAGAGGCCGAGGCTGCTGGGGGACGTCCCATGATGCACTGGGCTCCTCTCTGCTGAGGGACTGATGGAGGTTTTCCTCCCTGGCCCTGGCTCAGATGGAGGTTTTCCTCCCTGGTCCTGGTCCTGATGGAGATTTTCCTCCCTGGTCCTGGTCCTGATGGAGATTTTCCTCCCTGGTCCTGGTCCTGATGGAGGTTTCCTCCCTGGTCCTGGTCCTAATGGAGGTTTTCCTCCCTGGTCCTGATGGAGATTTTCCTCCCTGGTCCTGGCTCTGATGGAGGTTTTCCTCCCTGGTCCTGGCTCTGATGGAGGTTTTCCTCCCTGGTCCTGGCTCTGATGGAGATTTTCGTCCCTGGTCCTGGTCCTGATGGAGGTTTGCCTCCCTGGTCCTGGCTCTGATGGAGATTTTCCTCCCTGGTCCTGGCTCTGATGGAGGTTTCCTCCCTGGTCCTGGCTCTGATGGAGATTTTCCTCCCTGGTCCTGGTCCTGATGGAGGTTTTCGTCCCTGGTCCTGGTCCTGATGGAGATTTTTGTCCCTGGTCCTGGTCCTGATAAAGGTTTCTTTGGCTAGGTCAGTATTTTCATGAACCGGTTTATGCCTCTTGCGTGTGAACTGCTGGGATAGGCTCCAGCTTCTCCACAACCCTGAACTGGATTAAGCCGTACAGATAATAAATGAATAAAAGGTTTCTATGAACACAGTTATTACCTGGACTAATGCGGATCATATGATGGTTTTGTTTTAACTGGACTATAATGAATTGGATTAAATTGGACTGTGTCTTGGCTGATCAGATATTTGCATTACCAGCAGTTGAACAGGTGCAGGAGGAATTCATTGTCTGTCCCGGTATGCTAATAAGAGAGGATACTTGCCTTTAGTTCCACATTAATGATGACTTCCTCACACATCCTGTGTTTGTTTGGAGCCAGAAGAGCAAGATGTGATATGGAGGCAGTTTATGGGCAGATGTGACTGGTTATCTAACGCTGCTGTTGATAACGCTGCAGCTGGCGCTTTTACTGATGTCATTATACGGAAAATGTTAAGTGACACGTTAATTTTTTACATCCTGTAAAAGTTCAGTATGGTCTGGGTTGGGTGGTGAGTCCACTACTGGAATCCTCCAGTAACAGCTAGATAAGATACGAATACAGCCGGTCGGCTGTTAACCCAAGGTTAGGAATAAATCTCTTCTCAGTGTCAGGTCCAAGTCAAAGTCTTTGATCTGAAATCCAAGTTTAGGCTGTAGCGCTAAATTCATTGCTACCATAGATGTTTATATTAAGTTCTTATTACAACAGCTAATAAATAAATAAATATAAATAAATAAAGTCACCACCAAAAGAAGGAAAAAAGACCATCCACTGAAATATTTGCTCGGACGTTGTTTAGTTTTGATTCCAGCAGCTTCTCTGTGCCATCGTCTCGATAAGCTTCAATGTCACAAGATTTTTTTCCTCCAGGCACGGAGCCATCAGGGAAGATAAAATAACCTGCCCATTACTGAACCTAGACCTGAACCTAGACCTGACCAACTGCAGCTACCCCAGATCATAAACTGCCCCCACAGTAGCACTGGGCATGATGGCTGCATCCCTTCATCTGCCTCCTTTCTTACCCCTGATTTCCACCGGGTGTGTGTTAGCCATGTTAGGCTGTGCCCCGGCCTCCACTGCTATTCAACGGTTTGGTTTCCACCAGATGGGCGACAAGACGTTCATCCTGGAACGTGGAGACCCAAACGATTCTCCAATTCTCCTGTGATTTCGTGATCTCGCAGATCCAACTAGGTGGACTGCACTCACGGGCGCTCCACATCCGACACGCTCCCGGCGCCACGGAAGTCAGATCAGCACAGTAGAGCAGCCGGAACGCTGCACACACGCACACGTTGGAAATCAGGGGTTAGCCTGATGCTTCCATCACTGGAACAGGGTAAATCTGGACTCAGACCACATGACCTCCTTCCAGAGTCCAGTTTTTATCTGGTTAGCCTCCCTGGTTAGTGGTTTTCTTGTTGCTACACGGCTGTTCAGTCCCTTGAGTTCCTTCACATTGTTCATGTGGTAATGTTCTTCAAATCAAATCAAACTTTATTTATAAAGTCATTTTCATGCCGAAGTGCTTGAAAAGTGCTTCACGAGCCCCCCCCTCCATAAAAAACCAATTCATGCATATTAAAATAAAACAAGCCCTCACACACCACGATAGATAACATAGCAATTAAAAGTTTCTCACACACTCGCACACATGCGCACACACAAAGCTGTTGCACCCCCATTTTGCACTAACATGACTCCCTGATTTCTCTCTCTAAACTGAATGTAAAGAAAATGATACTTGTAAAAAAAAAGTATAAAATGAAAATGAAAACATAAAATAAAAGAAATAAAAGAATAAAAGGTGCTGAGAAGAGAGCGAGAAATGCGTGGACTCTGGCGATGTTTTAAGATGGTAAAATCCTGCTTTGGTGACGTTTCTAATGTGTCAAATAAAATCCAGCTCAGAGTCAAAAAGAACTCCCAGGTTCCTCACACACTGCAGCAACAAACAGCAAAAAGCACAATAAAATCATAAATTACGTTAAAAGGATTAAAGCAAGATGAGTTTAAAGTTACCGTGTAGATTTCATGCAGACACGAGAAAAGAAAAGGTTTTAACCTGGATTTAAAAATGTCCACATTTAGTTTAACTTTAATGGAATGGGCCATGGTCCGGAATCTGGTCTGGACCCTGGCCTGAAATCTGGTCTGGTCTCTGGTCTGGACCCTGGCCTGGAATCTGGTCTGGTCTCTGGTCTGGACCCTGGCCTGGAATCTGGTCTGGTCTCTGGCCTGGAATCTAGTCTGGACTCTGGACTGGACCCTGGCCCGGAATCTTGTCTGGACCCTGGTCTGGCTTCTGGTCTGGACCCTGGCCTGGAATCTGGTCTGGTCCCTGGCCTGGAATCTGGCCTGGACCTTGGCCTGGAAATCGGTGAAGCTGTTGCTGATGGAGGTGATGTGGTAGATGGAGGTGATGTGGTAGATGGAGGTGATGTGGTAGATGGAGGTGATGTGGTAGATGGTGGTAGATGGAGGTGATGTGGTAGATGGAGGTGATGTGGTAGATGGAAGGGGTTCTGGTTCTAACCTCTCCTGGTCCGTTTTAAAGTGGATGAAGGTGAAAAAGGTTAATAGACTTTATTATATAGCACTTTTCTTGTCATGTTGACAACTAAAAGCCCTTTACACCACGTCACATTCACACACACAAAAAGACAAAGCGAGTCTCAGTCGAGTCTGAAGTCCAAGTCCCAGACCCGAGTCCCATGTTTACATCCAGGTCAGAGCTGCTGCATCAAAAAGGTTCATCACTGAAGAAAACTTTTATTCTTTTTACTTCTGTTTTATTCTAATTTCACAAACGTTCTCAGCTTCTCTGGTAAATCTGCTTTGGTCTCGTGCTTCTCGGTAACCTGCAGACCGGATAATGATCATTAATGGAGGGATTCTTGCTGCTATGCAGGGACTGATGAAGTCCAAAGCAACGGCGAGACGGACACGGACATCACTGCTAACCATCAACCGTCATCTGCTTCGGTTATGAAAGCTTTTCTTTTGTTTGTCTGTTGTGCATTCCAGACATTTTTCCTGCAAAGCTTTGCCCCATTTCCCAAAGCGTCTGTCAGTGTGTCCCCCCACCACGTCCCCCCAGCCTGGTGCAGCAGAGGTCCACGGTCCGACGGGTCCCGGGCTCCCGTCATGTCAGAGGGAAGGCGCTGAAGTCGGCGGAGGAATTACAGCACAGAGAAGGTAAATTCCTACGCTGAGCTGCAAACACGTCACACTGAGAAAACAGAGCAAGACTTTAATCTAAACCCACCAGCGACATTTTCCTGGTGAAAGTATCTGAAAATAGCGTCTCTACATATTTACATGTCGTTATTATCCCCTTCCCACTCAACATGTTATTTCAAAACAGCTTCTATGTTTTATCTCAGAGATAAAAACTGGGTTATCTTGGCTTGTTTGATACCACATTTAAAACATAATTACATCTTTTAAAAACCCAACACAGCAACATTTAAAGCAGACAAACGTCTCCGTCACACAAACACAGCGGCTCGTGCTCACGTCTCATCCAACCCAGGGTCCCCCAGAGAGCACAGGAGGTCCCGAGCCCTTCACAGCCAGCGTGGTTTCCATTAAATGCCACACTGACACCAGCGGAGGTGTTTTTTTATTATCTGGTGTTTCATTCACATGGTACCAGAGTTCTGGGAGCCTGAAAACACTTTGCACCATTTCATTAATGAGACGTCTGAGAAACGCCATAGTGGAGATGATTCATACTTATTTTGAAAAAGAAAAAACTAAGGCATCATTTCTAATAACAAGCAGCTGAAGAAGTCTGACCGGCTTCTGTCGCTTCAGGGTTTTACTGCACATAGCAAGACTCATTTAGAGAAGAAAACTCCGGTCCCTTAAGAAACGGGTATCTTGGTCCAGACTAAAGAATCGAACTTTGGTCCATCTGAAAGTAGTTAAAGAGTTTTCCTGGTTGTGTGAAAGCAAACGGAGCATCCAGTGAAGCAGGGACAGGAAGGGATGTAGATGGCGGATATCTTACTGGACACATTCTGCTGGAAATAGGATCAGGTTTGAAGCCAAAGTAAAAATAGAAACCAGATGATCCTTTTTTCTGATGAAACGAGATAAATAAAGCTGTTATCATGGATCATTGTGGATTTACCAGAATAAAACTACATTTAGTGTCTGGATTGTAAACCTCCTGGATGGGACAGAAATGCTGGAAACCTCGAGGATCTAACAAGGTTTTAAGGGTTAGAGGGTTAAATGAATCTGTGCAGGTCTGACCGAGTTGCATCATAAAGACATAAAGCTGACATTTCCAGCTATCTTTAGGTCAGAAAAGGGCTTTAAAAAGTCAAGCTTTTCTAAAATTAAAGAGCCTCCCAGCTGAAGTTTCCTTTAAAACTTAAATATGATGCATAATAAGTTAAACTGGAACAGCTGGCAGTGTTTTGTTTATTTATTTTTGAAAGTTAGTGAGCTAAACCACCAGAACAAACAGTTAGGTATCCAGTTTGTGACACTGAAGCGCTGAGCTGCTGTTTCCCCACCATGACTGGGCTGAATTTAAATAAACATCCATTACAGGCAGCTAATTTGACTCCATCTGTCTGCACACGACCACATTTCCTAAATGAAGCCCTGGAGACACAATCCAGCAGAAAGCCTCTAAACTGAGTTTCACTGTTTATCTGAATGTGTTTGAGGGTGAAAAGCTGCGGCCTGTCATTAAGCGCGAGACTGTTTACACTTTCAGCTGCTGTATCTCCTCCGACTCGAAGCTGCAGCAGCGCTCCGACGGTGTCGCCCTGCCCCGCCGCCGGATAACACGCCCTCTTCCTCGCTGCTCTGCTGCTATCTGGCTGAAACCAAACAAGCTTGTGTGCACCTGCAGCAAGTTCCCAAACAAAAGTCAAACTTTGTCAACAGCCAGCGACCGAGTGGGAAACTAGCACATCCTCAGACGCCTCAAGTCCAAACAGAGAGCCAGATTATCACGACTGAAAGTGAACTTCAGCCCATACTGACAGCAGGGATGGCGATGACATAACACCCAACACAAAAACCACAGGGTAAATATAACCCTGTTTAAACAGCAGCTCGCAGCTACCTGAACTCAAAATAATCTATGATGTTAATTAACCCTTTAATGTCCTTCTCTACTTTTTAGACTGTAGTTGATTTTACTAAAAATGTGTGGAAATAAACTTGCCTGAGCAGCTCTACTGCTGGTTTTGGGCAAGTAACATGAAAACTAAGTGTCTGTAATCCAGTTACTGCTTCCAGTTTGTTAACTCAGTCTCAACCATTTGTTAGACAAACATTGTTTGTTATCACTGTTTGTTCGTGGAGGAAAGAAAAAATGCAAAGAAATATTTCTTTCTTGCTTTTCTTTATGCAAACTTTAGAGTTAATGTCAAGTTTCTGCTAAAAGCTGTGATATGTGGGGTTCCTCTGGGGTCTGTCCCGGGACCTTCAGATTCTATATCAATGACAACAACAAGTAGAAAATAAATAAAATTTCAAATTAACACTAAACATAAGTAAAATTAAACCAATAATAAAATATGTTGGAAGGCCTGTAGAGACATGACATAATTCCATGACTAGATAAATAACACCAGGCTGTTTAGTTTTTATTTAAGTTTTACAGTTTCACTTAAATCCTGCTGGTGTCCTTTTATACACGATAATGTTGAATTTAATGTTAAATTTAACATTCAGTGTTTTAGAGGAGATTTCAGAACATCAGGATTTTTCCACCGTGTGTTGGGATAAAGCTGGGAAAGCATCCATTTCAGCCTTTTTTATTAACCTTGTCCTGTCCAGCTTCACAGGAGAGAAGGAGATTTCACTAAACTATGTTTGGTTTTGTTTATTTCAACCCCGTCATGTTGTGTATGTTTTGCATTTTCTCAATAAAATAAATAAATAATCAGTAAAAATCCCAGCGCAAAGATGGACACATGACCTAAAGGTGACTTCAAACCTCCAGCAGCGTTTGGTGGGTGGAGGAGGTTCGGCACACAAATCATCGCTGCTTCATCTGCTCCTACTGTGGGATTTACTACCTTGATTGATCCTCTGAGATCTTTATGGGGGCTATTTGGGATTCCATTCAGGGTGTGATGACCTTTCCTGGGAAGCAGTGGGCAGGGTGGTGAAACAAGGGGGTCAACCGAATCCTCTGCTGTGGACAACGTTCACTGTCTGTAACTGTGTCTTCATTACAGTTCTTCACAAAATAAAGGCAATATTTATAACATTTTGACCAAGTGTAACTGGGATTTGTTCAGTGTTTCCACTGAACAGTGTAAAATCTCGTCCTGTGTTCTAATTCTTTGTAAAAAGATTTCTGTCTCCTCCTGCATCTACTTCCTACAGCGCCATCGTTACATGAAACTAACTGGTCACGTGACCCCCTACGTCCCGTCCGGGGCGTGTAAATGCGATTACACCTTTGTGATATGCTTCTAGATCGACACGTCTGAAAACCCACCTCATTGAATCTTTGAAACCACCATGAATCTTTGCAGTTTTTAAAAAGATGGTTTCAGACCTAAAAGCGACTCACCAGGAGCCAGCTCCAACAACATGAATCAACATTTAATCATAACACGGATCTTTAGCATGAAAGCAATTCCTGTGGGTGCTTATTTTAGTTTTTTCTGCAACTTTCTAAAAGTTTTCTTTTAATTTTGAGATAACCACTGAAGGCAGCAGCTTGTATCAGGAGGAGGAACTGCAGCAAAACGAACAGTCGCCATGTGAGCCTCAAAGTTTAGTGCCATAAAATCCACTACAAAACAGGAAATGTGATCATTAGCTGCAGGAGAACAACAGATTTCATCTTGTGGAAACTTAACGTGGAAGGGAAATCTGAAGCTGTTTTATTTAGCCAACACCTCGGTGGAACAAAGAAGATCTGGAAGGGCCAGTTTTCAGACCAGTAGGTTCATGTCCAAGACCAGCGCATTCCTTTGTTATCATGTAGTATTTCCTTTTTTACTAATAAGATGACTTTTTTTTATTAGAGAAACAAACTTCTTACTCCTGGATGGTTGGCTTCATGCTGACACATTCTGCTTTAAGTAGGAGTATCAATCTGATGAATCAGATTTAATCTGTAGAGTTCCATCTGAGCCAATCCCAATGCTCTGTTAACAGTCATAGATGTTTTCTTCTTTTTGCTCCTTACAGGAACTTTGGTTCAGCAGTTTAGCAGTTTATCTCCTGCAGGTGTCTGACAGGGTTGCTGGAGTTCAGCCTGAATCCATCTACAGCTAACAGGTGGTAGAGTTACTACATCGTCTACAGCTGACAGGTAGTAGAGTTACTACATCGTCAACAGCTAACAGGTGGTAGAGTTACTACATTGTCTACAGCTGACAGGTGGTAGAGTTACTACATCATCTACAGCTAACAGGTAGTAGAGTTACTACTTCGTCAACAGCTGGCAGTTGGTAGAGTTACTACATCGTCTACAGCTGACAGGTAGTAGAGTTACTACATCATCTCCAGCTAACAGGTGGTAGAGTTACTACATCTACAGCTAACAGCTGGTAGAGTTACTACATCATCTACAGCTAACAGGTGGTAGAGTTACTACATCGTCTACAGCTGACAGGTGGTAGAGTTACTACATCATCTACAGCTGACAGGTGGTAGAGTTACTACATCTCCAGCTGACAGGTGGTAGAATTACTACATCTCCAGCTGACAGGTGGTAGAATTTCTACATCTCCAGCTGACAGGTGGTAGAATTACTACATCTCCAGCTGACAGGTGGTAGAGTTACAGCCTGCATGTTTGACCCCACATGGCACACCATCTGTGACTGTTTTACATAACTGCAGATAGGAAAGTGGAGCTGGTTATCATTCTGGAGGTTTATGTTTAGGCCTAGAGTAACAGAAAGATGTACACAACATTTGTTTGGGTGGTGTTTAAAGCACATGCTTTGTAGTAATCGTCTGACGTCACATACTGAACCAAAATATGTCTAATTTTGATAAGAGTTTAAAATAAAACTTATTCCTTTGTCAGCTGTAAACACTGAGCAGCTTGTTCCATAATAATTAAGATGTTTCCATCAGAGAGCGTCTAGCTAATGAAGCTATCAGTACAGAGCTCTGAAAGAGGACAGTGGAGATAAGGAAAAACAACACTGAGCTGTGGGCTGCTTTCATATCACTGTTTTGGACGGGTAACGATTGCATTTGCACGATCGCACTCATCATTAAGCACAATTCATTTACTAACAAACACACTTACACAGTTACTACCATATCCTGAAGTTTTGATGCATACATTTATTTACACTTATAGAAAAACAAAATATATACAGTAAAATACAAAAATAAAAGACAGTAATTAAATGCAATTAAATATTAAATGAAGTAATAATACTAAATTAATAGTTAAATATTAAAATAAATAGAAGTGGTTTGTAGCAAACTTGTGTTAATAAGTTTTAAAAGGTTAATCACCAATAAGTAAAGTTAGGTTGAGGTTGTTTCCTTAGATAAGTAATTATTTTTTACGCACTTGTGTGAACTGTCGTTATAAATTGGACTAATCTGGATTTTCTTTAATTGGAACACAAAGTGTCTTGAAATGGTTAAGCCTGTTTTTGTCGTGAATACCTATACAAATAAACCTGATTTGTTACCTGAATTTTCAGGGGCTCCTGATGATTGTCTACTTCTTAAGTTTCTTTATGGGCGAAGAAGCTGGTTGTTTCTTCTGTTCAGGTTTTGGATGCACAGTTGCTGCGGTTTTCTTTCATTTTCTATCTTTATCTCCTTTTCTTGTCTGTACTCTTTCCTTCTCTCGTCTCCTCACTCTCTCATTGTTCCTCCTTTCAGGTCCAGCATTAAAATGCAACTTGGTATAAACTAAATTAAAAAATAAAGAACAATATTACCTTTACATTCTTTAATAAACCTTTATAAAGCTTGTTATGATGCTGGAAAGGCCAAGTAACAAAAAGAAAAATAAAGAATAAAAAACTAAATCCCAACAGAGGAGACGCTGCATCAAGAACACTGAAAGAGAAGCGGAGACAACCAGTGAAGAAGAAAACTGGTTCAAGTATTTAATGCAGAGGTCTAGGGTTGGTTCCTGTGGTGGCAGCCTCAGTGGTCATGAATGGGGTGGCTCCAGGTGTGGACGGAGCCCGAACATATCACTTCCTCACAGCAGATTCAAGCCAGATATGAGGGAAAATTGTGTTTTTTTTGTAACTTAAGTCTTTATTTGGCTCTTCAACAAAATGTAAAACAGTTATATATAAAAATATTGTTGTATATTAAGCGTTACCCTGAGATATGTCAAAATTATTGTATTATTATTATATCCACTAGAGGGCAGAAGACAAGTACAGAGTTTTGATAAAGTTTTTACCATAAAGTTATGTATTAAATATGATACATTCAGCATTACAGGGTTAAACGGTTTTTTGTTACATATTTTGTGCTGTACAAATAAAATTTGATAATTCTGCTGAGTATTCCACGTCTGACCGCGAGACATTTCTCCCAGTAGCACATTTTGGTTGTGTTTACCCATAATGCACTTTGCTTTGTAGTCCACTTCCTGTATTTGGTTCACTTGAAGCGGACTTTGATCCGTGGTTGTAGATGGATCTAGCCTGATCCAAATGACAGTTTGTGCATTTACAATTCCCCAAACGGAGCAACGTTTCTCAGCAAATGGACCAGAATTCAAGTCGAAGGGCTGGTGTGAAGGTGAAGGACGTTCTCCACGGAGGAGGCTGAAGACTCGGGAAAGAAACTCAACGCCTCGGCAGAGGTTGTCCAGGTACTTCAAAGCTCCGTGATAGCAGGGCATCAGGGGAAGATGAGATTCCCTCAAGGTGCAGAAGCGTCTAGATGAGGGGTCACCACCTTCGGTCCTGGAGGGCTGCTGCCCTGCAGGTTTTAAATGTTTCCCAGCTTCAACACGCCTGTGTCAAATGAACTGGATCCCACAGCTTGTTGTCAAGAGCTGCATTCGCCTGTTAATGACGTTTTGATTTGAGTCAGGTGTGTTGCAGCAGGGAAACCTTTAAAACCGGTAGGACCAGAGGACCAGAGTTGGTGGCCCCTGCTTTAGAAAATGTTGGATCTGTCTTGTTTGCGTTTTTAGTACAATTCTCGTGACCACAGACTACCGTCAGCCAGTCTACGGCAGTGGTTCTCTCAGTCCGTGGAAACTGTGATTAACACCCAGTCAGGGAGAAAAAATACCATCAAATATTAAAATGGGTTTAATGCAGAAAAATATGTGTTATGTAAAATGCTGCTAAAAATGTTTTATATGTTGTGTGTCGTGATAAAAACCTTCCAGTTTGGTCTGAAGATGGTGGAGACCCATACATCATCACAGACATATACATCATATATCACATGTATGTGAAACTGCACATACGAGACTTCCTTAGGTTAACAATCCATGGAATAAAATGTATTATATATGTATTCTGGGATATATACTGGGTTATATACTGGGATATATACTGGGTTATACACTGGGTTATATACTGGGATATATACTGGGATATACTGGGTTATATACTGGGTTATATACTGGGATATATACTGGGTTATATACTGGGATATATACCTGGTTATATACTGGGATATATACTGGGTTATATACTGGGATATATACTGGGTTATATACTGGGATATATACTGGGTTA
>JBAFTC010000019.1:28482525-28492755 GCA_037177435.1 Melanotaenia nigrans
GTACATGGAGGTTTTAGAGCAACATCTGCTCCATCCAGACAACGTCTCTTTCAGGGAAGACCTTGCAGATTTCAGCAGCCCATTTACCTGCTTTACAAACAGCTGTTAAAGGAAGAGGGGATGCTACACGATGCTACATCACCCTGGAATTACTTTTTACAGACGTGTTGCTGCTATCAGATTCACAGTGAAAATGGTTTAAAAAAGCTGCAACATGTTGTAATATCCACCGTCTGTAAACTGGTGGGCGTAGTTGGGTGCAGACTGGGTGCAGCATTGCTTTTAGAGTCAGGGTTTGAAGCAGGTTGTGGTCAGATCTTATGGCTACAGGGATTGTTAGGTTACCAGTCAGGAGCTGGAGAGTCTCCCCACCCTCACCGGCAGCTGTTCTGTGTGTGGTCCTGTTGTTGAATGAGTGTGTCAGAAGGACTTAAGGCGAGAGGGGGCGGAGACAAATGCCACCTCATGACTGCCTTGTGAACTTGAACACGCTCTCTGTGGTCATTAATTTACTGTATCTCTAATAATGTGTTTTCTCATCACTGGTGGAAGTGTTGGTACAGTTTTGTTCCCAACAATAAATCCTGTCTTCACATCAGAGGTTTAGTTTTTAGAACAGATTACTCAGAAAAAGAAAAGAAAGGAAAGAGAAATAGTAACCATAGACTGTTCCTGCTGCGGGTATCTGCAGACTCTGAGATGTTAGTCAGTGAGATCTGAATGTGGTGATCAGTTCAAAGTGCTTTACAGACGTCAAGTTAAATCTGATTCTGCTGTGAAACAATAGCAGTCTGCTGTGTGGGAGGAACTAAACATCAGAAAACCAGGAATCCACACAGATCAGCAGCCTCTTAAAGCCGTGTTCAGCCATCAAACTTAATTCAGAGCTCGGATGTGGAACGTTTGGTACCGCCCTCTTTGTTCAAACTGGACTATCAGAGCGCACTTTAGAAAACGGCTGAAAATGATTGGCACAACATGATTCTTTGAGATTTTTCATCTGGTCGAGACCTCACACTTGAAGAAAAAAAAGTTTTGATCGTACTGTGTGTGGTGGCTCCCATAATAAAATCACAGAACGACACACACTTAACAATCCTGTCCCACAACTCATCTACAATCTAGTCCTCCGAGCCAGAAGACGTCGAAACATAGAAGAAGAAACATAGCAACATCTGGCAAACAACAAAGAAGAAGAACCCTAGCAACAACTGGCAAATAACAAAGAAGAACCATAGCAACAACCGGCAAAAAACAAAGAAGAAGAACCATGCAACAACCGGCATGAAGCAAAGAAAAGAACCATAGCAACAACCGGCATGAAGCAAAGAAGAAGAACCATAGCAACAACCGGCAAACAACAAAGAATAAGAACCATAGCAACAACCAGCAAACAACAAAGAAGAAGAACCATAGCAACAACAGGCAAATAACAAAGAAGAACCATAACAACAACCGGCAAATAACAAAGAAGAACCATAGCAACAACCGGCAAAAAGCAAAGGTGAAGAACCATAGCAACAACCGGCAAACAACAAAGAAGAAGAACCATAGCAACAACCGGCAAAAAACAAAGAAGAAGAACCATAGCAACAACCAGCAAAAAACAAAGAAGAACCATAGCAACAACCGGCAAATAACAAAGAAGAAGAACCATAGCAACAACCAGCAAATAACAAAGAAGAACCATAGCAACAACCGGCAAATAACAAAGAAGAACCATAGCAACAACCGGCAAAAAACAAAGAAGAAGAACCATAGCAACAACCGGCAAATAACAAAGAAGAACCATAGCAACAACTGGCAAAAAGCAAAGGTGAAGAACCATAGCAACAACCGGCAAACAACAAAGAAGAACAATAGCAACAACTGGCAAACAACAAAGAAGAACCATAACAACAACCAGCAAACAACAAAGAAGAACCATAGCAACAAACACAACATCCAGCATGGAGGAGGACATACAGGATGAGGGAATGATGGCGGTCCTGGGACGACTGTTAACAGAAAAAGCCAGAACTGAAAAAAATAACAGACTGGAGACGATGTGAACACGTCATCATCCACGTCACCAGCCACGTCACCATCCACGCAGTTACACGTTCCTTAAAAATTGACTCTGAAATATTAAACATGTTCAGTATTGCCAACTGTCGGCTACGAGCCCTTTCGGAGCGGATAATCATGACAAATCTGCTTTTAACCTCAGACCAAATGATAATTGGACAGGGAAATCTCACGATGATCGGGCGTTTTGCCGTCTGAGGTCGGGAAGAGACGAAACTGGGACAAAAACAGTTATGTTTATACCAGGCTTAACAGGATTTGTTTCATCCCTCACCTGCTGAAATGAACTGTAGTTTTCATTTATACCCACCCAAATGAATTTAACCTGGATTTGGTAGAATTCAGGTGTAGAGTTCTAAATAGGTCACATACGGCATACTATTTGTAATTTCGTTGCATGTGTTGCAGTGACAATAAAGTTCTATTCTACTATCACTGATCAAAATCTGTATACATTAATAGTTTGATTCATTCATTCATTCATTATCTGTACCACTTTGTCCATTTCGGGTCGCAGGGCAGCTGGAGCCTATCCCAGCATTTTAACAGGTGAGAGGCAGGTACACCTGGACAGGTCACCAGTCTGTCGCAGGGCCAACACAGAGACAAACAACCATGCACACACACACACACACACAGGGAGAATTTAGAGTGTCCAATTAACCTAACATGCATGTCTTTGGACGGTGGGAGAACCCGGAGAGAACCCACGCATACACGGGGGAGAACATGCAAACTCCACACAGAAAGGCCACCACCCCCAAGGTTTGAACCTCCCCCCAACCCAGACTCGAACCAGCGACCTTCTTGCTGTGAGGCTGCGGTGCTAACCACCACACCACCGTGCAGCCCCTAGAAGAAAATAATCTTCCTCTTTATTCACAAAACAACCATCAACTCATGTGAGTATATTTTGACATTTTTTTTTACTCTGGTAGGCAGATGCAGGAAATTCTGGTATTTTTACCAGTTATATTACGGAGCTATGGAAAAAAGAAAAGAAAAGAATTTGGTGGAATCCTGGTTCAACTATAGCAGTTTTTTGTCACCAGAAGGCTCAAAATGCATCAACAGTATAAAGTATAAAAGTTTGCAGAAACTCAGGCCCTAGTTGCATCTCAGCCAAAATGATCACCAAATTTAAAATAAAGTTGAGGAAAATGGACAGAAAAGGCCCGAGGAGAGCAGAAGGGTTAAAATCTTTGATAAAAAATGGGTTCAGTTTGTTAGCTGGTGCGTTGATAAGGTTTATGCTAGCTGTGTTACCATCCAGGATTCAAAACAACGCCTTAGCAGCTCACATTCCTCCTCTGTCTGGAACAGTCTGGACCGACTCCTACAGCTGATGCTGCCACAGAAATTTGACTGCAGAGGAACCTCAGACAGCTTCACGGTTTATTTTTCAGTTGATGGAAAGACATTTTGAACTCTAACACCGGGTTCTAATCTGTGTCGGTTGGTAAAAGGCTGAGCAGGGAAACCTGCGACGCTTCAGGAGGAAGGCGGTGCTGCCGAGCAGACGTCGGACGTCCTCCTCCTGTTTCTGTCTCAACTGCTGTCTTTTGTCCAACCCATCATTGTGACAATTTGTGCACCTTCATCTCAGTTATTGCTTCTGGCTGCCTGGCAACCATCACCAGGGCAACAGCAGCATCTGTTGTGAGGTGGACGGGTGGAGAGCACACCATCCCACAGGGCTCACTCAGGCAGCACGGCGCCCATCGTCGATGAGTTTGTCTGTTATAATCACCGTCAGTGTCATCAGCCACAGCGGGCCTGCTCAACCAGCTGCACTTTGCATCCTGAGTCTCCCAAGGGGCATTCTGGGAAAAAAATGACTCACAACATGCAACAAGAGCGGAGCGGACGCTTGTAGATCGATTTCTATAAAGGGAGAAAATACGAGCTGCAAACCCAGCAGTCTGAAACAGCGTGAATCTTGGTGTGATGCACAAACTCAACTCTGATTCATCCTGAAGACGTGTTGGTGAGACGAAAGTAAATCGATCAGATTCTGAGGCAGCAGGAACTTTTTATTCAAATCAGAGGTCATTGATACACAGGTGGCTGTCAGTGAATGCACCATGACGGTCCAGTTGTCTCCAAACAGGGAGAAGAAAAAAAACGCTTATGTTTTTACTCTGCGTTGGTGTGGGGCCACATTTGTGCCACCACAGAGACGTCAGAGGTCAGAGGTCAAGCTTCTGAGTGTGCCCAAGGGGATCCGAGATATTCTGGCATTTAACAACCCAACAGTTTATAAAGACGTCACACCTGCTCCATCGCTGCAGCATTTCTGGTGTTCACCCCAAGCAGTTTAATCTTCTCCTGCTTCTCCTGAATCCTCCTGAGCCCATGTATCTGTATCAGTCCTGGTGTCATGACTGTTTCTGTCCTTGTCCAGATTTTCCAGACTCCCTTTTCCCAACATTCTGCTCTGTGGACGCTGAGGGACCAAAGTTCTTTAGAATCTGTTTGAGAAGTTTTGTTAAGGATTCTCTGATGAAGTTTGGACCAATGTGTTGAGCCACGACCCATCCTTGTTGGAAAGACTAAACCGTTGGTGGTGCTGTTTTTATACCCAATCCTGGCACCCTCACCTGCCACCAGTTAATCTGCTGGTTGGAGAATCTTCCAGAACCATGTGACTGGATATTATAGAATCTTTTCTAGAACTTTTCTTGTTGCTGCAGCTTCTGCGTTTATCTGTAAATATTATGTTTAGAGAAGCTGAAAATAATTTTCTTTCTAGACTAAATAATGAAAACATTACAGATTAAAGTTTGTGCTGCATCTTAGAAAATGCCCCATATTTTTTATGGAAATGAGGTTTATAAATGAATACGATCCTAAACAGACAGAAATGAACTCGATGAGGCTGTTTTCGTGTATTTTTCTCTGTGGTTTATTAGCTGCTGAAAGATGGATTTCTGACCTACATGTCATCCATATCTGGGTGACGACTGAGTCTGATGTGGTTAAAGAAACATTGGAACAATATCAGACGTTATATTTGGTCACATGTTGATGACAACGGGTCCATGTGAGCAGCTGTGATAACCAGACATTCAGGCTGGAATTTGTGGCTAAATGAGAAACACATCGAAGCACATGACCCTCGGGGAAATAGGTCAGAGTAAATACAGACGATATACATCCACCTGAGTTTAATCCAGTCTGGATAAACAAGCTGTGAAACTAGAAGGAAAAAGACTGAAGCGAGCTGAGGAGGAGACGCTGCTAACAGCAGGACGAAGACATTGAGGACAGACGCTCAGGGAGAGAAACAGCAACTGAGGCTATTTCAGGATGAAGATGACGCCTTCCACGACCTAAAAAGTGAATTTAGAAAGAAGAAGGCTGATTTCTCTCACACCTGACAAACTGCCGAGGTCAAACAACAAAGTCAACAAGTCCTCGACACCAGAAAGTCCTGATGTCTCCTCCAGCCTTACGGCTGCATCACATGACCCACCTTCTGCTTTAGGGTCAATGAAATCACACTTTTCTCTTCGAGCTCTGGAAGGGGAGGGGCGACCCAGAAGACTGCTATTAATGCAACGAAGTTCCAGGTCTCTGCATATTTATAGAAGGAACTGCTAAACAGAGGGAAGATGCAGGAGAGGAAGAGGAAGGTCTGGAAGGAGGAAGAAGTACAAGAGAGAGGAAAACAAGAAACCTAAAAAGCAAGAAGATGATCACGAATCGGACGTCCTTCTGGAAGAAGGTTGACCAGGTTTAGATGTTTGGTGGAAAACTAAACTCTGGTTTTATGTTCAAGCATGAACTTCGGCTTCGTTTTAAAGAAAAATTTTCTTTTAAAAAGTTTCATAAGTTCAAGAGTTTCTTTGATTAAAGACGGGAATAAATCAGGCGCTAATGACGCAGCGTTGTGTTTCCAACCCAAAACGCTCTGCACTGGTTAGACTGGTTTCAATCAAACGGACCCAACAGGCTACAAAGTTCTGCTCAGTGACTCGTTTGCTTCATGTGTGTTGAAACGTGGCCTGATCGAAGCTCTGCGGCCACAATGCTGCGAAAAGGTTAAGGAACATGGGTCTAGACAGCCACGTCCTTGGGGGGTCGTTCTGTGGCTCCACAGACTCAGAACGCCGTTTGGTCGGCTTAATATGAACTCTGGTCCACTTCCACAGATAGCCCGGTCTGCTTAGAGCCATGTTAATGCACATTCACACTCTGCTCCGGACCGGACTGAGTTGTAGATCAACATGCTGGCTGCCTCTCCTGCTCCTCATACTCGACCCATTCTGGTGAAAAGCCGCTCAGGTCTGAACACCAAAGTAAAACCAGAAACCAGACTGCAGAAATTTATTGTTGCTTCGTTGTTTACTAGGACATTTTCTGTCCTGACATACAATGAACCAGGTTTTCTTCTTCTTTCTGCATGGTCAGCGGTGGTCTCGGGGAATATCGCCTCCTAGTGATCAGATGTTGTAACTGTGTGATGTTGTTGAAGTGATTTTGTCCACAGTAAACCAGAAAAATGTTTAAATTCCCCACCAAAGGAACAGCGTCCCCGGCTAGCAGATTTTCTAATGCAGCATCATGCCTGCACGGTGAGAGCTCTCAGCCGGTAAAGGCAGTCTGGACTCTTGTGTTATCTCTTCTTCTGTCTCTTTCTCGCTTCCTCTGGTGTCTTTTTGGGTTTCTTTGCTGAATCAGCAGCGCTGCGCGTTCAGAACGGCTAGTGTGTTTTTATCCTTGCTAGCGTGCGATGAGTCCAGAGTTTTAGGTCAGAAAGTTACGTAATGCATCTTTTTTTGATCATCTTTCCTTGCAGACTCCGTCTCAGATTTTATTCATATATGTTTATTTTATTTTTCCTCTTTGTGAATATCAATTACTCACAGGTGAAGATGCTGAACTGCTG
Source organism: Melanotaenia nigrans (assembly GCA_037177435.1). Classification (NCBI taxonomy): domain Eukaryota; kingdom Metazoa; phylum Chordata; class Actinopteri; order Atheriniformes; family Melanotaeniidae; genus Melanotaenia; species Melanotaenia nigrans. Next base: position 28,489,484 of record JBAFTC010000019.1, read on the forward strand.
CCACGGAGGAGGAAATATTAGTTATTTATGTTTCATCATAGCTGAATCTGATCATACTATTTCGTTTCATGTGAAACACAACATGGATGTTTCATCTCTCGTACTTCATTGTGCTGTAACGAGATCAGTGGACCGGTAGAACTGGACAATCAACATCGATGACTCAGGAAACGTACCGTTAAATTAAAAGTGTCTCTGGTCCTTCGGACCCTGATCTGCTCTGGTCCAGACTCACGGTCGTGGAGCTGTTTCTGAAGTTTGGAAACAGTTGAACTCCTCAGAAAGATCTTAATTAAGTCATAAGTTTTTATTTCTTATTTATTTTACAGGAAATGATCGTAGTCTGATGGTCCAAAAATATGTCAGTTTTTTAAAGAAAAAGTTCCATAAATCCTCCATCACAGAGAAATCCAGCATCTGCTCAGCTGTTTGTGAACTATGAGATGTGCTCGTTATGCAGCAGCGTCCTCAGAAAGGCAGCAGATCACAGCACAGACGTGTGTTTCATCCTGATCTGATCATTAAGTTCATAAAAAGCCCAAACTGCCTATTAGGTAAAGAAATCTCTTCAATCTTTTAAGGCGGAGCAGATCATACCTTAAATCCTGCTTTTAGTCCCCTCACAGTCCCCAGCTGTCCCAGCAGATGGTCCCACCCCCCAAAGCACACTTTACCCTCCCAGTAAACATGCCGACACACACACCCGTTCCCATATCAGAGCCAGGTGACGGGAGGGGAGGGCGAGGAGGAACGAGCTCCGCCATGGGAACGAGAGACGGGGACGTCATGACAGCTCGTCTTCACCGGTGTCCCTGACAACACCAAGCAGCTTTGAACTCAGTTTACCTTGTGTTGCCTTCACTGACCTAGTTTTTATTGTAAAAGCAAGTGTTAGCTGTGACTCTGAAGTATGATCCAGCCCCCCCACAACAAACTGGAATGACGTGCATGTGACTCCTAGAGTCTGACATCTTTACTTCCTGACAGAAGGAGACACAAAGGAGTGAGTTTGTGTGGGGTCATCCTCCTCCTTCCTCCTCCTCCTCCTCATCCTGCACATGCTCACTCGCTCAGCCCTGACTTTGTTTCCCGGGTCTCCTCTCAGAGGTCATGGCCCCTCCATTCACCACAGATGGTAGCACAATAACAGGCGGAGAACTGAAACCGACTCCCGAAGGTCGACTGTCCTCTGAGACGCCCACCAAACCTGGATCAGAGCAGCTGCTGCAGAAACCCCGACCCTGCCCCCCTCAAAACCAAGTCTGACACTCCTAAAATCCTCACGGGGATCTGGGATCTGGGGTTCTAACGCAGAGGTTCCCAACCTGTTTTCCTTTGGGACCTCCTTCATGCAAATACTAAAAAGCCATGGACCCCCCCCCCCCCACACACACACACACACACACTTTGCTGAAACCATGCTGGTTTCATGTTTTCAAAAGTAAGATTCTTACCATAAATGATGGATTCTGGCTGAATTAACAACTCATAGCCCATGAATCCCTCCGTGTTTACCAGCTGGACCTCCGCGTTGTCAAAAAACAAACAAATTTCATTTTATAGAAATTTATTTGAACTATTCTGACTTTTTCATCATTATACGGCCTAATAATAGAAAAATTCATATTTTACTACCGAGAGTCCGGTGACACTGACAGGAAAAAACATGAAGTAGTAGCTAACTAGCTAACTAACTTGTGACCACGTGCTGGCTAAGTGCATGTGTATGGGTAATTATTATTTGATCGTACTGTAATGTAGAGATGAGTTACAGCATGGTAACCGAGCTTTCTGGGCAGCGTTCTGCTTCGCTTATGAACAAATAAACATTCTAGAGCCGCAAAAAACAAGCAACCGGGAAAAAATAGTATTTTTTATGTCATTTTACTGCTTTTCCTGCCCGTGATGCTCTCTGCAGTAAGAGACATGTCTCTAACTTTCTGAATTGTCGTCTCCGTTTGAGGCATTGTTTTAACCATGGAAAGCACTTTGTGCTGCATTTATGTATGAAAAGTGCTCTATAAATAAAGACTGATTGATGATTGATTGATATGGTGGCCCTGGAGGGACATAATTCCTACTCAAATACCCAAACTTCATATACAGAGACGGTTGCTAACAATTTGCTGTGACTGATCACAACATGATCAACCATGATGGGACTCGTGAAGGGACGTTGGGGAAGCTGTTGATGCGTTAGTAACGACAGCTGGACGTCTTCGTTTCTCCTTTCATCCAGACGGCTTCTTCAGGTCAACCAGGGCGGTGAGGAGCAGACACACCCACCCACGTCGCTAACCTGCCCGACCACCACGTGATGTGCTTTGGTCACATGACTCTGGGTGTGAATGTTTTTTAAACTGCCATTAACAGAACATGTTGTAGCTAAATTCCATAACATTATTCCCAGTAATGATAGAAACTGAGTAATATTATAAGACTGATCTCATTTTCAGCTTATGTTTATTTATCTGTCAATAATCATGTTAATCCATCAATTTATCCACCAAAGATCAGAAAAATCAAAGATGAACCTTTAATTGACGTTCTGATGCTGAAAAATGAGCCAACCTGCTTTGAATAAGAAAATTATTTGTTTTGGCAAACAAAGCTTTGTTTGTTACGTCACTGGGATTGGACGTGACGGGATCTGGGGGAATAAAGCTTCAGGAGGTCGTCCATGACTGCATGAGCGCCGCCTCAGCTGGTACAACCACACACACACAGGCAAAGCAGCGTGCAGGTGTGAACTCCTGCAAGCTGCTGCCGGGTGGAAGTGAATCCGGTTTGTCAGCAGCGATGAGATGAATGGCCCCGTGACCGATTTGTTTCACACCACTTATTCACTACATGACACTGATACATGCCAAAAATACGATTGACGTAATTATGAATCTGCGTTTACAGACTTAGTTTCAGCTGCTTGTTTATTCATGTGATGCTGAGAAGATGCAGGTTTTCATTTCAGGAGCTGATTCATTTCTTCTCTCTTCAGGCTTCTTAACAAGTAAAATCAGCTAATTAATGAAAAACTAACTGATACTGTCACATACAGCAAATTAATCATCCATATGAGAAACAAGCTCCTGAACACTGAATTTATAACCATGAGTAGAAAAATGTTGGGTTGCTGTGTGAAATGTAAAATACAAACCTCATCAACTCATCTGTTATTCCCAGTAGAAGATAAAAATATTTCACCATGAGATGAAAATATGAGCTGATAGTCAATCTGATGGAAAAAGTTGGAACAGGAGCAACAAAAGGCTGGA
>JBAFTC010000019.1:28671228-28683764 GCA_037177435.1 Melanotaenia nigrans
TAAAGCTCCATCATGCAGAGAAGAAGCCAGATGTGAACAGGATCCAGAACCAGCTTCTTCCGTCTTCTCTGGACCAAGCAGAGCAGCTAGAGCAGCTAGAATCCTGCATCCATCACTGTAGCATGGCTTCATAGGAGAAGAGTCCGGCCTGCCTGCAGTCCAGACATTTCACCAGTACACAAAATCTGGAGCATCATGGAAGCAGAAATCCAGCAACCAGATTTATTCTGGAAGCCGTGGAAGTCTCAGGTTAAATCCCTGCAGCAGAGCAACAAGCCCACCTGTGACCAGGTCCAGCCGTCCCTCCTGGAGGTAGATGGTGATCATGAGCACCAGCTGAGGAGCGCTCTCCGAGAAGGTCTCAATGATTCGCAGCATGCTCAGATCGTGGCTCAGGAACACCACCACATCTTCAGGGTCACCGTCTCTGGACTTGCAGTTCTTCACAGAAACCTCCAGGACTCCTGCATGCCTGAGGACAACAAGCTGAAGCTGTCATCACCTGATACCATCAACCTGCTGTCAAGAATTCATGGAGGAAGAAAAGTTCATCCGAAGCAGCTGGGATTCCAGTTTCAACCACCAACGAGTTCAGAGGAAACAAGACAGATGACAGCCGGCTGTCGGCACTCAGGCCAGAGACATGAACACAGCCTGGAGTTAACATCAGAAACAAAAGCTTTATATTTGGATTTTTACTTTTCCAATAATGTCTTAACTTTGTTCTATAAAAAACAAAGCAGGTGAAATGAATAAATACTTTTCCACCTGAATGCCCACATTTTAGTTTTTCTTTCGCTCCTCGTTTATCTTTCTGTTGGTATTTCCTGTAAAAGGAAGTTCTGAGCAATCACCGACCGGCCCACACCACATTGCACTGAAGATAAAGCTGATTTCTCCCACCTTGCCTCAGGCCACTGAACGTACCTCAGATAGATTCCCAGCTGCAGCACATGAAGAAGCTTCACACCGTTCACACTCATGCATCTTTCCACCTCCGTCTCCATCTCAAAGTTTTCATAGCTGTACCAGAGCCAGCTGTAGACCTGAACCAGCACTGAGGAGCCCAGGAGCAGCAGCACCAGCACAGCCAGACTCAGGAAGGCCTCCTCCTGGTAGAAGTTCACCGCAGCCCACACGTCCAGGCCGATGTCCAACAGGAACAGTGGCAGCCCCACACAGGTGAAGACAAAGTCCACAGGAGAGTATATGAAGGCTGCCATTGTGCTACATTTCTGCTGTTCACACAAGTACTAACACACTCCAGACAGGAAGAAAGAAGAGCCGAAGTTCAGAGTCAGGAACTCCTCCCCTGGGCTGAGCTTCAGCCTTAAAGGAACACTGTACCGCTTTCAGAGACACACAACAAGTCATCATCAGGAGAACTTTAATGGCTGTCCAACACGTTTGAGGTCTGAACGGGGGCTTCAAGAGAGTCTAAAAGTCAGATTAGAGTCCGAACATTCGATCAGAGTCCGAGCATCTGATTAGAGTCCGAATGTTCGAACTGAAGCAGATAATAAAATACAATAAAAAAAATTAATCAATAAATTAGCCTGAGCAGCAACATGCGGCAGCTACAACTCCGAGGTACCTGAACATCCATCTGCCTCATGGGACACGTTCACATGGTCTCAGAAAACACACACTGTCACACACACCGTCACACATGTACGTGCACACACGTAACACAATTGCAAAAAAACACAGAATAAACATAAAAATAAAACTGTAAACATCCAGATGTGGCTCCGTCTAATACAACATGCTCACACTACCTAAACAAATAAAAGAAAATTAAGACAATAAGGGTTTAAATTTCTACTTTTTTCATTTCATATTTAAAAAATAAATTTTTCTTTTTCATTATTTTAAAAACATTTTTTCTTTTAAATCTTATTGTATGACCATAAATTTATTATTCTAAGTTATTCCTTAATTAACATATTGATCTCTAAATGTAGTATTATTTCATTTATTTTCATGGATTTGTTTATTTTTGTTTCCTTTATAAATTGGCCCAAAAACAAAGGAGAAATATTTCAATCAAACAGATGAACAGGTAATGTATTTTTTCGGTTTTCTTTTTCTTCTGCATTCTTTATTTTTTTCTAAATTTGTTCATCTCTATCATTTATTACTTTTCTTTGTTTCTTTGTTTTTTCCTGGGTGTTTTTATTATTCTTTCCTTTACACATTTACCAGAAACTGTTATTTGGAAATATATATATATATAAAAAGAAATATATTTGGAAAAATAATTTGAAATACAGGGAAATTCTAACAAAATTCAGTTAATTTGTTGAAAGAACTTAAAGAAGAAATAAACTTAATTCTACATTTTAATCTAAATCATTTTCATGTTATTTTCGTGTGAATTTATTTATTGAGCCGTTTCTGTTTTTATTTTTCAAGCATGTCTGTTGCTACTTTTTAGGCACCACTAGACACAACTGTCGCCATGGTAACCCGGAAGATGGCGGGCCAGTCACAGCTGTGAGGTCTCTGTTCTGATTGGTTCTGAGTTCCTGTTGATGCGTCTTGGCCGGTAAAAGTGGGCGGCGTGCCAGGCCATGCGTCTGTTGAGCAGCGGGTAGGACGGGACGTTGTCCTGCATGGAGACGTTTCTGAAGGACACTTCTGCATCGGGCAGGTCGTCGGGCAGCCCGGGCTCCCTGATCAGCGGCCGCCACAGTTTGGGGTGGAAGCAGCAGTAGTAAAGCGCCTTGAAGAGCAGACCCAGCAGGTAGGAGAGCGGCAGCGCGATGAGCAGCGCCAGGCCGTACGCCTCCGTCTGCACCGGGTCCCGGTAGCTCCACCAGGCCGCCAGCAGTATGCCACCGTCCGTGGTGATGAAAGTATGGTAGATGAAGCTCCGCCCCCGCGTCCGGCCCTCCGCCACGTTAAACCAGCTGAAGTACCAGATGAGCCCCACCGTGGCCCGGTAGAGCCACTCCCCCCCGGCACTGTCCATGAAGTCCGTCCTCTGTAGCCACGCCCACAGCACTAAGGCGGGCCACAGCAGCAGGAAGTGGACGGCGATAAACCCGGGAAAGACAGAGGAGAACAGGGCGAGGACCGCCACGCGAGGGCCAATCAGCAGCAGGTTCCACAGGAAGTAGATGAGGGCGGAGCCCCAGCCCTGCTTGGCTTTGTCCGGGAGGAAGGAGCGCAGGGAGCGGTGGTAGTCCACCACCATCCAGGCGATGGACGTGGTGGACGCAGCGATGCTCACGACTGCAGAGACACAGGACAAAGTGATAAGACGTCAACACACACGCACAAACGCATGACGTGATGCCTTCATGTAATGTCAGAAATATAGAGAGAAAATCAACGCAGTAAAAAACAACTTTATAAATATTAAGGCTAGGCCTGTTAACGTGTTATCATGTTATTATTGTTTTATTGTGTTACAATCGTGTTATCGTGTTATTGTTTTTATTTGTGTTATAATCGTGTTATCGTGTTAATATCGTGTTATCGTGTTATAATCGTGTTATCATTTTTTAATTGCGTTATAATCGTGTTATCATGTTATCGTTTTATAATCGAGTTACAATCATGTTAGCCTGTTCCTGCGTTGTTATTTTCACATTATTATCATATTATCTTGTTATTGCTTTAATGCATTAATTAACGGCAATAATTATTTTATTGTGCGTTAACGTTGTTTTTTAACGTATTGGAATCAGTTCTTTCCTGGTCTGAGGACACATCTGGAGGAACCGGGGTGGACGAAACTGGACCGACGGCGTCTTGTGTCCATGTTTACACAGACACAAGTATTCAGATTAAAACCAGATCGCAACGAAAAAGTTTCATGTAAACATTCCAGTCGGAAGATCCTGATCCAATCACTCGTTCGGATCACAGTTTCATTCCGATTGAGAGGGGGGTAATTCCGGTTGTTTCGATCAGCGTGCATAAAGACGTATTTGGTGTATCTGGTGGAAACGATTGCAGCTTGTACTGTTGCTTTACTTAAGTTCATCTGAGCGAGAACAGGTTCGATACGAGAACGCTGCTGGACATTTTAAGACTAAAACTATTGCTGCTGGGTGGAACTGTATGTTGTGTGTCATTTCTAGATATTTCTGTGTGTATTATATTTGCAAGAAGCCAAAGATCAGAGTTTATAAATCCTGTACGGTGACATTTTCCCTGCATGCAGCACTCACACTGAACAGTCCGGGCCCTGTTGCTCTGCAGCATGACGTAGACCATCAGGATGAGCTGAGGCGCGCTCTCACAGAAGGTCTCGATGAGGCGGAGCATGCTGAGGTCGTGCGTGAGGTAGACGGCGTACTCCGAGCCTTCCTCCTTCCTCCACCACACCCTGAAGCCCTGGCGAATGGCCGAGATGTGTCTGCATGGACGAGCACAGACTGAGTTTTCTTCTGATCGGCTCATCATTTCTGCATTTCTCACCTTCAGTTCCCAGCGGGCTAACTGGACTTACTGGTTACCACACGAACCAGCTGCTCGCTGCTTTATTTAAAAGAGGAAGAAAAGCTGCAGTTTGTTTGCATCACAGCAGCTGAACTGTTGCTGAAAGGTTTTCCACTTTTTGGCTTCCTGTCCACGTTCGTGTTCTCAGAAACAACAACAACCAACTTCACTTGTTAATTACCAGAGAAACGACACAACTCGGCTCACAAAATGAGGATTTTTAGATTTATTTCAGAGATGAAATGATCTGGTACGGAGGCAGGCTGCAGCCACATCTACAGATAAAAAATAAACATTACAACAAGAATTATTCATGTATTCACAGCACCTGTCATGTTGTATTATTATTCTGTTGTTGTTTTCAGTGTGAAACAGTAGTTTAGGTGTCCTGTCCGTAGTTTCCTTATTCAGACCATCACATTTATACGTTATGTTTTAACCAGCAGCCTGAGCTAAAAAACTCGGTTCAGTTTTCCTCGTTAGCACTGAAATGATTAGACAGACTGTACAGCATCATCCTGATAACAACATAAATTACAACATTTCACTGCCTGTTTTAGTTGTAATAATCACTTCAGTGTTTCCTGAAATCTACATCCTTTATTCATTTACTTTATTTATTCTTTTCAGAACATAAATTATTATAATTATCTGAATTCTTAGTTCTCAAAATCTCATTTGTTAAAATAACCTTATTAATTCAGAAAATACACATTTTGAAATTATTTAGTAAGTTAAAATTATCTGGAAAAGTTACAGAACTGCATTTATTTCATGAATCTGGAAAAACTGAAAATGTTTTTAGTAAAATATTCTGAAATATTTAAAAAGCTGAATGGTTTTGAAAATCTCGGTAAATCAGAAAGCCCGATATAATCAAATTAATTTATTATTCATTTAATATATACGTTTATTTTTAATAATTCACAGAATTTAAGACGAATTAAAGTTTTAATGTTAGTAGTTCGTTACTAAACTCTGTTAATTCAGATTTTTTTTATTTATTTTTTCCTGTGGTGGCAGCTTCATGCTTCCGTACTCTGATTTGACCACATCCGGATCAGGATCAGAACCTGGACCAGACCGTGGACCAGCCGCCGGTTACCTGCAGAGGAAGCCGAGCTGCAGCACATGTAGCAGGCAGAAGAGCTTCACCCTGTCACCGCACAGCACGGTCCCCGCTCCGGTCTCCCCGCTGAAGCCCGGCAGCTCCCGGTCGTACTTGAACCAGAACCAGCTGAACATCTGGACCACCACAGACGACAAGACCATGAGGCCGACCAGCACACCGAACCAGAAGAAGTCCCCGCGGCAGTAAAACTCGGTCGCCACCCACACGTCGGACCCCCAGTCCACCAGGAAAGTACACACTCCGATCACGGAGAACACGAAGTCGATCCAGGAATACTTTGAGAAACATCCGCGCTCCATGCTGCGCTGCGCGGTTAGCCGGAGCGACCTGTTGCTGCGAAGCTAGCGCTGTGCTAGCATGGTGGACCGTTAATTCACTCCCCAAGCGGCTCCGCGCTCCTCTGCCCGGCGGAGTCAAAAAGTTGTCTGGACTTTCACATTTGAGTAAGTTCCACCATAACCGTGACAGAAACATCCAGCAGTAGTTTCTGAGACGAAAACTTGGAAGTTAAATGATTAGAGGAGGAGGGGACGGTTTGTCTGTAATTATTAACCCCGCCCACCGCGGTTCCATGGCACAATCCGGGACAGGGAGGCGTTAACTTGAAACCACTCCGCTGCCCACTTCCGGAGATTGATCAGTAAGGTTTGTTTTTGTTTTTAAAATTAACCTGATCATTTTTTGTTTTGTTTTTTAAGAAAACTGGAGAAAAAAAAGAAAACTGATTATTTTCTTTACTTCTTCGGACGGTAATGTGAGTTTTTCTTTAAATGTATGTATTATGATCTGAAATATACATATATACCACCCAAAATCATTTTCATATGTTTCTGGAATAAAAATAAATAAATGATTTTGCCCTGAAGGACGTTGGAGGTTGCAAAGAGCTGCTTTTTGTTTTATTGTGTATTGATTAATGGAATACCAACTTAATGGATTATGTACATCTTTGTGGTGTAGTCATAACTTGTCATAAAATGTGAGTGAATTTATGAATTTATGACTCTAAAAGTAATAAAAGTACCATGTACATCATCATGCAAATTAAATTAATTGTACATGAAAACAGATTTGCTGTTGATTAACCAAATATATTGAGAATAGTTATATTTTCTTAATAACTGTGGATTTATAATTGTGACATTTAAAAAAAATCTTTTGACAAACTATCTCAAAAGTTTAATTTAGTAACTCAAAATGATGATAGAGTTTGCAGTGGCTCTGCATTCCTTCACCGAGCACATGGCTGAGACAAAGGTTGGCTTAGCATTCACAAATAAACATTGCAGCCATCACTGAGGACCCATCTTACACGAAGGTGCATCAGTTCTCGTTTAAAACACATGACTGCTTATTAATCACTGATACAGTAACTTTCTATCGCTGCAGAACTGGGTGCATAATCGCAAAGCCCATTTAAAGTTTCAGACTGCAGGTTCATCCACAGCACAGCCGCCCTTAACTTCCTACAAACCTGCGTGTTTACGATCATCAATGCTACAATATTTCAAGAAAAATCTGACACTTTAATGAATGAATGGATGAAAATAATTCAAATACAGGTTAGTCAAATTAGTTATGTTTCATAATACTAACTATTTTGGTTGACTCTGTGAGAAACGTAAAAAATGCCATTATCAGACAGAGCGGCAAATAAACACAGAAGACAAAAAGAGCTAAGTTCAGTAAGCTAACACTTACACTAGAAACCAGAAAGGGGTTTTCGCAGACATGCCTGGTTTACCTGAAAGACTGTACCCGGGGAATACCGTCCACTTAAGCCACGCCCCCTGAAAGGAGCAATTTAGCGTTTGCTGCCTCGCGCTTCCTCCTGGTGTCCTCGCTCACATTTCGGCAGCACACAAGCAAACAAAATGTCGCGGGTATACATTGGAAGATTGAGCTACAGAGCAAGAGAAAAGGACGTGGAGAGGTTCTTCAAAGGCTACGGGAAGATCCTGGAAGTCGATCTGAAAAATGGGTAAAATTGTTTATGAAAGCTGCAGCGTGAAGAAACCGCGCGCCATGCAGAGAAAATCCCGGCCTTGTCGAAGGAGACGGGCCTGCTCTGCTAATGCTAGCTAGTCTGCGCCGCTGCTCATGCTAGCTAGCCTACCCGCGCCACCAACAGTTACCAACAAAATAAGTTGTAGGCCTATTTAAGGGCGATTTTTGAGTTTTTGTTAATGTTTTTGTAGTATTTTGGCCTTGAACCTAAGTTTACTTTTCTCCAGCGGCTCAGATTACAGCTCGCGGTACGTCGACCAACGTTAGCGCTGGCTAAGCTAATGTTAGACGTGGCAAAGTCATAGCCCTCTGTGTGAAAAGCAGAACCGTTACCGTGCAGCTGTATTCTCAGTCACACCCTTATTTAACAGTAGAAATGCATCTTATCGTGGGTTCAGGTTGTATTTAGTTACAGAAACGTGTGGGGGTCTTTTCTGGCTCAGGAACATGTGCTGCATGGTTTTATTAGAAGAACGTGATGCTAAACGTACTCGCGTGAACATAAACAAATACAGTCGGTGAGATTTAAATTATTAAAATATCAGCTGGCAAAAATGCACATCTAAATTTTCCATGGGCTTCATTAGTTTTCATATTTATATATTTATTGTTTTTCCTCCCAAAAATAATTTCGTCGCTACTTGCTTACGCTGCCAAACGGATTTTTTACACAACTTTGAATTAAAAAACAAGTTTCAAGTGAAGACCGAAGAAAGACAAACGAGAGGGACAATGTAAGCAGCTGCATGGAGGGCTGTGGTACACATTAGTTTAATAATTAGTTTAATACTTCACTTTAATACTGAATAAGCTTAAATTGGAGACCATGAAATAAAAGTAATCTAGTACTGTTTACAGGGGAACAAAATTATTAGAATTACCAGTATGAGCATTTTGATCTTCATGCTGATTATCTGGTAAATTATCTTAAGACGTTTACAGTTCATATCTTACACACATTTAACACCTTTTTCAGAAGTGACATTTTCTTTAAGACGCCCTCAGGAACCCGCTGCCGGGTGTGAGTGGTGGTCCACACGCCGAGTCGGGCGTCTTTCTGTAACCGGTTCTAACGTGTGTCATGTTCTGTGCGCAGGTACGGGTTTGTTGAGTTCGATGACCCTCGGGATGCTGATGATGCAGTGTATGACCTGAATGGTAAAGAGCTGTGTGGGGAGAGGGTCATTGTGGAGCACACGAAGGGACCCCGTCGTGACGGAGGCTATGGCGGACGGAGTAAGTCTCCACCACAGCATCGTGTTTATTTCACATGAATGATGCCATTGACCTATTTTTAAAAGGGGTGGAATTTGAATCTTGTCCTTGGTGGCTGATGTGCATTGAATTTACATCATAGTTTGTTGTAGCTGAGGCTGCTCGTGTTGGAGCGTCTCAGGCTGAGTTTAAGAAGCAGTTTAAATGCAACAGCTTCTTAGCTCATCGACACACACCAGTCCTTCTGGTAGGGCCGTTTAGGGAGGTGTGAATGCACAACTGAACCGTCATGTTAATCAAACAAGCAAATTCTGGTCTGTCTAAAACCTGATCCTCAACTCCCTCGAGAACCACATACAGAAGATGGACCTCAGCTGCTCATCTTCGTTTATTCTCGATGCAGCGGCGCCTCAGAGACGACTAGAGCCGTTACTGTAGAGGTCTGGCTCGCCTGATGGACGCAGCGTGGAAGCTAAATGTTGCAGCCCCCAACCGAGTCCAGCGAAAAACCACCTTAGACAGTGTTAGCAACGGCGGGGGGGGCACGTGATTAAATTAGTGTGCATCAGAGCCACCAATGACTCGAACCATCCGTGTGATGGATTAAAGTTTTCTGCTGGAAGTAATGGTTTTATGTGAAGGGGAAATGGCTTACAAACAGGAATATGTTCATTTATTTGTAAAATGTCAATTATGATGTAATCTGCTGTCTTATTCCGTTTTATTTCATTTTAAATTTCATTGTCAATTTAAAAGTAAAGATTTAACAAAGAACCTCAATGTTTTAATTGAAAGAGTCCTTTGCTGACTGCCTGCCCCTATTGCTGGCCATGGTGTCCCCCTTTCCAAGAGTGTGGTTTGACCATTCTGGGCCCCTGGGCAGACCAAAAAAGGGAGCCATTGTGAATGAAGACCGCTTTTGCCATTAGGCCCAGGCCGGGTGGTGAGGATGCCATGGGGTTAGGAGCAGATGTGGGTTCAGCTCTTCTAGGTGCCTGAAAAACAACATGTTTTCTAACAGTGAAATGTTGTTAGATAGGATAGTTTAGACATGCTTTAGTTCACCGTAAGTACTTCCTCCATCAGTTTTAACTTTTTTATTGTTTTTTTGTTTTTGTTTTGTTTGTTTTTATAAAATATGCCCTTTGAACTTCTACAGAAGTTTAATATCTAGTTTTAACTACAGACATGTAGGAAGGAATAATAGGGCTTTTTAGGATTTAATTATTTCTTTTTTTAGTTAAACCTTTTTCTCCTTTTTGCTTTTGCCCTTTTTGTTTTTCCCAAGTGAATATTAATGTTACTGTAGTTTATAGTTTGGAGATTAAATGATTTACTTCATCTCAGTTCACTCCCGGTCCTCATTGTTCTTTCTGTTTCCTTATTACCTTAAAAGGTGGATATGGCCGGTGGGGAGGACGGGACAGATACGGCCCGCCTGTACGCACAGATTACCGACTCATTGTTGAGAATCTTTCCAGCCGCTGCAGCTGGCAGGACCTGAAGGTGGGACGCTTGTTTCAGTCCATCTTCCACCAGGACGTTTCCTGCTGGACCGGTTTTACTGGATTTGTATCAGAACTTTTGAATAAAACAGAATTTAACTGGGTTTTCTTTTTGTTCAGGACTACATGAGGCAGGCAGGGGAGGTGACCTACGCCGACACCCATAAAGGCCGCAGGAACGAGGGCGTGATCGAGTTCAGGCAGTACTCAGACATGAAGAGAGCTCTGGAGAAGCTGGACGGCACGGAGGTGAACGGCAGGAAGATCCGGCTCATCGAGGACCGTCCTGGCGCCAAACGCCGCCGCTCTTATTCTCGCAGCCGCAGCCGTTCCAGGTTAGTCGTCACCTCCGCACACGGTCCAGCTCCAGGGACCCCGCTTATAACCGCCACGTTCTAAATGCGTTTGTCCAGCTGCTCCGGGTCGCTTTGGTGAACCTGGACCTGCAGTTTTTCCCGTTTCATCACAGTCTGATGCTGAATGTGTAAACATGGATGTTGAGATGGTCGGAGTGTCATCTAAAACCTGATCCGGTTGTCTGCAGGTCTCGCTCCCGAAGTCGCAGGTCTCACAAGAGCCGCAGCCGCAGTGAGAGCAGCAGCCGCAGCCGCTCCAGATCCAGGTGAGCTGATGTCATCGCTGACATCACTTCCTGTTTTTCATGTTGAGGGGGAGAGTCTAGAAACAGAATCTCCATGAGTCACGTGGCTTGCAGGACTTGATGATGGTATGTAGGTCATGGTAGGTAGGCCATGTGACCCACTGCAGATCAGGGAGAAAACCAGTTTCTCATTTATTTGACTTGCTCTGCTTTGAGAGGCTGAAGATTAACGATGTTCATCCTCGTCTTCCTCAGAGCGGCGTCTCGTTCCCGCAGCCGATCCCGCAGCAAGAAGAACAAGAGCAAGAAGGAGGAAGAGGAGCGCAGCAACGGCGCTCAGAAGGACGAAGACCACAGCCGGAGCCGCAGCCCCAAGAGCAAGAAGAGCAAGAAGGACGGGAAGAAGGCCAAGAAGGAGGATTCCAGGTCCAGATCCCGCTCCCGCTCCAGGTCCCGCTCCAGGAAGTCTACTTCTAAAGGCCGCGAGCAGCCGAAGAGTGACGACGAGGCCGGTGAGCCCGAGGCCAGGGCCAGGTCCCAATCCCGTTCCCGCTCTCCCGAAGAATCCAGAGCCAGGTCAAAATCCAAGTCCAAGTCCCGGTCCCCCTCACCTGCCAAAGCCCGCTCCCGGTCCGAGTCCCGCTCCAAATCTCGTTCCCAGTCTCGCTCCCGTTCCCGTTCTCGCTCCTAGTTCAGGTTCTGGACTGTCTGTCAGGAGCCCCCCATCCCACCCCACCTGTCCCGCCACCCCCGTATCAACATTCCCCGGACCCCCAACAACACCCTGCCTCTGGTTTTTGATAAGTAGCTGTAGGATCCTGGTCTCTGCACACACACCGCCTTTCATTAGTTTGTAAAATACCACGAGTTTTATAAGTTAAACTGACCTGTGTCGTTTTTTTAATCGGGTGTAGAAGTAAACTGTTGACATGCCGGCGGGAACGCCGAGGCAGCGGCGGGAACGCCGAGGCAGCGTTCGTGATCCCTGATGTCGTTTTGTTTCTGATTAAAATGTCTGCTCCAGTTACTTCAGGTGTCTGTAGTTTGATTCCTCGCGCAGCAGGAAGGCGGGTTGGTTCACATCCACCCACTTCAACACAAGCATGGAGATAAAAACTTGATTTGCTTCTTAAACCAAAAATGTCTTTTCTAGTTTTAAACTTTTCTAAATGAAAAAGGGGCGGGTCCTATCGTGTTTAGTTTGAGCGACAGTCTGTGGCCGTCCAGGTGAGTTTTAGGAACCGAGACCCGTTTTCTCTGTTGACATGAGATGACTGGTTCAGGTTCCTCTGCTGGAGGGAAGAAGCTTAAAACTTGTTAGATCGGTTCATTTAAACCGTGTGAAGCCTCCAGGAGGTCACAGTCCAGAAGAGCTGGATGTACATAAATATAGAAGAAAAATGAAGTTTTTATTCTACAGAAGTTTTCCAGCATTTCTGTCCGTCCAGGAGGTTTACAATCACTAAATGTAGTTTTATTCATAAACTGTTAAATCCACAATCCATGAAAATGGGATTAAAAAAGGATTAAAAGCTGTTACAGACTGATTTATACTGGGATTAAAAGCTGCTACAGACTGGTTTATACTGGGATTAAAAGCTGCTACACACTGGTTTATACTGGG
>JBAFTC010000019.1:28722372-28732787 GCA_037177435.1 Melanotaenia nigrans
TGCTAAGGAATGTAGATATATATATATATATATATATATATATATATACATATTTGTGTGTGTGGGTGCATGTAATATATATATATATTTATATATTACACGCACCCACACGCCACAGTTTGTTGAACCGGTTTTCTGAAACCTTCCCGGGAATGATGTGAGCAGGAAGTAAACTGAATTGAGTAGAAATGGGGAAAACCTCCAGTTAATCAAACAGACTCGGCCCGCTCTGAAAATCAAAGTTTGATCGAAAATGAAACATGAAAACCATCCAAACCCAGAAGTCTTGGCGGCCTCTCAGGTGTCGCACCAGCAGCCTGACCGAAGCCCTGTAGCTCCACACGGCTGCAGCAGGTGGAAAACCTGGTGGGAACCCTAATCCAGAGGAGTAATAACGTTTCTCTTTCGCCCTCGCTGTCATTTACCTTCTGTGACTGGTTGTCTCATGTGGTCACGTCATCCTGATCCGTCCAATCAGCTTGAGTCTGCTGATCCTCTTCCTGCCACCTGTTGCATCTTAGTGAGAATCTGCAGAATCATGATCAGATAAGACGTGAGCATGGACAGTCGGGTCACCAGCAGCAGTTCACCGCTCTGCTTCTAACAGCAGCTTCTGCCTTCAGGAGATAATCCCGCCTGGTCAAGATGTCCATGAGAACTCTGCCCCTGGTTTTCATCAACCTGGGTGGAGAAATGCTCTACATCCTGGACCAACGTCTGCAGGCTCCCAACACGTCTGAGGACCAGTCAGAGAAAGGTAGCGGTACGTAGCAGCCGTGGGGGAAGCTCCAGCTCTGCCCAGGGAGGCCGGCTGGAGCTTCTTCCTGGATGACTGATCTGGTTTCTCTCTGGTCCTCCTCACGGCTGCAGGACGGTGGTCCAACAATGACCGGAGACGAGGTAAAACCACCGTAGACCTGCAGGGTCCGCTCGCGCTGCAGTACAAACCCACGCCGGTCCCCTCTGAGACGCCGTCAGGGACATAAAACTCCACCTGATCCTGATCCTAGTCCAGATCCTGATCCAGAACCTGATCCTAGTCCAGATCCAGATCCTGATCCTGTCTTTATCTCTGACTTAGTTCAGTAGTTTTCCAGCTTTTTAAGATTTTCTGCTTTTTCCTTTGTTTTAAGTCCAGACCTGGTACCTGCCTGGTTCCAGTGTAGACCTGGTACCTGCCTGGTTCCAGTGTAGACCTGGTACCTGACTGGTTCCAGTCCAGACCTGGTACCAGACTGGTTCCAGTGTAGACCTGGTACCTGCCTGGTTCCAGTGTAGACCTGGTACCTGAATGGTTCTAGTTTAGACCTGGTACCGGCTGGTTCCAGTCCAGACCTGGTACTGGATTGGTTCTAGTTTAGACCTGGTACCGGCTGGTTCCAGTCCAGACCTGGTACTGGACCTCTGTATCAGGGTCCTGCGTGCAGGGACGGGGCAGGGTGTCTGGGTCCTCTCAGCTCAGCTCTCTCTCCTGCCCCCCAGTGATGAAGGACATCGTGGGGACCATGTTCAGTAAAGTCTTCATGGACGAACTTCTCAAAGCGCAGCAGCTGTATTCCCACCGGACGATGAAGACGGTGCTGACGCGGCTAGCACACGCCTCCATCATGAGGCTGAACCCGGCCAGCATGGACAGGGTAGGTGTGGTTTGCTGCTGCGGGAGGCGGAGCAACACGCCCTCCTGGTCTAGTTCTGAACCTAAACCCCACAAATGTTTCTTTCCTCAACGTTTGGTGCATCAGAAACGCCTGCTGAGGGGAAGTTTTGTGATTTCTGGAGTAGAATCGGCCTCCTGCCGACTGATAAAACGGTAAAAGGAGCGGGTTAGTTTTAGTCGGTCTGAGCTGTGGTCGGGTCCAGTTTGCTTCAGGACCTGAACAACAGGATCAGCAACTTCCAACGAGCACCGAGGGGTCGGCAATAAATAATAATATAACAATAACGAGTAAAAATAAATGTTTTTGTGAGTTTTAGTGAAACTTTTTTTACTTGCAGCCGAATCTAAACACGTCTTCCTTCTTATTTTTGCTAAACAAGCGAACTGAGCAAATTTCTACGTAAATTAAACGTGTTCATGCGAATATGCAGCAACTACAACCATCAAATACCTTTAATAAAAGAAAACCTTCACATGCTACAAAAATACCAAAGGGAATTTTGGATAAAAATAAAATAAATTTCAGTTAATTAAATTAAATTAAATTAAATGAACAGGAATGTGGTTTTATCTGGGACAATTCTTCCAGGAAAACATTTGACCTTCATTATTTTTTATTTATTTATGGTTTATGGGACTTTCAGGAAGATTTTTCTTGGTAATTTTTCAGGCTAAGGATGTGGCTTTTATTTTAAATTCTATTTCTTTCTGTTTGTATTTAGTTAAAAAATGTTTTATCTAAATAAATAGCTTAAAAAAAAGACAGTTCTTCCCATTATTCAGACGGGGAGAAACAAAGATCTAAAGGAGACTCGGCCCCGTCTGGCCTTCCTGACCAGGCGGGACCCAAATCTGGTTCTTCTTTGTGTTATGGGCCAGATCTGGCCCACAGCTCTGAGCAGGACCTGAGCTCAGCCGTGATCTCCAGATTGGATCCACACTGGGTCTGGGTTGTAAATCACTGAGGAAGATTCTGACCAAGCAGAAGGCAAATCTTTCTTCTTCTCTGTTTCCTCCTCTAGCTCTACGAGCTGATGGTCATGGCCTTTAAACATCAAGTCCTCCTCTGTCCACGTCCCAGAGACCTGCTGCTGATCTCCTACAACCACATCGACACCATCAGGGAGTTTGTAAAGGACAGTCCTGCGCTGGTGAACCAGGTGAACGACACGCACAGGAAAATCATCGAGGTACCACAAAGATCCGGCTTTCCGTCTTCCACCAGCAGCGTTCCAACCTCCGCGAGACGTTTTCTGAATCAGTCTTCGTCCTTTTCTGCCTTCAGGTTTACTCACATTTATCAGAAGGAGAGTTCCAACTTCTGCGCCAAACACTGCTCATATTTTTCCAGGACATGCACATCCGAGTGAGTCCGCCGCTTTCAAACTCACTCCTCTGAGACGAAAACATCTCATCTTCTTTTCCAGTGAGTGATTCATCCCTCCTTCCTCTTACAGGTGTCGCTTTTCCTAAAGAATCAAATCCAGAATCCCAGCGGACGTTTTGCCCTGGCAACATCCGGCCCGGTGCCTCATGGGATCGATGTCCCCGGACTTATTAGGTACTAGGACATGCTACTGACTAAGCACTGTTCCCTGGGTGTTCTGGTGAGAAGCTTCGGTCCAGACTCAGTAGAACAGATGTGAGAAGAACTACGTCTCTACGAGGTGTTGCATCGTGCTGCTAACTCCTGTAAGGTTTTACATTCCAGATAGGATGTGAGCTCCTCTACAAAACCAGAGGGAAGGTTTTCAGGTCATTTCTAAACCATCTGGAGTCCTTCATCCTACAGAAAGAGGATTCACCAGACCGCTGCCGATCTTCTCAGCAGGGTCCAGAGCTCCATCCCAGACTCTCCAGGCCTCAGTGAGCAGCTTAAATGTTAAAGTTCAGGACAGTCCAGTTAGAGAAAGACTGAACCAGCAGGCTGGCAAAGCTGCATCTAGACAAGCCTCCAGACTCCTGGACCAAGGTCCTCTGGACAGACCAGACCAAAGTGGACATGTCTGGTCTGGCGGTGGAGGGATGATGGCCTAGACACCTGCAGTGGGGGGGTGGGGGGGTCTTCCAAAGTCAGATGTGAGTCCACCTGTCCAACAGCTGAAACTGTCTCATGCAGCAGGACAAAGATCCCAAACACAGCATCAGAGCTACACCAGAACCAGGTTCGAACCTGGTCCAGTCAGAATTCAGACCTCATCCTGACTGAGATGCCATGGTGGACCTTCAGATGCTGCAAACCTTGTTGACCTGAAGCAACGATGGAGATAGTGGAGCAGAATTCCTCCACATCCTGTGAGACTCATGACGTGATCCAGGAGACCAGGACTGGACCTTCCTGCTGCTGGAGGAGCTTCTACACATAAAACTTTAGAACTGAAAGAGGAAAAACTTTCTTTTTACTTTTTTGTTTTGTTAGAAAATGTCCTCGTCTTCTTGCTGTTTGCAGGATATTCGACGTGAGGGGCAGAGAGGTGAAGCGAAGGGAGTTCCCCACCGGAGGACGTCACAGCAGCGCCGTCAGACCGGGTTGTTTTGATCTGCACGGAGACAGAGTCATCAAACTGGGCTTGAACATGTATGAACATGCAGGGTTGCATCCTGCAGGCGGACCAGCCTCTGGCTGACCCTGCTGTGTTTTCTGTTCATGTCATCAAAAGGTACACTGTGGACCATCCGGAGGAGACGCACGCATGTCAGACACCTGGTGCGAAGGTAACGGTGGGGTCATTCCTGGCAGACGCAGTTGTATTTTCTCTGTCGAACATTTTCTTCCTCCCGTCCTGCTGCAGCCTGACGACACTCCCAACCCGCTGGCCAAGGAGGAGCTGGACCTGCTGGCTCGTCTCATGGGCAGCATGAAGGCCGAGAACGCCGCCAGAGCTGAAGCCGGCTTCCGGATCAACCTGTTCCACACAGACCAGGAGGAGGAGGCGTGAGCACACTTCTTCTTTTCTCAGATTCGTTCCTCACACCAATCAGCATTTATTCGCTCATGGTGTGATTTTCTTGTGGAACAGGAGAACTTCAGATGGAGCTCAGGGGTGTTTGTTTGAAGTGATCAATATACAAGCCCTGCAGGTAGGAAGCAGGTGCCACTGGGTCGAAGCAACGTGTCTGAATTAATCTATAAAATCTTAACGTTCAGACATGTTTTTCTGAGGAAGGTCTGAACCCTGTTAGTTTCTTACAGGATGAACAGGCAGCCAATGAGCTGGCTCGGATCGCTGGACAGTTTGCAGAAGAAGATGAAGAGAAACCTGAAACCTGCAGCAGCAAAGGAGACGACCTGCTGGCCATGATGGACGGCCTCTGACCCGACACCAGATTGATCATCAGTTTATCCTCTTAGGAACTTCTCACTGAACTTCTACTGAATTTTATCTAAAATATGCAGATTTGTCTCAAATATCATGTAAATATCTGCCTCTCACTCTGTAGCAGTTAAATACGAATCAAATACAAAGTGAATGTGTGTCAGACACCCACAGCACAGAGACCACGTTGCTTTTCCAACAGTAACATGTTTTCAATAAAACATCATTTCTAAACTGTAATTCTAACTCTGTCTCTTGCTTCCTTGGCAGAATTTAAGGAAAATACGAGAATTAAATCTATGTGGAGCCATTAAAATATAAAACCAAAAACAAATATTCAATTAACTTACTATTAAAGGAAAACTTATTGGAGGCTTTTTCAGTTATTACAGGATACATCTTTGTATAAAAAAGTACAAACTTGTACGTGAATATTGT
Organism: Melanotaenia nigrans; assembly: GCA_037177435.1. Taxonomy (NCBI): domain Eukaryota; kingdom Metazoa; phylum Chordata; class Actinopteri; order Atheriniformes; family Melanotaeniidae; genus Melanotaenia; species Melanotaenia nigrans. The sequence goes on from JBAFTC010000019.1 coordinate 28,727,785, forward strand.
TCCAAGTTAATTTCTTTAACACAAAACAGCTGCAGTGATTTATCAAAACACGTGCGAACATAAATATAAAAACATCACATGGGTCAGAACCAGCTGGTCCACCAGCTGGAGCAGAACTTCGCTGCCTGGAGCAGCTGGAAAGAAACTAAATCAGCAGAAGTTGTTCGAGGAATCATATTAATGGAAAGTTAACTTCTGAACTGAAAAAAGGCCAAACATCAACTTTATTTATTAGGTTTGAATTTTTCTGTTTGTCGGCAAAGCGACTGACTTGTTTGTGGTTAAAGGCGCGTGCTCGCCGAACAAGCCATCTGAGCGGGTCAGCCGGCTGATCGCGCGGTTTAAATGCAGTGAAAACTCCGCCCACCCGGCTCACCGCCGGGTTGCCCGGGCGTTAGATGGTGCGGACCCAAAAACAGAAAAAGAACGTCATGACGCCATGACGCGCCATCAGGGTGTTGTACGTGAAAACGAAGTTTCCGAGCCGTTTCTAGCCACTAGCTGAGGATAATTGAGCTGTTTTCCCCCTGAAACTGGAGTGAAAGTGATCCAGGAAAATGTTCTTCACGTCGCCAGAGCGGCTTCGTCTGGTTTGTTGAGTTTAATCAGACCGCGACTCAAGCTAACGCTGCTAACGCTGCTAGCTCGAGCCAAAGCAGTTTACAGGTATTCACCTTATGTTAAAATACGTTTAAATAAACTAATAGTTGTTTGAGATGCTCCTCACACCGACTGGAGGCTGGATGACTGATTGAGAATCAGTCAGACAAACTGCAAACACCAGCTGATGTTAAATTGTGATGCAGCAGACCGGATGTAAATAATCTGTGACGTCATCCAGGTGAGACGGTCCTGTTCAGGTTGAGTCGGAGAACTGGTAATGACAGCTGAGTTTACGTTTTCTGATGGTTCAGCTGTTCTCTGCTCGGTGTTTGGATGGGAGCAGAAGCCACAGTGATAGTTACTGACCCTCAAATTGAAGGCGTGGTACCGCAGTGTCACCATGGCAACCGGTGCTGAACTCACGAGCGGCTCCACCATTAAGTTCACTATAAGATCATTTCTCTGATCCTGATAAAACTGAATGAAGCTAAATTCAACGGTCATCTGATGATGTGGAGTAACTGACAACAGATCAATAGTTTAACTGGCAACCTAAAGATTTAACCATTCAATTCAGCTTTATTTGTATAACGCCCCTTCACAACATCTCAGGGTTTACAGACAAATCACTCGATCCAATTCATAGTTATTAACAGCCTCGTTAAGAAAACCAACAGATTGAATCTAGACTTCGATCCAGGCCCCCATCCTGAGCTGCAAGAGGCGAAAGCGGAAAGGAAAAACCTCCAGCTGAACCAGAACCAGAACCCGTCTCAGGGAGGGCGGCCATCTCCCTGGACCGATTGGGGTGGAGAGGACAGCAAAGAGAAACCAGCAGACCCTGCAGCTTGGATCCAGGAAGACCTGCTGAGCCATAAAACAATCCCGTGTGTACTAGCTGGTAACCAGAACTAAAACCAGGTTTTGGACTTAAACCTGGAAGAACCGGTTCTAGTGCTGTAGCTGTTAAATGAATTTTTCTGCCTTCATACGAGCTGCTCTTCTAATGAATGAAGTGTCAGCTGATGGATGAAGAAAAACAGCTGATATGATGTTCACCAGCAGAAATTAGGTTTTTATTTATTTAGATAGCTCCCACTTCTGATTACATTTGGTTTAATTCACTTTAATAATAATGATGATGATGATGATGATGATGATGAGTCACCTGCTGAGAATCTGCTGATCCTCCACCTTCCTGCAGGAGTCCTGACCTTCATGGCGTCTGAGAGGGCTGAACTTCCGTCGGGCCCGGCGCCCTCAGGCGACGTGGTGAACTCGATCCGGGAGCGGACCATCGCAGAGAACAGCATGGTGGTCCTGCTGCAGGGGCTGCAGGGGGAGGTGACCACCGTGGACCTGAGGAACGAGAGCTCGGCCCGGGGACGCGTGGTCAACGTGGACGCCTTCATGAACATCCGTCTGGAGGAGGTTCTGTACCAGGACCGGCGGGGTCAGTGCACCAAGCTGCAGGAACTGTTCATCACTGGCAGGAATGTGCGCTACGTGCACATCCCCGACCACGTGGACATCATGAAGACCATCCAGAACCAGCTGGCTAAGATCCACCGAGTCCGAAACTTCGGCAGTGAAGGAGGAGGCAGGAAAGAGTTCGCCAAGAAGAAGTGACTCGTTCGGTTTTCTATGAGGACCGGAAACTCGTCCGACCTGCGAAGGTCCAGAAGAACCGAAAAACCACAAGAACTGTTTTCTGGTGTGAAACCGTTTGGAGAAGCTGGTCCTCAATCACATGATCAATAAAGAAGCTGAACACAAGATGCTTGTTGGGCTATTTTCTTCTGTTTCTGTCTTCATCATCATCTTCATCGCCAGCTGCTGATGCTACATCTTCATCTTCCTCGTCAGCTGAAGGAACTCGGTCTTTGTCGTGGTCTTCATCGCCGGCTGCTGAAGCCCCGCCCTTAATGGGACGCATCATGTTGTGTGTCCTGGCCAGGATCCATGTGTGTGTTATTATTGGTGTATTATGACCTCCGCTAACGATCTGACACATTTTTGTAAGTGAAGAATTTTAGATTTGTTAATACACATGGTGGCAGGGCAGCGCCATGACGGTCTTCCATCTTGAAACTACAGCTGCCAGCGAGGGACAAACAGCAGCAACGACGTGTTTTCCCAGCGTACAGCGGTTTCTTCTAAAATGCAACAGCCTCTCACTGGTTTAGTTCTTTTCTTAACAGTTTTCTCATCAGCTTAACTGACATGCTTCGACGGTCATCTTCCATCCTCATCATCACTGGATGACACCTCTGATGAAGATGGAAGACTACGGTCTTCATGTCAGGTAGGCTGATGATAAACCTACATGTCAGATAACATCAGAACTAAACCAGCTGTATAAAATTATAGACACTATGAACTTTATTGGATTTCACCTGCCTCACTGGTACAGAAGTGTGTGTTTGAGTGGTTTCATAGTCGTGGTAAAGCTGGACTAAAAGCCAGTGGGAAGCCTTTATAAGCTGGTTTTACTGGGACAAAAAGCCGGTGCTGTGCTGAGGCCAGTTCACCATCCAGATCCGTTCCCCCAGTGAGAACTGTTCTTCCTTCTAAACACAGAGGAACCATGTCTGAATTTCCGCCCACCAGATGTTTCCTCCTCCAGTTATGATCCAGAGAGAACTTCTTCACCTGAGTGTGTTAAGTTACCGTAGTTACCACAGGAGCCGTGTTACTGGTTCATACGTCTGTGTGTGTTTCATGATGGTAACGTGTATAGATGTGAAGTAAAAGGCAGTAGACAAACTGTCCGTGTTAAGACGCCAGACTGCGCTACGTTAGAATGAGACACGATTCCAGCGTTAGACGGACGTCATTCCTACACGATGTCCCTTTAACTAAGACGAAGTCCTGATGAAGGCTGGACAGCTGGAGACCTGTCGACTTCTCAGAGGTGAAGATTTAGTATTGTTTTCTGATGAAGAGGACGACCCGGTACTAGAAGGTGGTCCTGATGAAGAGGAGGACCCGGTACTAGAAGGTGGTCCTGATGAAGAGGAGGACCCGGTACTAGAAGGTGGTCCTGATGAAGAGGACGACCCGATACTAGAAGGTGGTCCTGATGAAGAGGACGGTGGGGACTTGTCCAGACTCGTGTTGTTTATTAACAGGTGGTCGGCTGTAAAATGTAGATTTTTCTTGGTGTGTAAACGTCATCTTAGTGATGGAGAGAGGAGGAACATCCTGACTGAGTCGTCTCCTCCTCACATGTTCCTTCTTGTCGGGATTAGGAAGTAGACATTCCCGTGTTTTGTCTTTCCAGGAAATCCTGGCCAGTGACGAGACCAGCCATATTCTGCAGAACTTGGACCCTGACACCGAGTACACCGTGACCATCACCGCGATCTACCCCGACGAATCGGAGAGCGAAGACTTGATGGGAGACGAGCGCACACGTGAGCTAGCCGCCGCCTCTCTGGCCTCGCCTCCTCCCAACAAACATCTGATAGGAACTGCTGCTAAAATAACTGCTGTCTTCTCAACATCTCTTTCTAGTGTTGAAGGCTCCAGAGGGTATGTGGCATGAGAAGGACTGCTCCCTTCTCAGGCTTTGTTCATGGTTTTGAGTGGAATTGGTAACATGGATCATATCAGACAATATAAATGGAAAGGCTTTTCTTTCTCTACTGCATGTACGAACATTTCAGAGCTTCCTTGTACGTTCACACCACCAGCAACGTGTCTGCTAGCTAAAGAGATTTACTGTAGTCATAGAAATCGCCTTTATCACGGAGAAAACCAGGTTAACAGAAGTTCCATTCTGAATCCATCAATCACATTTCCGTAGCACATCAGCTACTGCTAGGGTCAGCCTAGACCCTAACCGTGGTTAACCTAACATGCATGTGATTGGACTGTGGGGAAAATACAGAGTAGTTGTGAAGAACCCAGACCTGCTGCGAGGCGATGGTTAAACCACCACACCGGCCTGCAGCCCTGCAACAAGCCAACACTAAACACAATAAAGCTTTAACAGAACGAACGCAGGCTGCATGTTTGGTCCTCGTTCATTTCATTGGACTGAGCGTGGACCCTGTGAGCAAGACTGTGGTGTGAACGTAGACTCCGAGCTTGTCATCATATCAGGCCTCCATCGTTGTGGATGGCTGTTTGGGCTCCATTCACCCACGTAACATTTTACCTTCATCTCACAGCGTCACCTCATTCTTTCACCATGTTTGATTCAGTCATTAAACCCATGTTGTGGCATGACGTGGTGTCGTTGTTCCATGGTCCTGCTGGAGGTCAGAAGCTTCATTTAGCTCCTCTATGGGATAAGGTTTGTGCCACTGGGGAGCGAATCTGAATTCTTTATATTTGAATTTGAATCATTCAATTTAAATCTGAATATGCCTGTTTGAATAATTGCTTCAAAAAAC
>JBAFTC010000019.1:28770052-28780799 GCA_037177435.1 Melanotaenia nigrans
CGCCTTTGGTGGAGAGTGAAGAACCCCCCCCCCCCCTCTACGCCCGATTCGATTTTTAGTTGAATTTTCAGGGCTTCAGTCGACCAACAATTTCTTTGGTTGATTACAGCCCTAGAAATCAGGAACCTCAAAAGAAATTCCAGGACTGCAGAGAGGACATGGAGGAAACTAAATTAATTTTTCATTTAATTTAATTTGATTTTATGTCTGCTGCTGAGCAACTCCTGTACCATGTCAGGATGCCATGAGTCACAACACTCTTGATGGTTCAGTGGTAACAGGCCACAAGCAGGTGTTGGGACAGGATGATCTTCCTGAGTTCTCAGGAAGTACAACGGTTGCTGTGCCTTCTTTACCAGCATGTTGGTGTTGACAGTCCACTTCAGATCCTCTGTGATGTGGGTGCCCAAGAATTTGAAACTTGTCACCCTCTCTACTTCCTACCCATTGATGAACAGTGGCGCATGTGCATCTTTCTTTTTCCGGAAGTCAATTATCAGTTCTTTGGTTTTTATTATGTTCAGTGTGAGGTTATTTTCTTTGCACCATCAGGCTTTGCACTTCCTCTCTGTAGGCCAGTGGTTCTCAAACTGTTTCTACTGTGCCCCCCTTTGGAGACATAAACATTCCCAGGCTCGCACTTATATATACAGAGTGAGGGGACTGACAAATGGAAATATACAGTACTATAGCAAACTATATATAGTAAACATCAGAAACATCTGACCGTTTAACGTTTTACACGAATCAGGTCCTAATCAATGCATAGCTGCAATGGGCTGGACTCACCTGTAGCGACGTTTCCGGGATCTTGAGCGAGAGTGGCTCCTGGATCGTGATCTGGAGTAGGATCTAGATCTGGATCTGGACCTGGACCTGGGTCGTGATGGAGATTCTGGAGCCTTTGACATATTTGCACAACGACTGGTGCAGATTTTCCTTAAAGACCAAAAAAAAAAAAAAAGTTCTGTAAACATCCGCTGTACACAGAGACCTGCAGTTATGCAGGAACCGCAAGTTCTGACCGGTCCAACAGAACCCTGAACCAGAACCAGAACTATGAACTGCATCCTGAACACCAACCAGGACCCGACCATCAACCAGAACTCTACTACAAACCAGGACCTGAACACAGATCAGGACCCGACCACGAACCAGAACAACCAACAACCATGAACCAGGACCTGCAGGTCCAAACCACCCTGAACTGTCAGGAGTATTAAGGGAAGCTTTACGAAACATAAACCAGGTGTTTCCAGGTCATTAAACTAATTTTTCTTCAGAAGAGTTGACATGAAGTCCCTGAGCGCGGTTTCACGCTGAACTCCGGCCTCCATCTCCTTCGTTGTCTGCAGAGTATTAAGCTCGTCCGTAACAGCCTTTAGGTTCATAACTTCTTCAGCAGGTTTGCTGCTGTGCGTTTTCCTTCCCTACAGCAGAGACCAAGCAGGACGTTGAAGAGGCCGACTTCCTGCTGATAATGACATTTAACTGCTGCTTCCCTGCATCAACTCAAGACTTTTTATGGGCACCAATAAAGGATGGTCTTTTCACTGGAAGCTGTGGCTGGTTTTCTTTCAGGTCTGAATGACAACAGTTGCTGTGTGCCAAACAAATGTCATTTTCCCAGAATTCCCTCTGCTTGTCCAAACACAGAGGCCACTCAGGGTAATTTAAACTTTCAAAGAAAAAAAAAAAGTCCCAATTTCTTCACCAAACCTCGCATCTGTTTCTCAGGTACCTGAACTTCTGTTCCTCTCATGACGCTTCATCAGCCGCCATCTCTCGGGATCATTTAATATTGGGGCCGCTGTGGAGGCGAGTTGGAGGTTTGAACATCAACATCCACAAAGGAAATGCTTCACAGTCAATAAGTAGGTCCTTTGATTCCAAATTTTAATCACGGTTTAAGAACAGCAACCAGAGCAAAAATGATGCAACAACAGGAAGAAAAACCTGATTATTTAAAACTCAGATTCACCAGCGGGGCAGATAAACCTCATCAAACATTAGTGGTTCAATCAAAGCAAGTGGAGGCGAGGATGTTGGTTAAATTCTGCAGGGATCCAGTGAACTAACGATAGAAAGTAGCTTTACTATAATGTTGCATATTAACTTTATTTTATTTTTTATTTAACCTTTATTTAACCAGGGAAGTCCTGTTAAGATTACAAAATCTCTTTTTCAAGGGAGCCCTGGCCAAGAAAGCAGCAGTCTAAAAAAAACTTTAATCTGTGCTGTATTTATTTTAAAACAGAAAAATAAATGGAGTGTATTTTTGCAAACAGCAAAAATACAACCAAACGTTAGACCGAGGTTCTGCAAGGAGTTCCTATCCTCTGAATGATAATCACGTTAATCTACTGTGAGCCATAAACCCTCACTCAATGCCCCAACAACCAAAAAGGAAGTGAAAATGTGCATATATATATTTATTTATCTATTTTCTTGCCGCTCAGTGTCTGAAAGCTTCACCAACTGCCCACTGAACTCTGAAATCTCTAAAAAGTGCCAGGAGAATAAATATAAGTCTGCAGCCTTCATCTGGGTCATCTTGTTCTGTCTGGCAGTATGGAGCTTCAACAGCCCGAGCAAACTGAAACCACTGTCTGGTCTGCACTCGTTTCAAATATCACACAATGCATGCGCTGGTGCAGGAAATAATGCATAACTGGTTTTAGTAGTCTGGGCCAAGTAGCAGAGCTGGTTGCAATGTTTGGCTGCAGCATGCAGTCAAAGCCAGACAAACACCTACAACACCTGAAAGGACAACTCTGATCCCAGTGTTTTATAGCTCCATAAAATATCTGAGTGATCTACCGTCTCTTGGTTTCTCTGCAGGTTTTATCGCACAGGTGCAGAATCTGTAATCACACCTGAGCCTGGTGTGCTCCGCCATATAAAATCTCTGTGCACGTGTAGACTCACTTGTCCGTAGAAAGACAGCCTGTTCATGCCGCCTGTACTAATACTAATGTTAATATAAATATTAAATACTGAAACACATTTTTATACTTCAGACAACAACAAATATTAACCTGCAGCTTGAACCTGGTGCGCTCTGTCCTGGTAAACCCAACTGTTGCCATTCAATTTAGTCTAGACTGAAAACTATAATAAATGTGTCTCCTTTTCTGGAGATTTCTTCTTTTTCTCTAAGAAAACTCAGTTACGTTGTCACGTGTCGTTGATACATAGGTCCACGTTTCAGCAGAAAAATGTTAAAACAAACATCAACGAGCTACACACCGTAAATACAAACAAACAAATAAAAACAGACTCATCTGTACATAAAGAGTTCTGTTGAATGAGCAACACCACATCGTAGCCTCAACTCGGAACAAGTAAAACCGATCACAAGCACCGATAAAGCTCCACATTTCCACCGCATCCAAACGCTAACTTTAACTACATGTGGCTAGCATATAAAACCAAGTTACCTCTTCTGTTAGCACAAAGGTGAACGGGCTCGGTTTGTAGGAATTAAATGCTCGGAGGAGCAGTTGAGTCTTGAGGCCGAACCGCCTGCAGGTCTTCCGCCTCCTTCCTGGTTCCTCCGCACCGAAACCTGCGGATGTTAGCAAGCTAGCTTGTTAGCAGCTACACCGATAACAACATGGAGGACAAAACAGACGCACCGCGCCTTTACAGGATCGCGTATTCCACTCTAAATCATAAATCACGAAACACGTACCTGGCGTAGCTCAGTAAATCCTCTAACCGAACAAAATGTCTCTTTCAGACTGCGGCGATAAACGGTTGCTAAGATCGACGTCTTGTTAACAACGCTCACGGACGTGTCGTTCAACTCACGCGAGACTTTGTGTGACCAAGCGAGGACGTGAATAGACTCCACGATTATTGTATTTTATTTACCTTATAATTACAACAAAGGTGAATTTAATAAGCAAGTAAACAATAATGAGATTAAAGAAAACTATGACATTTATGAAGTCAGAAAATACACAGCTTTTACATAAAAAGGAATGAAAAACTAAAACTGCACAAAAATACTTTTTTACAAATAATTTTTTTTAAAAACTATTTCTTAAAAAAATCGTTTTTTCATTAAGAAATTTATAAATGTCACCAAATTGATATTTCTGTTGATTCTGTGATTCTCAACCGTTTTAATTAAACTTTGTTTAACCTTTTTTATTTGCTATTACATTTTTAGTTTTATTTCTCTTTTTAGTTAGTACTTTTTTGTCTTCCTTAAGAAGTATAGAAAAGTAAATAAAAGAAGGCTCACGTATCTTTACTGCTGTATATGATGCAACCATTTCACAAAATATATAACTATTGGAAATTAACACATTTAAGGTATGCAAAGAATTTTTTTTTAGCTTTCATTTAATTTAAATCTAATTTTTAGTGTTGTACAGTAGCAATTCAGGCTTTTATTGATCAAAGAAAAACACGAACTCTCATATTTTCTTTTTAACAACAGTAGATGGATCAGCTGAAGGTCCAAATGCATCTCTCGGGTCCTGGTTCAGGTCTTTGCTGGATTTGTTCCTATGTTATTTGGGACATGGCTTCAGGTTCAGTTGCTGTAGATAGCTTTTTGTTCTTTTTCTCTTTTGTCCTCTTCCTGTCCAGTTTCTGCCTCCATGCCAACAGAAGCCAAGTTTCCAGCTTCCAGCTACCTTGTTGCTGCTGAAATCCTGTTTTCTTTCTGATCTTTGCTGATTTTACAGATGAAATTAAAGAAATGGAAACAAATTATGCGTCTTTGGGACAAAGAGCCTAAAGATCCAGTTTAAACCGGTTCTGTTATGTGTGGCCTTAACTCTGGTTCATTGAGTTAGGAGCCTTTTTTTTGCCTTAATCATTCATAGTTCAGAGTTAAGTGGCTTAACAAAGAAAAACATGTATTTATCTGAAACTGTTTGTGGTTTCTGGGTCTGAGAGATTGCTATTTGAGTCCCATCATGTAAAAAACTATGGCTAAAACGCATCACATAAAGTTTCAGAGCAACAAAGACTTGCATTAAACCAAGGGAGACATGAAATCCCACCACCAAGAGGAGCAGCAAGTCTGATGAGCTGAAATGTGTCAAAGCAGAGACCCAAAACAAGACCGAGTCCCTCCGACTGTCCCAGAAACCCACCACAACGCGAATACTGAATATTTTATTGGTGAAAAAATTTAACAACTGAGAAACTAATACAACAAAATGAACAGATATTTACAGATAAATTCTAGGCATGGTACATGGTTTCTAGGTTCATGCAGAAAAACATGCAGTTCTTACTTATAGTAAGACTCTGAGTCAGTGAGTTAAAGAAAAAGAGACACTTCGATTCAGTTTTTAGGGCTGAAGCTGAGCCTGACATGCTGAAATGATCCCATGATATTCCAAGATATTTAAACTGTGTTGGAGCTGGGTGAGCGTTCCAGCTGAGCCACATCGACCCCGTGGCTGGGTTATCCAGCACCTGTCGAGCTCGGGGAACTCATAATCCCACATGGTGATGAGGAAAACAGACCCAAACACCCAGACAGGACCTGGTCTCTGTCCGGATTCCTTTCAGATGGTTTATTTATGAGGCTTTTAGCAAGAAGACAGCAGGCATGAGTGTTGTCCTTGTGGTATTCAGTTAGAAAATGAAACGTTTAAAAAGGTTTTTAAAGAATACAACAGGAATGGCTTGTAAATATGTCACCTTTAAACTGCCATACAAACTACGCTGAAGACAATATAATCATGAAAAACACATTTTTGTTTTTAGAAGACCTCTCCGCCGCTCACAGCTCAATAATTCAAAAGACTGATTGTTGAAGGGGGACTTCCTGGGGCCTCTTCTGTTAAAGTCAATGTAATTCTTTCAGCACTTTTGTGTGCAGACCCCCCCTCCCCCACATTCATTAGGACCTGCTCCATCACCATAGCAACCAGTAAACAGAAACCTCTTTCCGGAAACTATGGAGCTAAAACAGTGATGTAAGTTGTGTAACTTGTACCTGTCTATCTGTAGGCCAAACAGAGCAAAGCCACAAGTACGGGTTCATTCTGCAAATCAGAAACACAAGTCAGTTTTACAAGTAAAGCATTTTTCGCACATCTTACACACTTACTTGAGAACAAGGATGTCATTATTACAGATTTTCTTGTTAATAATAAAATAATTACCATTTTACAGTTATCAGAAATATCATCCGTTAATTATTTTCCCAACACTAAATGTGTAAAATAAAATGCTGGGAGAGGCTCCAGCTTACCCGTAACAAAGCAGTTTAAAGAACGAATGAATGAACGAATGAATGAACGAACGAATGAACGAACGAATGAACGAACGAACGTGCAAATGAACGAACGTGCAAACGAACGAACGAACGAACGAACGAACGTGTAAACGAACGAACGAACGAACGAGCAAATGAACGAGCAAACGAACGAACTAGCAAATGAACGAACAAACGAACGAACGAATGTGTAAAATCACAAGATTTTTCTTTATTTTAATGCAGGGGTCTCAAACTCTCGCCCCCGGGACACATGCCGCCCTCCCCCTCCATCAAGCCTGTCCAGCACTACCGCGCTTGTTGTCTGAAAGGTGCGCAGGTGTCTTTGCTTAACGGTTTGTTTTGCAACAAAAAACGAAGAGTCTCTTCCCAAGCAGGAAAGAAAGTGAACACAGAATATTTCAGGAATGATGGATATTCCAGTATTTTTATGGAGTTCAGTGGAAGTCCAACATGCCTGAAATCCAAGAAAAAAGTTGTGGTTTTGAAGTAAAACAATCTTCAATGCCAATCCTCGACTAAACACGAAGAGCAGTATCAAAAATACACAGGAGACGAGAGGGATGAAGGCGACACACCGAGGATTAACTTCTCAAAATCTTTTCCAGAAGACCCAGAAGGACCTGATGCTGCTGCTGAAGTTGCGCGGTTAGTGAGTTAAAGTATAACTCATAAGTTACGGACATGCAGACGGACAGTCGGTTCATCAGTTACACGAGTAATTTGGTATGTTTTCAAGGAGCTTAGCTATCAGTTGCTTGACGCAGAAGATGGAGAAACACCACCAGAAACCACGGGAGAAGAATAGCTGACATGTGACCAGCGTAAGAAACAAACCAGAGAAGAAGAAGAGGATCAGGACAGGAACAAAAAAGCAGAAGAATTAAGACGAGGACAACAACTATAGAAATTGCGCGAGCTTTAGATTAAAGACTATGTGAGTCTTCAGGGCGTGGTGGGTGGTTGGAAACAACCTCATAGCGACGCGTTCCCACTGCGAAACGGTGTCCGAAATGGCCGTCAGCTCACAGGAGTGAACTCTGAACTCAGCACTGCCCCCTGGTGAAGGAACCGACTAAACACGTATGAGGACGGCAACGTATGACAGCGTTTCTATTTACGTACATACGGGAGCAGAAATGCCCAAAGCAGGAAATCCGTTCACTGACGGGAAGTTTGGGAAAATGCTGCAGGTTGCTGATGTCTTGTGTCCAGAGAAGAGAAGGTTGTTCAATAATCTCTCTCTGCAGCCGCGGTGGCAGAGCGCATCAGCGACTTATGTGACATTTATGAACAGTTACGTAACAGAGTATGAGTACAAGAACGGGTCCAGACTGAGTGACGACGGCCATCTTGAAGCTGCCCTCAGGGTTTCAGCTGTGACCTCTATCAGGCCAGGCGTAGCTGGACTTTGGGAGGAGAAACGCTGTCAGGCGTCTGGACAGAGTAAAGGGCTACATGTCAGCTTGCATTTGATTTTTTCTTATTGCATTTTCAGTGCAAGATTTTTGGCAACTTTTATTTAGTGTCAAAGCAAAGGAAAAAGCTCCTGCACAGTTCAGTATAACTATACATGATAAGACTGCTGCATGCACTGGATTTTGTTAAATATGTGGCAACTGTTAATAATTTAAATAAAAGAAATGTTTGGACCTACTGCAGTTTTTGTTCTTTTTAACGTGGCCTCCTGAGACAACGATATGATCAGTGGCCGTTGAGCAATCTGACTTTAAGACCTTGTTTTAACGCTTAAAGAAAAGACCTTCTTACTCATGCCTTATTGAAATTCCACTTACTCGTAGATTTGATTTGGACCTGTTGTTGATGTGTGTTTAACTTAGACTGATGTGAACATTAATACCGCCGACTCTCACCATGCACTTAGATGTGACTGCAGTTACTGCAGAATGGTCTCACTCGACAGACAGAGTAAGAACAATGTGTAGACATCTGAGGGCATAAATACCATCTAGCCTTTCCACCATGGAAGCATCTTACTGGGCTTTAGCCGCACTGAGACCCAGCAAAACCCCTTCAGAAACGTTTTTAGTTCCTGATGTTCTTGTTTTTTTGTTGTATTCACGTGTTGCTCTGTAAGGTGGAGTTCCCTAGAAAAGGACATTTTTAATGCTTGTGTAATTGATGGCTAACACCTCTCCTCAGGAGGAGGGTCCATCTCTCAGACCCGGTCTGCATTCTCACACCTCAGCCCGGTTTGCTTTGATCCACTCAGCCCTTGTTGACCTTCTACAGAGTCATGCACACGAAGCTGAGCTCAGTGGGTCAGCGTCCTTTGCAGCGCAGGTGTTGGGCTGTCAGGCGTGCAGAGGTTAAATTTAACCCCTGACAAATCCCAATGTTACGAGCTGTTTATGGAGGTCAGCTTTGACCAGGGAGCTCAGGACATTCATGTGAAATAAAGTAAGATGAAGGATGAGAGCTCGCTGACTGCAGCGTTAACACCCAGCCAGCTGAAAAATAGACGTTTTCCCTGGAACATCTGTCTCACTTTTCCCTCCACAGATTCCAGAATCCCGCCACGTTCGTAGATGAAGAAACCTCTGTGAAGGTGTGAAGAAGGAGCTCAGCCTCTTTAATGCAGCTGCCTCGCAGCCACATGGTAAAATCACATCTGAATTATAAATAGTTTAGACTCTGGCAGCGTTTTAAATAAAGTCCTGATGATCTCAGATTTTCTCTGTTTGCCTCCAAACATCACGTCTGGTCCTGGTTCCTCTAACAGCTGAAGACAGATCAGACGTCGGCGTGGTTTCTACGTGTTGATGAGCTCACCTCGTTGGTCGTGCAGGACCAACGTGTTGTAGCAGCTGCAGCTCAGAGAGGCCGTCGGGTCGACCGGTCTGGTCCAGCAGAACCCCAATGTCAGCATCAGGTCAGTTTACAGGACAGAGTCCCGTAGAACCAGTCCAGAAGTCCAGAGCCAGTGTGAGTTAGAGGACGAGCTGCCATGTTGGGAGACATGAGTCTTCAGAGAGGGAAGGTCTGGCTCTGATAGTATTTGGTAACTTAATCCACCACAATGAGAACAGTCTGGACTGAGATTGGCAAAACCAAAAGTAGACAATGTTCCTGAGAGGAACTTGGTGGTCCAGAAGGACCAGAACCTTCAGGAATGAGTTTGAACAGCTGCTGCAGAAGTCTCTCTGAGTTTGATTCAGGCAGACTTGGACAGCCAGCGGAGGTCCACGAGGAGTCGAGGGTCATGTGACCTGTGGGTTGATGGAACCACCATCTGTAGGAGGTCCACTGTGAGGGAGAACCAAGGTTCTGGACCAGGATCTGGAGCAGAACTGGGTCAGAGACAAACTGGATTTATTATGTTAGACAGAGACAGACGCAGCATGGACAGAGGAGGAGAACCAGTCATCAGGAGGAGGAGAACCGGTCATCATGCGGAGGAGAACCGGTCATCAGGAGGAGGAGAACCGGTCGTCAGGAGGAGGAGAACCGGTCGTCAGGAGGAGGAAAACCGGTCGTCAGAAGGAGGAGAACCGGTCGTCAGGAGGAGGAGAACCGGTCGTCAGGAGGAGGAGAACCGGTCGTCAGGAGGTGAGGAACTGGTCATTGGGAGGAGGAGATCCAGTCCTCGGAGGAAAAGAACTGGTCAGACTTTTGGGGGACTCCTGTGGAGGAGGACATGTGGACAGATGTCCTTCGTGGTACTTTTAAAGAACTCGGCTTCAAAGTGAGACTGTGGAGCTCTGTGCAGGTCTAGATGATGGGGCTCATATGGGTTCTTCTGGACCAGCCTGCAGGTTTTTTAAGTGCTGATGTGAAACCCAGCAGGATGTTTCTGCTGCAGCGAAGCATCACGTGTTTGTCTCAGAGCTGATCTCTGAAACGTCAGCAACACCCTCCCCTTGCAGGTTTTACAGAGACACCATGGCAGCAGGACTAAACTCACCTGGACTTCATACTGTTAGAAGTTTGCCGTTTCACTCACATCAAACGCAGATCGGTTGATGCCGGATTTCCTGTGAGCTTCTTATCAGTGTTTTAATCATTAACAGAGTTCTGGCACATCTGGAAGTTTGTTCTCTTCTGACTCTGAAAAACATTTTGCAACTTGTAACTTAAAAAACACAAAAACTTGTAAATAAGATTCATGAATTGTGTCAGACAAAAGTTTTATTTAACGTTAGTTGAATTATTATTAGTGAAAAAACTGCAGATGTTTTCTATTTCACAAGGCGAGTCCGTGTTTTTACTCATGTGGACATAGAGACGAGATAAAGTTGTTAAATTTACATAAAGACTCAGATGGAGCAGAGTCCAGTCTGAGTGGACAGAAACCAGTTAAATCCAGCTGTGTTTGACCAGTAGTTCGGTTCAGGTTTCACCATAGACCAGAAAAAAGCTCAGATTCAGTTACACAGTTTATTTATTTAAACCTTAACTTCACATACAGGACTGTCTCAGAAAATTAGAATATTGTGAAAAAGTTCTTTATTTCCTGTAATGCAATTAAAAAACATG
>JBAFTC010000019.1:28834421-28846904 GCA_037177435.1 Melanotaenia nigrans
CTGAGGGTTTGGCCCGTTCTGGGGGGGAAATTCTGTTCCAGGTTTCCAAAACCCTCCCTGGGGAAGTCCTCCTGGAGTGAAAAAAAAATGTAGGAAAAAAAAAAAAAAAAAAAAAAAAAAAAAAAAAGAAAGAAAGAAAAGAGAAAAAGGCGGCTGTAAAAACTGGATCCGGATTAAAACAACGCGATATTTTAAAAACGTATCAGTTATATTTTTTCTAAAATGTTGCTGATTTTAAAGCCAGAGGTTCGGTTCAGTCCGAGGTCTTCAGCGGAGGACCGACGGTGTGAGAATAAAAAGCTTCAAGAGGAACTCAGTTAAGCCCCAGAAACAAGAACACACACTTCCGGTTACTGCCTTCAACAGAAAACTACCATCCGGTCACAAACACATCGTTTGTTCCAGTTTCTTTAGTTTCATCTGTAAAACCAGCAAAGATCAGACAGTCTGACAGACAGAAAACAGGGTTTTAGCAGCAGCAAGGTGATTCCCAAAGACCTGAACCAGGACCTGAGAGATGCATTCTGGATCTTCAGCTGATCCATCTGCTGTTGGCCAAAATGGTGTCTATGGAAACGTGGCTGTCAAGAAGCCATGAGGAAGAGAAACCGGGAAAATACTGATGATAACACAGATAAAGGAGTACAAGCATCTTTTCTGCTGCTCTGCAGGACAGTTTTCCAGATGGGAGAAGATAGCAGAGCAAAGAACGTTTCTATGGAAACCACAGAAGAAGAATCAAGGGAGGAGCTTCTGGAAACCTGCAACATGAAGGGATCTGATGTTTTTCTGACCCCTTTCTGTGGAACCAGCTCCCAGTTTGGCTCCAGGGAGCAGAAGCTTCAGTCAATTCAATTCAATTCAATTCAATTCAATTCATTTCAATTCATTTCAGTTCAGTTCCATTCAGCTTAATTAAATTTAGTTCAATTCAATTCAGTTCATTCCATTTCAATACAATTCAGTTTATTTCAATTCAATTCAGTTTAATTCAATTAAATTAAATTAAGTTTAATCCAGTTCAATTTTATTGAATTCAATTCAATACAATTCAATTCAGTTTAATTTAATTCATTTCAATTCAGTCACTTCACCACTAAGTCCAATCCAGGAACACAGGAAGTCTGTTAAAATTTAGTGGCTTCTTCTGCTTATTGATCATCTTGTTTTGAGCTCCATGTTGTTTAAAGGTACATCATTTTATTCTGAAAGCTGCGGGCTTCATTTCCGGTTCTACTTTCTTCTTCTTTCTAACTTGACGTCGCTGATCGAAGTGAAGCGCCGCATGCCGGACAAACGGACGGAACCATCTGCTCTGTGAGGAAGAAACCTTCTCTAACAGCCGCAAACATCGGAGAAAAGAGGCGGAACTGAGACTTTTATTCAGCAGCGGAACTTCATGAGTGGATTTATCTGCTGAGGCGGGACTTTGGTGTCGGTCTGAACCCGGTCGGACCCCCGTTGGACCCCGGGATGGTTTGACCCATCAGATGATTTCCAGCAGCTGAAAGCCGCTTGCAGCGATCTGACATGACAAACCAGCAGCTGAAACAGGAACATTTCACCAAATCTGACCTTTTAAACGTATTTAATTCACATAGAAAAAACATGGACTCTGTGGGCTGGATGTTTAAACTCAACTTTATTTAAACAGAAGTTTAACAAAGAGTAAAAAATAAAAACAGAGAACGTGAAGCTTAATTAAAACAAAGATTAAAAAGGCATACTAAATAGACCTAATAATTAATAAGAATTTGATTATAATGATTTGAGTTGTTTTTGTTTTTTAGTTGTATAAACTGATTTCATGTTGTTTTTATGTTTGTGATATCGGGTTGTATTTAATTGCTTTTATTTATATTTTTCTTTATATTGTGTGTATATATGGTCTCATGACTGCTCTCATTTTATTTTCTGTTGCACTTTGGTCCGGTGTGGTTGTTTTAAAGATGCGCTATAACTTTGTGATTGTAAACCTCCATGTTTCTGACTTGTTTCATGGAAGATTGACATCTAATATGTGCATGTCCGTCGCTGTGCAGCGGCGTGCCAAAGCTGAGAAACTTTCCAGGATATCGATGGGCGTTGCAGTTGGTATCAACCAGCAGCTGTCTAAAACGTGGCTGACTCAGCAAAGAAACACAAGACATTATCAGAGGAAGGGAGGAAAAGAAAGATAGAAAGGGGCGGAGCAACAGATAAGAATCAGGATAGGACTGACTTTTACTGGCTGGAGAGATCTCAGAAAAGAGACGGGATGAAGGTGATGCCATACTGGCCCGGCCTGGACCCATAGGTGGAACAGCTGATGTAACGCAGAAAACAAAAGAGAACAAAACCAACTAACAGTGCAAAGCAACATCTGCACTTTTATTTCAGAATACAGTGTGACTGTGTAATTAAATCCAATCAAAACCAGCTGCACTGCTTTGTAAATTCAGTTCTTTATCTAAAGAAAACTAAATGTAGGGTTTCAGTATGTATAATTCTATATGTCGTGATATCTGATGCAGGTTACCACATATGTGTGTCTGTATGCATCCATCTCGTGGACTACAATCCAGACACTCTCAAGTTGGGAAGGTTTCCAGTCTGGTGGAAAGAATCTTTGTCCTGTTGGATCCAGAAGATACGGGGTGGTTTGCAGGATGCAGGTCTGAAGATGGCCTCGTCGTTCCTGTAGGCATAGAGAAGCTGTCTCAGGTGGAGTTGAAGTCCCTCCAGGTGTAGGAGCCGGAGGACTCGAACAGCATCGGCTTCAGGAGGTTTCGGTCTGTCAGGATCTGAGCTGTAAGATGAAGCTGGATGTTCACCGGCTCATGAGCTGTGGGCAGCGAAGCCTCCGGAGTATTTGTGTTGGTGCTTCATCCTTGTTCGGTCATCAGCTGATGTTCTGGATCATGTTAGGCCTGAATTCTCCGGACAGGTTTGGTTTGTTTATTTTACAGCAAACTCGAAGCAGCGAGAGATGAAGACTGATTGATGGGGAGAACCCTGCATCCCTCCATGCTGGAAAAGGTCTCAAACACAGGTCAAACAGACGGAAACGTCCGTCTCTGGCTGCAATGATCATGTGAAACAACGTTTTCAGTCTTATTTGTTTTTGTGTGATTCATCTTCTTCACTCGGACTAAATCAAGGCAGGAATTTAACCAGTGAAGGTTCATTCATAAACCTCTGCTCCTCACTAAAAGCCAGCGTGTCCACACTCGCCTGCACCTGACTGGAGGTTCAGAGCCTCCACAACCCCCATCCCACCCCACCCTGCTGCAGCTTGGCCTCAGCATGTGTGGATCCTCCCCGTGTTTGATGAGGGGAGCGGCTCGATTCTTATAAACTGCTCCTCGGTCTGCACAATGAGGCGGTTTTACAGGGCGAGCGTACATATTTGGAGCGCTGAAGTCAGAGTCTGGATATAACCACAGCTGCTGCAGTTGGTGCATCTATCAGCTGCAGAGCCACAAAGAATCTCCAGTTTCAGCTCCCACCTTCTGATGATGAGAACAGCGGCTTTCCATGTTGTTTCTGGGCTTCACAAACCAGATGTCCACAGCAACAGCTGCTGAACACAAAATGCCACGTCAGGGTGAGGCGGGGAAAAGACGTAGAGAAGCAGCAGAGTTCACCCACAGAGACAGCTGGACCTCCTCATAAATAAACTCATAAATAAACCTGGTTCCAGCTTTTGTGCTGAGTTCAGTTAACAGAAAGAAATGAATTTTAATTAAAAATCTGCTGAGTGAAACTGTTAACCTGCAGCCATCAGCAGCAGTGATGCGTTTAAGGTCCCCACCAAATGTCTGCTGGAGACAGATATTTATTTAGCGGTCATGTGTGCTCCTGGACATTAGGGAGGGCGACCCCCTCCAGAAGATCCCCAGTCTGCTATGATTGGTTGTTTGCAGGCGGCTGGTCAAGCCCCACCCACTCATCTGAATTACTTTATATAAACTTTAAATTCAAGAGTTTCGTTGAACACAAAATCAGGGCGAGTCTCCAACATGTTTTATTGTTTTCAGGAACGTTTAATAGTTTCTGAGACCTTTTGCATCATGTTATGGTAAAAACTTGGCTCAAAACCCTGTAGTACACCATCTGATGCTTCACTTTTAGCACTGCAGCGATTTTGACATCACAGGAAAAAATAATTAACAAAAACGGTAAAAATAAAAAAAAATATTTTTAATTATATTTTTACATTTTGTTAAAGGACCAAATAAAGACACTAGATAAAAAAATTAATTTATCCCCACTTTGGGAGGGTTGGGGGGCTTTAAAGGATTAAATGTGTAATACATACTTTTCTGAGCTCTTTGTATCTCATTGATATCACAGTAAGATGAATTCTTAAAAACATAATTTATTCAACAATATAATCTTTTTTCTATCAGAACTTTGTTTTTATCAGACTTTGTTCTATAGGGTGAGCCAGTGGTGAGTCCAGGACAGCAGCAGATTCAGATGATGGATCCATCATTTCACCCAGACACAGCGACGCTCGATAAGCTGATTGATGAGCAGCCTCGTGTCCACTCAGTCACGCCGCCAAGTCTCGTCCTGCCCTGCAGCAGCTGGTGGACTGTGTCCTCCCAGCTGTATCTATACCAGCTGTTTCTATACCAGCCCCTGCTGCTCGTCTCATCATCATCTCACCATCACAGCAGAAACCTGCAGCTTCATCACCAAAATCATTCATTTGGGGAACATCTGCAACCTCTTGTCTCTGACTGGCTGACATGAGAACACAGACAACATGGTGGTGAAATGTTATGTTCAGATAACTTGTTTTAACTACAGTGACTAAATAATGACGTAAAAACCCAAAAGCTCCAGCTGGTACCAGGTTGTCTGATGCTAGGTCTGCAGGCCCCGGGTCGGCTGGTCATCTGAATGTGGAGCTGCTGCAAACCTCCACCTGAGAGCTGCTCTCCTTCTACACCTGAGGGAGCACGTTGTCTTCTTTCAGGACAGAACCAGGTCAAACAGCAGTCACATGACCTCCTGATTCTAGTGTCTGATCTACATCTTCACGTTATTTGAACATTTCTCCAAGTTTAACACTGAACAAATTGCTTTAAAGCAAAAGAATTACCTCAGATGTAAACGTTTAAATTTTATTCTAGCAGTGTGGGAAACTCAGTTAATTTTAAAGGAAACCAGCCTGAAAAAACAGGTAGCAGCTGGCATAGTCATGTATAAATCCAAGCAGTTCGCGTGGCAACCTTAAAAAACTGTGATATAACGTGAGGTCCTATCGCGAGACTTGACCGCCATCTACCGGTGGAATCGGAGCGGAACATCTGTGAACGCGCCACTCGCCGCCGCCTGTGTTGTTTCCAGAGAGCTGCATCCATCATGGCGATGCACGCCAAAGCGACCCCGCCGCAAATCCCAGACACCCGCCGGGAGCTGGCGGAACTGGTGAAGAGGAAACAGGAGCTCGCTGTAAGTGGGGAATAAAAACGGGTCTGAGAACGTTATCATTTAATTTAAACGGTTAACGGGGAGTCGGTTCCTGCTGAGCGGGGCCTAAATGCTAAGCTAACGCTAGCTACCACTTTCTGTAGCCGGCAGCTAATGCTAATACAGCTAGCATGCTACATTCTTTGTTATTACTTTAAAATGACAGCTTATGCAGTGTTTGGTTTAAAAAATCCAAACACAGTGATCTAAAAGTGCTTCGTTTGAATCCCCCTCCCCACGTTATGTTCAACAAACATTTATTTATTTATTTATTTTAAATCGGGTAGCTTAACTAAAATAGCATGGCTACGGACTGTTGACCAAATTCTCGCGATATTTTCAACGGGAGACATGTACTTTATATCCTTTAAGTCATGTTTGCCAAGGGCCTTTTCCCTCCTATTAACTTTAAAACATATTGAACAGTCATATGCAGAACGACTAAATGCCAGGGATATATAGGCGCCAATAATAATAATGTAATAAAAAATATATAATAATAATTTATTATTATTGTTATTATAATTTCTGTTATTCTGCAATAAACTGGTGACCTGTCCAGGTTTACCTGCCTCTCGCCATATAATTGATTGACTCCAGCCTTCCTGCACCCTGAATTGCGGTGTAGAAAATGAATGAATGAATCAACCAAATCTGGTTCCTGTTACCAAAAACATCTCCCAGAAGACAAAGTTAGTGTCTCTATACTCTGACCAATTTATTGGAACATTTCTTTTAAGTGATATCAACTTCATCAATCAGCATGCTGTTAAGTGTGTCACTGATTAAAATATCAGCTTTTGTCCATTGGAAGAGTTGCAGCGCCCCTGCGTTATCCCCTGGGAGCTACAGGAAGGTTAAACTAGGGCTGGCCTTTTGGTCTAAAATAAAATCTCATCTTTTTTTAAACCCAGTTCTATTTCCAATTTTAAAAGTTTTATTTATTTTTTTTTTCTTTCTTAAAAACATATTAAAGTTATTAAAATAATCTTGAACTTAAAGCTTTTGCATGTAAAATGTGTAATCAATTTTAGCGACTAATCGCCCAGCCCTAAGTTAAACTTAACCCCTCCTTTACACCGGGTGTGTGTGCGTGGCGCAGCCGTCCACACCGGGAGCGTGTCAGGTGTGGAGCGCCTGCGAGTGCGGTCCACCTAGCAGTGTCCACGAGATCATGAAGTCACAGGAGGATAAACGTCTCGTCATCCATGATGACAAAAAAACACTGAGACCCCCTGACCGGTTAAACACGTCATGTTTTCATGGTTCAGCAGCGCAAATCTGCACGGGGCTTTTATTTTGAAAAATGCTGGAAGATTTTACACTGCCCGCGTGTCTGATTTCCTGTGTGCCCCTATCTAAACTGTGGAAATTGACGCATTCTGGGTGCATGAAGCATCAAAAACAGACTAACCGTGTTCTGATACGCACTGTGGCGCCTGGTGGGAATCAAACCGTTGACTAAAATGGCTGGAACAGCAGTGGAGGCCGCAACGCGGCGCACACGCACCCAGTGGATAGAAGGGGTGATCCAGGTCTACGTCAGGAGATTTCCATCAGTCATTTACTCAGGTATAATCCCATTTTCCAGCCAGTTCTTAAAAGAAGTGCCTTAAAAAGAATATTCCCGTTGTTCCCGATTTTCACGATGTAGCGTGGCGTTGGAGAGAAGCTGTGTTTGTAAGCTAGTTTCCATGCTAGCAAAGCTTGTTGATGAAAACCAGACACTGAACAGTAACTTCAGTTTTGAAATCACATTTTAATAAGAATTTAGGTCTAACCATCAATCTGAAAAAGAGGTTTGGTCAAAGTTCAGAATCATGTTTCCCAAACTCTTTATTCCCTGCTGAATCGGCTGAAAACGATTTTCCAACATCACAGGAGACGCTGGTGAACCTGGAGAGGCAGATTTACGCGTTTGAGGGCAGCTACCTGGAAGACACTCAGATGTACGGTAACATCATCAGAGGATGGGACCGGTACCTCACCAACCAGAAGTAAGTTCGCTGGAAATGTCACAGCTGGTGAAAGTGGGGTGAACGCTGGGAGAGGAGCTTTACGGGGATCCACTTTATATTTTCAGATAGAAAATGTCAGTCTCTACGTTTTTATTGTTTCTATTTAAATTCCCATTTTTTTCTGTCTTTATCTTTTTATTGTTACATCTTCAGTCTTTTATTCAGAGCAAGTGATGCATTTAATTCCCCGTTTTTTAAGAATTATTTTCCAGCAGAAACCTTTGAATCCTTTTATTATTATTTTTCCGTCATGAGACAGCGGGACACGGGGTTGACCTCAGAATCGTGAGACTTTAAATGAGGTGAAATCTGAAGCTGTTTGTTTTCTAATCATCAGGAACTCCAACAGCAAGACCGACAGAAGGAACCGCAAATTCAAAGAAGCAGAGCGTTTATTCAGCAAGTCGTCCGTCACATCTGTTGCAGTAAGTCGTCTCTCGTTGTTCTTAACCGTTTGTCTGTATGACGCCGCGCTACCTGCTCACACACCTGCTGCGTTGTGATTGGCAGGCGGTGTGCGCGCTCGGAGGGATACCGGACCACATGAGTGACAAGCGTGAGTTGTTCTCTGGGTCGGCAGCACTGGTGGATCTGGTCTCTCGTGGTCCCTCCTGGTCCTGAGTATGTTCTGTTTGGATCTCCACAGGTGAGGCCGGCAGCGGCACAGAAAGCGACACGTCTCCGGATCTTCAGAACCAAGAAAACGAGCCCAGCCAGGAGGACACGGAGGACGTGGACTCAACGCTTCAGGACCTGAAGCCACAGAAGGCTGCCTCCTCCTCCTCCTCAGGCAGCCATCATGGGAGCCACAAGAAGAGGAAGAACAAGAACAGACACAGGTACCAAAGCCAGATACATGAAAACATGCTGCAGCAGCTTCAGCCTGTTCACCTGGTCTGTAGTTACGAACTCTTCACAAGCGCACGATTACACAGGAAAGCCACGCGGTTTAATCAGAAATGAAGCATCTCTTCAACTCTGTCCACTGACCACATGTCTCAATGTTCTCGGGAAAAATACTGTGGAGGAATGAGCAGAAACTCTGAAGTGGACAGAGCTGCTCGCTTACATTCACATGTAGCTGTGTTTGGTCTGGATGCCGAAGCTTGGTAGAGTCTTAGCTGAGTTCCTCATGTCGTGATGCTAGGCTACATGTTAGCATTGCTGCTTCCTGCTGTCTGCAGACGTCTGCTGGACTGAAGGATCTCATCAAGAAGAGGTTAAAATTAGAAATTATTAATAATTTACAGTCTTCTTCCAGAGGCTGGTGTCTCTACAGGAATGACCTTCTGGACCTTTCTGTGGTCCAGCAGACCTGAAGAAGCCTCTGACTGAACACTATGTTGTTTCCTCGCTGTGTAGAGGATTTGAAGAATCACAAATCGTGTCCAGCAGGTTGTGCAGCATTCTTCTCTGGACAATCAGCTCCAGGATCCAGATCAGTCCCTAGAACAGAACCAGAACTCTGTTCAGTGTCTTCAAGTGTCTGGTTCTGGTTCTGCTGCCCCAGCAGATGTTTGAACTCTCCACCTCAGACTGATAGAAGATGAAACATGTTGGTTCAGACATTGAAGGATCTCTGCTTCCTCCAGAGGTCTGTTCGTGCTTCAAGATGCTTCTGTGTTGCGTTTCCAGTCCAGCCGGTTGTCCAGCTGAGCTCTGAGGTCCTGGTATTCCTTCACCACCTCCACCTCTTCTCCCAGGATGTAAACAGTGCTTGTTTGTGTTCAGGATGAGCTGATTGTTTCTGCTCCATCTCACAAAGTGACGGACCAGTTCTCTGTACTCAGGTTCTGCACTGATACTCCACACAGCTGCAGAGTAATCAGAGTATTTCTGCAGATGACCGGACCGGAGTTGGACCATTTCCATCCAAACTTTCTTGAACCAACAAAAACCAACGTAAGAGCTAAACAAGAAAAAAAACTCCCCACAGAGGTACACTACGTTGGTCTACGGCGTTACGTGTGATAGCTCGGTTAGCTTACAGCGTCACAGTCCAGCCACGTTTACGTCCATAAAAAGTTCAGATGTTTTACAGACCTTGAAGTAGTCGCTGCTTTTGCCACTTTTTACTGGTGCCAAGGCTGGTGCTGTGCTTCTTACTGCATCGTCTTACTATATTTTAGCTCCGTGGAAAACGCTGTACACCGTCATTTTTTACACCGAGATACAGCCCTTTCAAAACAAAACATTTCTGAGTTTACAGGAAGTTCCAAAATAAAATTCTGTGAACAATACCATCACAATTTAAGATAAAATTCTTTTAAATTGTGAATTCAGGTTGGCCACCTTTACAGATAGTGTGATGAGATGATGATGATGAAGTGATGAAGTCAGGCCAGTTTTAACTCTCAGGTCGGTGAACTAACAGCTGCTGCTCTCTTCCTCCCCATAACGCTGCTCCCTCAGCCCTTCTGCCATGTTTGATTATGACTTTGAGTAAGTCTGAATTTTACTTCCTGTTCCTGTGGCGTCCACATCCTGCCTGCTTCAAACTCACCCTCCACCTCCTGCTTCCTCCTGCCCTGAAGCTGGGCTGGATTTCTGCATGTCGTTCTCAGGCTGCATGACACATCCACATCTCTGAGCTCCATCACTTTCTCCTGCTTGCTGTAAATGTTTATTTTCGTCAAGGTTTTCTACCTCAGATTCATTTCAGCTCCAGTAACTAACACGTTGCTGGTTGTTTGTCAGGTAACGGGTGTGTGCAGCTTCTTTTTGTTTTGTTTTTTAGGCTTGTTCTGGGTTGAGTTGTGGCTCTGCTTCTCAGCACCATCAGAGCAAATTTCAGGGTTAAATATCTAATTCATCTTCACTCTGTCTCAGGTTTGACATGAAGGTGAACAAGAAACCCCGAGCTGTAAGTCCACTTCTTTACCGTCCAGTCTTCACTAACTCATCTGTTTCCAGACAAACAGACGACGAAGCTCTGAGGTTCTTTTCTGTTTGTCCTGCAGGATTATTCCACCTGAGGAACCCCGAGGACTCGGACCTCTCTGGACTCCGTTTGCCTTTCTGTTGTCACGTTTCACCCTGTCCTATGTGTATTACTGAGACATTCCCTTCGACACCCGCCTTCGGTTCTGGTTCTCGACACCCGCCTTCGGTTCTGGTTCTGACCGGATCAGCACACCTGCGGCCTGATTGGCTGAAGCGACACATCTTGTAAAGCGTGAAAACTGAACTGTATTTATTGTGTAGCTGAATTTCATGTTTCCCGTGGAAAGGAAGTTTTTGTTAAACGTGGTTGGATCCTTTTATGACGCTTTGTTTTACAGAAAACTAATAAAATGGCCTGACGTTGACGTGTTTGTTCCTGTCAGCTGACATGTTGTTGTTCTGTCAGTCACCAGCCAATCACAGCCAGGCTTCCCACACATTTGTTAGGACTCCTTTTTGTTTGTAAGAGCTCAGATATGATCAGTGTTTATGTAACGGCCTCAGAAAACAGCCGGTACATTCTCTGCTAGTAGGGAAGTATTTAAGGAACCAGTGTGACCCGACAGACGTAATTATCATGTTCAACGTCTTCACGCAGCAGCCCAGTTTTTACACCAGGTGGCGCCAGACGAGACGTTCCACCATAGAAGACATTCATTTTTTATTTACTTTTCTTTTTTATTGGGCGTTGGCAGCGAAGTATATCTACTAAAAATAACCCTTTTTAAAGGAATGTCAGTGTGTTATAGATGCTCACAGATCCGATATTTATAAAATTGTCAGAAATGAGAAAACATGCACATTTAACCCTGGCTGCTCATTATTGACTATTTTGTCCTTTCGGGTCATTTTTCCTTCAGTTTCTGGCCTCCAGTCTGGTTTCTACATATGGGATGATATTTTTAATAAGAAATTCTCTTAGAAAATATTGAAAATTTGAAATTCGAGCATGTTTTTCAACAGGACAAATTTTCTACCATTTCAAGACATAAAAGTATAAAAACATTTTTTTACTCAAACCTTTAAACTCCGGTTCTCATCAAAATGACCAGATATATAATTATTCATATCGTTTTTATTCTTTAAATGCCTTTTTTCCCCATGAAAACTGCCGCATCATCAGAGTCAAAATAACTTGAGTAGTTGCATATTTGGGTGTTTTGATTTGGACTGAACAAAAAAAAGTGAAAAATGTCATGTAAGGTTTTTATAGCGGTTTTTGTGAGAAGACTTTTTTGTCCTCTAAGGGCTCGAACAGGTATGAAGTTGAAGCGACCCTGAAGGGATTTCAGAGCAGCATTTTACAGAAAAGTTGTATTTCTGTTTGATTAAATATTTGTCTGAAAACACCAAGTCAGACATTCGGGAGAAGAAAAACAGTAATAGTATTTTGTTTTTAGTCTCTTGGATATGTACCTCCACCCGTCTCCACCCACCCCTGCATCGCTGCTGCTAGCTTCATAGCATCGGTTATAAAGTTCACTGAATGAGCTGATGATGTGCAACCAGAGCTGTGTTCAGTAATCTAATCTGATTTAGCTGTCAGGACAAAGAAATTCAAATTTCCTGTGTCATTGAACGCCCCATCAGTAACAAAGGCTACGAAAAGAAATGTGATTTAAACATCAGCCTTTAAAAACTCAACCATCGGGAAAATCCAGAGTTTGTGGAGCCGGTGTGTGAATTCTGACGTCAGGGAGCCGATTAAAAGAAGGAAACCGGTTAAAAGAAGGAAACCGATTAAAAGCAGGAAACCGGTTAAAAGAAGGAAACCGATTAAAAGCAGGAAACCGGTTAAAAGAAGGAAACCGGTTAAAAGAAGGAAACCGGTTAAAAGAAGGAAACCGGTTAAAAGAAGGAAACCGATTAAAAGAAGGAAACCGGTTAAAAGAAGGAAACCGGTTAAAAGAAGGAAACCGGTTAAAAGAAGGAAACCGGTTAAAAGCAGGAAACCGGTTAAAAGAAGGAAACCGGTTAAAAGAAGGAAACCGGTTAAAAGAAGGAAACCGATTAAAAGCAGGAAACCGGTTAAAAGAAGGAAACCGGTTAAAAGAAGGAA
>JBAFTC010000019.1:28889586-28901680 GCA_037177435.1 Melanotaenia nigrans
GAGGATAAACAGACTTTCTTCTAAGGGACGTAGATATTTGTAGAAAATTATGTAAAAAAAAAAAAAGTCCCTGGTTTCCAACCTAATGACAAGAAAGATTTAAAAAATATTTTAGCCACATATTTAGAGGCATTGTGGAAGGTCCAGAGTCGCAGGTTGGACACCCCTGATGTTTCATGCGATTAAATGCAGAATGTCATGCGATTAATCAATTAAAATTTTTAATCGTTGCTCAGCATTAATAAATATTAATGATTAATCGCTATTCGATTGTTAATTCTCAAGATAATTTAATGGAAGCCCATCCCTAGTTTCGACTTTTTCTGGCTGGGTGCAACATTGCTTCTTTGGTGTGTAAGGGTTTTATTACGTGTGAGTTGGAGAATGGTAAATAGTCTGTATTTATACAGCGCTTTTACTGTACCTGGATGATACCCAAAGTGCTTTACATCATTCATCACATTCACCCATTCACACACACATTGACACACTGATGGCGGAAGCTGCCATGCAGGTTGCTCAACCATGACCCATCAGGAGCAAGTAGGGGTTTGGTGTCTTGTTTAGAAGACACCTCAAGCAGGAAGAAGGAAGGAGAGAAGGAAAAATAAATGTTCCCTCAGAGAATAGTTGATCTTTCACTCTTTATTCCTCACAATGAAATGGATTATGTTCTTTCAAATCGGTAGTTTTATGAATCAGTGGGAAGTGGGAGCAGGGAGTTCTGCTCTAGTTGGCTCAAATAGTTAAACTCAATTCTCTTTGGCGGTTAACTTTTTAAAACTCGATTCAGTAAAAAGAATTGGCTTTACTAATGAATCCTGACTTCTGTGTTTCCACAGCAGAGCAAAGCTAAAGCACCAACAGAACCAAGAACAGCCCACAGGAAGGAACTGTTCCACACGTTTGAGATTACTGCCCCCTGCTTGCAGAAATTTATTATTTTTTTATTATACTTGATTGATCCCAAGCTGGGAAATTTAACCCATCCTAGTTGCTAGGAGCAGTGGGCCACCAGGTTCCAGCGCATGGGGAGAGGTTTTTTCTGCAACATGTAGTCGTGTTGATTGGACATCTGTGTTCTTATTACATCATATCTTTTGATTATGTTAAATAAATATTTTTTCTTTTAATCCAGCCTGTTTCTGTGTTCTCCTGTGTCGCCCTCTCCCACCAGGCTTCCATCTCAGTGCTACTGTGGTTTCCAGTCAGTCCGGTCAGTCTAAAGGAGCTTACAATGTGGCGGTCATGTTTGACCGCTGCCGCATCACTTCCTGCAGCTGCACCTGTGGTGCAGGGGCCAAATGGTGTGCCCATGTGGTGGCACTGTGCCTCTTCAGAATCCATAATGTGAGTTTGTGTCCATGAAAATGAATTCTTGAGTCTGCAGATCGGTGATGAAAATGGTTCAATACTGTTGAACTGGTGTCTGAGCGGAGCTGGATTCAGGGTCTGCTGGAAAACATTGTAAACACTGGAGGAGTTGGGCGTGTGCATGGTGAAGTTCAGCTTGATGAATCAGTGGAGTAATTAAATATTTTCCAGATCTGTCCTTTTTTTTCTTTTAATTCTGATTTCCAGCGCTGATTTATGTATGCAGGCTTCAGCAGTGTGTCTGAGGGCTCCAGTCTCTGAGTCCCTGTCCAGGCTGCAGAGGGACCAACTCCAGAAGTTCGCTCAGTATCTCATCAGTGAGCTGCCTCAGCAGGTAACGTCCGCATCCTGGCCAAGCTGTTATGACCTGCTGTCAGGTGACCACAGAAACCTGAAACATTTATGGATTAAAACCTGCAAGTCTACAAGCTGTCAGCTGCAACTACACCACCATACTGATTATTTATATGTTAATTAAATATTTGTTGTTCTATTTTGATTTGGAAAGGAATTATGTTCTCTGTTGATCTGTGTGGATTCATTTCTGTTAAATGAATATATTCTGGGATTTATGAA
The DNA here is from genome assembly GCA_037177435.1 of Melanotaenia nigrans. Classification (NCBI taxonomy): domain Eukaryota; kingdom Metazoa; phylum Chordata; class Actinopteri; order Atheriniformes; family Melanotaeniidae; genus Melanotaenia; species Melanotaenia nigrans. The sequence goes on from JBAFTC010000019.1 coordinate 28,891,537, forward strand.
AACAAAAAGATGAATATAAATAAAGGACAGATAAATATAAATAATAGAGCCCAACCAATTAACCGGCCAGCTGATTAAATTGGCCAATTATAGCCCTTTTCAAAATAACCATAAACAGCTGAAGTTTTGCCGATTAAATGCTGATTCTTAATTTATTGTAAAAGAGCAAGTGTTTTTATCATAAAATGATGTCATTGGCCGTCTGTCCACTAGATGGAGCTCTGACTCCATTCAATCCCAAGCAGCAGCCAAAAATCTATTTTAGGATTAAAAGGTCAAGTTCATTCACTTCATGACAACTGTGAGGGGGGTGAATTTTTTTTCTGACATTCGTTTATACTGTGAAGGATTGAACATAGACTGTATATAAAAGATGGGCGGAGCCTCCGTGACATTATTTTCTGAAGAGCTGAATTGAAGGTCATTGGGCGGTTCCCACCATAGCTATCTTAGCAGCATCACGCATGTCGTCACTCCCGGAAAATCCAAAAATGGGCAAAGAGGTAGAGCTGACAGGGGGACTGTGAGGGTGGGGGTGGATGATTGACACCAAGCTCCAAGCTGCCTGTAGCTAAGAGCTAACCCGGAGCTAACAGTATCTAACCAGCTAACAGAGGTAGGTGGGCTAAAGCTGAGGCTAGCTGTTAGTTGGCTAAAAACCGCGGTTGTGCTGCACTCTCCCTTCTTTCTGCGGATATTGAATACCTGTCAATCAAAAGGACACGCCCCTAATCATGCTGAATTTCAAGATTAAATAAGATCCAAACGGATGAGTTAGAAAAAAATTCACCCCTCACAGTTGTCATGAAGGTAAATTTGACCTTTTAATCCTAAAATAGATTTTTTTTGTACCAGGCTTTAAACATGTTTATTTCTGCTGTAAAGTTGGTCTTTTTAACATGGGAGTCTACGGGGATTTGCTCTGTTTTGGAGCCCCTAGTGGACGAGGGGGGAACTGCAGATTTTTGTATTTCCACATAGGCGTCACAGTTTACCCCTGGAGGTTGTGCTTGGTTCAGACTGAACTTCTTACATCTGCTCCTGCAGGACACTGAAAATGGGTTTTTCCTGGACGTGAACAAGCAGGTTTCGATGGTGTGTGATCAGCTGGCTCAGGACCCAAAGCTGCAGGGTGGATACAACGCCATGGGCTTCTCCCAGGGCGCCCAGTTCCTGTACGTTGCTGCATCTTCAGCGTAAGGTCAGCTTATCAGAAACTGGCTCTGATCCTGCTTCGTCTCGTTACAGGAGGGCTGTTGCTCAGCGATGTCCCTCTCCACCAATGAAAACACTGATCTCTGTCGGCGGCCAGCACCAAGGTGACGTGACCAAACCACACACTGCCTGAATCTGGTCCAGTTTCCATCAGAACCCACTAATCCTTTTCATAGAGCATCATACCTAAAAAACACCATTTACAAACATGGAAACCCTTTTCTGTATAACTTTGGGTTCTTGTACATGTATGTTTAAATACACACACACACACACATCTAGAAATAACACTAACTAAATTACAAAAAACACAAACAAAAATATTTTACACACATTTTTTACCTTCAACCTTTAAAAAAGTTCCTACACAGACCAGTTATTAAACCCATCCATCCATCATCCATCATCCATCCATCCATCCATCATCCATCCATCATCCATCCATCCATCCATCATCCATCTTCCATCCGTCCATCCATCCGTCCATCCATCCATCCGTCCATCCATCCGTCCGTCCATCCGTCCATCCATCATCCATCCATCCTCCATCCTCCATCCATCCGTACATCCATCATCCATCCATCCATCCATCCATCCATCCATCCATCCATCCATCCATCCATCCACCCATCATCCATCCACCCATCATCCATCCATCCATCCATCATCCGTCCGTCCATCCATCCATCCATCCTCTATCCTCCAACCTCCATCCATCCATTTTGAAATCACTAACTGGAGAAGAAAGTCCAGATGTCCCAGCTTTCCGTCAGCACTTAAACACACCATGCAGTTTTGTTTGTGCACATCAGGAGATTCGTGAACACGTATGCAACAATCTTTTTTAAATACTAACCTACAGATTTATAAGGTTGAAGGTAATCGAACCGGCAATGCTCGGGGGACAGGACAACCACTCTACCCACTGAGCCACGCCGCCCTGAGATCAGGACTCTGTGCAGGCCAGTCTAGTTCATCCACACCAGCCTCCTCATCCTGGTCGTCATGGACCTGCCTTGTCCTCTGGTCATGTTGGAACAATAAAGGACCGTTCCCAAACTGTTCCCACACAGCTGGCAGCATGGAATTGTCCAGAATGTCTTGGAATGCTGAAGCATCCAGAGTTCCTTTCACTGGAACTAAGAGGCCAAGCCCAGCTCCCGGAAAACGACCTCGAGCTCTTTCACAGGTGTTGTAGTCTGCCTCGGAGCTGGTTTTATTCACCTGTAGCTGTGGAGGTGACTGGAACACCTGGTTTCTGTTATCTGGATGGTGGAGTGAATACTTTTGGTAATATAGTGTACATTAACCCCAAATTATGCACAAGCTGGTTTCCATGGTTTCTGGTCATGTTTTACGTGTATGATGATGTGGAGTCTGAATCAAGGTTGCATGTCTGGATGTTCAGGTGTGTATGGGCTGCCCAGGTGTCCCGGAGAGAGCTCGCACATCTGTGACATGATCCGTGAAGCTCTGAACCGTGGGGCGTACAGCGACCTGGTCCAGAAACAGTAAGTTCAGCCTGAAACACGGATGCTACGCGTCTTCAGCGTGTTGACAGATGTTTATGTCCTCAGTCTGGTCCAGGCCCAGTACTGGCACGACCCGCTCAACGACGACCTGTACAAGAAGCACAGCCTGTTTCTGGCCGACATCAACCAGGAGAGGGTGAGTACCAGGAGCCGAGTCTTCCTCAGCAGGTTTTCACTCAGTATTTATTAAATTCTTTATTGATTTTAACGTGTATAGCAAACAGTGACTAACAACGACATCCCGCAGCCCCCCCCCCCAATCCAATCCTTATTTGTGGAGTTTTTTGTTCCATATAAAGCTAGATATGATTTTATCTAAGGAAGAAAAAAACGTCTGGTTGCATTAAAAAAGAAACAAAAAACATGGCAGAATTTTCATTTTGACAATATTTATTCTTCCCCTTAGAAACAGCGGCGGGAGATCCCAGCGGTCCAGATCTTTCTTTAAGCTGGCTTTCAGTCAGTATTTATGTTCCATTCTTTATCAAACACAAGAAATAAATGGAGGAAGAGGAGGAGGAAGAATTTGTGCAGGAGAAGACGGAAGCTGGACCAGTTTCCTGGTTCTGGAAGCGAGACCCGTGAGGCGTTCAGGCTCCATGGATCAGAAACCCGCTGTGCCGTTAACGTTCATCTGGTTGCTATGGAGACAGAATAGGGTCCAAACTTTTCTACAAGGACGGATTCATTGTGCAAGTCACGAAAAACACGCAGAAAACGTTTAACTCGACTACAAGAACCAATCAGATGTCTCAACTCCAAACCAATCACAGAGAGCCACAACTAAACTCTGCCTTGGTCAGCTCTCTCTCTGATTGGCTGAGAATCAGACATTTAACTGATCCCAGACTGAGAAAAAGTTAGAACACAATTATAAAATGAGAATTTCAATTCAATCTTGAAAACTGTACACACAGACGTCAGCAAATGTCCAGAAAATAACATTTATATCAGCCAGGACAAAACATGACAAACAAGCCGCAGCGGCGTGAAGAAAAAAGAAAAGCAGGTTTTTGTGTAAAATACGGGACAAATATCTTGTACCTGTACTAGCCTGAGGACCTTAAACTGCACCGTTTTATTAAAACCTGCAGACTGGTTCCCAGGTCGGACCTGACGTTATGGTTTCCAGAAGGTTCACTCCCGACAGACGGAGGGATGTTTGGGTGACGTAAGCAGACAGGAAGTACACAGCACATAACATCCAACAAGATTGTCACGGTCCTCTGAGTGAAAACCAGGCGAGAGGAGGGTCAGGCAGAGACCAGAGGCGAGCACAAATCCATGACGGGGGAGGACGGTGGGGAGCAGGACGGCCTAAATACAAGCTAAATGAACTTTATTTTTCTGACCTCCAGAAATAATCCGTACTCGTAGATAAGATGTGCACCCGTCCAAGATACACGTCCCGTTTCAGCTGGGTCCGGAACAAGCAGCACAGTTTACTCGTGTAGCCGATTCACAGCACCAGTTCTAATTAAACCTAAACGATGCTTCGATCAGACTAATAAAGCATTGATCCCTCAGGGGATGGAAGTGTGTTGGTTTACTTTTCCTGTTTTCCAATGCGGTTAATCCGCCATGTTCCTGCTGCAGGCCGTGAACCAGACCTACAGGAAGAACCTGCAGCAGCTGCAGAAGTTCGTCATGGTGAAGTTCCTGCAGGACTCTGTGGTGGATCCTGTAGACACCGAGGTTAGAGACACTTCCTGGATCAGAAATTGAAACGTAAACCTGCTGAAACATCAGAACCCCCCAGGACTGGTGTCTGGTTCTGTTCCCAGTGGTTCGGCTTCCTGAAGACGGGCCAGGCCAAGGAGACGGAGACCCTGCAGGACAGCGTTCTCTACAAAGAGGTAACGAGACGGCTCCATCACCATGTTTCCTACAGCAACCACACGGGTTAAATGTTCTTCCACCATGTCCGTGTGCCTGCAGGACCGTCTGGGCCTCGCCGCCATGGACAAGGCTGGAAAGCTGGTTTTTCTGGCCTCTGAGGGCGACCACCTCCAGTTCAGCAGAGAGTGGTTCACCAGCAACCTGCTGCCGTACCTGAGGTGAGCCGCGGTGGAGACCCACGTTCAGCATGTTTCAAACTGTGATGGAGCTTTTAAAATGTGTAAGAAACCTGTCAAATTCTGCTTCTGTACAACTTTTAATCCAATAAAAACAAACCAACCGGATGTTATTGCAACAGTTTAATGACGTCTCAGTTCTGATTTTGGACCAAAAAATAAAGAAAAAAAGTGAAGATTTTACAGATTGATCTGTACAGCTCTGTCTCTGGAATTCTACAACACCTCTAACCTTCTCTGACTTGGAATGTTTCAACTCGGAACGTCCTGTGTGGGCTGAACCTGGAATTTTAACCGTTCCGGTTTAAACCCTCGGGGAGCCGACTTCCTCCACGCAGACATGGAGCTGATATGATTCTCTGAAGAGAGTTTCTCTGGTTTTTAAGCTGTTTTCCAGTGAATTGCATAAAATGGAACAGACTCCTCCGGAGGAGGAAGAGGAGGGAGGCTGTGGAGGATCTAATCTACAAGCTCGGCTTCATCAGATAAAACATGAAACAGCCCCAACTGTTGGCAAATTTATGAGAAAAGTGCTTCACTGATAACATGATGAGCTGCTCGTTGCTGATTGGCTGGAAGAGCTGCTCCAGAGAGCAAGCAGCCCTCTCATTGGCTGATGGTAGGAGCAGCTGTGATTGGCTGATAAGGAGGGAAGGGGCGGGTCTTAACTCATGAGGTCTCAGTCTACGGTGAAAGTTAACTGGCGGTGAAAAGGGTGGGGGGTTGGGGGGGGCGGAGGCTGCCATTTTAACTCCGCCTCCGTCTATCCAGCGATCTCTGTTGCTGTGGTAACGAGCTTCTGGCCATCCCAGACGGTCTTGAACTGCTCAGGAACGGGAAGCTCCGTCTGGAAAACAAAGCAGTTGGTTAGAGACGTTCAACACAAAGTCTGGAAAACGTTCCGAGTTACTCACAAATTCGCCGTCCTTCTTGGGAACCAGGATGTTCATCTCGGAGCTCTTGGCGCTGACGATCTCGCAGTTCAGAGAGTCGCTGCTCAGGTAAACATGGCAACCATCTGTCTTGTTGATGGAGATGGTCGGGACCTTCCCCATGACCTTCACACAGAAACACCACAACATTAGAACAACTCCAGACCGGAAGGAATCAGCTGTGTTCATTTACACACCTGGACCTTGACGTCTCTGCAGTTGATGACCTCCACGATGCCCACGACGTCGTCGAACACCAGACCCATCTTCTTACAGTTATCTGGTGGACAGAGTTCAAAGATCTGGTAAAATATCCACCTTCATAAAAACATTTTACACCTTGAATTAAAGGTGAGTTTTTATGTAGCTTCACTCTTTCAGGCTAAGAAGCGACATCTGATCTGATCCTGCATCAGCCAATAAATGAGCCAGCTTTCTTCTTCGTTGGTTGTCTCAAGAAATATCAGGAAACCATGTTAAATGTTTACGCTCAGAAAGTCGTTGTAGTCACTCAAGAAGAAGTTTTTTTCTGAATCCTGACCCCCCAGCAGGTGTGTTCCTACCGATGGTGATGGAGTTGATCTTCCCCTTCACCTGCAGGGTGCTGTTGTTACACTTGAAGGCGTAAACGACCTGCTTCAGCTCGGTGTTGCTGATCACCAGGTTCTGGGCCCCCTCCTGGTTTTCCTAAAGTCCAAAACACCACCAGCAGAACATGAGGTCAGAACCAGGACAAGCTTCAGAACCAGGACCTTGACAAGCAACTAAAACCAGGACCAGGTTCATACTGAAGAACTAACTCACCACTTTCCACTTCTTTCCGTCCAGCTCCAGAACCGGGGGGAGCGTACGGCTCGGGGTGGCAGAGGCAGCGGGTCGGGGAGAGGAGAAGGGTTTGGGTCCGGAACGAACAGGAGCACCCTGCCCCCTCAGACCTGGGTTCTTGTGCGTCTTCTGGTCGTCACTGACGTGTTTCAGACCTGAGGAGGGTTGAGAAAATAAACAAATAAACGTGTTAAATCTGAGACACGTGCACCAGCATGATCCATGCATGTGCACATTAGTCATTTCCAGAAAAGGAAGGTGAGATTAGAAGCTCCGCCTACAGACTTACTAAACGGGGCTTAACAAAGTTTGATCTCCGGCATGCAGAGTTTTTATGGTGAGACGCCGGCCCGATAAAGAGGAAACGCCGGCGCGATAAAGAGGAGACGCCGGCCCGATGGAGGGGAGACGCCGGCCCGATGGAGGGGAGAGGCCGGCCCGATGAAGAGGAGACGCCGGCCCGATGGAGAGGAGACGCCGGCCCGATGGAGAGGAAACGCCGGCGCGATGGAGAGGAAACGCCGGCGCGATGGAGGGGAGACGCCGGCCCGATGGAGAGGAGACGCCGGCCCGATGGAGAGGAGACGCCGGCCCGATGGAGAGGAAACGCCGGCCCGATGAAGAGGAGACGCCGGCCCGATGGAGAGGAAACGCCGGCCCGATGAAGAGGAGACGCCGGCCTGATGGAGGGGAGACGCCAGAGCATTGGCGGGGAGACGCCAGCCCGATGGAGAGGAGACCTTACAGAAACTGCAGCTGTAAACATCTGTACTTCAGCTCTGTTGGTGGGAAGAGGGAAGCTTGTGGAACTTGGTTATTTCCCGATTTTTATGGACACACACACTCTGTCTGCTGGTGGGAGCTGCTTAGCTGCGTGAACCCGTCAGTAAATCGGGACGAAGGAGGATTGTAAGCAAACCATGTAGATTCTGTACTGACGTGCCGACCTTTAAATGAGCTAAACGTTTTCTACTCCCCGTTCAGCCTGACGAAGTTAGCTTCTGAGCTGTGATAAAAATGCCAGTCCACTGCTTTTTGGGGACCCAGACCACATTAGACCAGGACCAGCTCTTGCTCCGGAGCCACAGGTTGAACACCGCTGGTTCAGGATGTTCAGACTGAATCTACAGAGCATGTAGGTTGTAGCAGAGACGTGAAAACCTTTATTCTACCCATGAGAACACATACAGCCCCCCCTGCCGATAGATTTTAATTTTTCCTTTTTATATGATTTCTTTATAATCTTTATTTTATTTAAAAACACAAGGGGGGAAATTTTTAATTAATTTGCATTAAAATACAAATTCTTGTTTTAATAAATTTGAAGTTTTTTCTTTTTATCTTTAACAATTATGGATTTCGTAGTTTTTTTAATCCTGGAATTTAAAAAAAGTTTTTTTATTCCAGGAGTTTATATATAAAAACCCAAAGTCTTCCTCAGGATGAAGAGCGAGTTTTCAGACCCTCTGACCTTTGGTGATGTCGGAGCCTTTGTTGATGGAGGCAAACAAGGCGTTCCGGTTGCCGTCGCCAGCATCGTCGCTGGGGGGTCCGCTCAGGTCCATGGGGGGAGGGGGAGGTCCAGGAGGAGGCGGGGGAGGACATCCGCCTGCAGGAGCGCTGGGCGGAGCTGCAGAGGCTGAAGCAACGGGACCCTGAGGAGGAGGAAGAGGAGGAGGAAGGACAGCGGAAAATCTTCATGGTTTATTTAATCAGCTGAAAACCAAAAACATAAGTCCGGTTCATCCTTCCATCATCCTTCCATCATCCCTCCATCCCTCCATCATCCCTCCATCCCTCCATCATCTACATATCTTTAGCCTTAAATAATTTTAGTTTTAACTTCTCTTAGTGTTTTTTTTCCATCGCTGCACTTTGAAGGTAAAAATTCATCTTACATGAAAAGAAAAATGGGAGAAAGAAGGAAGGATGTCAGAGGAGGAATGGGGGGAAGATCAATGAAAAGGAGCAGCTTCTACTCCGACGTCCGACCACATGTTAGTTAAAGGTGAAATCCAGACGTGGGCGGAGCGGAACGCTGCCAGCTGGCTCCGACCGGCTTCCTGATGACTCACCGTCTTGCTCCAGGTCAGTCCGGTGGTGTGGTGCTGTTTGATGTAGTCCTGCAGCTCGGTCCAGATGGAGACGTAGGCCTTGACCCAGTCCACATGTGTCTTGTCCCTGTGAGGACGAGACAGAGCTCATGTCCAGAGATCCACCACAGGAAGTTCTGACCCGTTTTACTGCCTGGGTGAGCAGACAGGAAACAGGAAGTGATGAAGATGTACTGACTTGTCCTTGTACTCCTTGAGCACCCGGTTGGTGTAGAACATGGCGGCGTCCTGCATCTCCTTGACGTACGGACCGGGCTTTGGATCCTGGACAGAAACAGGATTAGATTAACAGATCTTGTGCAGGGAAAGAACCGTATCAGAACCTAAAATCTGATTTTATAAACTTGAAATTCCAGAGCTGAAACACGTCTGACGTTAGTGGTACCAGAGTGTTCTGGAGGCCGTGGGTCAGACCAGAACCAAAGAGAGGCTTGTTGTCTCACCATGGCAACCCATCCGAGGGCGGGAACGCTCTCGCTGACGGCAGACAGGTGGTTGAAGAGCGGGGAGGTCCGGTTCTGCTCACGGAAAGCCTGGACCTGCTGGATGGCTTTGGAGACGGGCTGCAGCAGACCCGTCAGAACCGCCTGCAGAAGGAAAAAAACAAGACGCTCAAGTCGGTTTTTACATTTACACACAAGCTTCAGAACCAGAACCAGAACCTCGATAAGAGACATTCGGAAATTTCACAGATCGTAAACATTCGGTTGTGCATGTCAGGATCCGTTACCATGGAGACGGAGAAACAAGTCAACCTGTTAACTGTGGTTTAGGTTCAGAGCACACCCCCACCATGAGGCCACACCCCCACCACGAGGCCACACCCCCACATCACCTGCTGAGCTTCTACCTGCTTCTCCCACTCAGCCGTTTGCCCTCTCTCCCCCCACCCTGTCCTCATCCCTCCACCCGCCAGCCTCTCATTCACCTTCCCTCCCTCACCCATCCTTCCTCCTCTCCCTCATCCTTTCACCATCGTGGGGGTGGAGGGGGTCCTGTGTCAGTCCAGGGCCCTGACACACCCCACATGAACCAATCAGAAGACTTCCAGATCTCTCCATCCTTCCATCAGACCAGTAATGCCAGGCTGTTGAGGACTGGTGTGAACTCACATCAGAGGGTTTCTGGGAGGACGAGGCGGCGACGAGGAGCTGCCTCTGGCAGGAGAACGCCTGCTTCATCATCTCCGCCTGAAGAAGAAAAACCGACATCAGAGACTGTAGTAAAACCAGGACCAGAACCTTCAGTCCGTTTCCTGTTTTCATTATTTCTCCTGATCCTATTGATTCATGTTCTGATAAACCTCAGAGACCATCAACCCCTAAACCTCCAGCAGATCTTCCCAAGATCCACCTCTTCTACCCTCACCCGAGACTATCTGGTAAATCCACCATGATCCATGATAACAGCTTTATTTATCACATTTCACCATAAAAACATCACCATCACTA
>JBAFTC010000019.1:29059750-29070833 GCA_037177435.1 Melanotaenia nigrans
GAGTTGTTTTGAGGGGAAAATAAAATTACACTGTTGAACAAGCTGTGCACTGACTCCTGTACATTATATCAAAGTGTAATGTCTTCATTGTTGTCCTATGAAAAGATAAAACTAAATATTTGCTAAAATGTGAGGGGTGTACTCACTTTTGTGAGATACTGTAGGTCTGGATATGCACGTGCACAGTGTAACGGTAATCCCAGCAGCCATATGGCCACGCTGCCGTCTGTCTGGGAGGACCGGCTCTTTGTCTCCGGGGGGGACCTGTGTGTCTGGGGGGGGCTGGGGGAGGGAGGTCATTGTTTTGTAGGTCAGGGACCAGAGCTGAGGATCAGAGTCATTGATGAGTGGGCGGGTCGCTGTACCTCTGATGATGCTGCCGCAACGTCTTCGTTTACCACCAGAGACGCTGGAAACATTCTCACTATAAACTAGAGGTCAAACATACGGTCTGGGGGTCAAAACCGGCCCTGCTGAGACTCCTGTCTGGCCCACAGGATGAAATATGTAAATATGAAAATAACATGTAATATCCTAATAAAAGTAACTAATATAAACTCACCTCCAGATTACCTGGATTAAAATGACTGTTATGGTCTGTAAACGTGCATAAATATACCCGTGTGTTCATGTGAATCCATAAAATTTACATTTGTTATATCCGGAAAAAATCTGAATTCTGAAGGCATGACGGCTTTAATCGTTTCCATGGAAACCCTGGTCTAAATAAGTTGGGGATGGGACTCCACCCAAAAAAATCAAATTTATTACAGGCTTCTGAATTAATCTAGATTGATCACGTTTCAATCACATATTTGCCCCAAAAATGAAAATTTTAATTTAAATGGATTTCAGTGGACGACTGAATCAAATGACAGACATTAATATCAGGGAGGACATTAGGACACAGCCTCTGACTCAGCCCTGACGTGTCTCGGTTTAATCGGTGTACCGGAAACCGTGCACTGACAAACGTTCCGCAACCTGCGATTAAAATGTAATACGTGTTGAAGCCCCGCCCCTAAAATAAATGTGTGTATGCAGGAGTTTTCTTGAATGGGTGAATGTGTGTGTGTGTGTAATAAAACATTCTGAGGATGTGAACAAACGACGCTACAAACACGAGTCACGACAAACACGTACGTGGGATTCAACACGGCTATGTTCTCAGCCTCAGTCAAGGGGCTCTGATGATGATGATGTCCTCTTCCTCCTCTGTCCAGGCCCGCCTGCTCCCACCTCTCTGTTTCAGCCTCCACGGCGTCCCGGCCTCGGCACGGTGGGGAAACCCATCCGGCTCCTCGCCAACCACTTCCAGGTGCAGATTCCCAAGATTGACGTCTATCACTATGACATCGACATCAAGCCTGAGAAACGGCCTCGAAGGGTGAACAGGTACGGACCGGACCGGGGGCCTAGAACTGGACTCTCAGGGTGTGTGTGACCGTCCTGATCTATGTTGCAGGGAGGTGGTAGACACCATGGTGCGGCACTTCAAGATGCAGATTTTTGGAGACCGGCAGCCTGGATATGACGGGAAGAGGAACATGTACACAGCACATCCACTGCCGATCGGGAGAGACCGGGTTGGTATCCTAAAGTTCTCCGTGTTTCCGAGCGTGGCGTGGATGTCAGGTGGACTGTGAGATGTGTGGACTGCAGACCGGATGGATTTTAAAATACAGGAATTAAAACCCAAACATGGAAGAAAATGTGGTTTCATGTTGATTAAAGTGGATCTGTGTTCACCCTCAGGTGGACCTGGAGGTGACCCTGCCGGGTGAGGGGAAGGATCAGACCTTCAAGGTGTCGCTGCAGTGGGTGTCTGTGGTCAGTCTCCAGATGCTGCTGGAAGCCCTGTCGGGTCACCTGAACGAGGTCCCCGAGGACTCGGTTCAGGCCCTGGATGTCATCACACGTCACCTGCCCTCCATGAGGTGAGGCACCCGCACTCACACCTGAACACACACCTGAACACCTGCCCACACACCCGGACACACACCCAGACTCACACCTGCCCACACACCTGAACACACACCTGAACACCTGCCCACACACCTGAACACACACCTGAACACACACCCGGACACACACCTGAACACCTGCCCACACACCCGGACACACACCCAGACACACACCTGCCCACACACCCGGACACACACCCAGACACACACCTGCCCACACACCCGGACACACACCTGAACACCTGCCCACACACTGCTGGGTTTTTAGCTGTTCGACTTACAGAAATATGGTATTTTTAAGTAAAAGTCCTCATTTTATTTAAAATTTTTATTTAATTTTAGATTTATTTTTATGCTTTAGTTTATTTTATGTTTAGCTGTTGTTGGTTTTAGTTTATTTTCTGCATTTTCCTCCTTTTCCTTCCTGAATAAAGGAATTTTTCTGGTGCGTTTCTTCGCGTGCAGGTACACTCCTGTGGGGCGTTCGTTCTTCTCTCCTCCAGAGGGGTACTACCATCCTCTGGGTGGAGGTCGGGAGGTGTGGTTCGGCTTCCATCAGTCCGTCCGTCCTGCCATGTGGAACATGATGCTCAACATAGATGGTAAGACCTGAACTTTTCAGATTAAATCAGCTGATCTGGTGTCAGATATTAAGTCATAAAGTTTTTGCATCCGTAAATCAGCTGGTCACCTGTAAAAACAACCTGCCTGAAAAATTCCAGCTTGCACATGTGCAGAAGCATCTGCATGGTTGTAAAAAAATCTGTATTTGTGGAAATAAATAAAATTCTTTTTCAAAAGCCCTGTTCACAGATGCAAAGCACAAAGCTGCATGCAAGACTCTGAAGTTGCGAATTATGTCCATATCTTTACACCTTAATCTGATTGGATGGTGTCAAATCAAGGGTGGAGGAGAGCGACGGGGTGGAGGGGTGACCAGGTGGGTTGAGGAAAGTGGTTTGCAGAGAGAGAGGCTGTACAGCTGCTGCTGGAGTCAGTCTCTGATCTGTGCTCTTGGTTTTTTGCCAGATGAAACTTAGAAGCTTCAAAGGCCTGTTTTTAGTTAGGGCTACGCTAACCGTTGATAATGTGGCAGCACGCAGGATGCTACCAAACGTCAGTGATGGGGAAATAACGAGGACTTTACTGAGCAGAGTTTGTGTTGGAGCAGTTTTAGTAGCGAGAAGACTTCAGCTACGTCATGAATATAAGGCAAAAGAATCAAAAGTTAATCTAATCAAATCAAAAATCCAAATGGGCGAGAAGAACCAAAATCAGAGCTCATTTGGGCTTGAACTGATCTAATTGTAATCACAATAACCCTGATTATCCCTAATTATCTAAGGCTGTGTAAATCCGTTGTAATCTTGGGATGAGGGTTTAAAATCCAGCCAAAACTGTCCTGTAAGCCCTTTCTGTCGGAGATATCGGAATCTCTTTGGGTGGACAAGTGATCTGAAAGTTCCTTAAAATCCACAGAAAGATCCGAATCCTTATCAGGTGGTACTAAGAACTCCACCTACCTTTAGTCCAGCAGGGTAATCCAGGAAGTAAAGCGCTTAAAAATCAGGGCTGCGCCTCTTCACTCACGACTGGACTGGATTCAGCGACCAGGTGTCTTCATCAGTAAAGATGAACTCCGTTTCTTTCTGTCTTTCAGGAACCGCCTGAATGGCGTGTAAACAAGGACGGCGTTTTTTGCTTCATGTTGATCTTTAATTTTCCGTTGCTGGAAAATCTCGGAGCGTCTTTACTATAAATGCTCGTGCCCCACAGAACCTGTTAACATCCGCAAGAAGATCCAGACCCGTATCCATGATGGAGAGCTTTATTTAAAGGCTAAAGGCATCAAAAGTCCCTTTAAATCCACAGAAAGGTTGAAATCTGTGGTGTAAAGCCCTTAGAAGAACCTTGCTCCATAAGGCAAGATTCTCTATCTTGGCGGAAAAATCCAGATCCGTTGTCATGACGACGCTCTGATCTGAGCCGATACAGCGGCCTGTCGGACTTCCTGCCTCCGGCCGGATTCAGACGGAGCTGCTCTGTTGTTAAGAAGCGAAGGTTTTTTACCGCCCGATGAAGCCGGACACGACAACAACAACAACGTCCACTTAAATGATTTCATTTCAGAAAATATCGTCCGAGATTCCAGATTCAGAAATCGGCTGCATCAGAACCCCGAAAAGCAAATTCTAAGAAAACAATCTAAAAGCTGTTAAACAAACGACGAGCAGCGATTAATTTCCCAGCCGACAGATTTAATAACAGCCAATGAAATCCTAAATGTAGGCGCGTTAAACATTTTATCAGACTGACGTTAAAATGTCGTCATTGTAATGTAGATTTTCATATGAGGTTCTCCGTAGCCTCTCAGATGAAGCTGTTTCTCCCTTCATGAGAAGGTCATGTGATCAGTTCTTCGTGTTGCCTTTCTGTGTAATTTGATGTCCTCTCACCATCAGAATCCTTCTTTACGTTTACATCAGGCTTTTTTACGGCATTACACATAAAGGAAGAAAAACAGATCTGATGTAGGGTTGCAACGATTAGTCGACAACGAATTTAGCCGTCGACTATTCTCGGCCAAAAAAAAAAAAAACCTACAGAGTGAGACATCGTCTTCTAATCCTATCTCTGCTGAGAGCTGCACATCCGCAATAAAGTCCGTCGGGGGAAAAATATGGCGGTGGAGTAGGGAGTAAAACGGTGGCAGTGAATGTCAAAAGTCTGGAATAACTTCAGGATAAACTTATAAAATAAATTAAATACATGTGAGGTTTGTAAAGCGGACCTTGTGTACCACGAAGTACGTGTGCAACGCTCGAACACTTAAAGAGGAGGAACGTCGGACTTACTTAACCTCATACAAGATTTCAAAGCTGAAAGTGAAAAAAGATCCATTTATAATAATCATGAGATACATAATCCGATTGGTCGACTAGTCGTGTTAACAGTCGTGACTAACCGACCATCAGAATAGTCATTAGTTGCAGCCCTAATCTGATTCCTTCA
This sequence comes from Melanotaenia nigrans, assembly GCA_037177435.1. Taxonomy (NCBI): domain Eukaryota; kingdom Metazoa; phylum Chordata; class Actinopteri; order Atheriniformes; family Melanotaeniidae; genus Melanotaenia; species Melanotaenia nigrans. The sequence continues at coordinate 29,064,727 of JBAFTC010000019.1, forward strand.
GAAACGGGTGGCCATGACGGGAAGCTGAGGGCTTCCGAGCTGAGTTTACGGCATCAGGCTCTTGCAGGACTGACTTCATCATGGTCTTCCTCACAGTGTCGGCCACCGCTTTCTACCGCGCCCAGCCTGTGATCGAGTTCATGTGTGAAGTTCTGGACATTCAGAATATCAACGAACAGACCAAACCACTGACGGATTCCCAGAGGGTCAAATTCACCAAGGAAATACGAGGTGAGCGTGCACACACACACACACAGAGATTAAGTTCCCACCACGGCATGAACACGGACCAGCGACGCCGTTTCACCATCTCCGTCCAGGATGAAGGATTCTGCTTCATCGTCATGAATTCCGTCCACGGCATGAATCCACCTTTACTGGGAAACAGTTTCCCAGAGAGCTTTGAGAGCAGGTTCACTCCAAAATCAGATTTCTGTTCAGTTCCATGGACTTGATTGGTTTAGATCAGTGGCCCTCGGTCCTGCAGGTTTTACAGGTAACCCTACTTTATCACACCTCAATGAGATAAATGTCTCGTTGACGGGCTGCAGAGACCTCGATGAGGAAGTTCATGAGTCTGAATCAGGTGTGTTGGAGTAGGAACATGACCAGGACCTGCGGGGCGTCGGGTCCCGAGGACCTGGTTTAGATCACTGGTCTCCAATCCTGGCCCTGAAACCCACTGTCCTGCAGGTGTTGGACGTGTCCCTACAGCACCTGATTAAAATGAAAAGGATGTCTGACCAGCTCTGCTGCTGTCGTTCATTTGAGTCGGGCGTGTTGAAGCAGGGAGACGGGACGCGTCTGCAGGACGGTGGGCCTTGAGGACCGGAGTCAGGGATCACTAGTTTACATGGTTTTTCAGTCTGGAGAGGAAAAACTCAAACAGGAGCAGGTTTTCTGTTTTCATGACGCGGTTTTCTCGTCTGTGAGCAGGTTTGAAGGTGGAGGTGACGCATTGCGGTCAGATGAAGAGGAAGTATCGCGTGTGCAACGTCACGCGTCGACCTGCCAGCCACCAAACGTGAGCTTTCTCACTGCTGTCGTCTGCACAGGCAGCAGGTTTTTTAAAAAGCTTCAGCCAGCTCCTGGTTTGAGTTTGAACTGCTCACGTAGACGTCTGCACTGGTTCGCAGGTTCCCCTTACAGCTGGAGAACGGCCAGGCCATGGAGTGCACCGTAGCTCAGTACTTCAAGCAGAAGTACAACCTCCAGCTCAAGTATCCACATTTACCCTGCCTGCAAGTAGGACAGGAGCAGAAGCACACCTACCTTCCTCTGGAGGTGAGAATGATGCCCAACTGCCATCTTATCTGCTGGAATGTGGCTGAATGGCTGAACTTTCTTCTTCTCTGCAGGTCTGTAACATCGTGGCTGGTCAGCGCTGCATCAAGAAACTGACGGACAACCAGACGTCCACGATGATTAAAGCCACGGCTCGCTCCGCCCCCGACCGGCAGGAAGAGATTAGCAGACTGGTGAGGCATCCGAACTGAGTTGGACGCAACCTGTAGCCACCTGCGGCGGATGTGACCTGTAGCGACCTGCGGCGGACGTGATCTACAGCGACCTACGGCGGACGTGACCTGTAGTGACCTGTAGCAACCTGCGGCGGACGTGACCTGTAGCGACCTGCGGCAGACGTGACCTGTAGCGACCTGCAGCGGACGTGAACTGCGGCAGACGCGACCTGTGGCGACCTGCGGCGGACGCCACCTGTAGCGACCTGCGGTGGACGTGACCTGTAGCGATCTACGGCGGACGTGACCTGTAGCGACCTGCGGCGGACGTGACCTGTAGCGACCTGCGGCGGACGCAACCTGTAGCGACCTGCGGCGGACGCGACCTGTAGCGACCTACGACAGACGTGACCTGTAGCGGCCTACGGCGGACGTGACCTGTAGCGACCTGCGGCGGACGTGACCTGTAGCGACCTGCGGCGGACGTGATCCGTAGCGACCTGCGGTGGATGTGACCTGCGGTGAACGTGACCTGTAGCAACCTACAGCGGACGTGACCTGTAGCGACCTGCGGCAGACGTGACCTGTAGCGACCTGCGGCGGACGTGACCTGCAGCGGACGTGACCTGTAGCGACCTGTAGCAACCTGTAGCAACCTGCGGCAGACGTGACCTGTAGCGGACGCGACCTGTTGCGGTCCAGCTTTATTTATAAGGAACTTTAAAACTTCACAGTAAATTAAAATAAAAGCGAGAAATAACTTCAGAGCAAACACTTGAAACCTGCTGCAGCTCAGAGACGTTTTTTTTCCGCTCTGAACTTCTGATTGGTTGGAGACGCCTCTTCAGCTGACCTGAGGGAGCCAGTAGGTGAAGAAGTCTGAGGAAAGAAAGGAAGGGGCGAGGCCACGAGTTCAACATGAGTCCTTAAAGAACTGGAAACCAGTGGAGAGGCTTTAATCCAGTTAGATGGAAGATGCACCTACCCCCCCGATTAAGAATGATTTATCATTTAAAATCCATTTATTACTTTAAGAATAATTTGTCATATCTTCTAAGTTTACTAAGTTTTATGGTTTCAATAAACAAATGATTTATTGCCAAAAATGCACTAATTTGCATATTAGAAGAAAATCTGGACTCTGGCTTAATCCAGGTTGAATCAGGTTCTTGTTGAAGGTTTTTGTTGAGGCCTTTTAGACTTTTATCTTCACTTTTTAACCAGAAAAACCGGCGTTTTGCAATGTTGTAGAAATCTGGCTGTGAAGGAGACGTGTGAAAACGTTTGGTGGGTGGAAGTTCGCAGCGGTGGAGATTTTTGCCCTGGAGTGAAGAAAATCCTTCAAACTTAGATTCAAGACATTTGTGTTCTAAAACTGTTTAGAGGCGTCGGATTCGTAGAAGAACATGAACATCTGACCAAAGATTATTCAGCTGTTTCTGGTGAAATGCAGATGTTAAATCTCCTGAATGCGTTTAAACCGCCTTGCTGAGGCGTAGTTGCTGAAACAGAGAAAGTAAAGGTTGGATGAGGCCACATCGTTCAGAACAGGCGGCGCTTTCAGACGATGTAAAACATGGCGGCCGGCGTGTTCGCGGTCAAACGACAAGCTGCAGGTGAATTTGAGGAGATTTGGAAGCAGATCAGTGATCACGAATTAAACCTAAAACGTACATTTTTTATTTATTCTTCCTCCCCAGGTCAAAAGCAACAGCATGGTCGGGGGCCCGGACCCCTACCTGAAGGAGTTCGGCATCGTGGTGCACAACGACATGACCGAGGTGACGGGCCGTGTTCTCCCAGCACCCATGCTGCAGTATGGGGGCCGGGTGAGTACAGACACAGGGAGGGACTGTGGAAGGGTGAGTAATGGGCAGGGCTCCGTGGGGTGGGGGGCATCACGGAGTGAATGCTGACACATGAGGGGGGGCTCCAGTTTCCATCTCAGATTGGACCAGAATTACAGTCATGTGATGCGAGTTCAGACCTGATTGATCAGATGAGACGCTGGACCTGGAGCGTTCCCCGTGTGGCGATCCTCGGTGCATCTCAGCAGCCTGCTTCCTCCTCTTCTCTGATTGGCTGGTAAACCACGCAGCTTCCTGTCTCGTGATGATGGAAGTCTTGAGTTTGGGTCCAGGCTGCAGCAGTTCAAGCCGAGCTGGTTTGATTTAAATGTTTTTTTCTTTGATGCGGATAAAAGTTTAAATGGAAAAAAGTCCGAGGAAGCAACCAATCAGAACTGATCTGTTCCTGGTTGGTTAGCATCCTTTCAGCTGCTCCAGCCGGCAGAGAAAATGTGATCTTTTTCCTCATGTTTCTACTCACTGCCTCCAGCACGTGTGCTGCCCCCTGCTGGTCATTTTAAAGAATGAAGTTTAAGTTTTGGAGCAGAAGGCAGCGTCCCATCTTTGGGAGCCAGATTCCTAAAGTGGAATAAAGCAGATGCTGAGATTCACCTGTGAACTCCCAACCAGCCGCTGATGGATCTGCAGCATGACGTAAACAGACAGGATCCGTTTACGATCACATGATCTGGGATTCAGAGCCTGACCGTCGTTACCGCCTGGTTTCCAGGATTCAGAGGCTGGTTTGGGGTTCAGCGACTGTGTGAAGGGGGTGTATGGATGTGCTGACAGGAGGCCGATCACACTCGCAGCCATGCAGCAGGAAATCTACGTCCTCCTCCTTTTTACTGAAAACAGATTTCTGCTTGATGAGCTAAGACTCTCTGAGGTTTGGACACCTGCTGCTGGGACTCGGAGTCTAATCGGCTTCCAGTGAAATGCCTTTAAATGTGGACTGAAGCTTTTCCCATCTCGTAGTTTGTATGAATGAAACGCACCTTCACTCCGAGCAGCAGCACGGTGATGATGCAGCTGCATCTTGGTGCTGATGCGACGCAGCAGCTGCATGTGGGATGGGAAAAGCTGCAGTCTGTTGATGATGATGATGATGATTCCATGTTAAAAACCTGACCATCAGAGCTCTGGACGTCCTCTCTGGACGTCCTCTCTGGAGGCTCTGAGGTTTTGGAGATAAAGCTCTTAATGGCCTTTGGGAAATCCTTGTTAAGTTAATTTAAAGCCGCAGCGTTTTTGGATTTGCAGCAGCGGCTTCATGACGTCTGCTTGGCGGTCAGGTTCAGTCCTGATTAAAAAGATGTTTAAAACTTTTCACCTGGAAACCAGCGTCGATGTTTCACCCTCTGGGGTCGATGGAGGCGGCTGAAGACACACGGACACATTTCAGCCCGCATGAATCAAGCTGATGATGATGATGTGGATGTGCATAGTCCCGAAGTTACTGGCTCGTCCACGGCCTGCCTCAACATAGATAAATATGGTGGAGCACATGGATCAGGTCTGCCTCTGATCAGCATCGAACTAGTCCTAAACCAGTTTTAAATGGTGTTGATAAACCAGTAAAACCAGTTAAGATACAAAAGAAGACGTTTTCTCTGTTTATATTCTCTCATTTGTAGGAGGAAACGGTAAAAACAGCTGATTTTAATAAAAGTGCTGCAGGCAAGAAAAAAGTAATAAACCCAACAGGCTCCTTTCCTATTGGAGGAAAATGCTCCACATCATCCAATCAGAAAATTCTAGATGAGGATATGTTTCTGGAGAGAACAAAATAGGTAAAATCAGATGGAAGTCCTGCCCCCTGGTGGACAGGAGGACTAACACTGCCTGGACATGTCCAGCCTGTGACGTCCTCTCTGTCTTCTGGAGGACAGGAACTGGAACAAATCAGTTATGTGGCATCTTCTGGTGAAAGCTCGGTACTGAAAATACTCAATAAAAACCTGAGACTTTGCTGCATTTTGATGGAAATAGTTGTTTATAACTTTGTTGGAATTATTTATATTTGTTATAAAACATCATTTTTTTCCTGCTCAGATCGGATGTTTTTGTGTGATTTTAGCGTGTTAATACAGGAGGTCAGGATAATAAAAGCCTTACACGTGAGGTTGAGCTGGAGCGAGTTAAACCGAACATGACGGGTAAGCTGGTTAAAGCTGTAAAAAGCGTGAGGAACCCTGGACCCCAGAGGGTGAACGTCTCGTCTGCTCCGAACATCAGACCCGCCCAGCATCAGCGTGGGCCTCTCAGGTGTCATGTTTGTGTAGAAGTGCAGGTTTGGGTGTGGATGTAGCAGCTTGTGTAGCGGCTCGTCCAACCGGGGGGTTGACTAAGAGTGCAGGGCCTCTCTCCACAGAACAAAACGGTGGCCACGCCCAACCAGGGCGTGTGGGACATGCGAGGGAAGCAGTTCTATGCCGGCATCGAGATCAAGGTGTGGGCCGTGGCCTGCTTCGCACCACAGAAACAGTGTCGGGAGGATCTGCTCAAGTGAGTCGTGGCCCAAATACTCAGATTACTTCCAGAGTTGAAGATGTAAACAGTTTAAATAAGAAGCTTCATTCACACTGAAGACCTTAGACCCGGTTTTACCACCACGGAGATCTAAACTTCCAAATGACTCAACAGGTTTTGTACACTAGTCCTCTTCGTCAGGTCCGCCTTCTAGCACCGGGTCGTCCTCTTCGTCAGGTCCGCCTTCTAGCACCGGGTCGTCCTCTTCATCAGGTCCACCTTCTAGTACCGGGTCGTCCTCTTCATCAGGACCACCTTCTAGTACCGG
>JBAFTC010000019.1:29463497-29473897 GCA_037177435.1 Melanotaenia nigrans
GAAGGTGGATGTGGTGGATGAAGGTGGATGTGGTGGGTGAAGGTGGATGTGGTGGATGAAATTGGATGTGGTGGATGAAGGTGGATGTGGTGGGTGAAGGTGGACGTGGTGGGTGAAGGTGGACGTGGTGGATGAAGGTGGATGTGGTGGGTGAAGTTGGACGTGGTGGATGAAGGTGGACGTGGTGGATGAAGGTGGATGTGGTGGGTGAAGTTGGACATGGTGGGTGAAGGTCGATGTGGTGGATGAAGGTGGATGTGGTGGGTGAAGGTGGATGTGGTGGATGAAGGTGGATGTGGTGGGTGAAGGTGGATGTGGTGGATGAAATTGGATGTGGTGGATGTGGTGGGTGAAGGTGGACGTGGTGGGTGAAGGTGGACGTGGTGGATGAAGGTGGACGTGGTGGATGAAGGTGGATGTGGTGGGTGAAGTTGGACGTGGTGGGTGAAGGTGGATGTGGTGGATGAAGGTGGATCCAGATCCTGGACTTTTCTGCTCTTTTCTTCCCTCTATGAGGTTTTAGCATGAAGAAGTCAGAGTGAAGGGTGTAACAGGTGAGCTTACCTGGAGGGCCATGTTGGTGGTCTTCTGGCGTGGATGAATTTGTGTGACGAGCAGCGTTGTGTCTGATGAGATTCAACAAGAAAGAGAATAAGGAGAAACATTTCATGTGGGGCGAGTCTTACGACCTGTTTATGAGATCCATCCATTATCTTGACTGCTTATTCCATTTCGGGTCACGGGTGAGCTGGAGCCTATCCCAGCATTTTAACAGGTGAGAGGCAGGGTACACCTAGACAGGTCACCAGTCTGTCGCAGGGCCAACACAGATAGAGACAAACAACCATGCACACACACACACACACTCCCTAGGGAGAATTTTAGAGTGTCCAATTAACCTAACACACATGTCTTTGTTTATGAGATCTAAGTCTTAAATAAAATACTTAAATCTCTAGTGTGGTCCCCAGTTTCCAGAGCTTTTCACTGCTTTGAATCATGGAACAAACATGTTTGCTTTTCCGACCACATGACATGCAGGAAGATGGAGCCGTCTGTGGACAGGTGGTGTACTTACACCTGTCCTGATGTCAGCTCTCGTACATGGAACGATCAGGTTGAAGGTTTGACTCTGTGTCTGCAGGTAAGCCAGCCATCGCACACAGAGACCTGAAGTCAAAGAACATCCTGGTGAAGAAGAACGGGACCTGCTGCATCGCCGATCTGGGTCTGGCCGTTCGCCACGACTCCGCCACCGACACCATCGACATCGCTCCGAACCACAGAGTGGGAACCAAACGGTGAGTGGATGAAGGTTCTTTCCACCTTCGTCAGCTGCTCTTCTGTATTAGACAGAATAACGTCCGCTGAGCTCTGTTCAGGGAATAAAGACTTTGAGCCGGATGTGATGCTGCTGCCTGTTCCGCTCGGAACGTCATGGACCTGGAAGCCGTTCCCTCCTTCTTTCCAGTGTCCAGAGAAACTGTGGAGTTGCTTTGAATCTGTAATGGCTGGTCCAGGAGAACGTATTCAGGCTTCCGTCACAACCACATTTTAGATTTATTCAACCCTAATTTACTCACATATGTCCTTTTTTTCTCCCTTCCTCCTTCCTTCCCTCCCTTCTTTCTTTCTTTTTTGGCTCATTCTGGAATCTGGGAAATCTTTAGTTTTTCCACGAGAAACATTTTAATTGGACCTTTGAGAAATGTAAAATGTTTTGATGATGTTTCTGGATAATTGATTCAAACTTTGCAGCACTGGTTGCTGCTGAGGACAAAAAAATAAATAACTCTCCAACTTATTGCTTTTTCCTTGAAGATTCTAAAAACAAGCTCGATGGGGTTTTTATTAAACTGGAGGAAGATTAATCTGCAGTTATTGCTGCACAAGATAAACATCATGGCATATTTTATTAGAAATGGAGAGCATGTCGCTCAGAGAGGATAAAACTGAGCTTATGTACATTTATATTCATAGCTACGTGTCCGACCCAGCTGAAAATGATTTGACCCTTAATTGAGACATCTTTTGTCCCACCATGTAGACCAGCCTCTAGGCTGGACAGTAATCTTGGCGTCATCCTCCATCCCCTGGATCCCAGCACAGCTTCCGTCCTGCAGGGTTTCCTCCTCCCATCCTCCTCCCCTTGCTGCATAGTTCATGCTGCAGGCATCTCCTAAAAGATTCAGCAAACCTCAGGGCGGCTCAGGAGGGGAAAGCAGTTCTCCATCAACACTGTGTACAGTGAGGATGGGGGGCTGCTGACCTCGACTCGGGACGTTGTGAGGCGGTGGAGGGAATACTTCGAAGACCTCCTCAATCCCACCAACACGTCTTCTGATGAGGAAGCAGAGTCTGGGGTAGCTGGTGCTGGCTCGCCTATCTCTGGGGCTGAGGTCGCTGAGATGGTTAAAAAGCTCCTCGGTGGCAGGGCCCCGGGGGTGGGAGAGGTCCGCCCAGAGTTTCTTAAGGCTCTGGATGCTGTAGGGCTGTCTTGGCTGACACGCCTCTGCAGCACCGCATGGACATCGGGGACAGTTCCCCTGGACTGGCAGACTGGGGTGGTGGTCCCCCTCTTCAAAAAGGAGAACCGGAGGGTGTGCTTCAACTACAGGGGGATCACACTCCTCAGCCTCTCCGATAAGTTCTATTCAGGGGTGCTAGAGAGGAGGGTCCGTCAGATAGTCGAACCTCGGATTGAGGAGGAGCAGTGTGGCAGTACCAGCTCTACACCCTCTTCAGGGTCTTTGAGGGGGCATGGGAGTTGGAGAAGACATTCGACCGTGTCCCCCGGGGACTCTTGTGGGGAGTACTCTGGGAGTATGGAGTGCCAGACCCTCTTGTATGAGCTGTCTGGTCGCTGTACGACTGGTGTCAGAGCTTGGTCCACATTACTGGCAGTAAATCAGAATTGTTTCCAGTGAGGGTTGGACTCGCCAAGGCTGCCCTTTGCCATCGATTCTGTTCATAACTTTTATGGACAGAATTTCTAGGTGCAGCCGAGGTGTAGAGGGGATCCGGTTTGGTGGCCTCAGGATTGGGTCTCTGTTCTTTGCAGATGATGTGGTTCTGTTGGCTTCGTCGGACCGTGATCTTCAGCTCTCACTGGAGCGATTCGCTGCTGAATGTGAAGTGGGTGGGATGAGAATTAGCACCTCCAAGTCCGAGACCATGGTCCTCAGCCAGAAAAGAGTGAAGTGCTCTCTCTGGGTCTGCAATAGGGTCCTGCCCCATGTAGCGGAGTTCACGTATCTCGGGGTTTTGTTCACAAGTGAGGGAAGGATGGAGCGGGAGATCGACAGGTAGATCGGTGCAGCGTCTGCAGTGATGTAGACTCTGCAGCGGTCAATGTGGTGAAGAAGGAGCTGAGCCAAAAGGCAAAGCTCTCAATTTACCGGTCGATCTACGTTCCTACCCTCACCTATGGTCACGAGCTGTGGGTAGTGGCCGAAGGAACAAGATCGCGAATACAAGCGGCCAAAATGAGTGTAGGGTGAGAAGCTCGGTGATCCGGGAGGGGCTCAGAGTAGAGTCGCTGCTCCTCCACATCGAGAGGAGCCAGTTGAGGGGGCTGGGGTATCGTGGCCCAGGACACGCTGCATCTCTCAGCTGGCGTCGGGAACCCTTCAGATGAGCTGGGGATGGATGGATGGATGGATGGATGGATGGAGTACACGAGGTTCAGCGTGAGCTGGAAGAATGCAACCAACACAACAACATGGTGTCACACAGTGGATCAACCTTTACACACTGAACACATCCGCTCTTTCCGTACTGTACAGACAAAGCTGTTGAAGAATACATCAGAGAAGAAATGTTACCACTTAAAATTATAGGGAATACAAAAAAGTCAACCTGTAATAAAAGGCAAGAATATGCACAGTCAGCACACGTCTCTCTATGTGCTGAAGTATCATTTGAGGAAAGCTCAGAGCACTTTCCTTTTTCAGTCCATAAGCCAATTTTACTCCATTACAGTTTCCTCGGGAGGATATTTGTTACATACAATAAATCAACAAACACGTTTGTGCCAAACCAAGGATGTCATGTGTCCACAAAACATAAGCAAATGGCATTTATTTCAAACGAACTGGGATTTTTTTCAGAACAGAGGAAACCAGCACCAGTACACCAAAAGAGCACCAAAATACTGTCTATCCACCATCAGCAGAAGTCTTCACACAACTTGTGGAGTGTAAATACCGACATAAAAATCTTCCAGCTAACCTGCCAGATGACATTGTAAAACCAAAAGCTCTGACAGACCATGTGACAGCGTTGCAGACAGTCTGTCCTAGAGCTGCAAGTCTCGAAGAATCAGCAAGAATCTCCAGAAAACCAGAATAATCAGCACGACTGCGGCAACGGAAAGTAAGTCATTTGTCTTTTGCCAGCTTTTATGGAAGTTTGCTGGGAATGTAACACCATGTTAATGATGTATTCGTGATTTATTTTCACCAGATGTATCAACGTATTTCCAGAGATGTCCAGTGTGTCACGTGACCTGTAGGTGCCAGGACTGACAGGACGGTCTACATAACTTCGATGAACATTGACCCGTGAACTGTGTGTATACCCGAGACTTAACCTACAGGTATGTACAGCATCTTCTTTATGAAAAATACTTAAATATGTGTGTTGGTATATTTATCTTTATAAATCTTACATGTGTTCTTAGTTTTGATTTTGCCTCTTCTGCAGAACATTGTCTCAGTGTCCAAGGTATTAAATGCACTTGAAGGAAGGTGAGAATTCCTGCCCGAGACTAAGTTCTGCCCGCCTACCGCCACTTTCAGGCAATGACAAGCCATGATTACTCTTTGTTGTGTTTGCTGTGGCTACTGTCCTCCGGTAGAATGGACCTCCACAATAAAGCAGTGTTCAGCTTCCCTGGTAAGTCAGTGTCTTGTTATATCATCGTATTTTCTAAACTAGTTAAATGTTTTTTTCTCAGTAAGTGACATTAAAGATGCCCCTGAGAACTTCACTAGTGAAGTTAACATTGAAGAGTTCTGGGACTCTGTACAGCTGGAGATGATTTCTTACGGCTTTGTCCAAAGTATGCATAAATGTATTTTTCTGTAAATTAGTAATTACCCTCACGTAATGATGCAGTGCACTGAGGCATAATAAGAATGTCATGTGAACAGCATTAGTGTGAGACCTAGTTTTTTAGTACTGGGGCCCGTGATTTGGAAAGAATACACGTCTGCTTGTTCCTCCACTGAAGCTGAAGTCAGCATGGTGTCAGAGGACTGGCATGAAGCAGAAGGTAGCGTTGTTGTGTGTGTGTGTGTGTGTATGTATGTTTGTTTGAGTTGCATTGTGTATTAACATCTTACTTTATTTCTTGTATAACTTTATAACTGTGCGTAAACTGTGCAGGGCCTGTAATTTGGATGCGAAGGGATCTCGGATGGATCTGATTCTTAGACTTAGGCAAGAGATGAAGACACGGCACTCACACAACAAGATATTCCAGAAGATCTGAGAAGCATCTGGTAAAGGTCACATTTAAGAGCATGATCACTACATAAGATACTTGCATGTTTATTATTAAACTTTTCAATTTTACATTTGTAGCATGGTTTAAGATTTGCTATGGAAAACAAAAGAAATAATGTCTAGGCTAGAATCAGAAGTTTCTAGATGTCAGCTCAGGGAGGAGCAGGTACAGCAATCACACAGGCAGAATTTTGTCTTTCAGTGAATTTATATTATAATACGGTGGAACACACAAAAAAAGTAATAGTATGTACAACATTTACAATCTGCAGAATAAAGGGGGAAAAACATGTTCCTAAGGTTCAATTTCAAGAGTTGACTCTTCCAAATGATTCACAGCATAATGAGCCAGTATGCAAACTCAACCCCGCTGAAATTGTTCCATCATCATCATCAAGTTAGTTTACAAACATTCTGTTCACCTTTCACAATGCAGTATGTCTGACATGTCCAATAATAAACAGAGTCCATGAAAATTGAATAAATGTCCATATGCGCTATTCAACCAGTTTAAATGTGAGCGGTGAGCAGGGCAAAAAGATGGGAGTGGGCTGGCTTCCAAACAGCCTCCTACCAGACTGCAGAAGGTTGGTGTGTGTTGCAGGGTTCAAACTCTTGAGTCTAGCTCGCCATCCGGAAGGATCTGTACCCAACAGGGCACACCTGGCCTGCATCAGACAAACAAGGCCAACATCCAATCATTCAAAGTTCATGACCACTAGCTAGTTTTATCTTGGTGTACACCCATTAAACCTCATTAAATCATAAACCATCAAACATTGAAAGTCATTTCAGTGTGCAAACAAAAATGCAAATACAATTCAAAAAGTGGTGCACCATTTGAAACCAAAGTGCACTGACAAAAAATACTAATAAAACCAAAACACGACCTTTAAGAGGAATTTTCATATGGGTTACAATCAGGAGGAGGAACCAGAGTCTATTTCCTCCTGAAGCCCTGATGGTCCGTCAGTCTGAGATATGACAGGTCAGGTCAGCTTCTTGAAGACCAGCTCAGAGTCTGAAACGTCATCAGATAAAAGAAGTTCTTACCTGTGCATCTCAGCTGGTTCGAGGTCCTCACCTGTCTCTTTTAGCTGGTTCTGGAGGAGATAAAGAACACCTGTGGACACTGAGACTTTCTCCTGTAACACCAGCAGATATTTCCAGTTTCTAAATGAGTGTCCATGTCCAGATCCAAGTCCAGGTCTACATCTAGTTCTAGGTTCAAGTCCTCGTCTTTTCTTTGGTCTGTTTGTGAAGTCAGAGTCTCAGCTTTCTGCTCCATCCTCCCGTCCATCTCTGATCTCCACCTGCCACCCGCCCACAGGTGACTTTGGGGAGGTGTGTCGCGGCTGCCTGAAGCTGCCCAGTAAGAGGGAACTTCCTGTGGCCATCAAGACTCTGAGGGCCGGGTGCTCGGACAAACAGCGCCGCTCCTTTCTCAGCGAGGCCGCCATCCTGGGCCAGTTCGACCACACCAACATCATCCGGCTGGAGGGGGTCATCACCACAGGTGAGCTGGGAGGAAGGAGGAAATCCATACATGACAGCAGAAAGGAAACAAACAGCAGTTTCTGTTTGGTGGTGAAGAACCTGGTCCAGGTTCAGGTCCCAGAAAGCAAAAATAAGATGAAGGAAAACTTAAAGGGGGAAAGAGAGGAAGAGGAGGATGAAGATGATTTCAGGAGGCTTGATGGTGAGCATGTGTTTGTGCATGTGTGCATGCATGTTTGTGTGTGCATGCATGTTTGTGTGTGCGTATGCATGTGTGTGTGTGTGTGTGTGTGTGTGCATGCATGTGTGTGTGTTTGTGCGTGTGTGCATGCATGCATGTGTGTGTGTGTTTGTGATTGTGTGCATGTGTGAGTGCGTGTGTGCGTGTGTGTGTTTGTGCGCGTGTGCATGCATGCATGTGTGTGTGCGTGTGTGTGTTTGTGCGTGTGTGCATGTGTGTGAGCGTGTGTGTGTTTGTGCGTGTGTGCATGCATGAATGTGTATTTTTTGCGTGTGTGCATGTGTGTGTGTGTTTATGTGTGTGTGTGAATGCATGTGTGTGCATGTGTGCATCAGTGTGTGTGCGTGTGTGTGTTTGTAAGGGTGCGTGTCTGCGTTTATGTGTGCGTGTGCATGCATGTGTGTGTGTGTGTGTGTTTGTGAGTGTGCATGTGTGCATCCGTGTGTGTGTGTTCTGTAGGCGGGCAGTAGATGTACAGGTTTAGGAACTGATGCTGCCACATTTATTATTGATTTACATCTTTTTTAGAAAGTATTTTCTAAGATGTTTCATGTTTAACGTCACGGTTTTTTCCAGCCTTTCCATGTCTTGGGATGAGGAGGTTGGATTAGGGGTGTGGTATTTCACTGGTTTGGTGAGGGGGTGTGGTATTTGACAAGTTGTGAGAGGGGGGCGTGGTCTCTGGACCCCCACCCCCCTGCATGGATTCTGACTTCATGGTGCTCTTGGTGTCTATGCAGGAAACACGATGATGATCATCGAGGAGAGCATGTTGAATGGCGCCCTAGATTCCTTCCTGAGGGTAAGATTCCTCCATCGGTCTGTTTCTTCTTTCTATAAAATGAAATCCCGTTTCTACCTTGTTAGGCTTTTTTGTAAATTCCCAGCAGCCCTCTGAGGGACATTAAAGTAAAAAGGAGCATGGAGAACAGGCTGCTCTGTGGTCCTGCTAATGACAGGAATTAATTGCTTTTACATTGCTCCAGCAGAACATGTACTAGCTTCTGGATTTTTACCCTCCATCTTCTTCTGTTTGTTCCTCAGAAACATGAAGGACAGCTGACTGTGATGCAACTGATGGACATGCTGACCGGAGTGGCGTCTGGGATGAAGTACCTCACTGAGATGGGCTTTGTGCACAAACGCCTGGCTGCTCACAAGGTGAGGCAGCGGGTGGAAGGATGAGTCCGGTTCTCCTGATGTATCTGATGACCACTGACCTGGTCGGACTCTGAAAACTCTTCGGTACTAAACTGGTTTCCTCCCTGCAGGTTCTGGTGAACTCCAACCTGAGCTGCAAAGTGTCCGGGTTCAGACCTCTTCAGGAGGACAAGATCGAGGCAATCTACACCACTTTGGTGAGGGGACCGTGGAGATACACTGGTCCAGTTGGACTCTTCCCATTTCCTGTTACACCAGCCAAAGAAATTTAAATTTTAATTAGAAAACAACTTAATATGTTATCATCATCATCATCATCATCTTTATTGGAGACTTGCTTGGCTCTCTGTGTTGGCCCTGTGATGGACTGGCGACCTGTCCAGGTGTACCTGTCCAGATGTACTTGTCCAGGTGTACCTGTCCAGGTGCACTTGTCCAGATGTACCTGTCCAGGTGTACCTGTCCAGATGTACTTGTCCAGGTGTACCTGCCCAGATGTACTTGTCCAGGTGTACCTATCCAGGTGCACTTGTCCAGATGTACCTGTCCAGGTGTACCTGTCCAGATGTACCTGTCCAGGTGCACTTGTCCAGGTGTACTTGTCCAGATGTACCTGTCCAGGTGTACTTGTCCAGGTGTACCTGTCCAGATGTACTTGTCCAGGTGTACCTGTCCAGGTGTACTTTTCCAGGTGCACTGGTCCAGATGTACCTGTCCAGGTGTACTTGTCCAGATGTACCTGTCCAGATGTACCTGTCCAGGTGTACCTGTCCAGGTGTACTTGTCCAGATGTACCTGTCCAGGTGCACTTGTCCAGGTGTACTTGTCCAAATGTACTTGTCCAGGTGTACTTGTCCAGGTGTACCTGTCCAGGTGTACCTGTCCAGATGTACTTGTCCAGGTGTACCTGTCCAGGTGTACTTGTCCAGGTGTACCTGTCCAGATGTACCTGTCCAGGTGCACTTGTCCAGGTGTACCTGCCCAGATGTACTTGTCCAGGTGTACCTGTCCAGGTGTACTTGTCCAGCTGTACCTGTCCAGGTGTACTTGTTCAGGTGTACCTCTCCAGGTGCACTTGTCCAGGTGTACTTGTCCAGGTGTACCTGTCCAGGTGTACTTGTCCAGGTGTACCTGTCCAGATGTACCTGTTCAGGTGCACTTGTTCAGGTGTACCTGTCCAGATGTACCTGTCCAGGTGTACCTGTTCAGGTGTACTTGTCCAGGTGTACCTGTCCAGGTGTACCTGTCCAGATGTACTTGTCCAGGTGAACTTGTCCAGGTGTACCTGCCCAGATGTACCTGTCCAGATGTACTTTTCCAGGTGCACTGGTCCAGATGTACCTGACCAGGTGTACTTGTCCAGATGTACCTGTCCGGATGTACTTGTCCAGGTGTAGCTGCCCAGATGTACTTGTCCAGGTGTACCTGTCCAGGTGCACTTGTCCAAATGTACCTGTCCAGATGTACCTGTCCAGGTGTACTTGTCCAGGTGTGCCTGTCCAGGTGTACCTGTCCAGATGTACCTGTCCAGGTGTACCAGTCCAGATGTACTTGTCCAGGTGTACCTGTCCAGGTCTACTTGTCCAGGTGTACCTGTCCAGATGTACCTGTCCAGGTGCACTTGTCCAGGTGTACCTGCCCAGATGTACCTGTCCAGGTGTGCCTGTCCAGATGTACCTGTCCAGGTGTACCTGCCCAGATATACCTGTCCAGATGTACTTGTCCAGGTGTACCTGTCCAGATGTACCTGTCCAGGTGTTCTTGTCCAGGTGTACCTCTCCAGGTGCACTTGTCCAGGTGTACTTTTCCAGATGTACTTGTCCAGGTGTACCTTTCCAGGTGTACTTGTCCAGGTGTACCTGTCCAGGTGCACTTGTTCAGGTGTACCTGTCCAGATGTACCTGTCCAGGTGTACCTGTCCAGGTGTACTTGTCCAGGTGTACCTGTCCAGGTGTACCTGTCCAGATGTACTTGTCCAGGTGTACCTGTCCAG
>JBAFTC010000019.1:29697976-29708093 GCA_037177435.1 Melanotaenia nigrans
GAGAGAGACGTGACCCAGAGAGAGTAGTGACCCGGGGAGAGACGTGACCCAGAGAGATGTGACCCAGAGAGACGTGACCCAGAGAGAGTAGTGACCCGGAGAGAGATGTGACCCAGAGAGAGACGTGACCCAGAGAGATGTGGCACATAGAGATGTGACCCAGAGAGAGTAGTGACCCAGAAAGAGATGTGACCCAGAGAGATGTGGCCCAGAGACGTGACCCAGAGACAGTAGTGACCCAGAAAGAAACGTGACCAATAGAGCTATGACCCAAAGAGAGACGTGACCCGGAGTGAGACATGACGGAGAGAGACATGACCCGGAGAGAAATGTGACCAAGAGAGAGACGTGATCCAAAGAGAGACAAAACCCAGAGAGAGACGTGACCCAGAGAGAGAGGTGATCCAAAGAGAGACATAACCCAGAGGGAGACGTGAACCAGAAGGAGACATTACACAGACAGAGACATGACCCAAAGAGACATGACCCGGAGAGAGACGTGACCCAAAAAGATGTGGCCCAGAGAAACGTGACCCAGAGAGAGTAGTGACCCAGAGAGAGATGTGACCCAGAGAGATGTGGCCCAGAGACGTGACCCAGAGACAGTAGTGACCCGGAAAGAAACGTGACCAATAGAGCTATGACCCAAAGAGAGACGTGACCCGGAGTGAGACATGAGGGAGAGAGACATGACCCGGAGAGAAATGTGACCAAGAGAGAGACGTGATCCAGAGAGAAATGTAACCCACAGAGAGACGTGATCCAAAGAGAGATAAAACCCAGAGAGAGATGTGACCCAGAGAGAGATTTGACCCAGAGAGACATGACATAGAGAGATGTGACCCAGAGAGAGAGGTGATCCAAAGAGAGACATAACCCAGAGGGAGACGTGACCCAGAAGGAGACATTACACATACAGAGACGTGACCCAGAGAGACATGACCCAGAGAGAGACGTGACCCAGAGAGACGTGACCCGGAGAGAAACGTGACCCAGAGAGAGACATGACCTAGAGAGACATGACCCAGAGAGAGATTTGACCCAGAGAGACATGACATAGAGAGATGTGACCCAGAGAGATGTGACCCAGAGAGAGAGGTGATCCAAAGAGAGACATAACCCAGAGGGAGATGTGACCCAGAGAGAAAGGTGACCGAGAGAGACGTGACCCAGAGAGAGACGTAACCCAGAGAGAGAGGTGATCCAGAGAGAGAGGTGATCCAGAGAGAGAGGTGACAGAGAGAAACATGACCCAGAGCGAGACGTGACCCACTATCTCATCCCATCATCTCCTTCATCTCTATCATCACAAGGTTTATTCTGCTCCACTAAGTTACCATCAGTTTTGCTTTACCATCAAAACATTATCAGGGTCAAAAAATCCCTGAACTCTGAGCTTCCTCATCTGTTCTCACACTCTTCCTCATTTATATTCACTGTACAACACTTAGCTCTCCACAACTCTCCAAACTAGGCCATTAGGCTGCAGAGCTGCTTCTCCTTCACTAAGACCCCCTCAATCCGGTCTCATTCTGGCCTCTTCCTCAGCTGATTTTCAGTATCAGATACAGAAAATAATAATAATAATAATAATAATAATAATAATAATAATAATAATAATAATAATAATAATAATAATTAAACATTAAAAAAGAAATTCAGTGAGAAAAAATTTTTAAAGAGGAATTTGTAGGATTGAAAGCAGCTTTTGGCTTTAAGATGGATAATGGCACCCCTACCCCCATGGTTTAAGATTGTTTTGATTTATACATGTTCTGATTTCTTGGTTTGGTATTAATTAAAAAGAAAGTTCAAAACTAGAAATAAGGAGACATGAAGATAAGCAGTGGGTCAGAATAAATCCAGGTTCCTTCAGGTTAATCTTTCTGTGCAGCAGATGCAGACGCTTATTAACCTTAAGGCACCCTGTAAGAACTTCAAAGCTCAGATTCACCACAGAGCCTCCTCTTCCCTCCTTTTAAGGAGCAGACAGAAACCAGCCTCCTCCTCCACCTCGACAGAAAGGACAAACTGCTCCAGATTTGTGTTTTCTGTCCAAACCTCCAACCACAAACCACCAGAAACACCCCACCCCCACCCCACAGCCTCCACCCAGAGCAGTGTGTAATAAGTGAGTTCATACATGGTGGGAAACAGTTCCCGAATCAGCTGGTCCAAAGCTCCCAGGTCAGAACCACCCGACACAACCAGAGGAACCGGTCCACAGCTCCCAGGTCAAAACCACCGGACACAACCAGAGGAGCCGGTCCACAGCTCCCAGGTCAAAACCACCCGACACAACCAGAGGAGCCGGTCCACAGCTCCCAGGTCAGAACCACCGGACACAACCAGAGGAGCCGGTCCACAGCTCCCAGGTCAAAACCACCCGACACAACCAGGAGCCGGTCCACAGCTCCCAGGTCAAAACCACCCAACACAACCAGAGGAGCCGGTCCACAGCTCCCAGGTCAGAACCACGCAAGAAAGTCAAGGAAAACCTGGGAACGTGCTATAAACTGACAGAATTGATATCAACATGGCCTCAACAGACTGGCAGACTGGTCATGTGACCAGTCTTACCTCTCATATTCCAGGTTGTCACGGTCGCAGCGAGCGTCTTTGTGCTTCTCCCAGTCCTTCCCATGGCGACACGTTGTCAGCGACACAATGTCCTTCCCGTTGTGGATGTGATGAAGAGCATTCCTGGTGTCAGAGCCGATCCCAGTAAGGTAACGCTTCCCCTTGAACATCAGCAGGTACTTCCTGCGTGGTGGCGTAGTATTCCTGATGAGCCAACCCCGCTCCCCACCTTTCTGCCGGTGATCCTTGGAGAAGAGCGGGATGGAGACGTCAAAGCCGGGTCGGAAGTGTTCCGTGTTTAGGCTGGCTTTGGCCAACATGGCCTGGCCGATGTTGAAGCCCAGGTCTTCTGTGTAGTTGGGCCAGGTGCCAGAGTACAGGTTGAAGATCAGGTGGTTCTGCCCGTCGTTCCACAGTGGGTAACCACGGATACGCTCATCCATGTTATGAACAAATTGTCCTGACAGCTGGTCCCGGTCTAAGGTGTCTATTCCTAGCACAAAAAGGCACGCCTCCCGTGGGTCCGCTGTGTAGTAGCGAGACTCAGCAATGGATGTCAGGATCTTTCGGTAGCTCTCCGACACACGGTCACTTTTCTCCAATGGGTAAACGTAGACCCGGAAACCTTCCCGACCTCTTCGCTGGCACCGTGAGAAGTCAAAGCAGGTCTCCATGCGGCAATGGCTGTCTTTATAAATGGTGGACCATGTCTGGCGTCGCTGCCGGGGTGACTCAGACATCCCTAGGTCTGTCTGCAGCTCATCAAGGTGGGCATAAGGGAGCAGGAGGGTCCGGTCAGTCCAGTTGGGCCACAGACGCATCGCATCACCCCGCTGGTGTGTCAGCAGATGCAGCAGGCGGAGCTGAACGCCCCTGCACCAGGAGAACAGAACCAGCCAGCAGCACACACACAAGCCCAGCAGAACATACTTCTTCCGGGCCTGCATGGGGCCTGTCTCAGTTTTTTCCAGGTTCTCTGAGTCTCTGATCCAAATGGGTTGGCTCAGACTGAGGCGTCCAAAAAGGACATGTCAGCCTCTGAGAGCAGCTTGGTCCACTTCATGAAGAACAAAGCTGTGTGAGTTCTGACTCGTTTCAGTCTGTTTGCATTGCGTCCATTGGGAGGATCAGCCTGTCTCTGCCACAGTCAGATGTCCACAATCACTGAGGACGATGAGGGCGGGTTCCTCGGCTCTCACAGGCCTGGATCTCTGCTTCATGGTTCTCCTGAGGAAAAAGAAACAAACCAGAACTCACATCATAACTCAGAACAGAACCAAGTGAAACCAACCAAACCAAGTGGGGTTGGGAACCCCAGTCCTGAGATTGGGAGGATTCTCTAGGAGACTGGGAGGTTTCTGTATTAGAATATTAGGGTTTTCTTGGAGACTGGAAGGTTTCTCTAGAAGAGTATGTTTTTGTGTCACATCTGCAAACTTTCTGCCTCATGTTTCCTACAAACATCCACCGTCACAGAGCAGGACGTTTTCTTCCTGCCAGCTGCTGCACAAAGACATCTTTCAGACTTCACCTGGCTGCTCTCTCTCCATGTTCGTCATATACCTGCCTGCTGTCATGCCAGCAGCCCCCCCTTTCCCACACACACACACACACCACACTAACACACACATTTCTGAGGCTCCTGATGTTATCCTTCATCTGCTCCCGGTTAAATCCAAAATAGAATTTAAAAATTTCCTCACAAATCAAGCTCTTAGTGACCAAGCTCCATGGATCTTAAATATGTCAGAATTCCTGTTTTTCCTGTCAGAACACTTCGTTCTCAGACTGTAGGTTTACTGGTGGTTCCTAGATGTTCTAAAAGTAGAATAGGAGGCAGAATAAAGTGGAAGTAAAAGGTGAAGAGGACATGCATGGTACTTTGGTACCACAGCAGTTCAGTGGGAGCGAGCCAACCAGCGAACAGATGCTTGTGGAAAGTATGGTGGAGGAGAGTGTTAACACAGCAGCTACATAGTCTACCTGGACCACTGTAGCTAAGTGGGGGAGCCACTGGCTACTGGCTGTTCCAGTGCCCGAGAAATCCAAGCCCAGGCTTCCTCAGCCGGGTAAGAAAAACAGTAAAGTCAGAACTGGCCCTGGTAGCAGCATTCGGACCAGAAGGACCAAGATGGTGGGTTTGTCACAAAGTTTACACCTGAGCTAGACGCAGACACACTAGCAAACTGTTTGCAAGATAAACTTGGCTGTGAAGTTAACATGCACGAAGATAGATTCTGCACAGAGTCGATACAGTTCATGTAATTACAGCAGAGCGTGATGAGATGAAGGAAATCTAGGACCCTGATTAAGGTCACAATGTGCTTTTGAACAGAGCTTTTATGAAGTGCGGAAACCCAAGGCTGCCATGGGCCTAGAAGAAGGGAAGCCAAATGTGTCAGGGGAACATACCGCATAAACAAATAAAATGAGGGTTTACCCTTATAACACATGACATTCTATGTTTACAAGAAACTTTCCTTCCTAAACAAGACCTGGACAAGCTAAACTGTGACTTCCAGTAGAGTCTACAACAGATCTGAGTTCGGGGACAGTGCATGGCAGAATCTCTGGCGGAGTGGCGATAATGTGGCAAAAAAACCACGACCCCAATTTCAGTGTGATCAGATTGTGGATCGATTGGTGCCTAGCTATTAAGGTTGCTTATGATAATAATAATGATTTTGTCATTGTTAATGTATACCATGTGAACTGCAGGAAATGAGAATGATTATCTTGAAAAACTTGCTTTTATTGAAGAAAGTGAACATACTTTTATGTAATGGGTTATTTTAATGCAAATATTTCTGGTGTGAAGTCCTTACATTTGTCTCGGTTTTTTCAAGACAACAATTTAATTCTATCTAGTGAGGTTCTGCTGCCAACTGATAGCTTTACATATGTTAGTGAGGTCTGGAATACAACATCTTGGCTTGATGTTGTGTATGTGTATGTAAGGCAGATGCCCATGGAAGTATAGAAAATATTGAGATTTTGCATGAGATGGTAACAACATGTCACATATCTGTCTCTGTGATGTTAAATGTAGAGTCCCTGCCTGAGCCGACCATGAAAAATACTCACCTTTATGTAGGTAAAGTAAAATGGTCAAAGCTCAGAGTTTAATCTGCAGCATTATCATAGACTGACTGAAACTGATCTAGGGAATATTCTAATTCCAAATGACGCTTTATTGTGTGGCTATATCAACTGTTTTAACCTGGACCATAACAACGGTTTATGTGTGATAAAACTGCGAATGGGTTAAACAATGCAAGCAAAACATTTTATAACAAAAGGGCTAAATGTCCAAATCTTAGACCAGGATGGACCCTAACCCACCAGCAAGCTAGTGAGGCCTTCAGACACTGGGTCGCCTTAGACCAGAGGTCATTAACAAGTGGACCAGGGTCTGGATCCAGATCCAGAACCTGTCCTATATGAACCCAAAAATAAAATATAAATATGACGTGGTGCTTTTATTTTAACTGGCACAACTTTTGCAGTCTTCACAGTAGCGGAAAGGAAACACGCGGACCAATCACATGTGAGCTAAGCCAGCCATGATGCACTCAGCCAATCAGTGTGTGAGGCTCCCGGCGGTAAACTGCCAGCTAGATAAAACAAAGCAGACGACCGCAGCAGAAAAAGGCAGCAGTTGCTAAATCTGCCTGTTATCAGCGACTTTGGGCTTGTTTTTCTGTTAATGCAAATATCATCAGTGTAGCTGCTTCTCAGGCTGGTCCTGGTTCTCTCACAGCTGTCCACAGTAAAGTAGTAACTTCTTGGATGCAAAACGCGAAATGTGAAGTCTTTTTTTCATGAGTCAACAGTTGCTTCCTTGGTTACTGTGGTCGTCCGAACCGGCATGCCCCTACACACACACACACACACACGTTCAACTTCACGTGACAAAGCAACAGTGACAATGCCAGCAAATATTATATTATAATTGAATTTCCCTTTTTGGGATTAATAAAGTATTTTTCATTTCATTTCATTTCATTTCATTTCAAATAAATAGGAGATGTGTTAAATATATATAATAGAGTAGAAAAGAAGAGTGTATTGGAGGGCTCATCGTGCAGCGCCTCTTTAAACCTTCTTATCCTTGAGGCTGGTGGATCAGTTTCACTGTCACAACAACATGAGGAGAAAGATTTTCTTTGTTCCAGGTTTTAGTCCAGGTCTTTTTGAGACGAATCGCGTATTTCCTGTTAATTAAATTTTTAAACTTCAATTTATTCAGCGTTTCCATTTTACACACAGACTGTATATATATGTATATGCATATAAATTCATTATGAGATTGGAGGGTTCTAAAAATGAGAATTTTATGGTGTTAAGGATCAGATTTAACTCTGGACTCTGGAGGTACTGGAGAAAGTTTATAGATGTAGTTTATATTTTGCCTTTGTGTGTGTTTTTATCCTCTTTTTCTTGTTATATAGACTAAATTGCGAGTCTGAAATAAAGATTGAATTGACAATTTAGCCAGTTCAGAGGATCCTTCCTGGTCCTGGTTCTGATGGAGGTTTTCCTTCTTCATGTGGACGCGTTTTAACTGGAACGTGTCTGGAAGGTAAATTTATTGTGACTCTGTGCTGTTTAAATAAAGATCAACTGAATTGAATTCTGATGATGAGTCAGTTTGTGTCAGTCATTGTGCTGAGAGGCGACCAAAAAAACGGTTCTGACCCGGATGAAAGCTGGACATCCACAACTCTCCTCTGTTAGCAGCTGGTTCTGTTTCAGGTTCTACAGCCACAGTGTTTCATGTGGAGAAGACGTCTCCCAGCAGACCGTCTCAGAACCTGACCCAGACAGAACCAGAACCTGACCCAGACAGAACCAGAAAGTGGGTCAGAACTGGTTAAAGTTCTGTACCTCAGCAGAATCCTGTCCACCTCTTCAGCCCACCTGACAGGGAAAAACTGGAGTCTTTCGTTCTGCTGAAACCCAGTTGGTCCAGTCCCGCTCCGATCCATGAATAGAACCGAACTTACCGGCCGAACGGATCAGAACCTCTTTTCATCTCTCCTGATTTACAGGTCTGAGAACATGGATCTGATTCGGAACCAGAACTCACCCCAAAACCCGAAACTCCGTCGGTGATCCGGTTCCGCTCACACTACAAGTTTGATGGTGCATGGGGGCGTGCACGCTCTCTACATCACCAGTGACAAAGGTGGGCTGAGCGCGTGCATGCAATAGAGAGCTGTTGTTTTAGCCAGTAAGCACGGGCGCGGATGTCCCCTCGATGGTGAACCAGTAGAACCAGTAGAACCAGTAGAAACGGACCCACCTGCTTCCTCGTCATTAACAAAGAGCCGGAACCAGACGGAGGTCCTCGCGCTCCGCTCCGTCCCAGGCAGACAGCTCCTCCTTCCCGGCTGCTGTTCCTCTTCACGCGGCCGCACATCTGCGGATCTGAGCGGCGTGCACGCGCAGTCGTCCCGGTCCGGACGTGACTGATGAACGTGCGAAATAAACGGTCTGTTTTTTAGAACGAGCTCAGTTCGGCTCGACCCTCCCCGGAGGAATCTGATTGGTTCTCAGGTTCCGTGGGGAAAGGCGCACATCTGGATGCGCCCACGCGCAGCTGGAGTCACGCAGCGGAGCGGGCGACGTCACGGCTCCTGAAAATGTGGTCCGGTGTCTTGAAGGAGTTGGAATGATGTCACCAGTTATATTCCGGTTCCAGGTAAGCAGGTGAGTCAGAACCCGACCCAGAACCGCAGGTCCTGCGCGTGAACGCGTTTTTATTTATTTATTTATTTAACAATCAAATCACATTCAGTCGTGACCGGATGTTCTTCAGAGTTTCAATAAAAATAAAACCAGTTTTCTGCAGGAACTCCGGATCTGTGACCCAACAGCGACGCTCCGCGACCGGATCTGAGTCCTGCACGCGCTGCAGCCTCCACAATGACAACAAATATCCACCGTCATCAATAAAAACACGTCAACGTGCAGAAATACGTATTATTAGTGTACCAGCACCATTACTATAGTAATAACTGGAGCTCGCGCTGCTGCCTTTTGTTGGTGATAAACGTTTTTCCACAGTTTGGGGAGCCAGGAGTACACCTGCACAGGTAAAAACCTCTCCTGAGGAAGAAAAGTCCATCATCTGCTGGTGGCGGATCGGAGGTGTGAGAACACGTTTCTAAGAAGAGGAAGAAGAAACTTTCATGCGCCAGAGAAGAAGCTCTGTGATGGAAACATAACAGTAAATATTTCAAACAGGTGGAAGAAAAGGTCTCAGTGACCCTCCGGTTCTGTTCAGAGACTTCCGGGTGTTTGTGAAGTCCTGAGACTGGATCCATCTGTTTGTCCTGTGGGAGACATGTCTAAAGATGGACATACCTAGCTTACTTCTGATTTGCAAATATAATGTTTTATTTTGATAAAATTCCACTGGAAACGGGAACATGATGATTTTACCAGGGAAATATCATCCACAGAAGACCAGATTCCTTCGTTTTCTGGTTTCACAAGTTCATTTAAAATTTATTCCTCCTTGAAATTTCTTGCTCATACTTGCCGGTTAATTAATAAAAATGTGATTCTGTGAAAAATAGAATTCTGGATTACATTTTTCTTTGCTCCATTTTTGGGTTTTGTATAGATTTGTAAATTATTGTGCTGTAATGTTCATGTAGCCCCATCGAGTTTGTTGTGCTGTTTGCATGAAAAAAAGATAACTAACTAACTAACTAACTAACTAACTAACTAACTAACTAACTAACTAACTAACTAACTAACTACCTAACTAAAAATGGAAGATGAACTGAAGAAAATATTTATTTTTCCCAGGTTACATGAACGCAGCACGTTTTAAGCCCTGGCTTTAGACGGTCGTGCGTCCAGTCTGCACGCGAGCGGAAGAAGGTGGTATAATCTGAAGTGGGCGTGGTTTAAGGCGGAAGACAGATCTTCAGTTCGCTGTGTAAGGTGAGGAGGACTTGGAAGAAGGCCGGCAGACTGGACCCAGGACAAAGTGATCGAACCGGTTCTGGGATCAGACGTCCGTCTTCACGTCTCAAAGGTCAGAACCAGCTCAGAAAGACGGGTTCCGTGCGGGGTTCTGTGCGGGGTTCTGCTTGGTTCTTTGTCGGGTCGCTGCTGTCAGGTAAAACTGGATTTATACTCGCTCGCATGCGGGACGTGGTGTTCTGCTATCAGAACAGACAGACTAGAGTTTCTCTAGAGAGAGAGTGGCGACATCTCCGTTCACTGCAATGGTTCAGTTTTTTCACAGCGATGGCGGCGCATGGAGCCCCTCAAAAGTTCCCTTGAAGTTAGCTAAAGCTAAACGACGGTCAATGTATTTCAATGGAGCAGATTGTCAGAGCCACACTTCTTCAAGGTAAGATGTTTTAATAGTCATATTTCCATATCAGATGTGCATCGAAATCAACTTGACAGGAGTAATTAAATATGTTGACGGAGTGTCACCGTTTAGATTAATATATTTAGAGATTATAAACCGATAAAAGTTTATGCTAGCACACTGATAGCAACAGATGCCACA
>JBAFTC010000020.1:43435-53455 GCA_037177435.1 Melanotaenia nigrans
TCGGTTCTCATTCTTGTCAGATCACTTGTCAGAATAGTTTTCTTATTTTATTTTGTTTTATTTTATTTTATTATTCTTCCAGTTGCTACCTCCTGGTTTTTCCCCCTTCTGTTAAAATCATAAATAGAAGAATAAACGCAAATCCTTAATGCATCTATTCTTCAAAGATTCAAAGGATTGGCAAGTCTTCATTCTAGTGTTCTGGTCCCAGTCTTGTGCTTCTCTGCCAAAGCCCTGAACGCTTCAGAACTGGAGAGCATGTTCTGACCAGGGGCCTCATTTATAAAGCTGGTGTAGGTACAAAAACACCAATTATAGTCATCTTTTGGGATTTATAAAATCCAAACTGGGCAGGAGAATGTTCTTACCTCCACGGCAACTCTGACCATGAAATACACATGAAATCTGGGAAAATGGGAAACTGCGACACCAACGTTACAGAATAAAATCAAGGAAATGATGAGGTGGACAGTCTGCTGCCCACATTTACCAGTCAATTAAAGAAAATGCAAAAATTAAGCTTGGTCATTGATTCTGAAATTGTAAAAGATCTTTAACATTCATTACAAACAGTTTAAAATGTCATTAGTTTGCTGAAACTATGGAACTGTAGAAGTTATTACTAGCAGTGACAGCTCATAAACAGCTGTATTTCACTGATATGTACAATGATCAACATATCTTCCAACTTTAGCTATAGAATCACACTTTGCATAATGCAAAAGGTTATCCCAATTCTATCTGAGATCATATTTAAAACAGGCTATAAATAAAACAAACAAAATAATGCTTTTCATCTTTCCAGACAGTCCTTAAAAAATAAAAATAAATAAAAACATGTTGGTGTACCCTTTGTAACCGGACAATGAAAACCACTCATTTTAATCACTAATGGTAATTAATTAATTTTTGGTAATCCCATGTGGGATGATATTCAGTAAAACAAAAAATGTTAGAAAACTCAGCAAAGAACAGCTTCCCTTGTAAATCTCTTCAACCAGACACACATGTACCCACCTTCCTCATTTGAGAAAAGATCACCATAACTCGATGCGCTGATTTCCTGTTGATGATCCATAACTGTGGCTTGATGAGCCAGCATAATAGTCTGTATGCACATGATGGACTAACAAACTGTTTGTATTGCTGCCATAGTCCCATTCCCTGTCCCGAGGTCTGTTCATAGCCTCAAAGGTATCACAACAAGACTCTTGACACAGTTTATATAATTGTGGGCGATGACACTTTGTTGTTGTTTGTTGTTCTTCTTTATTTATTTTATTTATTTGTTTATTTAATAGGGACAGTGCACATTGATGAACATCTTTTCAATTAGTGACAGATGTGAACATGCTGGATTATAGCAACAATGCTAATTTGCATCCATAGTCCCTAGGCAGGTAACATAAAAACATAACAAGACAATAGACAGGACAATAAATCACAATAAGAGCACATCATAAAACAGGACATTATTTAAGAAATTAAAAGTCAGTGGTTACAGGACTGGTTTGCTTTAAACCACTGCTTAAGCTGAGTTTTGAAGGTAGATAATGTTGGACACTCCCTTATGGAGAGTGGAAGACTGTTCCAGATTTTGCTGGCTTTTACAGAAAGAGCATTTTGTCCAAAGGCTGTTTTTCTGTGTGGGACCTCACAGTCCCCTCTACAGCAGGCCCTGGTCCTAATTCCACTGTGACCCCTTTTTTTAAAAAAAAAAGTCCATGTAACACCTTGTACATCAAACAAGCATATTTAAAATTTTGAAAGCTTAACAACTTATACTTTTTTAAAATATTACAAACGTGGAATGACAATGGTTTTCTATCAAAGACCTAAGTGATTTTTTGTAGAGTGATTCTATGATTTTGCCTGTATTTACACCTGCCAGGGACCAACATGTGATACAATATTCAATGTGTGACAGAATCATTGAATGCAAAAACATTCTAGCAGCACCAAGTGTTATAAAAGATCGTATTAGTTTAAAATTGTTCAAATTGAATTTCACTGAATTAGATATTCTTTTAATGTGGCTCTTAAAACTTAGTGTGGAATCAAGAGTCACACCAAGGTACTTGAATTCAGAAACAATTTCTAGTTCCTGTCCTCCCAAAAATACACCTGAATGTTCGATGTCCAGTGGTTGCTTTGTGAACATCATACAAACAGTTTTAGTTGTATTTAACTGTAGGCAAGATTTAGAAAGCCACTCATTTACAGGAACCATAGCTGAAGTAAGAACAGAGGCTGCTTCTTGAATATTTTTTGCACTGGTGAAGATGACAGCGTCATCAGCGTACATTTGAAATTCAACATTAACACATGAATTTCGCAAATCATTAATATACATGGAAAATAACAAAGGCCCAAGTATTGACCCCTGAGGTAAACCAGTAGGGACATCTAGAAATGCTGATTTGACACCGTTAATGCAGACACACTGTAAGTATGATTTTTGCGTCCATGGAAAAGTTAAAGTAGGTTAGTTTATACAGAAGAATTTCATGATTTACTGTGTCAAATGCTTTTCTCAGATCTAAAAATACTGCATCAACACAGGCATTAGTGTCCAACATTTGTTTAATCTTTTCTATGAACAGACAGTTTGCAAACTCTGTGGAATGATTTTCACGGAAACCAAACTGCATTGGATGCAAATGCGAGTGGTCTTTGTACCGACGTCATAGGCTACGTGTGTGTTCTGCTTATATGTGGGGAGCAGTGAAACAAATCAGAAAGTGCTTATTTCTACATTCGAATTATTTACATATTTCAGCATGAGAATTGGAGGTTTAGCGTGAGCGTGAGAAGCCACTTAAATGCGCGAGTCTCATGGCCAATGCGTGTTGGCAGCCCTGCAAAACAAATGCGGCGTACCAGCTCACACAGGTGCTTCACAGGTGCCCATCGCGGCCAGCGAACTTATCGCGCTCATTTTTTTTTATCGTGCAATCAATTGACCTATTGCTTATCGCAACAGGCCTGGAAGAAACACCATGATGTCCCTGAACTTTTCTCTCTTTGCTCTTATTTATGGTGCCGTCGACCCTTCTTTTCTGGTCGAGACAATTGGTCTCCCTTCTTGGATCTATTTCTGCTGGAGATTTCTTCTTGTTAAAAAGGAGGTTTTCCTCTCCACTGTCTCCTCCTGCAGTTCAGGTTGGATGATTGAATCAAAAGAGAAAATTTGATGCAATCAAACTCACATAGATCATTGAGCTAGTCTTTAAAAGTGATTGGGGTGTGCTCCTACCTCAGTGCTCTCTTCTGCAGCAACCTGGGTTTGTTGAGTTTAACGGGCGTCTCACCCCCAAATCCTGTGGACAGAAGGAAAGGATGGCACATTTACTAATGTCTCTCTGTTCATTCATTAATTCCAGTCAGAGCAGCAGAGGCTTTGGTTGCCTGCAGCTAGGCATCTGAAGGTGAAGTATGCAGCCTGTCTGCAGCTCCTGGCTCTGATCCACATTAAGTGGACCTCCACAGAGAAAACCAATGAGGTGGAAAACAATAACCTGACACAATCAATCACATCCAACAACAAGTGAGATGTGTTAATGAAAGGGTCACCCCTTCCACCAACACAAATCATGTGTCTCCATCTTAAGTATCAGCCAGCGTGAGGTTTTGAAAGAAGAGCCAGAAAAAAATCCAGCTGACTCATCACAAGAAGCACCACTGTGGAGCTGGGAAGATGCCCGGAGGTGTCAAAGCAGATGGTCACAGAGGATGGGGTGAATGCAGGATAAGCAAGCACATCCAAAACAGAAGGTGGTTCAGTGGAGTGTTCCTTTAACAAACATCTGCCTCACATCTTCAGTTCAAACGTGGTCTCATTCCAGGTTTGCCTCCCACCTGCCCCCTACTGCTCCACCTTAACCAACCCAACCAACTCCCCCCTTCACTCCAGATCTGTTCATCCTCATTAAGGATGCTTGGTTTGATACTTCGACTCCGTCCTACTTAAACAAAATGAAATCTGAGAGCTGAGAGGAGAGAAGGCTTATTTGGAGAGCACTGGTGGAGAAGGCTGGGTCGTCCTGTATTGTTTCAGCTGGGATGGGGGTTGCTCATGAACACATAGCTCAGTCTTTGGTCATACCTGAGCTGTGTGTTCTGCTGGTTTTGTCCTCCTTACATATGACGATAAAATTGGAAGAGTAATAATTACATCTGTGTGATGCCATCAAACAATCATCTTTTCGTTGTTAATCATGTTAACAAGTGAGGATGGTAAGGTTTCCTGCAGAGGTTCCATGAATCCACTACAGCGAGGTGTTAAACAATCAGAGGGTCAGATTATTCCTGTGTTTGCCTCATTAGAGGGGGGATTAGCAGCCGATTAATCTGTGTTGTTCAAAGGAACCACAAGGCTCACACTCCATCCCCAATCCATTACGCCCATGCATCCAGTGAAGTTTCATCACAATTAATATAAAGATGGAAAGTTTAAAAAATACAATCCAAGATGTGGGAATGTTGACCCGCTACTGTCAGGTCCAGTACGGACTTCTTCAGAGCCCAGAATTGTGCTGTGTCTGCATTATATATGTGAAGATATGTGGGCTCCCAGAGGGACCCCTCACAAAAGGCCTCACTGCATGCATCATCCACACACATACAACCCTCAACAATGACCATGGAGCCTTTGATGCTGAATATAACCTACACACTCATGGCTGCTGTAGCTGCAGTGGAACATGGCAGGAATTCCTAGCGGCACACGGCCTGAAAAAACCATCTCATGTCCCAGTGAGTGTCTTTAGCTTCTAAAATTAGAAAAGTCAGAGGTGTAAATGCCTTCAACTTCAACCTCAAGTCTGTGAGATAAAGACATCAAACACCACACGTTAACTTCACGTCTAACACTACAAAACAGCCAGTGAAGACGCCAAGGAGGCATCAGGGTCTGATCATGTGTCCAAGCTTCAGAGATTCAGGATTAACTTTGATTCCCTGAGATTACAGCGAGCCTGAGCGGAAACACGTATGCATCACGTCAGGATCCAAACCCAGCCATCCTCCTCATCCTCTGCCAGCTGCAACCTCAGAGCTCACAAATTTAAACACGCATGAGTTTAGGTAACGCCATGGCAACAAACCTGGGACTTAAAGCAAATAAGCCAATTATGTCTTAAACTACTCGCAAGCACACAAGCAGCTCAGACACAATTCTGGATGGAAAACAGAGGCTGAAAGGAAGCTACTCTACACTACACTACACTTTATTCTACAGCCTCTGAACACACCCTCCTCCCCCAAACAAGTCTCTGTGCTCATAATAGAGCCTTAAACTGTGGACCACCTGTTGTGGATCCCCCACCAGTTCAGCATGGAGAAGCCAGATCTCAAAATATTACAGAAGAGGATGGGAATGAGAAGCATGTAGCATGGCACAATCGCCCATCTGAGGCTGATAACGTAGACACTACTGCATGGAGCCAAGCTCTGCACATTGCATATCTATATTATATCTATTCTATTCTTTTATCTATTATTATCTATGTTTCCCATGCTGCTCATCTGATTTATGATGTTATGATAGCACTTTTACTACTCACTCATATACAAATTAATATTGTATAACAACTAATGTCAAATTCGTTTTTCCTCCTGTCAAATATTCCTGAGCAAAAAATGTTCTCACAAACATTAAAAAAAAGTCTGCTCCTAAAACGTCATCTGGAGGAAAAGATGCTGCTTGGATTTCAAGTAAAATTTCTGATAATTTAGTTTGAAAAAACAGTTATCAAGCTGAGGCTTTTCTGAAAGAGACCAGGGAGCTTTTTTTAAAAGCTGTGATTACTCTTCTAAGAATGATTGAAGATTGACAATGTTGATAAGTCTATAAATCTGATTCAGTCTGTCTATGCATACCAAAGGATGCATACAAAAACATCCATAAACTCTGCCCCTGTAAATAAAAGCCCAAGTAACTATAGATAGAGTTTCCAGCCCCCTGCAGAGCCAAGAGTTCCTTATCTCTGCTGTGATGTGTCCTTGGAGGCTGCAGCTGCAGTGTAAGGACAGCTGGCTGGAAAGCAGGACACTGAACAGGGAGGAAGGTCTGCAGTTTGTTGGCTGCCACATTCCCAACACACACGAGCAGAAGGAAGCTTCAAATCTAAGCTGCAAAGCTGCAAGTTGCTGCTCTTACCTTGGCTGCAAAACTTGACGTGACTCAGGTAATTTGAGATCCACGGGTTCCGATACATTTTGGCAACAGTCAGGCAAAAGGTTAAAACAGAAAAGATTTGAAAGAAAGAGAAAATGGGGGCAGCTGCCCGAGAGGTGATGCAGCTACTAAAATACTTTGTCAGTGATTCAGCACAGACGGAGAGGAAGGCAGAGGAGAGAGAGGGGGGATAGCTGTTCCAGCCGCAGTGCCAGTACGAGCACAGGAGGTCCGGGTGGCAACCAGAGGAGCAGGGAACGGGGCTGCTGCTCAGCTGTCTCTAGGACCCACTCCGGTTCCGATCAAAGACAACCTGCAGAGCTGACAGCTGCTCAGCACAGGGTAAGCTCATTAGCCAGAGCAGGAAAATTAGGCTCCATCCCCTTTGTAGAAAACAAAGTGTCCTCCTGCATGCTTCACGAGCCTCGCAGGAGCAGAGAAGAGGAAAAGCCAGCAGTCTGTGTGCATTAGGAGTGTCCCATGGGAGCGCTGCTTTCCCTTGGCTCACACACACAAGTGGGATGCCAAAGAAACCGGTGCAGAGCGTCAGAAAAGGAGGAAGAGAGTGTGTGCTGGGTCTGGAGGCAGGAGTGGAAATAACGTGTGCAGGAAACAAGGAGAGAGGATGAAGTTGAAATGACCCTCTCAGTCAGATGAGAAATTCCAGTCATCTCTCAGCAGGGACAAAATTAAAGAAGCAGCATGCAGATGGGAGGAGGAGGAGGGACAGGCCAAGAGAAGGTGAGACACAAACAGTGGAACAAAGTCAGGAAGAAGGACGGATTTAAGAGAAATGGGAATAGCTGGATCTGCTTGGGAGGTATGATGTCAATACACTAAAAGTTAGAGTCTTAGAAAGCTCAAATAAGGAGCCATTGAAAAGGAAAAAAAGGCGGATTAACTGAAGAGTTACCACAAACCTACACATCAATGTAACAGTGATGCACTTATTGTCCTGTGAGGGCAGAGTGGCCGGCACTGGCCCAACACTGCTGGGAAAACAGAGAGGAGTTTCTTATTCCTCAGCAGCAGAGGAGATGCCGTCAGCAACACACACATCAACGCAAATTTATCCCATCAGCAGCTGCAGGAAGCCAAAAAGAAGAACAAAAACCTGCAGGAAACTCACCGCCTTTTTCACATCACACAGCTGTAAACACCAGCCTGGATCCTGGAATGGACCTAAAGTACCAACGCACACCTGGTGTATCATCAGGTATGAGGAACTGTGACTAAATGCTGTGTGTTTGTGGTTTGGATTCCTCAGATGACTTAATGACACACACACAGAGCTGCCAACTAAGGGGTGGATGGGAAAAGCCCAGCCTGCACACAGCTGTAGTGTACTATAGTGACATCTGGTGGTGAGTCTGCAGATTGCAGCTAACGGCCCAATCAGCTGGTTACTGTGAAAAAGGCAAGTTTATGATAAAAGTCCATCATAAGCACAGTAAATTTAGTATGCAAGAAATGTTGCTTTTTAATGGGACAAGACATCATTAGAACCCTGCGGTTGTCGTGGTAAATAAAATATCACCAAGTGAGATTAAAGTTACAGCCACAAGGCAACAAGGACTAGAAAACAGGGACGACAAGTTTTCCTTAGCCATGTTTACACGGATCAGAATGAAAATGCTACATGTAAACGTTTCTTCTTCTACAGTTTCTGAAAAATCAGACAATTCTATGCATGTCAAAATTCATTCATCACTCATTCATTTTCTGTACTGCTTAATCCAATTCAGGATCAAGGGAAGCCGGAGCCTATCCCAACAATTAGCAGGTGAGAGGAAGGTACACCCTGGACAGGTTGCCAGTCCATCGCAGGACTAACACAGATAGACAAAACCATTTACACTCACTCCACAGAAAAATCACCAATTAACCTGACATCATGTCTTTGGATGGTGGGAGAAAGCCGGAGAACCTGGAGAGAACCCACAAATACACAGGGAGAACATGCAAACTCCACACCAGGGGTCTCCGACTCTGGTCCTCGTGAGCTACTGTCCTGCAGGTTTTAGATGTTTCCTAACACAACACACCTCTGCCCAAGCCTGCTAATGACCCAGTGATTTGAGTCGGGTGTGTTGCATCAGGGTAGAATCCAAAACCTGCAGGACAGTAGCTCACGACTGGAGTTAGAGATCCCTGGTTTAGACTGTTCAAACCTCCCC
The DNA here is from genome assembly GCA_037177435.1 of Melanotaenia nigrans. Lineage (NCBI taxonomy): Eukaryota > Metazoa > Chordata > Actinopteri > Atheriniformes > Melanotaeniidae > Melanotaenia > Melanotaenia nigrans. The sequence goes on from JBAFTC010000020.1 coordinate 51,791, forward strand.
CCAGCTGAGGCTCGAACCAGCCACCTTCTTGCTGCATGGCCGCGGTACTAACCACCACAACACTGTGTCAAAATAAAACACATCACAATCAGAATAACTTTCAGGATCCATATAAAGACAGTACAAATCTGATCAGAACTGTAACCCGACTGAAGAAATTTTGCACATGTAAACGTGGCTGTTGACTCCCTGCATTGTATCCAAGTTCGCCACTAGGAGATGACTCCCACCGTTTCACACAAAAAACTGCTGCCTGTTTGATAAGAAATCAGAAGAATGCTATTAGTAACAACAGCTTCACATGAAATCAACAGGACATTTTAACATGCTGGAAAAGACATGAGGTCACGTATTAGTGTTAATATAACAGCACATGATGTTGATCATATTTACACACACCAGATCATTTCCTGCGTATTTCAGCATGCAGGGTTCCTACAGGTTTTTACAAGTTAAATTTAAGACTTTTTAAGACTACGTGGGAACCCTGAGCATGAACCTTTCAGGAATTATTTGACTGCTTAGAGCCACCGTACATACCAACAGCCATCAAACTGATTCACTCCATTTCTGCTGGATGAAGGATGCTTACCAGGGATGCTGGTCTTATTAATGTGTGGTTTAGACTTAACTGGACCATTGAGGAGACCTCTGCATCTCTTATCGGCTGCTGAATCTCTTCATCTTACTGACAAATCTCAGGATCTCTCACCAAACCTTTCACAAAATTAATATAGTCAGCTTTTTTTCTGTAAGTCTCTTTTTCTGTAAAACCATTGGCATGAACTTGCCTATTAATCAACTTTTTGTTCATTCTGATTTTACTGAATATTGTGAAAATGATCGGAGACATGACGCAGCCTGAAATACAATCAGTAAACTGCTCTCACCGACCAACCATCTGCCGGTCTAATACGTAATGGTTCTTTCTCTGATTCATGTCCTGCAGGGATGACATCAGTCCTTCAAAACCACAGACACTTTCACACCCCCTTATTATCAATGATGAATCTGCCTGAAGAGGACAAGACCTGACAGATCTGCAGTGATGTAACACGGCTCATGTGTCTGAAGATCTTGAGAAAGCCTGTGTGTAAAACAAGCATGAACAAGAATGAACACCACAGAGATGAAACAGTGTTAATATCAGTGATAACCATGCAGTAACAGATGTGTGTTTATGTGCAGTGCTGTATTTACACAGATCAGTTTAAAACAGAGCCAAAGAGCATTTCAGACAAACTGGAAAAACAAGCCGAGTTAACACTGCTGAGGTTATCAGACTCTAAACTGAAGCAGAGCTAATGAAAATGATTTTTCCTTTTTCCGAAGGAGAAACTCTGCAAGTTCATCTCATGAAAAATCATTTACTCGGTTCAAAACCTCTTATTACCAACACACCAACTACTCTCTTTTCATTAAGTCAACCTGCTCAACTGCTTGTTAACGCAAATATCTAACCAGACAATCACATGACAGCATGTAGACGTGGTGAAAACCTGAAGTTCAAGCTGAGCATCAAAATGAGGAAGAAAGAGGATTTAAGAGACTTTGAACGTGGCATGGTTGCTGGTCTGAGTATTTACTAGGATTTCCACCCACAACCATCTCCAGGGTTTCCAGAGATGGTCTGAAGAAGAGAAAACATCCAGAGCAGCAGTTGTC
>JBAFTC010000020.1:213861-235148 GCA_037177435.1 Melanotaenia nigrans
GCGGGTTGTTGTTGCCGTGGTGACGGCGGTAGTCACGTGATTTGCGGCGACGAAGAAAATAGGCAGCTTCGTGTCCGTATCGCCAAGAGAATGAGTGCACTATGTAGTGTGCTGTATAATGCAGTCCTATGTAGTGAACGAGGGGTTAGGGAGTAGGGTGGACATTCGGACAAAGCCTGAGTCTTCTTTCAGTTGTCCAACTCTGATACTGTGAGCTTTTACCTCAGGTCCTCACTCTTTACAACTCTGACCCGCCTCCTCCAGATATCAGAGCTTCATCTGCCACCAGACTCTAATAAAGTCTTAACTTCTAAGTCGGGGAGAAGATGGAAATGTCCTCATTCAACTTTTCTTTCATACAAAATATACTAATTCTAAATCAGCCCTAACCCCTTCCACCAAGTTAACGAACCTTCAGGACGGAAACGCCGACACTATGAGCTCAACAAAGCATTTATTCTCACATCAGGTTTTTCAGGTACACAGTCACAAGCACAAACATTTTCAGTCTTTTTTTAATCCAGGACACAGTCAACATATTGAGCTGAACACATGACGTGAGCTCCTGTCAGTGTGTGAACTGTCCAACATGGCCGACAGTCTGTCAGCTGAGGAAAGAAGAGGTGGAGCCTGAACTCTGCCACTTCCTGCTTTGTGTTGCAGGCCTGAGAAAAAAGAACAATTTCACTGACGAACACTGAAGCGTGGCGCTGGGAGGACGGCGAAGCGGTCTGCGGGAGCTTCAGCCTCCGTTCCACATCTGTCAGCTCTACATGGCTTCTCCTGCAACATCTGCACCTCCAACAACAAAGCAGCTGATTCACTAGTGACTCTGTGGAAATATATATTCATATATCTATCTTTTCTTCCCAATATATCTATATAATCTATATCTATAGAATAAGTCTATATAGCATATATGTACTTTTGGTGTTTTGTTTTTTAGTTTTTAACATTCAGGTACATTCACTGGACCCTGTGATATTTTTTCTTCATATGAAAGATCAACACAGACGAACGTTAACAGAGCCACATACCATGTACCACAGTCCTGGCCAAGAAACTGAAGCAAAACAAATGTGACAGTTGTGGCTCTGGACCAATCACAGGCATAAATATTCACGTCTGCATCCATCTACAGATAACATAGCATATTTTTCTGGACTTAACAGTTTAGATGATGTCGACTCAGTCTTGGCTGCACAAAGATCCACAGGTGGAAACATGAAGTCAGCGCAGACCCGTGGCTTCACTGCTGATGATAAACCACAGAAAAGACGGACAGATTAATTTCTCTCTCTTTTTAAAGGCCACGAGGATGTCACCTGGCTGCTGGGTGGGAAAGGGTTCACTCATGGGTCCTTGTCGTTAATCAAGCCGAGTCGAGCTTCCTTCATAAATAAGAAATGTCGTTTCCAACACATGAACATTACATTAAAAGGATTCAGGTTCTATTTCTGTTATCTTTAATAATCTGAGGCCAATAATGGATGAAATGTCCGTTAGGTGGTCATGTCCAGCCACGCAGGTGTCTGTTGCACCCCTCGAACCTATCACCATTCAGTCAGTGCATAACATCCCAGTTTTGGTTTCCGCTGTAATTTGGAGTGGCCGTGCTAAATCAAGGTTCTGACCCATGTAACCCAGAAATGTGAACGGATCCTGCACTGATGAAGACATGTTAAAAAGCACATACGACCAAATCATCTGCATGGCTGGACAGATGAAAGGATGAGATGAGACGCGTTAGGTTATAAACTGGCCACAATAACATTTAAATAAGTAGAAAATAAAACAGAATCTACTTTCTGACAGCATATTAAATAGAAACCTCCAACTCTTAGGACACAACAGTGCAATCAAACAACATGAAAGTGATACAGTCTATAAAAGAGGATCGCTTCAGTCGTCTCACAAACATAATTTTTCACCCAGTGAAGGATGAAGATAGTGCTGAACAGTGTAAGAGAGGCTCTGGATCCCTGTGCTGCTGCCTGAAGAGCTGCCCATTCAAGGCCTAGCCCGGTTAAAGTGGGCTTGGAGCTGGAGTGTCCAGATCCCCGTCCGCCTCCCCTTTTTCCTCCTGACCGGAGTAGGAGCTCAGGGCGTCCCACAGCAGGCTGGGCTGCTCACAGTGGTGGTGACTCCTCCAGTGCTCCATCACCAGCTCTTTATTGTCCAGCACGTTGCTGCAAAGCACACAGTTAAAGGCTGCCCCTGCTGCTAACAAGCCGACTCCGCAGATTCCCGGCGAGGACGACCTGCTCCCGCCTCCGTCCATGACTCTGCCCTGGTGCTGGGACATGATGTGCCTCTTCAGCTTGGAGAAGGAGAGGAACTCCTCGTCACAGCTGCCGCATTTCACCAGGTTGCGCTTCTCGTTTAGTTGTCGCCAGTAGTGGGCGGCGTGCTTCACCAGCTCGTTCTCAGCCTCACGGCCGCCCTGTCGCAAGTGCTCATCGTGGGACCGGATGTGAATCTCCTCCCCGTGAATGTACAGCAGGTGCATCTTCATGTCAGCAAAGGTGGGAGTGACTGCCTGGCAGCGGCCGCATTTAATCTGCAGCTCAACGGGATCTTCATCAACCTGCTCATCGGATGGCTCCGGAGAGGCACACCTGAGGAGGAAACCAAGACAAATTAGATGTTTTGGAAAGTTTTTAATTTAATCAATCAATCAGTATCATCATCTACATGGGATCTCACCCCTCTGCAGGCATGTCAACCTCATGATGGCTGACCGACGGCTCCACGGTCAGCACCACCTTGTGCACCTCCCTCAGATGCCGGAAGTACACCCCCACGTAGCCAAAGGCCTTGTGGCAGAACTCGCAGCACAGCGCCCGGCGTGGCCGGACCTCGGAGTGGTGCAGCTTCATGTGCGTGCTCAGGCTGCCTCGGTGGGCATACGCCTTGCGACACAGCGGGCAGATGTATGGCCGGCTGTTGGTGTGTGTGTTCATATGGCTCTGCAGGTGATGCTTGAACTGGAAGCAGCGGCTGCAGATGGAGCAGCGGTACAGCGGACGGCTTCCAATGAACACTCGGGGGTGGGAGCCATTTCTAAGGTGGAAAGTTACTGGGGCTGGTTGAGGGGGACAGTCCAGGGTCTTGGTCGTGGTGGTTGTGGTTGTGGGGAGCTGATGACCAAGTATGAGCTCTTGTTCTTGGCCAGCAGGCAGACTAACCAGTTGGGGAACCGTCTCCATGACCAGCAGAGGTTTGGGCTGAATGCTGCGATATTTCTTGGAAATATCAACCTCCTTTTGTTTGGAACCTGGAATCACTGCTGGTGGTTTCTCAGGCAGTCTTCTTCTGAAGAAAGACAAAGACCTCTTCTTTCTGGCCTCAAAAGCCAAGATGTCTTCCATCGTCTTTCTCTTCCTCCCTCTCTTCTTGCCCGGTGGTTTCTGGAGGGTAACAGGCATGAGTGTGGTCTTGGCCGGGGGCTGCTGAACGGAGTTTGGCATCTGCTTGTGACTCGCCGCTTCAGCCGTCTCCATGTTCTTGGCTGTAGTATCTGAAGGGCTGCACAGTCCCGTCTTTGTAGAGAAGTCTTTCCTCTCTGGGGACGAGCTGCTGAGCTTGGCGGTTGGAATCAGGGAGCTCTTCATCTTGGAATAGGGCAGGATTGGCAGCTTTCCCTTCGGCGGTGAAGGGATGATCTGGACCGCTTTGCTAAAGATGGCTGGAGACAGGACAGTGATGCTGCTCTGAGGCTGAGCTGCAGCCAGCTTGGACTGGCACAGCCGCAATGTGGTCTTACTCTCCTCCGGGGATTTGCCTGCAGTGCTCGTGGCGCCAGCAGGGGGGTAGCGAAGGTTCTGAATGAGGCCGGTTACAGCAGGTCGCTCAGAACCATCCGGCGCTCGCTCTATCTGAGAACCCGGATAGAGGACAGCGTTGTCCGGTAACAAAGCGGTGACAGAAATATCGGAGGAGGCAGGGTCGATGAGGATGACCTGCTCTGAAGGCTCATCTTTCGGCACTAAGGTTTCGTTTGTGTGCTTGGTGTCTTGAGGCTTCTTCTTCATCCCCGCCGATGCTCCACACTGCCCTGACTTCTTTTGCGTTAAGACAGAAATGCCGGAGGCTACTTGGACGTTGCCGGCCAACGGCAGAGATCTGCCCTTTTCAGAGCCCCCCCTGCTCCTCGCAGACTGGTACCTGGGTATTGGTAACTTGAGGTTCTTCTGCATGGACTGAGTTTGCTGCTGTGGCGTCTGAGAGGAGACAGATGGAGGGAGTGCCACCAGGGAGAATGTGCCATCCTGACCTGCTATTTGCATCAGTGCATAGTTTTGAGCAGGTACAAGAATGGATTTAGGGCTAGAGGCAGTGGTGGCCTCGGCAAGGGCAGGGGAGGGTACCACAGCTGGGGCCTTGGGGGCGATGCTCCTAAACTGAAGGCTCTTCATCTGATGGGCTGAGCTTGCTTGCTTCCTAAGAACTGAAACACAAACAAAGGTGTTTCCATCAGTTTCATCAAGCCATGGGCGTAGAACGGGGTCATATCCCTACGTTGCTCCACAATGAACAACAACGCCTGACTTGTCCCTGAATTTTTCTGTAGCAACAGCTGAGAGATCAGGGCTTTGTGTACTCTATCTGCAACAATCTGCTATAAATCTAACCAAGTTCAACTGATATGATTGGCTCTGCTCTTTCATTTCTCAACATGATTGGTTGTCGTTGTTGCACTAGGTAGTGCGAGGGAGCGGTGCCAACGGTTGTTCTGTCTTCAGTCTAAAGCTTCGATTAATGAAAGAAAAACTCACAATGATCGAGGTGGTGGTTGAAAAGCAACGTCTGACTTTCATTGGTTAAATTTAATAGAACTTTTATTTATTACTTTTGTACGATTCAAGTTATTTCTGTGGCCATTGTTTTGAGTTTTTCTTTCATTAACCGCAGGGAACCAACAACTTTGTCCATGTGTGTACATATGCCACAAGAAGCAAGTAGTTAGTTTTTCTTCTCGAGGCCACAAGAACAAGAAAAAAGTTTGTATTGGTCCAGTCTATTCATACAACAAGGCAAGAGAGCTGCAAGGGGATGTCTTTGTTTTTATGTGCAATAAACAGGGTTTGGCAGGATGGGGTTGTGCATGCGTTGGTGTCCCTGTCTTTAAATCCCACGCGTAGTCTCCATTTACGTACTTTCTCACCACCTCGATCAGCTGTCCGTTCAGCCACTTTCCGCTTTAACTACACCCACAAATCACACCGAGCTTCTCGGAGCCCCACGAGAAGATGAAGGTGGATCTAGGACTCAGAGTTGTGACTTAGTCTGCAAATTTATTTGAAATTTAACCCCTTCTTCACAAGGCCCATTTTTCCTGAGACCTGTCTGAAATGTCAAACCCAAAATAAATTAAGTATATCTTTCAAACTATAGGGGCTGTTTGTATAATTTGGTCTCAAAATCTTGAGACATATAATATAATGTGATAATATATGATATTATATTATATATTAAAAACTCTTCAAACCTACATCTGTATAAGTTGTCCTATTATCCATGTGTCTCTGGACCCAAAAAACACACAATGACCCCCCTCGGGCTAAGGACAGACTAGCCTCTTTGATATGTGCTCAGCATGCAGCCACAATGCTGAGGACCTACAGGGGGCTCTGCGTGCCCCCCAGCCCCCCTCGCTTCCTGGACAATCAGCCAGTGGAGCGGGAAAGCTGCCCAGCGGCAGGATCTGCACCAGATGAGGAGGGCCTCCTTCCCATCTCCCCTCCCACTGAACAGCACTGCAGCCCGGCCTAAACCACCGAGGATGCCCCTGACAGGGAAACACATAAAAAATCCTACCTTGTTCACTAATAACATTTCATGGTTTCCCAGCGGGGATGAGGCTTTTCCATTCTGACATAAAACACTGCTGGACTCAACGGGAAGCTGCAACCTCAAAGTGAGGTTTTAAACAAGTCTTTATTTCAATCTACCGTACCGCTTTCCCTCCATCAATCTCCAGCCACAGGTATGGTCACACGCACGTGAAAAAATTCCCTTCATTTATATCAATACAGCAACTTTATATGAAAAGGGAAAGAAAAGCAGGAGATTACAGAGCAGAGCTTCAAAGGTCCGAAACGTAAACAGAGTCTGAGGTTTCACGTTATAACCCGACTCCATCTGATGAATTCAGACTCCACACTAACACTCGTCGGTCAGTCGGTGCTTCAGAATGCTCCAGAATCAAGAAGAAAGCCTCTAATTTCACGTTCAGCATGGAGTTTCAGACATTCAAAGCCGAGAAGAAAAACTGCTCAGGCGGCTTGTTGAACAGCTGGAAGTGTTTCTGTGCACAGATTATTTATACAGTACCCCCGCCGCACTGAGACTCCATAAAGCGGCAGAAATTCCTCCTCTGTGTGGATCGTTGACTCCAGTTTGACTGTGACTTTGGCTCAGCAAGCAGCAGCATTAAACCACAGGATGCCTGACCTTCTGGGCTTCCATAGAAAGGAGGACGACGGCCAGAAGATTTCCGGTGTTTACACATCATGTGATGATTCAGCACCTGAGTCGGTCCTCTGAACGTCCAGCTGATCCGTGACACTCCAGACAGTCTCACGTGATTTGAAGATGCTCGAAAGGCTGCATGCTCTAAAATCAGCATCTCGCCGCCATGATGTCGAATTCAGATTTTTTCATCCACGAGTGGATTTACATTAGACTATTTCAGTGTTTAGAGCAGGGATCTCCAACTCCGGTGCTCGGGAGCTCCTGTCCTGCAGGTGTTGGATTTTTCCCTGATGCAACACACCTGACTCAAACACCGGGTCATTGACAGGCTTGTGCAGAGGTGTGTTGTAGTAGGAGACATCTAAAACCTGCAGGACCGTAGCTCATGAGGACCAGAGTCGGAGACCTCCGGTTTAGACAGTGTGCTCCACAACGAATGTTTTGACAATAACAGGAAGTGACCTCACCGTGCACGTACGTACACCAAAATAAATTCTATACTGGACTCGTAAACGTAGACAACGATCTTTTACATTTCATATTTCAGAAGTCCATGACGACGGGTCATAGAAGATTATTACAGTAATCTGATTACTTCCAAATATCTGATTTTGATGGTCATGTAACCGGATTCACTATTTTATAAAAAGAGATGTTACGAATCGACATCAAACTGGATTCAATCTAAATCAAACCTGGCTGTTGTGAATCAAAGTGAAATCATTGGTGACACCGAGCTCGGTTATTGTTTGTTACTGAGGGGATTTAACTGCAGCGACACTTCTTGGCCATTTTCTATATTATGTTTCTATTTTATTTGGTTATGTTGGCATCAAAAGGTAGAAAGAAAGAAAAAAAGCCCTATGAGGAGTGTTTATGTAATTTTAATAGTTTAATAATATTTGTAATATTGCGATTGTTTCTCTGATAATTATCATACCAAAAATATAAACATTCATAAACTTTCTAGTCAAATATCAAAGACACTTCAGAGTTTTGTCTCAACTAACATCAGAAACTGGCCTGGCTCGGGTCTGTAGGTGAGCTTCTCCGATGACTCGCGTTCAGGAATCTGAGCCGTCTGCTTTCAGGACGTTTAGCCGCTGGATGAAAACTCACCACTCATCAGGAGCCATCAAGGTTCACACTTCTTTTCTAACTTGAAGAATCAACTCTTGAAAGTGTGGCAGTAACTGAAGATGATAACATGGGAACACCACAAGGTTTCAGAACTCAGGTGTACTTTTAGTGGTGAGAGTGATGCAGAAAACTAGTTACTTGCTTCCTTCTTATGGGCGAATCACGGCTTCAGACAGCCTGGCTGGTGTGGAACGGGCAGTGTGGGGCGTCCTTCCTTATCCTGTCTGCTGGCTTCACGCCGTGATCCACACTTTTCCCTGGATAGCTCCTCCACTGGCCTAACAAGCACATGGACTCCATCTCTCTGTTCTGCAGACAGATGAGAGGCTGACGTTCCTGCCATCATCCGCGTCCAGGAAAGGCCGGTAAGCTGTGGTAACAGGCAGTCTGACTCATCTTCGGGATGTTTAAAAAGGCCGAGTGCTTCGTGGTCTCAAGAAAATCAGTGGGTTTAAACTCTGGAGCGTTCAAAGAGTTCAGATGGCTTTTCAGCCTGAAACAAATTCCTCAACGCAGTTTGACTTCAACGATGGAAACAGACACGTGTGGCCTCACTAAACCATGTCGACCAATTTAATTAGCCAATAAAGTTATAGGAGACACTGCATGTAAAACATGGATAACAGCTCCTGGCCTGCAGGGCTCAGAGGGAACCTGGATTCATCATCGCTGCTGAAAACGCCACACAGCGAGGAAACAGCTGCACGGGGAGGTCGCACACGCTCGATTTGCAACGCCAGCCGCTCTAACCTTCTTGGGATCGGAGGTCAGGGCGAGGGTGAAGCAAAAACCTGCTTTCTGGAGAAAATGTGAGAGACTGAGGGGTGTTTGTGATCCACAGACAGATTATCAGGCGAAAGGGCGAGGATCTGTTTGAAACTGGTCAGGGTTGAATGGGAGGGCAGCATGAGGACGGACTTCCACCTGGAACAGGACCACAGCTACGCCTACAGACACACATCAGCCCTGAAACCTGGAACGGGTCACATGAGGAGCTGGTCAAGCCAAGACTAATCAGCTGATCAGCCAAAACAACCACCCAATTGTTGGCCAGTAATTAAATTTAGTGAGGGGTGAAACGCTGCTCTGTGAAATGTCAAAACATGGAGAGGATGGAGGTTTGGGTAACTCGATGCATCCTCAGATTCTGCTTCGTTTCCCTGCTTTACTCCCAGCAGCCAGGATCTGAACATGTCATGAAAAAGTTTGGCCTTGTAATGAAATGAGGAGGAAGCAGACAATGATCTGATCAGAGAGCAGGGCAGAGCGGTGGACACTGTTATCTGCCTCCAAGGTGAGAGCAATGCTCATCTGGGACTCACAGATAGGGCCTGGGGATGGGGGCAGGCTCCCCCAGCTTTTAGCCCAGATGAAAGGCCAGGATCTGGGCTAGATAAGAGAGCAGATCACAGGGCGTCGGGGCCAGTGAGCTGAGAGAAGCCATGTCCAGCGGCCATCTTTCTCTCTCACACACAGCATGTACGATCAGTACGTTGTGCAGCCAACAAGATGAGGGATGATGTTAGAACAGAGAAATAAACACTGTGCTAGTTTCATCCCTGCATTCGGTCGTATCTGTGCTCCATTCTTCTGCTTGCATCCGTGCACGCAGCTGATCTCTGAACACGCGTGTGCTGCTGTGTATGCGTGCAGAGGAGCTGGATTCTGCAGCGCGAGCGGTCATGAGGAAAATGAAATCAGTGTTGCACGGTCCTCCTTTTATCCCTGAGCCCGGCTGAACGAGACGCACACACAAAGAGTGGTGAAGGAGCAGCATCCAGCTGCTTCATTTCCACCAAAAAACAAACAGCGAGGTGCTGCAAGAGAACGTTACTGCTGCATATGGTCTTCTCTGCATCCACACACACTCACACACTCCCGTATGTCATCCACTGTCACCGGAGCAAATCAATGGCAGCGAGAAATCCATTCCAATTAGGATGGGCTGCTCTCTGCTGTATGTGGATGTAGATGAATCAATACAGAAATCCCACTGCTCACCTGCTGCAGCTTTGTGTTCTGTTGCCGCTGACAACCCTGACCGTACCGTTAGAAATAAGGAGACTAAATCACTGTCAGCAGATTTAAACTATGTGAGGAACAGAAACTCCGGCTGCACAACGCTGGACCGCTGACATTAAAGAGGGCAAGATGCTGTAAACCACGGAAACCCCTGACCTCTAATCTGGGGTCCAGCAAGGCCAAAAATTCGTAACAGGCCTGGAGAGAAATATGAGCGCATGCACAGAGTCACGTGCACACCGATGACACGTCCAGCTCAGACTCAGAGGCGTTGAAGTGGAGCTGAGGTGACAGCAGTGTGTTCAGATGCATGTAAGCATGGAGAGGGGTGTGTGCAGGATCTGCAGAGCTAGCGTACCAACACCCCCCTCAGGCAGCCGGCGCTCCGCAGGCCGTTCAGGCTCAGCTCTAAACCCTCTGCTGACCTTTCCCTCCACTGTGACATTTGGACTCCTGGATAGGTCAAACAGCACTAAAGAGTGGTGGAAGGTGTGGAGGGAAGGCCGATGTGAGCAGGAATCTCACGGTTATAGATTTCCTTTGCATGACTATTGTCAGAGAAATACTCCTGATTAAACACTCCTCACAGGTCTTTAAGTTTGATTTCTACGTTTTGATGCCAACATGATAAAATAAAGTAAATTTACCAAGAAGTCTCCCCTCTGCTCTGTAAACAATCAATAAATCCTACATATAAACTTTGGATTTTTCTCAGAGGAAACAGATGGAAAGGCTAGAGGACCGCTACCTGGACTTGGGAGGCTTCTTCCTGTAAACTACGTCCAAAAAATGCTTTTTTTTTGGGGACATTTCTTTTGAACCCAAGTAGAGAGTTTAGAACCTCTGGAAAAGCGTCCAGCTAGCTTTGACTTCCAGCAGAATAGCTGCTGCTTGACAGAAGACTGGAACGGTGGAAATAGATGGTCACTCCTGCCATGTCCTACTCGGACACGCCGCTTCTGGGAAAACGTGGAACTTTGGATCTCCGTGCTGGTTGCACCGATCTGCTGATACGGTTTAGACATCATCTTTTCTGGAAAGTGAGTCTTTATGAGTAATTAATCATGGAGTTTAATAGTGCGATTAATTGTGAAATCAAATAATCTTGATATCTCCTGGTCGACTAAATGACAGAGGGTAGGCTTAGGAACGACAAGGGCACTGTTCAGACCAGCTATAGGAGGGGCGGGTTTAATGGAAAAGTTTTATTTTAGTCCTTCAGACCACTTCAGATCGTCGTTCAGATCAGACTGTGATATCCGAGGCTGCTATGCTAACATGCAGAAAGGTGGCCCTGCAGAGCAGCTGCAGACCCTGACGGCAGCCCCCATGTCCCGCTGGTTTAAAGCCAGCAAAGCTGCTGCACGGGTCATCTTATCAGGTAAAATGACCCAACATGGTAAGAGTTTCTCCAATCATTTATCGAACAAACACACAGTCCAACCTCTGCATCTCCAGAGTTTAAGAAGCACAACAAACCGCTTTCTATCTGCTGCTCTGCAAAGAGAAGGCTCTGACTGGGACGCTGAGAAAACACCTGAGCTCCCAGTCCCACCTTAATGATCCCTCAGTGCAGCGGGAGGGAGGAAGGAAGGTGCTAGCTTGCTAATTTTGGCGCTCAGCATCTCAGATGAAACGCTAGAGAAGGCAGAGGGGAGGCGGGAAACTTCTCCATCTCTGCATCGTGTCTTTCTACCCATCATTACACCCTTCATCCGGAGCGAGACGGTCTCTCAGCACTTTGATTCACTGATTCCTTCCTGCCTCTCTTCCCGTCTCCCTCGGTTCGACTCTTTCATTCTCACCTCCCTCCCATCTGACGGTACCTGAGTAAACAGCGCTGTGTGCCATGATGCTAATTAGAGCAGGATCAGGGACGTGATGAGCCCCAAGACAGAAAAACAGCAAGGTAGGGAGGAGAAGAGATAAGATGGAGAGGGTGGAGGAAACAACACACACACACATAGAAACACACAAAACACCTGAGCATTGAAGGACGAAGTGGTTCCCACCTCGACTGCTGGAAAGTAAGGGGCTACGAGACCACCAGAGAGGCAGCACGTGGCAGAAGAAGAGGGAACGCTGCAAACTTCCTTAATGACGGCTGCTCCTAGAAACACGGCGCGAGATCAAAAGAATATGCAGATGATCCACAGCTCTCCTCCCGTTGAGGTGAGCCTGCGCTTCTAAAAGCAGGTCAACGCGAGGCGCCTCGCTCCTCTTTAACGTGGGACGGCCTCTCCTGCAGCAATGAGCTGCAGCGTCTCCAGGTGAGAGGGTAACACTACAAAGCAGAGGTGAACACTAACAAGCACATTCACACTTGGTGGCAAAGCCGAGCAAACGTACAGTCCTGCCAGCTGAGTGTGTAAAACTGGCCTGAAAACAAACCCAGAAACAAAAGCAGAGAAAAACCTGGAGCTCTCTCGGGTCTCTGACCTGTGCCATGTTTCTTTACAGACCTGGAAATGCTTCCTCCGTCAGCAGTAGACAGGATGCTGACATGGGGTTTGGTTGAAAATCTAACGCAGGAGAGACCATCACCCATTCATCTGCGGAACCTCAGCTCTTTTACCTGCCTCCATCAGGTGGAGCCAGGACAAAGTTTGTTCATCCCATCACAGGACGGTTACTCCTTCACTGAGGATTTTAAAAAACCTCTGTGCATTTCTACCAATGATACCCAAGTAAAAAAACCTTCCCCACTTTCCTTGTGGAGAAAGTGGAGCTAGAGCAGTGTTTCTCAGTCCTGTTCCTCAGGGACCACTGCCCTGAGGACCAGGACTGAGAAACACTGAGCTGGAGGAAGCGGACGGACAACGAGATCCGGGCTGAAACAGTCTGATCATAGACGTCTGGTTCTCGGTTCAGTTGTTTTACTTTGACAGGTTGGGAACGATTCACACTTACATGAGCCCGTCGTCACTGAACAGTTGTCTCACTATGACTCCGGACCATACAGAACCAGGATGGTGGACCAGATCGAAGAAAACAATGCACAGACAGCTGATCACATAATTTTTTCACTCGTTTCATTCATTCACAAACAAGCTGCAGTCAAGCTGGTTTCCTTCGCTTCCTGGTGCCGTCGGTGCAACAGGCAGAACAAATAAGAATTTAAGGAGATATTGGTGAACGAGGTACAACAGTGACCTCATATCAGCATTCTCGTTTATTCTTCTTCTGCTCCACTCGTGCAAAGGTAGTACTGCACCATCACCCCCTCAAAGTACCTGAAACCTGCATCTTCTGTCGACAGTAACGACAACAAGAGGAGAACTTCTGATCCTGCAGCAGAGACGTGAACAGAACCGCCGCTGCATGCTGTGGCGGCGACGACGTCAACGTTAAAGTGAATTTAGCTAGAAGAAGATCAGATCAGCCTGCCTGAGGGAGTCTCTGTGGTTGGAGTCCATCTGCTGAGCCATTAAAACGCCAGATAATGCTCAGTGTCAGGATCAAAGCCCACCTCCGACCCCGACGACCACGGCTGCTGCTTTGAGCCGACGTGTGATCCAGTCTCACCAGCTGAAGACGACCTGTAATGTTGCAGCAAGATGCTTCATGATTAAAAGACGTCCCAGATTAGGGCCACATTGGCCATGACAGGGGCGGAGAAAACTTTACCGTTACACGGACTTGCATAAGCTTTTAATCTCCCGTTAAGTCTGACAGCATCACCGATGGAGAGACTGGAGAGCAGGCGGGTCACTGGGCAGCCGAGGCTGAGGAGGAGGAGGAAGGTCAGGGATGGAACTGCTGGACGGATGAGCTACTTTTTATAATGAGGTCAGTGTGAGCTGTGGGATTTTCTTCTCCGGGGAAACACAGCGGTCCTCCTGAGAGGGATGGCCTCCGTCTGCAGGAGGACGGAGAAGATGAGGACGTGTCAGAGCGAAGCTTCGCTGGTTTTTTGGTTCTGCCTCTGAAATCAGGCTGATGATGAATTATTCTACTTTATTAATCCCAGCTGGGAAATTCTTTCTCTGCATTTAACCCATCCTAGTTGCTAGGAGCAGTGGGCTGCCAGATGCCAGCGCCCGGGGAGCAGTTGGGGATTAAGGGCCTTGCTCAGCGGCCCACAGTGGTTTTAGCTTAGTTGCCAGCCCGGGGACTTGAACCCAGGTTCTCCAGACCCAAGTGCACCTCTGTAACCACAGAGCTACCACTGCCCCCTTCTGAAGTACGAAGTGTAGCCACACATTATCAGGAAGCTCACTTCCTCTTCACTGTCATTAGCTCTTGGCAAACTTGAATTATATCTATCAAGTCAGCTTCAGCTTTATCGCATCAACACTTGTGTCAACCTTGCTCCCCTTTGACTTCCGTCTCTTTCAAGTGTCTTTCACTCTCTCTCTCTCTCTCTCTTTGTTTTTTGTGCCCAAGAGAGGAGACGTGGCCATAAATCTCAGAGGAACTAATGAACTGCATTTAACAATAAAATGCACTGGAAATGGAACATTTCATTTACAAGAAGATCAATGGCAGTGACAAACCCCCTTCTCAGAGCGACTAGTTAGCGGGATGATGTTCCGCAGGCAGTCTAATCAATCACCGCACTCTGACACTGAGATCAATCAAATGAAGAAAATAGAAGAATAAAGAAACGGGGTTCAAGTTTTTCTCTTTAACGCATGGTTTTGATTTAAGCAGGGCTACTAATCACTCGATCAAAAGTCCACATTCACGCTGTATTTTTTTTCTTGAATGTTTTCAACAAATCTTTTTCTTTATATCCAAATCTGTACCCCCTCGCCCCCCCGCCCCCCATCCTACCCCAGTTGAGAGGCAAGAGGAGGAGAGTGACTGATAACCATCCGGGGAGTCAAGTGCTCCATCACCACCATCCCCATCTGCGACCCGACAAGTTCATAATGCCAGGCATCTGCTTTCATTTATAAAGGCCTCACTTAGCCCTCACACACACACACACACACACACACACTTACAGTCACTCTAGCTTTTCTGAGACGCCTTCGCCTACTCCTCTTGCACTGTTGAGAGGTATCACCTCTTGTCCTCTTCCTCACCTAATCCTCCTCTTCTCCTGCTCAGACCCTCTTCATTTTTTCCATAAGAGGACCAGACAGTTGCATCTTTTCCTTTTCATCTAGATCTTCATCTTTTCTCATCACCCACCCACTCAAATGCAAGAAAGACAAGCTGTAAAGTGTCGCAGTTGATACCAAGACTCCTAACTTACAAGTTTATTAATCAATGTAACTGGAAAGACACAACAAATGTGATGGGAAAAATGGCCAAAAACAGAATTAATAGAGAATTCCTCTTTTACTCAAGTATAATCATTTAAATAAAAAAAAAATAATAAAAAAAATAAATATCAAACTCTATGAGTTTAACAAGCATTGTCTATCTGCTTTAACATATAATGTTCTTTACTCTCTGACTAGCTCATAAAAATTTTTTTTTTCCTTGCAAATTTGTCCACAATCAGTCAATCTTTTCCTGCTGTACATGACAAAATAAGTTTGGTAGACATTAGCAGCCATTAGGTGGTGCACTTCTCTCACTGTATAAAGAGAAACCCTCCAGTAAAGACAAGGAAAACAGAAAGGGAGAAGAAAAACTTGCTGTGCCCATTATGAAGTACATTTTCTGAAATGGGGTTTTATCATGAAAAATAAAATGCAACATCTGTTGTAAATATATTTGGATACATTAGTGTGTCCTCTGAGGGCTACATGGAAATCACAGACGTGTGTGTGTGTGTGTGTGTGTGTGCTTCATTTATGTACTGAAGTGGCCACACACAAAAAAAGTCTGGAGCAATAAACTGAAGAGTGGACATGCCTTTGTTAAATACCCGATGAAGTAGATCAGCATTAAACGTCTACCTGGGAAATAAGTTAAGCAAATGCTATAAATAAAGGAGTAAAACAAGCATGAATGCAAGTTATTATAGTAATTACAGGTTTCTAAACAATATGAATAAAAAGGTTCAATACACATAAAAATCTGTGCAATAAAGATTTTTTATCCTTACTGGATTTAATGTTCATAGAGGAATTTTTAAAAAACACAAAGCAAATAATGAAAAACAACCAACAATATTTTTTCAACCTTGGCCTTTCTCCTTAATAATGCTTAACAATAAAATGTAGAAATAATGAGTTGCAGGAACTGGAAATGGGCACGGCATTATAAACTAGTGACCTTTAAAGACATACTTGAACATTACAAACAATCATTGACCCCAAACTCTACAAACCTGAAATAAATACACGACATATCCAATATTGATTTAATTACAACAAGAAAAAATAGATGCTTTTTTTTCTCAGTAGTGGCTCATCAATACATGTAGCTGACAGTAAGAATGAGAAGTCAGTGAAAAGCCATTAAATACTTATTATACTTGAAATAATCCCAGTGTCAAAAATAGAAATTAATTTCCAGAAACAGTCAAAACTGACAACATTATTCAACCAGACAGACGGCTCCTGTTGAGTGATTGTATGCAGTTTAAATCTGGCCGATGCGTCTCCTAAAGGCAACACTTACCTACATAAATTTATACTCTATCAAGTATTTCTGATCTTGATTTTGCCTCAGATCCAGTCAACTTGCCTCATTAAGGCTGTCCAATCACTTTTCATGAAGTAAGTACTTTTTATGAGTACTTTCAGTTTTTCAAATCATCATGGGAGTACTCATGACTGCATGTGATCCCAACTTTTGGTTTTGCTGCAGTCATTTACTCAGGGCTACATGTCCTTGTGACAGTGTTGTTGACAGTTGACAGCTCCCTCCCTCCATGCCTCCGTTTCCCCCCAGCTGGCTGGCTGTAACACTAATGGCCGCCCTCAGTAGGAGCCAACGGGTCGCCAACGCCTTTGCCGTGCTGTCATCATTAAGCACCATTGGTTTAATGAACGCAGCATTTAGGAGTGCTTGGCCCTTCATGCTTCACCGCTTCATTAAGTGGAAAGCAAACTAATATGGGAAGCAACCTAGAGCTCACCTCTAGAGATGCGAGAGGGAGGGCAGGCACGCGGAAGAGATAAACATATACGCACACACTCAGACTCTGTTTCTGAAGAAGGCTTTTGAGGAAAGGGCTTGGACCTAGTTGGAAAAGATGACAGAGCAGTTGTTGTTACAGCACTGAACATGTAGCAGGAGAAGCTGCTGTCGGCAGTCTGTTAGCAGTGACACTATCACCTCCCCAAACACAGCACAACAGAGGTAAGACCTGGTAAAAGTATGAGGCTTACAGCAAATGTTCCTTCTGACTGACACTAGTGGCAAAGACATTATCCACTATTTAAGGAAGGGTTTGGCCTATGCAAAAGCATCTCCGCTGCTAGCAAGCACTGTTTTCCAGAGGATATGTTTTAGCCAAGACTCAAGCCCATCTGCACTCTACGTCCAACAATACGTCCACCATCACAACCTGAATTCAGTTTATATTAAAAATTAATGGTGTGTGAATCACAAATACACTGCAATTTCCTGGAAAAGGGTGCAGTGCGTCCTCCACGTTGGGAATGAGTCTTTGCCCCAGGTGGAAGAGTATCTTGAGATCTTGTTTATAGGTGGTTAGGGATTGGAATTGATAAGATTTTATTGATATCACTGCCGTTATCAATTCTGGAACAAGAAACAACAACTCAGTCAAAAATTGTCTAAGTATATAATATCTAAAAAACAGTAAACTGAGTTTAAAAAAATTGTCATATAAAACCAAGACCAACTAAATTAAATAATCATGATAAACCAGACACAGCGGATGGCAGTAAGATGCTGTATGTAGCGCTGATCTGTAAACTAAATAACAAATGAAGACGTAATTTACTGTAAGTGGACAACATAGAACTGTTTCCATTCACCATGATGTTCTTTATTATGTTCTCCAGAACATAAACAATACGGCATTGTTAAATTGAATCCAAAATTTCAAAACCTAATGCCAATCCAGCATATGAATATCTGATTAATATAGGATTATTGTAATATTTGGGTCCCCTTTGTTCTTGTGGGATATTTGGAAAACTAGGCATAGCAAAGCAAGTTTATTTGTATGGCACATTTCAGATACAGGATAACTCAAAGTGTTTTACATAAAACATTAAAAGCATTACAGATGGTGCAAAGAAAGCATTTAGAAGTAATAAAAGACAGCAACAAATAGCAAAAATCATAATAAAATCATAAATTACATTAAAATGATTAAAAGCAACACAAGTTAAAAAGTTACCATGCAGAGGCACATGAGAAAAGAAATGTGTATAGCAGGCTGTATTACCTTAGCAGGATAGATGATAAAAATGGTGATGAAGTGTATGTGTTACAATCTGTCCTGCCACTCCCGATTCCAAAGCACTCCCTGGTCTTCTGTTCCTCCGTTTGCTCCTCACCTCCCTCATCCTCAGCACCTGTTCCTGATCCACTCATTATTATCCAGTCAACCTGCCACACCTGTGCTCCTCTGTTCCCCAGTCCTTTATAACACCAGCCCTTCAGTCTCTCATTGTCGGACCTTGACCCACACTCTGCGGACTCACACCTACTCACTTCCCTGGTTCCGGTCACGTAAGACATCTTAAGATCCATCCTGTCTAGTTTGAAAAAGAATGTTAACCTGCTCCTGTCTCTGAAGAGTCCTGTGTAACAGTATGGTTGTCATGATATTCAGACTTGGCATATGATACTTGGTCACTTAATTTTGATGATGTTTCAAAATTTGAAAAGATGGTTAAAGGCATGTCGATAAAATGAGAAACTTGACAAGGAGAACCAAAACTGTGAAACATGCACACAAGGCACGTTCACACAAAGTAGAAACAAGCAGGTAGATGCTAAAGCTACAACTCAACTAGAACTAGTACACACAGACTTATGCGTTCCTATTTAACCGGCAGATAAAGATTGCAACAGTCTATGCAATATCATTTATTGATGGTTACAGTGGGATGACTCTTCCATACTTTATCAAAACAAAAAGTGACACGATAAAAGCTACAGAAAAATTCATAGCAGATGTAGCTCCATATGGAAAAAAAAAGTGCATCAGGTCAGATAACAGTACAGAATTTACCGGACAGGAGTTCCAGTCTTTACTCAGGAGAAATGGGATAAGGCACGAGACAAGTGCACCCTACTCACCTCACCAAAATGGAACTGTCGAAAGAGTTTGGAGAGCCTTATTTGAAATGGCACGATGTATGCTATTGGAGAGTAACCTTCCAAAGCAACTATGGACATATGTTGTTCAGACAGCAGCTCAAATCCGCAACAGATGCTACAGCAAGCGGCCCGAGCAAACACCTTACCATGTTTTCATAGGAAAAACACCTAACCTATCCAACATGAAGATATTTTACTCTGAATACTACAAGTACAAGCAGAGTAAGAAGAAGCTAGACCCCAGATGTGAAAAAGGGATTTTTATTGGCTATGATAAATATAGTCCAGCATTTATTCCCGAGACAGGAAAAATATCGAAATACAGATTGATTATACCATCACCAAAGGTAGCGCATATAGCCAAGCTCAGACATGTTGTGACATGAGAGAAGACATTGAGTGTTATGATGATACACCATGAAAAATAGTCAATCAAGACCAGAGACAGCCCAAAGAGGGAAAAGAGTTTAGTATTGAAGAAACTGCGGAGGCCTGTCCGACCCAGACAGAAAGTATCCAGAAAAAAGTGGAAGAAAGGAGATATCCTAAGAGACAAAGAAATACCCAATTTCGTGCACATTCGGACATAGTGAATTAACGTGTCGCAACTCTGAGGCTGTGTCCGAATGTCCACCATACTCCCTAACCTCTCGTTCACTACATAGAGATGCACTACATAGCACGCTACATAGTGCACTCATTCTCTTGGCGATTCGGACATGAAACTGCCTAATTTTTCCTTGCCGCAAACCACACTGCTGTTTTTGTCTGTGCTAAGTTATTGTTACTATGGTTTACTTGAAAATAGTTCTCTTAATTATAAGTATAATTCAGTCGTCCATGATAAATAAATTTTTAAGAATAAATAAATAAAGTGCATACATTGGACCTACTGTTTATGAGGAGAAATTCGACTACAGTACCAGTCAAAGGTTTGGACACACTTTCCCATTTGATTTAATGAGAAAACGTGTCCAAACTTTTGACTGGTACTGTACTTGGTTCACCTTGACATATTATACTGTCAAAGACAAGAAGAAAATGACAAGTTGAGGACAAGAGGTTATGAACTGGAGATGGATGTACAAGATCTTCAGTATGTCAATATAAAAAGGAATGAAGACAAATAAAATATAGCAGAATTAGAGGATGAGATTACAATTTTACAATCTGACTACTTAAACCTGTTATCAGAACTAATAGATTTATGGGACAGTGAGTTACTTCTGCTAAATACTAACCTGACAATCCAAGCAAAGCTGGACTTATGTAAATCAAGACTGGATAAGACGATGAAGGAAAAGTCTGATTTATTAAAAAAAATTCAAATTCATAAAACAAATGAAGAGTTTATGTCTGAGGAAAACAAGAATCTTGTTACAACAGTCAAATCAAGATTTAAAGAAACGACGTGAAGAAAAGGAGGAAGAGATGGCATTTGACAGGGATTTTCTCCAACAGTGTGAAACAGAAAAGAACGAACACAGAACAGATAGTAGCAGAACTTGAGTATAAAGTTTCAAACTTAGAGTCCCAAAACAAAAACTGGTGTCACAAGAAAATGATTTAATGGAAAATGAGTCTCTTCTGCAAGACACTAACCAGACAATCAGAGCAGAACCTGAGTCCTATAAATCAACACTGGATACAGCAACAAAAGAAAAATCGGATTTATTAGAACAAATTGAATTTCATAAAACAAATGAAAAGTTAATGTTTGAGGAAAAGCAGAATCTCACTACTGAGCTTGAACATGCAAACTGCAAAATAACAAATGATATGAAACATCAAAAGGATGAACTGGAAGACGCAGCAGAAATTATTTTACAAAGAGATGAGTTTGTTACAAAAAGAGAAAAGAAAAATGTTTCTTTGAAGGTTAGGATAGATGAGCTGAATTCAATCAGGGACCGCTTACTGAAGTCAAATCAAGATTTAAAGAAACAGCTTGAAAAAAAGGAGTAATTAGACAGGGATCAGTGTGAAAGACAGAAATACAGCACTCAGCAGGAAAATACTTTTAAATCTAAACTGCAGGAGACTGATGTAGAAACACAGTTGGAGCATTTAGATGATCTCATCTGAGACAAGATCTGAGACAAGATGGTGGAGTCCTGGTGCAAAATGGCTGTTAAAACAGTCTGCATCGGCTCTTATGACTGGCATTTTTTATCATGTAGGAATACGGGCTCTGGACAACTTTTGCAGTTCTCCAGAACTACGCCCATTTTCATGTCAAATAGGTATTACAAATATCCAAGAGAAACACTCACACATACACTACCGTTCAAAAGTTTGGGGTCACTTTGCAATGGGATTCAATAGGGAAGTGACCTCAAACTTTTGAACAGTAGTGTATATATAGAGCGTATATGTATGTATGTATGTATGTATGTGCAATATCATTACTTGTGCAATATTGTAAAACCATTCTGTATATATGTTTTTCTTTGTACAGACTATACAGATTTTTTTATATAGACTTCTCTATATATATCTAT
>JBAFTC010000020.1:297204-309009 GCA_037177435.1 Melanotaenia nigrans
TTTCTTCTGAATAATTAAAGAACCCAGTTTGACAGTGTGCACAGATGAATGCTTATGTGTGTGTGTGTGTGTGTGTGTGTGTGTGTGTGTGTGTGTGTGTGTTTTGTCGCGGTTCCGTTCGGGTCCAGTCCAGCTGTGTGAAGCGGACCGCAGCAGGACGTCGTTGTTTGGCTGGAACGGTTGTCCGTGGGTGGAAGAAGCAGCGCGTGGACAGGCTGTCTCATAGGTGATTTAGAGAAGGGACACACACTTTCTTTCCTTTATTTTATTCTTTTCTTTCATTTGTGTCAGTTTTCTTTTGCTGCATTTCAGCGGGACTTTCTTTTAAGGACCTCGTTAGTCCACAAGGTGTGGACGCACCTCAGATAACGGTTTTGGTCTCGGGGTGTGGAGCGGCAGGGTTTCTCCGCCTCGTGGGAGGAGAGGGGTGTCTTTATTAGTTCTTTACAGGATGTTCGCCTCTCTTCTTTGCTCTTCATCTTCCTAATAACAACAAATCTCGTTAGATAGAAAAAGGTTTTTCTCTGCAGCTTTGGATCTTTTTCTTCTAGAAAGTCATGTTTGGATGTTTTGGGTTTTGGTTCGTTAGAAGAACTTGTTGCTCGGTGTTAAAGTTTGTGCCCAGCGGGTTTTGGGTTTGCAGAGCTCAAGGTGGGCTGAAGTGTTAACGGTCCGCAGGACGACAGGTGTCCCCCCACCCCACCCCACCCCCACCCCCCCAAACACACACACACACACACACACAAACACGGTAATTCTTGGGAATAGAGGAATGTGGTGCAGGACTCACCCTGTCGCCACGACGCTGCAGCTCATTTGTAAGGAAAATAAATAAATAAATAAAAAGTTTAGCTGTGACTCAAATGCAACCCCCCTCCCCCCCCCCAGCCTGTCCTTTATTTTAGAGATGTGGGGGTAAAGACACAGTAGCTGGGGTGCTGCTGATTGCCCCCTGACCTAGGCACCCATGCGTTCTTAGAGTATGACTTCACCCCCACACCCCCCGTGCCATTGTAAGGCTTCCAGCATGTCCAATTGTGTTTGTGTTTAAGTCTGTTTAATAACGGGGGGGGGGGCTAGAAGTAGAGGGGAGGTGGGTGTTTCTCTGCTCCCCCCTCCCTTCCCTTTTAAACCAGGAGCTCCATGAACCCGTTGGAGCAACGGGAGGCGAGGGGAAGGGGGGTGGGGGTGCAACAGGTGACAAGTGGGGCGGCTGGCAGATGTATGTGTGACACACATGGCAGCCATCTCCCACAGCTTCACACACTTTAGAGTCAAAATAGTATTAAAAATATATTAAAAGCCTTTTAAAAAATGTTTTTAATATTTATCCATTGAACGTTTTGCAGGCAGCCGACTTTCGTGCCCCTCCTCATCTGCCATGTCCAGCAGAATTAAAATGATGTGATGGACGACCACACGTCCAGCTTAATGATTAGCTAGAGGGCATTAGCCTAAAAAAGGCTGCTCTAAACCCAGAGTCAGTTTCAGTAACCCCCTTAACTGTGCTTGGATGTGCTTTATTAGGGTTTGTGTGACTGAATGCCTAAATCAACCATTGTGTGTGTGGGGCTTTGGTGAGAAAGCCTGAGGAGAAGGAGCCTAGTTACCTTTGCAGTTTGCTGCTCTACCTCATACACTTTCAGCGGCAGAAGAAAAGGGCCATTCAGCGGCCCCGGCATGGGGAGGGAGAGCCCTTTTCACACTCGGCTTGTGGGAAACTTCTCCTCCATACTGTGCATGCCATTTGCATATGACCCATTCTCTTTTGCAAAGGTCCCTGTGAGGGTGGAATCCAGGGAACGTTTGCAGAATTTTTGAAATCCCTCTCTCACGCAGCCCTCGGACCCTCAAGGGCCCGCACTGCAGCGCCCTGTGTGACATTTTGGAAATGTTTCTCTGCGGCCGGTCTTGGTATTAACTCCAGTGTTACAGCTGGTCTGTGTGCTGGGACGCCCCCCACCCAGAATCACCCAGCATGAGATCTGCCGCCTGATGAAGACGATCCTGATGAGGGTGATGATGGTGATGTGACCCCCTAACACGTAAAAGGGGTGACATGAAGTTGAGGTGGTGGAAGCTTGTGGCATCACATCAGCTCACTCAACTTAACAACCCCCCCTCAACACACACACACACACACACACAGTCCAACCCTGATCCGAACAGATACAGACACTTGAATTGTGGAATTCTGGGATTCAGGTGTTTAATGCAGAGCTCGGTTTGGTGCGTCATGTAAACAAACATGTTGCAGGACAGTCTTCTTTCCAGCTCAGACAGGTGAATGCCAAACTCTCTCCATCCCTCAGTCCCCGCCCCCCACAGGTGTGGGGGTGGGACAGTGTCCCCTCACAGGAGAGGTTCTGTAGAAACGGCCTTCCAGGCCGAGTTAAACTCTGTGGTGACGTGATGTTTTTAATCATGTGTTTTGGTGGCTGCTCTTCAGGCCCAGTCCGAGCCCCTCCTTGTCCCCACATCATCATCACCACCTCCTTCTCTCCCCTCCTGCCGGTCCATCCCTCCCCTCCTCAGTGGAGCGATTAATGAAAAAGACTGGACGGGACAATAGGCAGAAGGCGGGCCCAGTGAGAGGCTTTTACTTCAGCTTGTGTTTGTGACAAACCTCATGAAGGGAAACCCTGAGTGGTGGTTCAGCCTCAGACCACCTCAGACTTCATGTCTTTTTTTTCAGACATTTTTACATAGATGCTGGATGTCTTCTGCCTTTTAGAAGTGCTTGACCTTGTTGTGGTCCCACAGTGTTTCTGTCTGGGGGGATGAAACGGGATGACATCAGACGAACAGTAATCCAGCATCATGTTTTGTGCTCTGAATGCAGCCAAGTGGCTCTTTGCCAGCCCCTTATGATGACCATATTGATTTTCCTCTCCATAGCACACAGAACTGATAATGGCCCTCCTGAGGGGCCATGCATTCATATTCACATCCTGATTCCAGTTGTGCAGCCTTGCTGTGATGTCCCGAGGGCCACGGTGACTAACAGATCCACTACTCTGTCCCTAACTTACCATTCTAGCAAGGGGCTAAGCTAGTCCTGTTAGAAAAGACAAAAAGGCTTTAGTCACACAATAAGTTAGTCAGAAAGACTGAATGTCAGCAGGGATAAACGTCCACGGGCGTAGGTTTCATTTTGAGATTGGTAGAGAAATAAAAGGCAGTTTATTTGTACATTTCATGTACAGGACAATTCAAAGTTCTTTAATCAGCTACACACTGATGAACCTCCTGAAACTTGGATGTGATTGTTATGACTAACTGCAGTTCAATAGAATTTGTGATGTTAAAGGAATTCTTCATTTTTACATCATTATCTTAATTTGATTTAAAACATGTTCAAATTATTATGGACTGTTTTTGTGAGGATCTTTACAAACAAACATGTCTATTTGTTTAGCTTCCATTTTGATTTTGTAGAACAAGTCACAACTAAAGCATACCTCCCTCTCCTCCTCCCTCTCCTCCTCCCTCTCCTCCTCCCTCACCTCCTCCCTCACCTCCTCCCTCACCTCCTTCCTCTCCTCCTCCCTCTCCTCCTCCCTCTCCTCCTCCCTCACCTCCTCCCTCTCCTCCTGTCTTATAACTAATTCAAACCCTACTTACAGCAGTTATAACACATTTTGTTAGTTTGTTCGTTCATACGTTTGTTCATTTGTTTCGTCCATTCCGGGTTGCGGCTAAGCCGGTGAGAGGCTGGTAAGCCAATGAGAGGCGGGTATGCCGGTGAGAGGCTGGTAAGCCAATGAGAGGCGGGTATGCCGGTGAGAGGCGGGTATGCCGGTGAGAGGCGGGTAAGCCGGTGAGAGGCTGGTAAGCCGGTGAGAGGCGGGTAAGCCGGTGAGAGGCGGGTATGCCGGTGAGAGGCGGGTATGAAGCCGTATAAAATGTATATTTCAGTTAGTGAGCTGGAAAATCTCCGCTGTTTGTGTGATGGAAACTGGCCGGGACGACCCAGGACATGTTGGACATTAGCAGGAACGTGCTCATACCATCTCTTCCCAATGATACACCTACGTCCATGATCCCTGGAAGGACAGCCTGAAAACAGAGGAGGAGCAGGGAGACAGAAGTTATCTGTCTGGATGTGGTCACGTGGACTCCAAAATTCATGGAAGTGTAACTATGGTTTAGCTAAATGTTCCTCACACGTGCTGTTACCATCCATCATGGTTCTTTCTTTTGCTACGTGTTTCTAATGTTTGGAAGATTCTGGAAACACAGCTTCCATGCAGACATGGTCTTTCTGTCCAGAAGCAGCAGCAGGACATAAGAAAAAACTGTCCCTCCAACGTCTTCAGGTGTTTATGGGCTTCAAAAGTCATGCTTGACACATGTGTGCATGCAATGATTGACCTTAAAACTCCCTAAACTTGTTACCGTGGTGCCAGAACCCCCGTCCAGCTGATTAGCATGCACTAGGCTGCAGACCATCCATGGTTGCGTGCTCTGTAATCCACATACAGATGTCTAACCACACAGTTCCACTTTTCCCAGCCGTGTCCTCCCAGCTCTTTGTGTCTTGTCAGAGTTTTTAACTCTGCCGTGTCCCTGTGTATTCACGCCTTTCTGATTTGTCTCTGGGGCAGCTGCCTTGGCTCGGACTCTCCAGCACCAGCAGGTGCTGTAGGCATGCAGCAGCTCAGCTCTACAGCGCTCATAAATAACACCTGACAAAAGTATGAGAGAGCCGGCGCTCCAGCCAGAGCAAGGGGAGGAGGAGGAAGAGGAGGGGGTAGAGATTGAAAGTTTCCTCTGGCAGGAGGACAGGGTGTGGCTCATGGTCAAATACTGGCCTTCCCAAGAAGGACGTGTTCAGAACAAGGAGAAAATGTAAGCAGACAAACCAGGTGGATGTTCCTTCATTTCCTGCTCACTCCAACTTTTCAATAAACCCCTTTCATGCAAATGTGTAATAAAAGGGATGTTTTAAAGACAAGGCCAGCTGTAAGTGACTGATTAAGAAGAAGGAACTGGAATCTGAAGAAAAAGAGTGCTATCTTTTTCCTGATTAGGATGTAAGTGCACAGAACAATGTTAACTGCACTCTAAAAGCAGACAAGGAGGTCAGAGAAGAATTCATATGCACACCTTTACAATCATCACCAGTAATGAAGCAGCACTCAGAATAAATGAAGCCATAAATCATCCCGATCAAGGGCCATTAATGAACAAGGCTCCCAATGAAAGCTGCACTTTGTGCTCCTCGGATTCACCGACATCACACACACATCCTGTCTCATCAGAAGCTATCGATCAGCCTCTTGGGGCGAAGGTTAGTTTGTCATTTTCTCTTACCTCACAGTGAAACAAAACCAGGAAGTGTGTGAGAGATTACGGCCCAGGATGCAACCTGAAAGCCCTTTATCTCTGTGAAAACAAGAGGCTTCCTGCGGCCCTGCTCCCATCCAGGCCACCCCCCCTTTAACCCAGCCGGCCCCAGCACCTGTGGCAGCCTATTTAAGGAGCCTCATGAGGGGCTGTGGAGACCACAAACTGGGGGCAGAAAACATGAAAGCTGGTGAGAGAGGCCGGACTTTAACTGCTTCACTCCACTGAGGACAAAGAAAAACTCTCTGGGAAAGACTGAGAAAGGTTTTCTCTTCTCCTGTGCCAAGTTTAACTAACTCTGGTCGGAGAAACATGGCAAATGATCGGTGATTGTCCATGAATGAAGCTCCCCACCTCTCTGCTCCTGTGATGTTGTGTCTGAACCTCAGAAAACCCTCCTCTGCTCCTTTAAGTTGCTGCCACTGTTAGTGAAGATGGTTTGTCTTGATAGAAACCTGCGCTGAATTTCAATGACCCCGTCCCCCCCGTTCGCAGTCTTATTGCTGCTAACTGGCTCCTATTCACGGCAGTGTCCTGACTTCCCAAAGGGACCTAGATAAACAAGGACTGTTCAGTCCTTGAAAGCCCCCCTCCTGGCCTGCCCTGGCCTCTCCTTGTTGCAGTGCCAGGCTGCAGCACACCACCATCGCTGTCAATGGCAGGCACAGTGCCATCAACACTTTCAGGAGTAAACTTAACTGTAGAAGAGCTGCATATCTGAGTGTGATTGTTTCTGTGTGTGTGTGAGGCAGTTATCAGTGGGTGTGGTGTGATGATGCAGGCCAGGCTGACTTCCTGTTGTTATAGTCCATCAGGGGAGCTCGGGGGTGGGGGATGCTCCCATGAGATTACCCTGTGAGAGTCACATGGTCCAGCTGTGTTGCATTTAAAGAGCATGTTTTCTCCTGGGTGTGTGTGTGTGTGTCTGTGTGTTTAATGTGATTTGTGAGCAAATTCCTGATCTTCACCTGAATTCTGACCCGTTCGTGAACTTCCTCTGTGGATCTTCAGCGCCTGTTTTTCTTTGATTCCCTGCCCTTCTCTCCATGCATCCACCCCCCACACCACCCCCCACCAAAGGGGTGGGGGGTGGTGTGGGGGGGTGCTTCTCCCTCTATCTGTCCAAACCAGATGTTTAGAGGCTGTTTGTTTGGAAGCCACTCTGACTGATGCCTACCACAAACCGCACACCTCTCTACTACAGCAACATGTTTTAGAGACCGAATCTTACAAATGGCCCATTTCCGTGCATCAGCAGCTTTCTAGTTGCAGTGGTTCCCCACATCGGTGTGTTTACTGGCGGCTGCAGGTCGAGGCGATACCCCGCTCTCAGCTGTAATGGCCCCCAGTTCAGCCTGCCTCCATCGCTCTTTGACTCAGCAGCTTATTTAAAGCAGTGTCCTTGCAATTGAACGACTTGTCTGATAAATCTATTGAATCGGGACACATGTCCAGTGGGGCGTGGTAGTGACACAGCGTCTAGACGTGCTGGGAGCTGAGCAGGCGACTCCGACGTGATTCAGATCCAAAGGAATCTCACCTCTGTCATTTTAACTCAGCCGCCAAGAAATGGCATTTTTTACCAACTCAGGAGGACAGAGAGACTCTCAGAGCAGTCAAAGTCTAAAGTCCAGCCTCAGATATACCAGGACAGCTACTGGAGCACGCTTCAGAATACCAACAGGGTTGTAGCCTTGCTGAATTCCACCTAATAATGATGTTGTCCCATGATAGATACTGTTGATGTAAAGCGGTTTATCATGGCTGTTGAACACAGGCATGCTCTCTCCTCTCCTTGGGGAGCTTATCCCCCTCAGGCTGTGTTTTTATTAAAAACCCAGGTTTAAATGGACCAGTCTCTGATCAACAAGCAGATTAACCAACTAATAAAACATACATCACGACATATAGAGCGGCCCCTCTGAGGGCCCTTTCTATTAATATACAAATATGGAGGATTACTGTCTGCTGTCTGCATGGCCGTGGAGAGGGGATTAGGGTCCTGGTCCAGACAGATTGGATTTAATGTGTGTGTTAGACTAAATGATTGCTGCGCTGCAAAGCCCTCATGTATGTACAGGCTGATCTCTGCTCTCTGGCTCAGACGCCATCACATCCTGTTGTGTTTGGTGGATCGCTTACATCTATTACGTTTGTGGGTCAACTCTCACTCCATTCAAAAAAAGAAGACTTTGAATGAACATAAAAAATCACGGAGCGGCTTACAACTTGTTTTATTAAAATAAATAACATTACACTATTCCGTTGGGTATTAATTATTGTTAATTCCATTTATTCACTGCATCTTAATACAGTCTTATTTATTCTAGATGTTCCAGTTTAAAATGTTTTGGTCCAGCTCGATTCAGTTTTTTTTTCCAACTAAGGAACTTAATTTAATATAGTTGATCCAACTAATTTTACTATAATGAAATTATATTTGAAAGTTTTTGTTAATGCAACTTATTTTAATGAAGTTTAGTGGAAATCCTTTCCAGGATTTATTTTTCTCTCTTTTATTGGAGTGTATGAAATGTTTCACCCCCCTGCACGTGTCAGCTCTGCAACAAGCAGAAGCAACAAATAAGAAGAAATGTTGCTGTAAATAACACAGGCTGGTGGTAACTGAAGTACATACAAATACAACCAGATTTAATTACTGTCACCTCTGGTCCTTGAGGGCTGTGGCCCTGCAGGTTTTAGATGTTTCCTGCTCCAACACACAAATTCTTCTCCTCAGCAGCTTGTTCCACCGAAGCATGCTGCTGCAGGAAATATACCAAACCTGCAGGACGGCAGCCCTCGAGGACCAACTTCGTCCATCCCTGTCTTAAGAACCATTTCTGCTCCCTCATGTGCATAAACAGCGCCGTCCGTTTCAAGCGTTGTCGTACGTCACTGTCCTCATACTTCCATGCGTCTTCTGCATTACCATTGTTGTTAGGACAATTCCTCCACCAGGGGGCAGTGCTGAGTTCAGAGTTCACTCCTGCGGGCAGCAGTAATGCATCGCTACAAAGGTTTTTCCAAACGGCCAACACGGCATTAACACTCATATAGTCTTCCTTCGAAAGCTCACACAGTTTCTACAGTTGTCCTCGTCTTTATTCTTCTTCTGCTTTGTTGTTCTCGTCCTGATCTCTTCTTCTTCTCTGGTTTGTTTCTTTCGCTGGTCACATGTCAGCTATTGTGCTTACTCTTCTCTCCATGATTTCCGGTGCTATCGTTCCGTCTTCTGCATCAAGCGACGGCTAGCTAAGCTCCCTGAAAACGGACCAAATTATGCGATAACGAAACTGTTTTAAGTTTCTGTCCACTGGGCCGAACATAAATGGGCCTTTAGACTCTTGCAAATACAAAAATCACCCATATTAACTTTTTTGAGCGGTGTGTGTTTTTTGCCGGTGCATCATGGGTGTTCTCACCATCTATCGTAGACCCGGTGTCAGGACGGGACAATCCCGGACATCCCACTTTTTCCGTATCTTTCCACTGGATTCCTAATCTTACCAATCCAATCCTAAAGGGTGGAGCTCGACACACTGCAATCCATTGATTGGTCAAAAGAATTATCACTTCCTGTGTGACTTGGCAATAAGAACAAAGCAGGAACAGCTCCATGTTTAAACATACGGTGGAATTTTTGTTAAAAGCCACATGCCAAGAAGAAAGAACCCAACCGGCTGGACGTCCATCATTCTCCTCTGTTTCTTTGTTGTGTTCTTCTTTGTTATTCAAGTAAGACATCATACTGCTATGACATCACACTGTAACATACCTGACACATCCTTTGCTATCCCGGTTACACCCACCTACCAGGTTTGGGTACGGCTGGCTGCGAACATGCAGCAGAGATTAGGGTTTACTGCACCACACCTCTCTGGGACCCTCTGAACACATTCACCTTCCAGTGGTGAACAAAGTTAATTTCATCACGTTCAGTTTTCCAACTCACTTATTTTACATCAGCACAATAAAACTATTCGGTTTTCTCTCAAAACATGTGAAATCAGCATAATGTATTCACAAGGAACAAAAGCTTTTTGCGTGGTAGAGACTAAATTAATGAGAGTACTTTCCCCTTTTTTCCATGGTTATTAAGTCAAAGGTGATTGTGTTGGTTCTCTGCACCTTTTTTCTGTTTTACTATATTCATTTTCCTTTTGTTTCTCTGTAAGTTCATATCCTCCAGCATGTCCGACTGGGAAAATAGCACCAATAGCTCAGCAGAGGTTAGTTTAAAGTCCTGAAATCCTCTCTGTGAGCCTCGTTTCAGCTGCCTCATCCTCTGGGAGTTGGGCTGGTAAAACTCCCAGAGGGCGAAGCAGAGCAAACCCACCTCGGTTGTAATCACTAAAAAGTGAAAACACGTGTAGCATCCTATCCTGCAGATGTCCTACAGATAGCACTGGGTGGGTGTCCTCTACCTATTTTAACATGCAGCCCACACACACACACACACACTTGTGTTTATACCCAAGGGCGCCCAGCTAAAGGAGAGAGAGCCCCTTAATCATGTCCCTGTCCCACGTCCTCGTTATCAGACACGATTAATGAGCTCTCCATTAATGAAAGAAAAGCAGAGGTGCCAACCTGTCCTGTAGGAGAGACGAGGGGGGAGGGTGTGAGTAAACGCTCCCCAGGTGGACTGACGTCCTCCTCCTCAGCAGATATGATAGCTGTCATGTTGCAGCGTTTTTAGGCGGAAGATGGGGCGTTTGTTTTGCTCTAAAATCACTAAAACTGCTCTCCATACGTGTTCTGATTGTTCAGAGTCAACCTCTGTTTTGTCTTTGTGTGTGCTGGCTATATGGTGCGAGGAGGGGAGAGGAAGGGATGAGGAGAGGCTGATGAGACTGTGGAAGAGGAGGAGGAGAGTGGAAGAGGGCGGCAGGTGCAACGGACACCCGGCGCAATCACCAGCACTCGGCTAAAACAGCAACAGGAAATCAACGTTGTCTTGGCAACCTGGCACTATCGATTAAGCACTGCCGTCTGTGAGCTCACATCACGGTCCCGGCGGAGGTGGAGAGCATCGGGTTTCAGGAGAGAAGGAGGGCGAGGAGCCGTAGGAGGAAAAGGAGTAGCAGCATCGTGGACGTGGAGCTCATCTGCATGTCGCTGTGACTCGCTCCCAGATTTATAGCATGACTCCTCCATCACCTCCCCGCTCCAGGCCGTGAACAGTCCCCGTCCCTCCGGCTCTATATATGGGTCTGTATGAGTACAGTTCTGGCATTTGATTTAAAGAGCTGGTGGCACACATGAAGGGTTTACTCGTCCTCCTGTGCTGGCAGGTTGCTGAGCAAACCACTG
This sequence comes from Melanotaenia nigrans, assembly GCA_037177435.1. Classification (NCBI taxonomy): domain Eukaryota; kingdom Metazoa; phylum Chordata; class Actinopteri; order Atheriniformes; family Melanotaeniidae; genus Melanotaenia; species Melanotaenia nigrans. The sequence goes on from JBAFTC010000020.1 coordinate 307,870, forward strand.
TGATTACACCATAATTGTACACTGAAGTGGAGATGTTGCATAAGCTCTGCACAGAAGTAATCGATAGACGATATTGACCTGTTAGGAGGAGTATTTTTGGCTGAAGCTGCATTCTCTACCTGTCTATCCTTCTCTTCTGATACATGTCTTTGTGTTTTATGGTCCGGCTGTAGAGTTTCTCTGTCTTTCAGTCGCTTGTTAGACATGGACATTGATGGAGCAGATTTCCTGCTCTTTCTTTCTTTCTTTCTTTTTGGACAAGAGCGTCCCTGTCTCCATCCCACTCTCTGACTTCCTCCTACCTCCCATGGTCAGCTGAACAGAGCCCTGCTCTGTCCTGCCATCATGTGGGTTTTACAGCCTTGTTAACCCTGAGATACCTCTTGGTGCTTTCAGTTTGCTGCCCTAGTATGTCGATTTTTACTCATTTAAAACATTTCTTGTCTGTGAAACAACAACCTGTAACCACTACGTTTATCTCAGTTGATGAACAAACTTATTAACCGGCAGTGTCTAAGACATCTGCTCAGACTGGACTTGGTTATAATGACATTAAGGCATGCAGCGCGCATGTGGTCCAGAGTAATGTCTTACAGGACTGCAGGGGCGCCAAACGTGCCCACTCTCCTCTCATCTCTCTTTATTTGGGGCTATTCTGGGCCGGGCTAATGTGGCGGCGGCGCTGCGTGCCGAGTGAGTCAGCGGTCATTAGGGTGTACAGACAGCACTCTGCCGGAGGCCACAGGAGCCAGTTAGTCTACTGATGAGGCCAGGGAAGTGCCGGGGACCTGAGCAACTCGGGACGTTCTATCCGCCCAATTACGCTCCCCCTGGCCCCACCCAACAGAGTGAGAGCTCCTTTTTGTTTCAACCTGATTATAACATTACTGTTAACCCTTAAAAATCCAAGGTATTTTTTTATGTAAAAATCCATGTAGAAGCTCAACCATTTTAATTCCAGGCTACTTTCAGATATTCTCTTTCCGGGCCGCCTCAGCTGTCAGGTTCTGAGGCTAAAATGATGTCAGATGAATGCATCAATACATATAGCACCATAACGGCTGACCAGAACAACAGAAACTATTTCCATGTTTCCACTTTTTCCTCATTTCCAGTTCTTCCTGCTACTATTTACCTGCT
>JBAFTC010000020.1:309354-324762 GCA_037177435.1 Melanotaenia nigrans
ATTAGGTGTGTTGCAACAGGGAGACATCTAAGACCTGCAGGATAGTGGGCCTTGAGGACCAGGGTTGGGGACCTCTGAGCTAAAGGGTTAAATATCATCACATTTACCCCACAGAGACACACATCACCGCTCCTGAGAAATTGTTGCTGCTCGGGGGCGCCGGAGTGTAAAGGGTTAACTGTTGGCTGGCTGTGTGGAGACCATTTAGATCCAGTCAGGTTCTGTGGGAGAGGCTGACTGGACAGACGATAAACATGGAAGCCAAATAAACTGCCGTGCGTGGCACAGGGAACCCCAGAGCCCTTTGTCTGGGTAAAAGAGGAAAAATAACTGCTGGATCAGAACGTACGTTTGCTGTAATCAAAAGTATTTAACCTGGAAGGGTACTGACTTCTAAACAGAGGCTTACAAGGACAGCTCAGCATTCCTGTCCCTCCCCTCTTTTAACACCTTATCTCAACCTCTCACTCTAAAATAAGATGCACTCACACCATGTCACATGGCAGCAGCCGTCACCCACAGCTCCTCAAATACCCCACGGCCTGTGGAGGCTGGGTGGTGCAGGTACTGCCCCCCACCACCTCCTGTCATGATGGCTGCTGCCTCCCTGTCCTTCCAGGACAGAGCCGGGGGCTTTAAGAAGTGAAAATCTGTCTTTCTCCTGCTGTAAAGCGGCTGATCAGTTCACATCCCAGTGCAAGACAAAAGCTTCATGAAACAAACGTGTCTTTCCATTCATGCCCCCCCCCCCCCGACCCCCCGACCCTTCGGACCTGTTTTGGTGTGGTGATGTGACTGTTGAGCACAGGTGCTGCTGTAACTCAGAGCAGGTGGCAGCCATGATGACGCCGTCCGAGGTGGAAGACCTGCAGCAACCTAAGTCGCCTCACTTCAGCGTCTCAGCACAACCTTGTGCCTGAGACCATCACCTCTCCAGCCTGTTTCTAAAGGCACTGCTTCAGCTGCTCCTCCCTCGGTCTTTTCCATCACCTTTCATTTTCTTCTAAGGCGGATCAAAGGGAAGAGGTCTGTGGAGGCGTATGGAACCAGACTCAACGTCAACAAGTTCTCCTTCTCCTTTCCCCTCATTACAAGACACCTACAGTAACAGTGGTCACCTACAGTAAGTCGTGGCAGCTAATCACTCAACAGCTTCATGATGTTAATATTCTCCCTGTCTTCTTCTAATCCCCCTCCAACACCGGGCACTGGGCCAGAGGTGCTAAACAGCATCTTAACCTGGTGTCTGAGGCTCTACTCATCCTTTATTCATTCCCATTAAAGGAGCATGAGAGTTGTTCTGCTGTTCCCTCTCCATTACTGCCGCCCATCTTGTCCTCTGTACAGAACCAAACCAATGAAATATGGATTTAGATCCACCTAACTCCATAGATTAGGGTTAGGGTTAACCCTAAAACTAACTAACTTTAAGGCAATGAGAATACTTTACTCATTCTGCTTATTCGCCTTAGAAACACCACTAAGATCCAGAAAGAAGTGAAGCTGAAGATCATCTATGAAAACATGTTTGTCACCAGCAGAGTCTCTGCTTTCATGTGACATCTTGTTTGTGTGGTTTGCTTGAAGTGAAGAAACTAGCAGAAGCTCTGAAGTGGACGTGAGCTCATATTTCTGTTACATTCCCATTCAACCGGTTGGGGTTTGAACCGGGTTTGGTTTGGATGCCAGAGCTCAGTAGAGTCTTTTAGCGGAGTTTCCCCCGTCATGCTGCTATGCTACATGTTAGCTTCCTAGTGTGTGTAAAGATCTTCTGTACTGCATGAATCTCACGCTGACCCCGGTGAAGAGCGGAGCTAATGTTTATGCTGTGCAGAGGTGGATGGGGGGCACCTGTGCAGTAATCCAGCAGATACTTTCGGAGGAGCCATTTAAAATGAGTGCAGGCATTACAGAGAGGTGGACGAGGAGGTCAGGATTTTCCTTTAATCCTTACACTGCTGCTGGCAGCGGAGAGTGATGGGGCAGAGAGGCAGCAAACTGCTGTAACAGGATGTTTTTGGAGGGTGGGGGTTGTGGGGGTGCTGGCACCAAGCCACTGTTTACTGAAAGAGAACAGTGGACACTAATTACAGCCAGTTAAAACGTCACTGGCTCCGTGGTATACATAGCTGCACAGACGTTAACACATGGCCACAAACATCAGAGGACTTCAGAACCGGCCAACATCCAGGCCAAAGGTCCACATCAGGTCCACTAACACGCATGTTGCAGTAGAATAGCAGGTGCCTGTCCACGGCCGATTTGATGGTAATCTATAATCTGCAAGGCTTTGACGCTCCGCTGTGCTTATCAGCCAGCTTTTGTTTGGCCAGGCTGGAAACGGCGGTTTTAACAGGATGACAACGCCGCTGCTTAACCTTTGCTTGTTTTCTGCTCGGCTCTTTTTATTATTGCCGGTGTGGTTTTTTTGTTTATGCATGGAAGGATGATGCTATCAGTTCTGAGTCTGTGTGCAGGCATCTCACTGAGACGGGCTACCTATCAGAAGCAGAACATCGGGGCCAACATGCTCCGTTTAAGTCATTTCATCTGTCGGGTTTTTTTGTGTTTGTTTGTTTTTTTCCTTTTTTTTTTTTACAGCTCTCTGGTCCCAACACAAGTGATATTTGTTGGTGTTAAGCAAGTAGTGGGAAAGGCTGCAGACAGCGGAGGTGGTGATGTGCGCCCCTCACATGGCGCCAGCTGCTTTTATTGGACGATAATGGGAGGCTGCCATGGATGACTTACAGGGACAGATCCACAGCCTTCCATATGGAGGGTCTGTTTGTTGGAAGGTTGTGGTGTGTTTTCAGGCCTCACGGAGGCAGAGGAGCTCGAGCAGTTTGCTTGCAGCTGTGTCTTCTAAAAACATGCATCATGGTTGAAGGGCAGTTATCATATCTCTTATTATGATGAGCTGAAAATGATGAAGTTGACCTCTACATCATGAGATCTATGTTTCTGCTTCTAGTACAAAAAAATAAAGCATATCATCGCAGCTACAAGAGTTTTATGTATACTCTTGGTCTTAAAAGAAAGCTGAGATGTGAAATGATTACAGACATGTCAGAATCCAGATATGTGTCAGGTGTGACGCTGGTGCTGCTTGGTCTGCTTTAAACAAACCTCGGTCCACTTTCATAGATGGAACGCTTCGTTTGGACCCATCTGAATGCTCCTTTGCGCTGTGCTGCAGAAAGGAGGTTGGCTATTTACTTGAAAACGGGGTCCACCAGCATTACAACACCTCCTGCTACTCGAACTGGACAAACTCAGGTGAAAACCGTGTTAAGTTTCAACAACAAAGTAAAAACAGAAACCTCAAGACCGCATAAATGTTGCGTCATTGTTCAGTTACAGTTCAGGGAATATCGCCCCCTAGTGAGCAGTTGTAGTAACTGTCCAGGTGGTTTGGTTCGCTTGAGTAGTGCAGTGTGAAAACAAACCAAAAGGTGTGAACTTATTCTGAATTCCTTGCCCAATTGAGTCGAGCCCCCCAGACTATCCTGGTGTTAATGCACCCACAGTGTAAATGCACCTGGAACATAGTAGAAGAAAACATTATCTCCTAAAAGAAAACCACATTACCTTCAGTAAAAAACAGAGGATAGCAGCCCAGTTCATCTAGGAATGAGTTCCACTGAGGAACTTTTCAAAATTAGAAGCTAAAAAAGTGAACCTGAGCAGTGTCCTAAACATTTTAATAGAGGTGTTATGCAGGTAAATATCTCAGGAATTCATCAGCTGATGATGATGAAGGACCCCTCCATCAATGTTCAGTTAGGAGAATCCAGGGATTGCCTCCAAATTTACCTTAGAAACACGATGGGGGTCCAGAAAATAGGAGGCTTCCCATATAACTCACTGGGGTTTGAGCTGTGTTTCATTTGGAAGTCAATGTGGCGTCTTCTGGCTGAGTTTTCCTCGTCCTTCTGGTGTGCTACATGATTGGTGCTTGCTGGTGTGTGCAAAGATCTCCTGTACCAGTCCCTCATGCTGCTGTACAGGTGGCTTTCATGAATTATGAAGTTAACTTGTCTGCACAGGGACCGGAGCTCAGCCGGACGTTGAACTCATTTCAGTTAGACAATAAGGCGTCCACTGATGAAGTCAGCCCTCATCAGGTCTCCACACGGTCTCAGGATAAAGTATTCAGCTAATGGACTAACAGTATTAGTTGATCAGATTAACCTAGACACGCACCTCCATCACATTACTGCAATGTTGCATTAAGCACACGCTTGCTGTCCTGTTGTCATGTTAGCTGCTGTTAGTTCATCTTTCTTCATCAACATGTTCCTCGTCAAGCGAGTGGAGCAGGTTAAGATGCGCTCATATGTACCAAACTCAGCTGACTGCTCGGTCACGCAGCATTCGTTTCAGTCACATGTCGGAGAGTTCAGACCAGCTTCCTCTGAACGAGCCCCCGTCCTGTCTTCTGGCAGGTCGTGGAAGTGTTGTGTCAGCGCTGCGATAGCCCCATCAGCTTCCTCTTCCTTAGAAACTCCCACCCCAAACTCTGCTGTGGAAAACAGAGATTTTTCTGCAAATAATTAGTCACGTAGCAACGAAGAGAAATGTTAAAATAAGACAAACAGCCTGAATCTTGGTCCTCTCTATCCTCCCTCTGTCCACTGTGAACACCTGGAGGAAGCAGCTGTAGGTGGTGATTTCAGTTCAGACTCCAGAATAAGCTTCCTCCTCCCTGCCTGATCTCCTGCTCCCTTCTCTCCTTCTCAACCGCCTTCTTCCAGCCTCCTTCTGTGAATCACTCCATCAAGCAAGAAGGAAGTCAGAAGGACACGATGGCGTTAAACTGCAGCAGTTTCTGTGTGTGTTTAACGTGTGTGTAGTCGTGTATATATAGTGTCTGGCTGGCTCATCAGTATGGAGAACGTTGGGTTCAGCTCTCAGGATGAATAATGTTAGTTGAATGTTGCTGCATATGACCACCCCTGTCTCCACCCAGCACCAGCCTGTGTGTGTGTGTGTGTGTGTGTTTACTGTGCTAAAACTTCCATCAATCACACACCCAGGACCTTTCAACAAGCTGCACACACACTCTGCTGCTGAGTTTATTAAAAGGCCGCCTTATCACCGACCTGTCTGACAACATCTGCATACAGCTGAGCTTCAACCACACACACACAAAAATATTTACATGTGTGTGAGGGTGCTTGGGGAGCAAAATAGTAAGAGTTGACCATAAGAAGACCTGGTCCTGGTCTTTGGAAGTTACTACCGTGGAGCCATCCAGCTAGGATAAGCACATTAGTTTTAAACTTGTATCTCCATATTTGAAACTCTAACAGGTACAAATCAAATCCACCAGTACAGATTACTGAAAATACAAGTCAGTTGTACAAGTACAAGACATTTGTCCCATTGACGTGGACGGTCTGCAACCGGGACAGAGGGACGCTGAGGGTGGAGGCATCCGCAGTGTGTAGGTTATAGTCTGACATTCACACGCCTACTCAAAAACCAGTCAGATTTCTCTTCCCAGTCACGGCGAGGAGAGCGGAGATTCCCAGAGCGGAGATTCCCAGAGCGGAGATTCCCAGTGTCCACCAGCAGTTATTATGCAGAGTAGAAAAGTACGGCTACAGCCGTCTGACCAAGGCAGGGTGATGCACTAAAGGTGAGTCGGTTTAGAAAAAGTAAAAGGTTTCTTCTGGAAATTGAAAAACATGTCTCTACTACTTGCTAATTCTGCTAAGGTTTCTTTAAGCTTTTATTTGCCATAAAGCGACTTATCTTTAGGGAGCTGTGACAGTTGTGTTTGCTCAGCTCGCTGTGATTGGTTAGGGATTAGAGAAAGCTGACTGGTTACTGGAAGGTGCGCAAAACGTGGGAAAAATGCTTCGTTCATGTAAAACTCATTTGTATTTTCAGACTTGCAGAATTAATCCATACTTGTAGATTTGATTTCTTGTTGTTACTCTTACAAATATGGACACAAGTTAGAGAACTAACATCCCCATCTGAGCTCCAGCAGGAAGACCAGCGTTCAGCATCATGTGCATCCTGATGGAAATCCCCACAGAACAGCGGGGAACTCACACTCTGTTCTGATTGGCCCAAGATTGCCACTGTACCGTTTTCCAGGTCAGCCGCAGCACACCCAGCTGCAATGAGCTGTGTTTCTGCTGGAAGACAGAAGGGAGGCTGAATCCCAGAAAACATCTGGGCGTTCCTCTGCTTCGCTGTGCGGTGACATCACACGGGACGGTCTCGAGATGATTTCAGTGTGCTTTGGTAACGAGGTCCCACCCTGTTGGCTGCTCTGTGAGTGTAAACCCCACTCTGGCCTCCACATTTGAGCCTCGAGGAGGCGAAAGCAGTGTCCGAGGAGATGCTGGGAAAACACAGCAGTCTGAAAGTAACAGGGTGGCATGAATATTTGACCCAGTATACAAATGAGATCAGCTCCTCATCAGGAGCAGCTCATTTTTCCATGGAGCTGTTTGACTCCTGGCCTGTGGATGGTGGAGGGGATCTATTGGCCTGGTAGTGCTGTCCATGCTTCCCAGGACCATCCCAGCACCTAGTGTGGGCACTAGTTTGTATGCTTTTCCATCCCTCTCTGCAGATCAAACTTTCAGAAGACCTACCTATCCACACACACTGTGATATGTACACACTCATACTCTTCCTCGCCTGGTTTAGCAGGACAGGTCTTCATAGCTGTCCACCCTCATGGTCGTTGAACAGCAGGGTAATGATGTGAGCAGCACCGCTTGACTGCTCCTCGGCTGTAGTTGTCCTGAGGGAGACGAGGGGGAAACTGTTCCTGATCACACAGGAAAAGCCACTTAGCCTGGGGAGAAAGGAAAGGATGCCAAGGGGGGTGCTGGTGGAGGACTTAGGTGACAAAAGATCTTTTGTGGATGTAAGTTTACTGTGTTAACCCCTTTCTCTCCCGCTTCACATGAACAAGAAAAGCCTCGGGCGGTGTGTGTGTGTGTGTGTGCTGGTGCTTGTGCAGGATGTCTGGTCTGGTCTTGTGACAGAGCTGACATTCTGCAAACTGAAGAGTGGTCAGTTGTTGTCCAGCTGACACAGTCAGACCATCACTTCCTGTTGACCTGCTGATTTTTGAAAACGTTGCCCCCCCCCCGGGTTATTTCTGCTCCCCACTCAGGCAGAGCCGCCAACACCTGACCTTTCTGAGGCGCTCACACCAACATTAAGGTTCACCCTTTTCTTCACTCCTTAAAGTTTCTTTGCTCCTGTCGCTTTCTGGTTGTCTGTCCCTTTGATTTTCCTCCCGCCGTTACCGTGGCGTCCTCGCCCAGCCTCCATCTCCTGGCGATCCTCTCGTTCAGCCTCTCTGACAGTTGTGACACTCCCTCCCCGAGGCAGCCATCAGTTCAGATGAGCATCGTACGTGACAGGCCAGCTTTGTCTTTTTAAGCCATTAGCAGTTCTACTCCTCCCACCTTTGCCATCATCCCTCCACCGTTTATCTTTCCTGCCTCTTCTTTTGGTGTCTGGATGTGAGCATCTCTCTGCTGACTGGCAGCCTCTGTATTAATCTGCATAACAAAGACATTCTTTGACCAGAGAAGACTGAATGATGCAGCAAGGTTTACATACAGGTAAGCAGGATTTAATGGGACTTTCCAGCTGGAGGATTGTTTATCCATGTTTCTCCCTCCCTCCCTCTTTCATAGGCTAGTGCAATTCTCCCTGCTCAGTACTCCCCCACAGTAAATTGTCAGACCTAATACAGGCAGGAATGTCCAGTCACCTGCTCCTAAAATGCTGCAGCCCTGTGCTACACTAACCTAATATAGATGTGCACTGCACAACCTGGTTGGATAACAAGGTTATTGCTCATTGCATATATTTAAACACACACTCACACACACTTCCCTCCCTGCAGCAGCTTGGCTGTTCATCCACAGTCCTGCAGGGTGGAAAACTGAATCATGTAATGTCATTTTCAATGATTTCTGGTTTTATTTATGGATGAAGATGGAGATGTTCCTCCATAGATCATGCTGCCACTTGTTGACGGCAAACTGCTGATGGTGCAGGTGGAAACCAGCTCGATGCTGCTGCGCTGTAAAGTTTCAGGGTTAGTTGTCATTAACTCTTTTGAAATAAGGCAAAAATACTTTGGAGAAGAAAAGTTTAATAAAAGAAAGTATTCAAGTTTGAGTGTAAATAGGATGAGTGTGAAAATGAAAGTTAGTTTGGCTGCAATTATAGTTTTAACTACTTTTTTATCAATAATTCAAAAGACAAGTTTCATTTCAGTAAGAATAGAATAGAAACTAAAGTAAACTCTGGTTTTATGCACATTTTCCAAGCTTAAAAAATAAATGTCTAAAAGAATCTGTGGTTTAGTTTCCTTTCTTCTTGTTTCTTACTGTTTTACTGATAAAACTGAGTTTTTTAGGTAATATAAAATGTAAGAACGCCACCTCATGTCACCCTTGATGATCTCTACTCCCAAAGATCCTCGTGTGAGGAAAGCAGTTCACAGCTAAACAGACAGGAAAACACTTTTTGGTCAACTCACTGACTTTCTACCAGCAATAACTCACCTTTCACCACCTGCAGCATCTTATTTACAGGCGTGTCGGTCACCTGTTGCAGTAACAACTGAGGGTTAAACTCACTGTGGGTCACGTGACTGCTCAGTTACTGCTGGGTAACTTTGATGTCTTCACCTTTCAGCTGTGAACCTGAACTCGTCGTGTGGATTTTGTGACGCATCTCAGATGCACTGACGTGATTTAAGTTCTGCTCCAGTTAATTGAGCTCAGTCTTATTTGAGGCCAAGTTTTTTTGGTTTGTTTGTTTTTTCAGAGTCAACTTGTTAGATTTTACAGAGCAAGTGCCTTCAGGCAGTCACTGTGATAAAATGTCAAGTCTGAACACAAAGTGGAGAAATCACAAGAGAAGCAGCTTTCAGAAGCCATCAGCCTGGATGGAGGCTGACAGCAGCGGTGACAGGGAAGCTTCATTTACCCCACGACGTGCCGACCGGATCTGACAGAGGCTAAGGCGACGCTCGCCGGGTTGGTGTTTGCTGCTCTTCCTGCTGCTGCATGTGTCACCCTCCAGCAGAGAGGAAACGAGCGTGCACCCAGGTGTTTGCGGTGTTGGCTAAACATTGAGGTTGAATTTTTTTGCTGTTGGGGTTTATTTACAGCGCGGTGGAAGAGACATATTTATGTGATTATTGAGCGTACAGGAATGATAACTTGTACTAGACGGAGGGAAACAGTGACGGATCAAAAAAAAATATGACAAAGGAAGGAGGGTGGTTACCGGAAGTGTGATTTCAGGTTTTCAGGCTTTACCAGAATCAACAGCAGATGTTTCCTCTCCTCACCTCCGTCCCTCCCCCCAGCTCCTGCATCCCTGCCTTCACACTCACCTGCTGGTGCTGCGTGAGGCTGATGAGGTGGACGCTCCATCACACGGACCTGCGGAGCGTCCAGCAAGGAGGGAGGGAAGTTCTTTGGATCTGGAGGAATAAGTGTTGGGAATTCTCAGCAGAGGTCGTGAGCGTCTCAACCACGGAGAACGTTTGGCATTCCCAGCATGTCTGCCAGGAGCTTCACACACAGACCACACACTCTCACTTAGGTGTACCCATGTGGATGGGCTGTCTCACCTCCAACATAAACAAGGGCTGGGGAGTAGTGTAAACTCAGTTGAGTGTGTGTGTGTGTGTGGTGTTAGGACATCCTCTGATCCCTACTAGCCCACCTGGCCTTATTTAGAAGAGTGTGGTTCCTCAGCAAGCTCATCATCCCGGACAGATACACCATCAGCAGCTTCTCTGATTGGTCAAAGAACGGCGCTTCACCCACTGACACCCACAGACTTCCTTCACACCACCGAGTGTCATCATGCAGATTTAGAGAACAATAGCTGCCATTAGCATTAGCGTTGTTATGAAAGGTGCTCATCAGCTGGTAGATGGGTGACCTGCCGAGACTCATTAACCTACATTGCTGAGACCTTGATCAGCATCATTAGAAAGACAACCTCAATGCCTTCGGGCTCAGCTCTGAAGTGATTCCTGCAGAGGCTCCGCTCCGCAGGTTGTCCCGGTGTTTAATCCGAACCACTTGTTAGCGTATTAGCCCAGGTGAACTCTGCACATCACAATATCAGGAGAGTATTTTATCCCTCCAGCAGTTGTGGTACAAGTAGATACAGAAAATGAGATGTCAGTTCTGCCTAGTGCTATTTTTACTGATGCTTCTGCTTTTTGACTTCCCATTCAGATGAGTAAGAGTCAGCTGATGTTGCTAGGGGAGATTTTGAAGTTGTGTTTTGTGCTGTAGGTATCAGAAGTGTTTCCTATCTGTAACCATGTTAAACACAATTACAACCAAACAGATTCTCCTCTCTGGACTGCTTGAACAAGCTCACCATAAAAATCCCCAGTTCCTTTGTTTTGCTTTCAGCACTTGAGCTGACCTTCCTGACTCTGTGGGAGGAAGGCCCATGTTTTAACAAAACCAGCAGCGTTTACCTCAGCACTGAAAGTGGCGCCTCACCTTGAGACGACATACTTGAGGGTTTGAATGGCACGGCTTTGTTTTACTTTGGTTTGGAGTTGGGTTTTCTATAGTGGTTGACTTCCCTGAGAAAATGGCATTGCAGAGCCACAAGGGCAGACTCAGTGACGGCAAGCTCGGTCCTCCTGGAGGATGCCTGTGGTAGTTTCACCGCTGTCTGCCTGGCCCTGAGCTCAGGATGAGATAAGTGGCGTACCTCAATGGAGGGAGCGTGTACTAAGGCTAAATACAGAGCCAGAGGAGAGACAGAAGGGCAAAAAGAGAGTCGCTGCTACTTGTGATGAGTCAATGTCTAATGACAGGCGGGGCCCACCATGTGTCAGCCAGCTAACTGAAATTAGCAGGAAGAGAGTGCAGCCTTTGATCTGTCTCTTTAAGAGCCAAACTCAGAGAAAACAGTTTTGGTTGGACATTCCAGACATTCCTCCTAGACATGCTCGTATGGGAATGTTGGCTCCAACATAACAGGTACAGGTTTTAGGTTTCTTACGATGTTCTCGTGTGTAATGAATCAAAGTAAAGGCTCATTGCAGCCGCTAATATGTTTGTTCAGTGCATCCAAATCTAAACCTCATTTACTGAGACATCCACTCACACCTCAAGAGCCTTAGAGCACACAGATAGTCCACTCCCAGTCAGGCTGAGATATTACCATCCCTGTCTGGCATGTCTCAGTGGGAAATCACTGATTTTTACATTCCTTAAATGATTCATCAGGATCACTGCGTCAGCCCAGCATTACCCAAGGTGATGCCTCCGAGAGTAGTGCTGGACCTGTTTTGGGATCAGCCCTGCCAGGCTGTAATGGATACAGTCTGGCAGGTGGGAAGTCCTGGAGGCTTATTTAGGAGCAGCTGACGTGGACGGCCTGCCACTGTCTTTCAAAAGACCAGGACAGAGGAACGCTGAAGGCGGAGGCATCCGCAGCGTGCAGGTTAGATTGAAGGTGAAAACCATGTTGACCAGTGTGTAAGCATGTGTGTGTGTGTGGACTGAGCTGTGCTATTTTCTCAGGTGTTCAACACATCCCAACCGATGTAGAAAAGCAAACTTTCAGAGGAGAAGCTCTCCACTTCCTCCACCTACCAGCGCTCTATCTGTCGAATGCGTAGGCGTCGTCCTCCTGTTGTGTGCTAGCATGCTAACGCTAATGAGGCCAGCTGTCCAAACGCTCAGCGGCTCGGCCAGAAGGGACTGCAGTCTTTGTTGATGCTAGGTGTTACATCTCCCGCTGGAACACACACTTTGTTTCAACACCACCAAACATTTGGCACAGGAAATCCACCCCCCCGTCTGCAGCTCCCACTTTTATTGTCCGTGCACCGACTCCCGTCTGCACACAGCATTGATTTCTCCACAGCTTTATAGTTGATCATTTTCTCCTGACACTGCTGGTGGAGAGTGTTGCCTTTGTGTTTGCTGACCTCAGCTCCACACCTGAGTGGCTGTGGCCCTAAAACAGCCAGTCAGGCTCATCCTAAAGCAGCGTCTGTTTCACAGTAAAGTGTTGCTCCCTGTTTGGGCTGCAGGACAGACCGGGCTTCACACAGTGGAAAGATAGACGGGGTTAATCACTAAATGCTCGCCTGACTTACCGTTTAGGAACTAAAATATAGAGTAATGTCCGTCCAGGAGATGTGCATCACCAGATGAGTCTGAACGGATGTGTTGGAAATGATGGAGCAGACTGAAAGAGAGTAAAGATGAACTCTGATTGGATGTCACAGCTGCAGCACAGCAGGAATGACCCCTCCCAGCCATTCAACAAAAAAACTCAGCTTCTCCCTTCCTCCTTTGCCACCTTTCATCCTTCCCGCCCCCACACCTCCTTCCTCCTGCCTCAGCCCCTCCATCAGCCTGAACCTGCACGTCTGCTGAGTCTCTGTGAATTCTGACGGTTGTAATGACCCGCTCGGAGCTGGGAGACCGAAACAATTCTCATTGATTGAAACAGAAGCTCACAATCCTGCCAGATACGCCTCCTCCTGCAGAAATATAGAAAAAACACTTGCAGCCACTTCAGAAAGAGCTTGGCGAGTAGGTGGAGAGAGTAAAAAAAAGATGTTAAGGTGCTTTGTACTGGCAGTGCATATTCAGTGCAGGTGGTGTGTTTGTGTGTGTCCTCTGCTGACTGGGCTGCTCTCACTGGGAATTGATTTGGCCTCTGAGAGGATCTGTAGCTCTGCTGGAGGAGTGTGTGTGTGTGTGTGTGTCGAATTGTGAGACACTGGAAATGAAAGGCGATACATCCCTGTAATAACTCACCGTCCTCACACTCATACGCCGTAGCTGCATCACCGTGAACCACCAGGGTGGGCGCTTGGATCGGGCATTGGGGTGGGTTCTGGCCCTACGATGGTCCAGGGTGGCCCGGTCCTCCTGGGTGCTGGGTGGGGCCTCTGCCAGTAGCATGGGTGGTTATCAGGCTCGTGGGGACCTGGGTACAGCGCTCTGCTTGGCTCTAGCCAGCTCGGTGGCCTTGGTTCCTGGCTCTTTGGGGCCTCTGGCTGGCGCCTCCTCTGTCGTCCCTGTGGTGGGCTGATTTGGTCCATCCTACCTGCCTGCTTACATAATGCAGCAAACCTCTCAAATTTATTAACAGCTGGATTTTTGAACACCTGTAACATCATTTCTTGAGATGATCATGTACATTAATGATTATTAAACTAGATATTTTTGCTAGATATGCATCATATTCTTTTCTGATTGGCTCAGACTGAAATACCAATAGGTTCTGCCTCAGTAGGATGTTTCCACGGTTTTGGGCCCTCGGAGCCGGTGGAGGAGGTGCAGTTAGATTTGCTGGGACACTCAACAATGTGCATGTGCAGCACCTATGTTGTTGTTTTGGTTTAAATTCAGTAGCCGTGTTTATGTTTTGCATCTTATAGGTGCTCTCGATGATTGTCGGGTTTGTTTTCTTACGAAAGCTGGTTTTACTGTTTGGTTGTACAGTTGTTGCCTTTTGTATCGCCGTGTCCAACATTACAATATCCACTTAAAGAAGAACGATTATCAAGGAGAGCCTTATAAACTCCATTATGTTCCCCTTGTCAAAGCTAATTTATTCAGTGCAACAAGGCAGGATGGCCGGACAAGACACATTTTTTAAAACGAAGGAAACATCAGCTCTCTCACTTTACCAACCTCCCTCCTCATGGAGGTCGTTTTAAGTTTCATCCAATCTATTTAAGTTGGCCTGTGCTTTGTTTTAATTGCTGTTTCCAGCCACCCCACCCCCTCTCTTCCTCCACATGCAGTCCCTTTAATAGTTTTGACATTTAAATGATATAGCACATATATTTAACCCTGCCAGCTCAAAGCCTTTCACACTCAGCTCTCGTAATTAAGAAGCACACACACACTGTGCACCTTTTAGCATCTTTATAAGGTGGCAGCATCTTCACTATGCTTCAAAGACTAATTAAATAAAACGCTTCATCGTAACCTCCTGTCTTCTTCTGCTGCAGTGACAAACTACAACAATGTGGTGGAGGCAGGCTCAGACTCAGACGACGAGGACAAGCTGCACATCGTGGAGGAGGACAGCAGCCTGGCGGACGGCGCCGACTGCGACAGCACGCTGCCGGACGACGAGCATCACCCCGCCATGCACAGCTGGGATCCAGGTGAGACTACCTTCTGCTGATTTCTGCTGCAGAACAAGAAGGTGAAAGCTTTGTGCAGAAACATCGGTGTTACCCGGCAGTCTGTGTCTCATTGTGAAACAGAGCATCAGGAAACTGGTGCTACACACAGAGGCTTTCTAACTAAAGCAGGAAGCGCGACATTAAACACAGACAATGCCAACACAGGGAGAGACCTTCAAGTACACAAAACAGCCTCTGACTAAAGTGCCAGTGGAGAGCCTTACAGCACTGGTGGGCATTCCATCAGGGGCTGCGTGAACTCCTTTTTACCTCAAACTGCCAGGAAGTGACATCAGAGGTGGCTCGCCGCCACAGGAAGGCTGATGTCACGACCCTCTCCACAGGTGCTGAAGGATGTTGGTGTTTCAACCTGGGCCCAAGGCCTCTCTGATGTGTGAGGTCAGCTGGGAGGTTTCTGCTTGTGTGTGTGCAACAGTAACACACACGACTTCATCACATATTCAGCAACAAGCACTTTTATTCCAGGCTGTTGTAACTTCCACATTTTGGCTGGATTTTTCAAAGTGACAGATGTGTGTGTGTGTGTGTGTGTGTGTGGAGGGTGTGGACATTTAGAAGACATAAAATGTCCAGTGTCATATCAGTTTTGTTTTAGGGAGGGATTTTTTAAATTCCTCTCATATGAGTTTCCTTCAGTTTCAACTTTATAGTTTCAGCTGAACGTGCACACGTAAACAGTGCATACATGTCTGTGTGTGTGTGCACAGCTGACACCTCGTGCACACACACAGTTGGAGACTGTTTAACTGTTACCTTCACACACATCTCATCATGCAGCATCGCAGCCGTCACTGTGGATGGTCCTGATGAAAACCTTTAAACAAACACGTCTCAGGCTTTCATCCTCCTCTCTGATGGTTTCACTCCCCAGAAACAAGTCTGTGGCGTGGCCTTGAAAAGCTCCACCACCCACTAATCTTCATCTCAAATTAAAGCCCTGACACCCCTTCTCATGAGGCTTTGGTCACTAAACTAAAGGCTGTTTTTCATGACTTTTCCTTTACTTTCCAACCTCATGTCCTTTTCTGTTTGTGATGTTTGGTGTAAAAAGTAGTCCCAGGGCGATGTTCGGCACGGTGTAAAAAGTAGTTCCAGGGTGGTGTTCGGCACGGTGTAAAAAGTAGTTCCAGGGTGATGTTAAGCACGGTGTAAAAAGTAGTTCCAGGGTGTTGTTCATCATGGTGTAA
>JBAFTC010000020.1:354312-364502 GCA_037177435.1 Melanotaenia nigrans
TGTGCTCTTCCGATCTCCACAGCCAACAGTTTTAATGAGACCAACCCCCCCCCCCCCCCATTAATCAGAGCACCTATTTCTCTCTTTGTCTTTGTCTCTGCGTCAGTCGTCCTCACAGCCAACCTCCACCTCACATCTCCATCCAGATCACTTCACTGCTGCCCCCATTTCCAAACAAACCCTCCCTGCTCTTAATTAAGAAGAAATACACTGAACACTTTCAAGGTGTAATCACTTCACAGGCCCCCAAAACCCACACAGGCCCTCACGCAAGGGTGGAGTCTCCAGGGGGGAGGTAGGCCAGCCTGTTTCTCTAATGAGCTGCCATGTCACAGAACCAGCCTGTATCACTCCTCCTCTGATGATGAAGGCACACAGAGTGTCTGATATTAATCTGTGAGCATGGAGGAAGATGTTTGAACTGATAAAGTTCCCTTCTGCCTCCAAGTTCTCTTTCCGTGTGCAATTAATTTCCCCAGACCCCCCCACAAGAGCATCATGGGGCCTGATTTTCTCTCACTTTTCTTTTCAAACTCATTTCTCTGACAGAGGAGAGGAAGAGGATGCTGAGGGGTGTGTCTGCCACAGCAGCAGCTTTAACTGTGTGAGGGTAAATAAATAGATATTCCAGAGAAGGGCCATTATCTGTCATGGAGCGCTGATACAGTCTTCCCTTGTATTTATTGCCAACTTAATGGACCTGATTGTATTACTGAAGGTAAGGAAGGTAAAAAAAATCCATTGCCAGCTTTCAGCATCCTGCAATTACCTTATGTAAATCCCAGTCTGAAATGTTGATCCACTGCTATTTAAAATGCATTGAATTTCCATGGAAAATGATCCCGTCCTGCAGAATGCAGCTCATTAATAACAAGGATGAGCCGGGATGACGTTTGGAATACTTACACGCTTGCACGTGAGAACACAGCCTCATTCTGCACGCTGAGAGAAAGGAGTGGATTTGAATCTCAGCATGCAGGTAAATGAGTCATTCCTGACAGGAAGAGGCTCTTCTTCACACACACAGAGGGATGCTCGCTTCTGTTCAACTTTGGATCAAGAGGAAGGAGGAAGTATGAAGACCTCCGTGTTCTGATTAAAGCATCCAGTGTCCTGAGTTGCCTTTGATTTAAGCAAACTGTGTCATTCCTGCTGTTCTCCAGGCTTCCTCTCTAGCATCTTTTATTCCGTCAGTGTTTCTGATGGGCTCTCCTGCTCCTTCAGTGGTTTCCTCATCCATCCCATCCAGGTTTATCATCTTAACCTTTACCAGAGTTTTGGTTTGCAACCTGCTGTTCAGCAACTTGAGCTGTGTTAAAGCTTGAGTTCTGACATCTGCCTGCTGGTGAATTCTGGATTTGATTTCTCAACCAGCTTCACCACAAACAAGAACCAGAGCTGCCATCCCTGACTGATTATCAGCTCACCGAGCTGCCGAAGTGCTGGTACCTTCAGAACTTAAAAGCTTCTCCCATGCACTGCGGTCCTCACGCAGCCTCTCTGCCGGCAGCCCACCTGCTCATGACGCCGGGGATGCTGCAGATCCATAAATCTTTCATGCTCCATAATGGCTTGCTCACATTACCTGCCCACACCTCGGCCTCCACGGAGCGGGCCGAGCCAGAGCTGAGCAGGTCAGGCTAGAAAAGCCGCTGCAAGCATATGGAGCACTTCAAAGACCTGAAAGCCCGGCGGGCCTGGAGCTGTGGTCGCACCCATGAATTATAGAAATGATCTAATTGTTTTCTCATTTGGAAATACTGGGCCCCTCTCTCCGTGTCCCAGCTTTACAGCCTGAGGTTTCCAGGTGGGGGTGGGGGTGGGGGTCACATGATTCAGTGCTGCCCACCTCCAACACGCCTGTTGAATCCAAGGTGGTCTGTCCTGTCAAAACAGAGCCAGGAGGGGAGGTGGGAGGTGTTAAAGAGCAGCTCTCATCATGGCGGTTAACAACAGACTGGAGAAAGCTTCATTACCAGGATAACCACACAGTTTACGCCATCATGCAAAGAGAAGCTTCATCTCTGATTGAAGACACTTTTAGGTGTGCAGATTTTTGCGCTTTTTCTCTCAGTTTGATGCTTTCTGGAGTAGAAGGCGGTCAATAAGAGGATGAGGGTTTTTTTTTGTTCTGATTCATTATATTTTATCTGATCAATACAAAGAGCTGCTAATGAAAGAGGCTAAACGCCATCGTCAGATACAAAAGAAAAGCTGAGCAAAGGTCCCCACATCCAATCAGCAATGAGGGCAGCACCCACTCACCCGAACATGGAACGAGCCAGGATGCGTAAATAACCCCAAACATGGAGAAAAAAAGGGTGAAAAAAGCAACCCTGCAGCATTGAACAGAAACAGCCTGAACTGGATGTTACTGGGATTAAAGAGACCACACTGGGTTGCTTTAAGTCATCTTTATGATCGGTTCCAGTTTGTCCATGCAAACGAAAGGTCTTCCCTCAGCAGACTGAGACATGGAGTTCTTACTGGACAGTATGGTCAGATTACAAAGATGTCTTAAAGACATGAAGACCTGCATGAATTCTCTCCTAAATTCAGGCTAAGCGTGTTGTCTTTGGACCTGAGAACCTCAGGAAGACTCGCTATGTGATTACTCTGGATTACCTTCCAGTCCTGCAGAGAGTTTTTTTGGCCAGGATTTGTCCTCTGACTCATATATAAAACCGGTTTCTAGAACCATCCTCTTTCACCTTTGTGACCCGTGTGCCTCCAGCTGGTTCAGTCAGGGCTCTCATGAGAATCCTCGGCAGAGCTGCTCCTCTTTGGCATCCTGTAAAATCAAGAGGGGATTTAAATTCTCCTCACACAGAAAGCTCCATCGGATCTTAAAGTTCTCGTAGTTTCATAGATTCCCAGCGGAGCACTGAAGCTTCAGTTATCAGACCTTCCTCTGTGGGAGCTGCTCCCAGTGTGGCCTCAGGTCTACCTTTCAGATCAGGCTTCAGATGCTCTTTTCTGATGCATCTTGTAGATCTGGCTTGGTGACCCTGATCCACCCCTTTAGTTCAGTCCCGTGATGCACTGGGCTCCTCTCTGACCTTGTTGTCATTAATTTCTCTTTCTCAGGTATACTGGCTTAGGGTTACGTGATTGTTGACCTCTCTTTCCTGTTCTCTCCACCCCCAACTGGTCCAGGCAGATGTCCGTCCTTCCTGGTTCTGGTTCTGATGGAGGTTTTCTTCTCCACTGTCTCTCGTGCAGATCAGGACGGAGGATTAAATCAAAGAGAATCTGCTGGTTTCCTTAGCTCGGAAACTGGTTTATGTGAAAGCTGTTATTATAAACTGGACAAATGTGGGTCGTTTGTTTTTATTGGATTAGAACTGGGTTGAATGGGACTGTAAAAAGATCACTTTGTTGGAGGTACACAGATAAAACTGACCTGCAACATAATCATGCAAGAAAGTCCAGTTCACCCACAGGTCAGAAGATTTTAGAGTCAAAGTAAAACCTGACATGGAAAAACTGGAAGCTGATCACAGGAGGAAAAACTTCCCATGGTGTCACTACAGCTAATTAGAACGTCTTCATTAATCCAAACATTTCAAACATCAGACGTGGCCTCAGTCTGACGGCAGGATGGAGCTGAAACCTTCCGCCTGGCTCCAGCAGCAGCTTCAGCTCTCACTCCGCTTCTTCATCAAAACTCTGGCAATTACCTAATTAGACATGAATTAATCCACACCCTTCAGGTCTGCAGCCACGTTTGACCTGCAGAGTCATGACAAACCGCCGTGGACGGACTGGGACAGCAGATTAATGGTGGCCGAGCAGCAGAGGTTAAGCTGCGTTAGAGAAATCTCTACAAACGCAGCTCGGCTCATTTCATAATTAACAGGTAGGGGTGTAATTGATTGAGACGTGAAAGCTTCATCAGTCGATTCCATAAGCAGGATGTCCATGTTGAGCAGATTAATTCAATTATGTAATTAAAGTCGAGGGGGATGGAGCTCTAGATCTGAAGGTTGAACAGGAGGAAAAACAACAGTTTATTTTTTTATTAGCCATAGCAAGTTCACAAACAGCAGTTAGCCTGAAAATTACATTCAAAGTGTGCAGCTGACCATGCTAACGTACCTGCAGACAGGTAACAGTCCATCATGTGTTGCTTTTTATTTATTTTTTCACATTCTGTGTGTTTGAAGTCAAATATACAAAAGCAAATTCTGTCACAGGTTCACCTTCCAAGCCTCCATCACCCAACGAGCTTCGGTACGACTGAGAGGCTTCCAGCAGCATCAGCACCGCATCCCCGGCTTCGACCACGGCAGCACACAGCTCCCATCACTTCAGGACAGTTCATTCACACACAGGAGGGCAGGACGGGGGGCGACACCAACACTGCTGAGAAGGGGGTCACCAGCTGATCCAAAAATTACACACAGCTTACACATCACAGACACACAGCTCCACAACAGAAAACCCGACCCGGTTCTGGTCCCGCCCCTTCTGCCAGGTGGTGGGTTCAGACCTATGGAAACCCCTGAAAGCTCACACGGACAAGCACGCATCATCACGCCACCACTCTGTCCATAAAAAGCTGGCCCACAGCGACTGAACCCCCCCGGTCCGCTAATCTGCTGTCCAGAAGTCTGTAAGTGCAACACTTAGCGGCCAATGAATGCACTGCTTGGTCCACAGCACTGACCACTCAGAGTCCTCCTCCTCTACCTCCCAAAAACGCTCTCGTACTCCATCAGAATGAGCTCCACTATCTGGTTCTGGTAGACCATGTGGACAGCGATGTTCCCCGTCTCAGTCTCAGGCCGCAGCAGCGTGGGTCCGAACACGATGGCCACGCTCTGAGTCGTCATGCGGTTGGCCTCCCCGTGGTCGATCACCCTGAGGGGAGGGACAAGATGGGTTTCAGGTTCCTGTGTCTGACAATCGTTTGCTTTCAGAGCAGTTTGAGGTTTCCTGAAGGAAAACAAGATGAGAAGCACGCAGAGGAAGGCTGCAGAGCCTCCGGGCTGCAGCATAATAGCCTTTTTAAATAGAATCTACATCCTCGCATGCAGATGCACAAAACAATAACATATTCATGGAACGGAGGAAAAGGGAAGATTAAATCCGCCTGCTGATGTACGTAAACCTCCATACGCTGAATGTCACGCTATAAATTTCCTCAAGAAACACCACTTCATAGGTACTGGATTACAGCAAACACAGCGCCATATAAATGCAAATAGAAACGCTCAGCAAATGTCAGCGTGAGCCTGCGAAGCCGCCGCTGGCCGCGTTGGGCTGAGAGTCCGTGCTGGTTCGGACCGGTTCAGAGGGTTCAAACAATCCACCTGAATTAGTGCTCGTACGGTCAAGAGTTTCAACTCCTGCTTCTCTGGGAGGTTTCAGGTGGAAACAGTAAACGTCTGCTACCTTTGTGTTTGCTCCGTTCTTTCTCCCGGTTTACAACATCGTCCGGTCTTGTTCTGGACACGGTTGGTCATCTTTACTACGTAGGACCCCAGAAAAGCGCCAGAAACCTGTAATATTCCTTCCTGGAGGAGGGAGTTAGGACTCACAACCTGGAGATATGGGATCTGATATGTTTGTCTATCAATAAGGTGCCTTCAGGTGTCAGTCATGCACCTGTGCCTGGCAGTGCTGGAATCTCACAACTAGAATATTTCAGGGGATTTTAGCACATTTTTAGGGAAACTGCCCACAAGTTTCCACTGTCAAAGGAGAAAAGTTAAATGCATTGTTTCAGCTGATTAAATTAAGTTTATCCAAGTTCAGTTATCAGTTTAATTCAGGTTAGAGTCAGACTTACGAAAACAAATTCATTTCTTTTAAAGAATCTGAATCACTCTGACTCAGTTTCATTTCACTTATATTCCAACAGCTACAGCAACATTTAGAGCTTAACAGTCACAAAATACTAAATTCCTGCTGAACATGAACTTCCCATGAGCCTTTGCTGGCTGCACAACTGGTACTAAATGATTTGAGAAGTTCTGTCGAATTGAACTAATTTAATAAATGAATATGGACAAACTTAATTCATCACTGGTTACAGAAACAACTCATTAAAGTTGGTTCTGTGATTCTCTGTTTTTCAACCTAAGTAAGGTTCACCAACCAAAGGAAATGAGCTGCGTCTCGTAAAATGACTTTAGATCAACAGCATGGTACGTGCTTTCCTCCCCAGTGACGCTGTTACTCCATCCACAGGAGGACCAGGTGGCTAATCTGGCTTTTACCAGGTATAATACACCAACGAGCGTTAATAAAGGAGAGAAATAAAGGACCAAACACAAATTTCCTTCATGCTGAGCTAAGTTTATTTTCCATTTCTGTAGTGAGAGAACTAACCGGGACTCCGTGACGGAGCCTTCTTAGATCAGGACCTGACTGGTGAGCAGATCTCTAATCTGACGGTGAATCCACCTTTAGGTTTAAAACTTAATTAATTAAAACTCCTGTTACCTGCGCAGGTGTTTGAAGAGGGCCTGCATTGTGTCCTGGTTGGGTTTTGGCAGCTTCTTGATCAGGTCTTTGATGGAGTTCATTCTCTGTTTGTAGTCTGAGGATTCTGAGCAGAGAAACAGTAAATGAACGAGCGCACAGCGACATCTAGTGGATGCACCGGGAACTGAAACATTTTAATGTTGTCCTTCACATCTTAGACGAGCCAGGAAGAAACTCACTGATGGCGTTCACGAAGTCGCCGAAGGATCCGTAGCTGAAGAGGGGCTCCGGAAGTTCTCTGAAGAACATCTTGAGAGCTCCAGTGGTGACGTGAATGTCCTCCCATTTACTGTCGTTAAGATCCAGCTTCTCATCTGACCAGAGCAGCACCAGGCAGGGAGATGGAGGAGACATTAACACAACAAAGCAGCATCATGCACTCACAACTTCACCTTCTACAACCTGCTGCCGTCACCTGGAGGCCGAAACCTGCTCAGCTCGCCCCGAGTTTACAGATTTATTACCCATCACACAGATCCTGTGTTTAGAGTGTGAGAACATTTCCACACACTCGTCATCAAACAGCTGATCTGATCAGTGACATCACAGAATGACTTCTGATCAATACTTCTGATCTGCTCTGTGCTGGATGAACATCCAGGTGACCTACAGGCTGGACCATCGCTGAGCTGGATCACAGCGTCCATGCTGGATCCGGTCTTTTTCTGGGCCAAAATGACTTTTATTTTTTCTACAAATCCAAACTAAAATAAAATGAAAAAGATTTGCAGTGATGCTGGGAAGGCGTTCAAGTTGCATCAGATCACGTCTCATCTCTACATTTACAAGCAACCAGAAAGAAAACATCCAGATGTGGAAGTTCTGCTGAGTTCTGGCCTCCAGCTGCAGCAGCTTTTTCTTTTCTAAAAGTTGGATTTAAAAGCTCTCTCTTTGAAACCTGAAAGACATCTCCTCAACCTGCAACCAAACCTGAAAGACATCTCCTCAACCTGCAACCAAACCTGAAAGACATCTCCTCAACCTGCAACCATTTGCTGGTCTCCCCGTTTTCTGCAAAGTTTATTTTTTAGTCTCTCAGGATTGTTAGATCACATGTATCTCCAGCCCTTTAAAGCCTGGCCAGGATAAAATGTGGAGAAAAGTCTTTATTTGGCCCTTAAACAAAATATTAAAAAATAATAAAAAGTTATTTTGAATATTTACTGTTAACTACCGTGTGTTACTGTAGTGCCTTGTTGTAATATTCCTGCTTCCACTAGGGGGCAGAAGACAAGTATCAGACCGCGTACAACAGGGCTTCGAGCAAAGAATTGACCATAAAATGATGCAAAAGGTCTCAGAAACTGTATGGATCGTATTTAACTGTTGCAAGTGAGCTTTGAATCTATTTCTTTTAGTGTTGACGCGTTCCGACGAGGACCAGAGGGAACACACCAGGTTTAGGATCGCTGCATCGGCTCAGGTCCTCTGGTACTGGCATTTTAGTCCACCACTCTGGGCCTGGACTGGACCAGCCAGCCAGGGTTCATGTTTTTTTAAAACAGGCTCAAGTCCTTTTTATTTCTTATAGCTGAATTTTATTTGCTGTTGTTTAGAAAACGGCTGCATAAGAACTTTGACCCGTGGCCTCATGTGTGAACGTAACATGCTGCATTTAGGGGTCATTAGCAGCCACATCCACATATACTGGAAGGATTTTCTTTGGTATTGATCATGGCTCATTGGTAAATTAAAATGGATAACATGGCTCTTTGAGATCAAGGTCCCAAACACATATAAAAGAAGAAAAATACGTGTTATTTTACTTTTAATAATCAACACTGAAGGCCTGATCTGTGTTTCTATCTAAGGATCTGAAATCTGTCAGAAAGAAGAAATGTAAAAGTGAATGGATTAACAATATTAAATCAATAAAGAAAACTGAATAAACTTGTGATTATTAAGAGTATATATGAGTGATTAGCATATGCAGAAAAGCTTCTTTCACAGTAGGACGGAGTTTAGGACAGTTTAGGTTGATAAATGAGGACTCCGGATTGCAGCATCATATCTGAAGCGGCTTCTGGAGGTCTGAACGTCGGAGCTGAAACCATACGGAGAAGCATGCAGACGGACGCCTCTGTGAAGGCATGAACGGGCTGTCTCTGGGTAGGGTGAAAGCCTACCATGATTAACGGCGAAGCGGAGCTTCTGGATCACCGCCAGGTTCCCACTCACTCTGTACAAGCCGTCAACATTAAGACCTGCAGGGAACAAGAGACAAAAGCAGCTGATAGCCGACATTCAGAGATGCTGGCGAACGTCCTGATCCGGTCCTGCTGGAGGCAGAGGAGCCAGCTGATGACTGAGTGCATAACATTCAACAGTTTTAATAAAAACTCCTCCATGAGGAAGATTTTACCGAAGAAACAATCATGAAGTGATCAATTTAACCACAGGAGGCGCTACAACTAGCACGCAGCTGCAGAGCAAACAGGCCTAAATACACTGAAATGAAGGTGAAAACAACCTGAGGGGGAAACAAGTTATTCTGTGGAGGAAAGTTCGCTCGAAAAGACACACACATGTACAAACATGAAGAACAAAGCACGTGAGCAGGAGAAATGAACCCGTGTGTCCTTTATGAAGCCTGGAAATTCATTTTAAAAGCAGCTTTCAGGATCAGGTGTGCTGATCTTACCTGTGTTCTCCACATGGTCCATACACATTCTTACAAAGTTGGGCACTGATGTGTTCTCCCGCTGGCACAGACTGGTCAGACTGCAGCCGAACACCTGATCTGAGATCAGACAAACACACACCTCACATCCTGACTCTGCTGCATCGGTCTAGCTTGTGGTCTGCAGACTCTGCTGGATCCTGAACTTGTACCTTTGATGTAGCCTTTGTCTCTGACAGCCTGATACGTGGGTCGCCGTGTCAGGAACTTCTTCAGCTTCATCCTGGTTTTCTTCTGGTCTGATGAGTCCATGCTCACTGAAGTCTTCATCACTGAAAGAAGACACGAAGTCAGCAAATCTTCTAGAAATAAAACGTTTTCCATGTCAGACATTAAAACGAATCTCTGATCTCTACCAGCTCCTAAAGTAAATCAATACAACCTCAGATGAACGGCGAGATATTTTAGTCAATTTACAGAACATCTTATTTTTAAATAATTAGCAGGAAACTGCAGATCAGGCATAAACATAATTCCCCTCCGGAGAAAATGAAACTAGTTTTCATTCATTTAAGAACAGCCAAGACGGACTGAAACCATCGATGCCACAGACTGAACAGGTCGCCTGCGACTCCCAGAGCCAGCTGCTGAATGTGGCCTCTAATAATCAAAATGTACTACTTTACTTTATTTATAGTACTGAGAAGTTTTATTAGCAGATGGAGGTCATGTCCTGACCAGCTTCCAGTCTTTAGAATATGCTGCAGCAGGAAACAGTTTGCTTTACAGTAGCTGTAAAGGACAAATATTCCAGCCCCGACGCCACGAGAACCTGCTTCTCGAAGCGTTCCCGGGCCTGCAGGCTGCTGTCTGCGCAGTTTTTAAAGCCCCGATCGTACATAAATCTGCTTTTACTCAAATGTCACTGTGTTGTTTTTAGAATCACGTGTATGACTTTAAAATGAGGAAAACCAGGTTTCAGTGGACATCTCAAATAGTTTGTGGCTGATCTGTAGGTGTGTTCATCACGTCTAAATGATGCTATCTGTAGCTTACATTAGCCTGGGTGGAGCACATG
>JBAFTC010000020.1:386546-401008 GCA_037177435.1 Melanotaenia nigrans
CTGTTGTTCAGCACTTTGGGCAACTGCTGTTGCAGAAAATGTGCTTTATAAATAAACTTGAACTTGAACTTGAACTTGAACACAGTTCTACTAAATGCTGACTTTTAACCTACGCCATTAAGCCAATTATTATATTGAAAAGAATAAAGAACAAAACAAAAGAATAAAAGAACACTTTTAATAGTTAAATAATCCCACATGCTGCAGCAGCATCTGCAGCGACGCAGTGGCATCAATCACGGGCAAAGCGAGAGAACACGTAGCCGCGTAAAAAAAGAAAACCCCGTCGTGAAATTGACTCATTGTGTCAGACACAGAGAGAAAATGAGCCCTGAGTTACACGACATTTTAAATGACAGCGTCAAAGTGATCAGCTTCATAAAGTCAAGGCCACTTAATGCAGCCTGTTTCACCGTCTCTTTGAAAATATGGGAGCTGAACACCCAGCTGCTACTGCACACTGAATAGCGCTGGCTCTCTGGAGGAAGAATACGCAACTGGCTGTTTGGGTTACAATCTGAGGTACATGCCGTTCTGGCTGAGCATCAATCTCCTGCCACCTTGTTCCAGGACGTAAACTGGCTTGCACAGCTTTGCTGCTTGGCTGATATTAAGCAAACTGAATGAACTGAATACGTCTCTGCAGGGCGAAGACAGCAGCATTTTGAACTCTGATGACAAGGTGGGTGGTTCCTGAAGAAAGCAGAGCCATGGAGAAGGTCTTGTGCTTATGGAAATTTCACCTACTTTCTTCAGGTGGATGATTTTCTCACTAGTGAGGAAGTGGACAGAGCGCTATAGTGAAATCAGGTATAGAGGGTCATTTGACCACATTGACATGGAGAAGGAATCTGCACAACTGGACTGGGTGAGAAACCCTCTTCTCTTGTCTGAAGCAAACAGAAACAAGCTTCCTGTCACTTTTGAGGAAAAACTGTTGGAAGTGTCATTTGACCGTGGCCTCCAGATGAAGTTTGCCACATCCACACTCACACAGTTTTGGGCTTGCGTAAAACACAAGCATCCTGACCTGGGGCAGAAAGCTTTGGAGCAGCTACTACCTTTTGCCCCCACACATTTACGTGAAGCCTTCTTCTCTGCAATGACTGTGATAAAAACAAAACAAAGAAACAGGCTCTGCCTGGAGAAGAGCTTAATCACAGCAGTCACTTCCTGCACCAAGACTGACAAAGATCTCAGTGACTCACAAGCCCAACTTTCCCACTAAAGTACAAGTGCAAAGTTCTCAGTTTAATGCAGCAGTGCAATCTTAAGTGTTGACAGTTTGGAAATGCTAATTTTATTTTTGATCCTTAGAATAGATAGGTCAAGATGACAAATATTTTTATTTAATTTTAGAAAACTTCATTTTAAAATTAGGTTAATCTTTATTTTCGTGAACATATTCTGTGCTTTTTTTCAAGGTACTTTTGTTAATTATTTCTTTTATGAGAAGAGCTGTTTATTAATTAAATTTAATAAGTCATTAAGTTAATGAATGAATCAGTTTGGGAACCAATTTGTTAGTCCGGAGGGATTCCGAGGCATTTCCAGGCCAGCCGAGAGATGTAGTCCGTCCAGGGAGAAGTCCAGGAGGCATCCTGACCAGATGCCCAAGCCACATCATTTTGGCTCCTCTCTACGTGGAGGAGCATCAGCTATACTCTGAGCCCCTCCCAGTTTACTGAGTTTCTCACCCTACCTCGAAGGGGAAGCCCGGTCACCCTGCGGGAAACCTAATTTTGCCTGCTTGTATTTGTGATCTTATTCTGCCGGTCACTAACCACAGCTGGTGACCATAGGTGAGGGTAGGAACATAGATCAACCAGGAAATCGAGAGCTTTGCCTTTTGGCTCACCTCCTTCTTCACCACGACAGACCGATGCAGAGTCCGTATCACTGCAGACGCATCACTCCTTCCTTCACTCGTTAACAAGACCCTGAGATACATGAACTCCTCCACTCGGGGCAGGACCTCATTCCTAACCTAGAGAAAGCACTCCACCCTTTTC
Organism: Melanotaenia nigrans; assembly: GCA_037177435.1. Taxonomy (NCBI): domain Eukaryota; kingdom Metazoa; phylum Chordata; class Actinopteri; order Atheriniformes; family Melanotaeniidae; genus Melanotaenia; species Melanotaenia nigrans. The sequence continues at coordinate 388,559 of JBAFTC010000020.1, forward strand.
CAGCTGAGGACCATGGTCTCGGATTTGGAGGTGCAGATTCTCATCCCAGCCGCTTCACACTCTGCTGCGAATTGCTCCAGTGAGAGCTGAAGATCACGGCCCAATGAAGCCAACAGAACCACATCATCGGCAAAGAGCAGAGACCCAATCCTGAGGCCACCGAACCGGATCCCCTCAACACCTCGGCCGTGCCTAGAAATTCTGTCCATAAAAGTTATGAACAGAATCGGTGACAGAGGATAGCCTTGGCGGAGTCCAACCAGCACTGGAAACGATTCTGATTTACTGCCGGCAATGCGGACCAAGCTCTGACACTGGTCTTATAGGGGCCGGACAGCTCATACAAGTGAGTCTGGCACTCCATACTCCCGGAGTACCCCCCACAGGAGTCACCGGGGAACACGGTTGAATGCCTTCTCCAAATCCACAAAACACATGTAGCTTGGTTGGGCAAACTCCCATGCCCCCTCAAAGACCACAAAGAGGGTGTAGAGCTGGTCACACCCTCTTTGGGGTCTTTGAGGGAGCATGGAAGTTTGTAATTTGTCAATAGTAATAACTGCTAATAATAACACACAAAAATAGCAACAGTAATACTAAGTACACACATGGACAAAATTGTTGGTACTCTTTGGTTAATGAAAGAAAAACTCACAATGGTGACAGAAATAACTTAAATCTGACAAAAGTAATAAATAAAAATTCTATGAAATTTAACCAATGAAAGTCAGACGTTGCTTTTCAAACATGCTTCAACAGAATTATTTAAAAAAATTAACTCATGAAACAGGCACCGAGGGAAGACTGCCATCCGCTGTAGCTGAGACTACCTCCAGCCTTACAACACAGGGACTTGGACGCCTTGGCCAGGTACATGGACTTTGGGTTTGGATTTGGATTGTGTCCTTGAAAAAAACTCAAGTTAGGCCCTGGTGGACACAGGGTCCACCATCTCTCATCCGCCCAGGAATCTTGCCTGGTTCAAATGGACGATCACCTTCGGGATGGATCAACCATTGCAGAGAAGCTGATCAATGAGAGGTTCTGTTGGTGTGGAGTGCTGGAGGAGCTTCACAGTGATCAGGGGCGGAATTTTGAGTCCAGGGTCTTCCAGGAGGTATGCCGGCACCTTGGTGTGAGGAAGACCAGGATCACTCAGTTGCACCCACAGAATGATGGCCTAGTGGAGCGGTTTATTCGTACCCTGTCCACCCAGTTAGCCATCCTCACTGACCACTGCCAGCGAGACTGAGACAGCCATCTGCCTATGGTCCTGTGGTCCTACAGGACTGCAGTTCAGGTATCCACCAAACTTTCCCCAGCGGCACTCATGTTTGGCCACGTGCTACGTACCCCGCTGGACTCGGTCTTTGGGGCCCCATCTGAGCCAGAGGTGAGAGGAGAACGTGGGATGGATTATTATCTGGCCAGGCAGTCCTTGACCGAGGCTAGGGTGCATCAGAAGAGAGCACATGACCTCAGCTGTTGAGGACAGGACTTTACAAGTGGTGCTCAGGTTTGGGTTTACAATCCAGTGAGGAAGAAGGGTCGTTCCCCAAAACTGGACAGCCACCAGATGGGCCCCGGCACTGTTTTGGAAAAGAGGTGGTCTACTGCGTGCAGGTACCCCAATGACATTGGTCAGTGGTCCTCCACCGAGATCGCCTGGCACCCTACCGACCTTCAGCTCCATTGGCGGGGCAGACGGAGGTTGACACCCAGCCAGAAACACCACCGATCTCCTCTAGCTACAGATGATAGATAAGTGGAGCCAGCTGGGCTACATCCCATGATGCACTGGGTTCCTCTCTTTCATCTTTGTCTATAAATAAATTACATTGTTGCCATTTATTCTTGTGTTTCTCTTTTTCTTCCTTTTTTTTGAATTAGTTTATATGGACATTGGTTATTACGAATGAGACTAATGTGGATCTTATAAATCTGATTTAACTGGACTATAAATGGAGTAAAATTAAATAGATTAAATGTGACATAAAAGTGCCTTGAGATGACTGAGTTGTGAATTGGTGCTGTATAAATAAAGCTGAAATGACTAGATATTCACATCAGTGATGAATAAACGCTTCACTGCAACTGGTCTGACCGTCCATCTCTGCTCAGCATGCATGAAGACTGAGACGTGTCAGACCTGGGATGGGAAAATTAAGATGGAGAAGATCTGAGGAGCTCTAGAAATGTTGGATGGAGAGAAAGAGATGGAGGAGAAAGGATGACGAGCCAGGCAGAGACACGCTGCTGAATGCAGAGAGGCCTGCAGCAGCGTGTCTGCAGGGCCGTGATAAACCAGTTTCATACTACGGACTGGTTCCAGTGCAGCAACCTCACCAAATTGCATTACAGATAATTATGCAGACAGGAGAGTGTGTAGGCTCAGCCAGCGAGGTAATGTGTCATTAACTCTGAGGACTGTTGGAGAATGCAGACGAGAACAGCGAAAACAAAGGAACTGAGAAACTTGAGCAGGTCACAGCTCGCTGCAGGCCGCGGGTTCGTCACCACTCCCTCCATCTCGATCAGACTCATGTCCTGCTGCCAACGCACTGGAAATGATCCCATAAATAATTCTGAGTGCAAAGATGTGCAGGGCAGTGAGGGGGCAGGAGGTGGGAGACCCCAGTTACACACCATCTCCACTAGATGCCCCCATCACCTTGTAAGGGAGAGCAGGGGGCTAGAAGAGGGTGGGTATCTGGCCATGAGGAGAGTAGAACGAGGGGGAGGGGCCTCCATCACATGGCAACCCGCCCTGCAGCTTCTCCATCACTGCTGGGTGTTCAGTGCATTCACAAGATCTCCGTCTCCAGCATGGCAACAGCTGTCTACATCATCATCCTCATCCTCACGCTCTTCAATCTGACTTCCTGATCCACAGGAAGTCAGATTATCAAAACACGTCCCTCTTGTCTGTATGTGTTTATTTTTAGACATCTTCTTTAAAACAGTCATGAAGCTGCTCCCCAAACATGATCGACCAGTAAACTGACTCAGTTCTGGTCAGAAATGTTCCCCACTGCCCGACGAAGGCTGCAGCATCATCATCACCCCTCAGCAAGCATGACCGACGAATCCGGACAAAGACTGCACACACTCATGAGTGACCATAAATCATAATAATTATACACACTGAACGCTCCTGCTCTCATCAGACCTCTGTGTGTGTGTGTGTGTGTGTGTGTGTATCCCTGTGTTGCATAATGTGACTGTACAGTTGCATTAGATGAAAGCAGGTAAAGAAGTGTGCTGGGGCAGCATGGTGACAGAGGAAGTTTTGTCTGTCACCATGGAGACGGCCAGCCAATCGGGTGCTCCTGCAGAGGAGTGTTTGAAGCAAAGCTGCAGGGGTTAGAGGTGGGGAGGGTGAGGGAGAACCACATCAATCCTCAGTTCTTTTGTCCTCATCCCTCTCATCTTCCTACGCTGACCCCACCGCCCCCACACAGCCTTCATCTCCAGCTCATGTCCACCTTCCTCAGTTCACACAGAAAACACTCCATCCTTTTCCCCAGAATATGCAGCTTTGACCTCCCCCAGCCAACGCCCTACCACGTCCCCTTTCCTGGAGGTATGATGGTGATGGTGATGCTTGCAGCCATATGACCAGATTAACCTACATTTCCACATCACTGAGTATCAGTCAGACCACATTCACCAGATCCCTCATCATCACATTTGTAACCTTTCACAAGCCAACCGCTCATGACCTGCAGCAGAAACACATGCTCAGAACATGAAAATGTCCACAAGGAAAACCCGTCATGGAAGTCCAGCGACACACAGGTGCAGACAGCAGAGACGGCAGTGAGTCAGCATGTTTTAGTCCTCACGGGGATGACGGCTACTTTTCATGACTTAGAGAACATGCTGACAGAGTTGTAAAGCAATTAACCTTCCAGTCCTGAGCTAAATGTCAGGTAATGTCTGCAGAAATGCATCTTGGTCCTGATGCAGCACTGGAAGCTGGTTGGAGCGTAACCGAGCCAATAATGCTGCTGCTGCTTGGACAAAAGAAGCTTTACAGCAGTTAGCTGTGCAAAAAACCAGCAACTGAATTTTTAGAGTTTTTATGTGACTTCAGACACAAACTTGTTCTGGAATCTCTGCCTCCTTGTGAGGAACAGAAGGGGGTTTTCCTGCATCTCATGCTGTCTTTTCCTGGTCAAATGCTAATGAGGGAGAGGGTGGATGTGAGGCTGGAGAAGCCCACAGCTATGTTTGCTCTCATGTGGATGTAGATGCACCAGGATATAGAGAATCAAACATTTCCAGTTCGGGGCAGCATGTTGGTGGTCAGTTCACAGCCAGTAAACCAGAGTTTGGCTTCTGTTTGGGAGGAGACAGATCCCAGATGGAAGCTTACATCTGATCAGGTACCACAGAGCTGTAGGAGCATCCTTCTCTCCAGGCTGACCGGCAACACCTACTGGTCAACTTGAACATGATTTTTCAGTAACCTGTTCGTCAGTGAGAGGCCGAGACTGCGTTTACCGACACAATCGGATCACAGCATCATAAAAACGAGCCGACCTGGAGATCTGCATCCATTCATCCAAAGGTGGAGATCGGAAACGCTCCCCAGGTCATCTGACGGACCACGGATGCTACAAGAAACTTATTAACATATAAAATCATTTCTTAGTGTAAAACTGGGAAGAACGGGTATGTTTTTATTGTGTTGTTGTTGTCATTTTACTAAATAGAAAAAATATAAATAATAAATAAATTCTACTTTAATTGTACCACAATTAAGATTTGATGAATAATTTTTAAGTACATTTTGATAATAAGCAGGTTAAAATAAAAAAGCGATCAGATCCTTTAGGAAAAGTCTGAAACAAACAAACATGAGCGTTCTGAACTTTTTATGTGGTATATAAATGAAAAAAGTATTCAAATTACAAACAAATTTTGAAATGGCTTCTTTGTATTTGTTCTTATGTAATTAATGAATTTTTCTTTATATATTTATATTGTTAAAACATTTATTTGTATTTATTTATTATCTATTAAATATATTTGATTTTAGTCCAATCTTTTGTTCCTATTTTCTACTGTGTTTATTTTGTTTTTATATCATTGTAAATTAACGCATGTAAATGTTTTACTGCTCTAAGGTCACTCATAAAGGTGGTGCGTGACGGGAAAAGAACCACAGCTCTAAGAAGGTGGAGCTGGAGAAGCTGGAGTGGTCTTCCAACATAGACACAGCAAGCAGGAAGGGACGGAGTCACCTTTTCCTCCTCAGGTGCTGCTGTGTGCTGGGGGAGCAGCCCTGTCTGGACAAACTGGTAACAAAGGAAGTTCTGTGCTGGATAGGAACTGGACCCTAGTAGACCTGTGGTGGTATGATGGACGATGAACTCCCCTTCCAAGCCAGGACAGTGAAGCAGCTGCAGGACTGAGAGGTTCAGGTGATCTTTGTCTCTGCGTCCGTTAGACTGGACAACCGTGACATCCACCACGTTCCTAAAAACCTCTAACACCCTCAAATCTTTACTGACACACGTCATCCATCTTCATCACTTCTTTCATCGGAAATATGTGCTAAATATGTGGACATTAGGAATTTCCCCCGGGGATGAATAAATTATCTGTCCATCCATTCAGCATATGCAGTTTCAGAGTGTGTGTCTGAATTATCACAGGTCATACATGATGTGGGACAGAGAGGACATGGGCTTGGACGCTTCATTTAGCAGCTTCCTGTCACGATGGAGGATGTGATTGTGCAAAAACTTTAAACTACCTGTGTCTTGCTGTGTATCTTCCCAGCATCCTCACCTGATCAGTACAGCCTGAACACACACACCGATGTACTGACCGGAGCACATGGTTACTGATTTAAATGTTGGCGTGACCTTTCCTTTGACAACAACCTGATGGGACGGATGTTTAACTCCGGTCTGGGAGCTCCTCTCCTCCTCCTGCTTCCAATCCAAACCTCGCGACCGTGCAGTAACAGAGGAGGATGTGATGGGTTGCAGGTGTACTCCTGAGAACAGGGAAAGGTCTGATAAATGAATTCTGGCTGCAGGAGTCGCACAGGCTGCCAGCATCCATTTCTTCTGTTTAGCTGCAGGCGGGTCTGAGGGGGGAACTATTGATGAGCCACTGCAGGATAACTCCATTTCCTCACTGGAACCAAACTTCTCTTTATAACCGACTCTGTGTTGGTCGCGTTCAAACTCTCACATTAGGTCTAACCAAGCAGCGGTTCTGACCCCACTCAGCAAGTTTCACCATGAAAACCTCAGACGGATTATTTATGCAGACTACCACATCTGTGAGGAGAATGTCAGCCAGGCGACATGTTCACAGTTCTGCTCATTAACAGCAGCCAGCTGTGTCTCACAAGAGATTTTTATGTTTTCTCTTTGTTTTGCTTGCAGAAAGCAGAGAGCTGAAGCGGAGGATTAGCAGCGTTCCACTGTGCCTGACAGCTAAGCCTCCAGTTAATGACTAATCCTGCTTTAATACCTTCAGTGTGATTGGTCCAAGCTAATTACACTGGCTCAGCTCTCTGGGTGCTGAGTGGCTGGCTGGGCAGAGCAGGGCTGAATGGACTCATGTAAGGTTTCACCCAAAGATATGATTATCACCAGACAGAAAAGTAGTTTATGATTATTATTGGCTTTATTTACATGGTCACATGTAGCTAGGCCTGTCGCGATAAGCAATAAATCAATTAATTGCACGGTAAGAAAAAATGAGCGCGATACGTTTGCTGGCCGCGATAATTTTTATTTTATTCGAATGGAGAAATAATCGCTGCAAGCACTTCCACATTTATTGTTTCACTGCTCCCAGCATGTAAGCAGAACACACACACGTAGCCTACAACGTCAGTACAAAGACTTTATTATCTATCATACTTATTGTGGGTGGTTGTGTTTGGTTTTCATTCATTGTTAATGAGAGTCCATTTTATTTATTGTTCTTGTTTTGTAAAATGTTCTTTAGAAATGAAAGTTTATTGATCTTTGAAAGGATGTACTTGCATCATTATGGCATTGCCATTACAGTAGTCAAAAATGGTCAAAACATTATCGCTTTGTGCAATATTATCAGTTATCGCGATAATTTCTGAGAAAATTTCTTATCGTGACAGGCCTATATGTAGCAAAAATGTTAAAAAACAAAAGATATGAATGTGATCGTGTTGTGGAGTCGAAACGAAGCTGCAGGTCCAGGCTAAAGACCTTTTCAAATTTTACTTCCACCTTCCATCTTTTTTCCTTTATTTGTTTGGGGAATCCTGAACGTTTTCCTAACCAGAGGGGAAACATACTCCCTCCAGTATGTCCAGGCTCTGGTTTCTTGTGCCAGCTGTGTGTGGTCAGAAAATCCAGCTGACAAAATCCATGTAGGATCCTATCATACCACACATACCAAACAGAAGCATCTCAGCGCTGCATCACTGTGTGCAGAACGCAAGAAAATGTGGATTGATGCGACTCATTGCAGCCGTTCCTGCATTGAAACCAGAAATGTATCATTTCAATATATGATGTGCATTAAAAACAGATCAAGATTACAACAGCAGCTTCATATCCACAGCAATATGTCCCCTGCTGCCATTCGAGGAAAACTTAGAATTTAACAAACTCAAAGTCATGATCAATAATGTAGAAAATCATATTGGTAATACTTGTTGGTGCTCACCCTCTCTGATATCCCTGATGATCAACATCACTTTACAATCAAACAGAAAAACAGGAGAAGAGTCCGGCTGCTGAACTGGCCTGCCTGCAGTCCAGACCTTTCGCCAGTACACAACATCTGGAGCATCATGGAAGCAGAAATCCAGCAACCAAAATATCTTCTGAAGCCAGACGAATGTGGACTTAAAAAGGTTCTCTTCCAAAGAGGTTTAGACACAGACTGCTGAACCATCTGAGAGACTCTGCCTCTCTGAAAGGCTCCTTTTATACCAGTCATGTTACTGACCCATTGCCAGTGAATCTGATTAGTTGTCCAATGCTGCTCCAGGTGTTTCTGATTCTTGTCTATTACTTTTGCAGCTTTTTGCAAGCATGTTGCTGCCATCAGATTCACAATCGGCTCATATTTTCAATGAAATGGTCAAATGTCTCCATTTCAACATGTGATTTCTTGTTTATGTTTGACAGGGAACAAAATCTGAGTTCATGGGATTTGGAAATCGTTGCATTTTGTTTTTATTTATACATTACAAAGCATCCCTGCCGTTAAAACCCTGAATGTGTTCATGCTCTTCACAGTCTGCTCAAGATTCATCATTTGTTTTTCACTAGAGTAATCTCAGATGTGTGGGTCATCATTCAGGAAAAAAACATCCACAAACGTGTGAAAAGAGATGCACTGATCACCGGTGGCCGGGTCATAACCTTTGGACGAGTCTTTCCCAGCAACCATCCTGAAATTAGCCATCAAAAAAAGTAAAGTCATGTTAAGACTAACCAGATGAAGACGCCATTTTCTGAGGCTTCTCACCTGAAACTGAAGGGGAAATATTTCTTGGAGGGTTGATTGCTTTCATATCACATCAAAATATACTCAATATTTATTGCTTGGCTCTGATTACAAGCCTGACTTCGTCAGTGAAATCTGGTCCAGTTGGAATCTTTTAGCTCTAAACAACTTCATGAAGCCTTCATCTTGTGTGTTGTCACTGATGCTAACTGCGTTAGCATCCAGGGTTATCATAACGTTTCTAACTTCATCCACACTCAGCACCCTGAGACATGTCTTGTCAACCTTGTTTGAACGTTAAAAACATGACTGTTTTTTGCTGGCTAAAATCTTTCACATAAAATCATTTCCAGACATGACCACTAGGTGGCAGCGCAGATAAAACTGAGCATCTACTGCAGACTGATAGGCGCTGACGTGTCTGCCTGATGGCAGCAGCACTGAGGTGATGATGTTGAGCTGCATGAAGAGCAGAGACAGCTCGGGAAACAAAGGCTCTTGGTACAGAGAACAATGAGGCGGAGCAGCCGACAGTGATGGGAGGAGGAGGAGGTGGAGGACAAACAGAAGATTATGAAGGCTTCAAAAATTTTAGTAAAGTTCCTCCTTGTTAAGCTGCTGTTGTTCCTCCTCACACACCAAACAGGGAGTTCAGCACTGCCACATGAGGTGGACCCGTTTCACCTGTTACAACTCTCGCTGTACTTTTACACATGAGCTACAACGACCAGTCCAGAAGAGGAGAGAGAGAGGAGTAAAACAACACAGGGTTCATAAGCTTCTCCAGACAGAGGGCTGGAAGGGAGGACGGGAAGTGTCAGGAAGCGGAAGTGACAGCTGCGATCAGTGTGGAGAAGTGGGGGAGGACGGGTGTTAAGCTCCTGTTGATGCTATCAGAGAATAAAGTAGGCGTCGGCACATCCTCCTCTGTGTATCTGTGATGGAGCTGAGAGGCTGCAACCTGAAGGCACTGTCACATCTCACAACATCAGCCGTGTTCGCTGACAGAGTCCATCCTCATCAGCATTTACTCTGCTGCTGAGGAAGGTCACATTCTCAGTTTGTCTCCAAATCAGCTCCAGACTCTGATTCTCAGAGAGGAACAACCATCAAACTGGCCCAGAGAAAAGAGCTGCCCAGCTCTTTTTGGTGGAAGGTCTCTGAACAGACTGGCATCACCATGGTAACAAAGAGATGAAGGAGAAGCAGCACAACAACTAACACACACAGAGACCCACCTGGTTCACTGTAGTTGTTGATTCTTTATCATAGAAATAACTGTGACGAATGCTTATCTCAATTTTTCATTCAGACTTTCTAAACAAATCTTTCTCGGCATCCTCGTTCTACGAGAGCCACTGGAGAGCTAGGACTGTTCGGGATACAATCATACCAGTAGAAACAGTAAAGACTTGGACCAGTCTCAAACACAATATTTATGCAACTCATCACTTACAGCTCACTGTGTTCCCAAAACCGATCAAACTCCAACTAAAATGGTCCAAAACAGTCCAGTTTGTGCAGTGCAGGAGAACAGTAACCCACAACAACTACATCCATAAAGACATTGTCCGCCGCTTTGAAATTTTCCCACTAGATACACTTATTTTTTACACATTTTTGAGAACAACACCAGTTAGCTTGCATGCATAACCAAGCTCGAATTTTACCAGAGATGAATGGCTGATGAGATTGTGAAACAGCAACCTGCCGGCTGTTAGCGGGAGCTACTTCCTAAAACAACCAAGCTATGCTAGTTACTGATAGCACGCAGTGCTACAATTCCTTTGTTTCCTCTCTTCTCCCTGTTAAAAGTCATGGCAAAGCAAACTGGAGGAAGAACCCCTCCTGTTCTGTTGGTTTACTTTCAAATCTGAAGTGGAACTAGGTTGAGACTTCCGGCTGTGGTGCCATCGTGGCTTACAGTGATTTGGGAGGAAAAGATAAGGCAAACATAAAAATCCTTCTTTTTGAGTGTATTCAAACTCCTTTCCCTCCATCCCAAACACAACTAAAACCATCCCTGCACTCCAAATGGCTCAAGACCAGCTTTAAATTTACTTTGGACATGCCTTTTTAAACCCTTTTAGGCTAAAATAGCCTAATTTCTACGTCTTCTGCATGATTTTCCCTAAAAGAAGAGGAACTCAACCAATGAGTAGATGAAGGTGGATCACAAACGTGTCTATGGTCTACCAATCCGATCTGTTCCCGGGTTCTGATAAAGGTTCAAGTATAAAGAAGAGCCTCACGTTGTAGGTAAAACAGCTCACCTGTTACAAGAGAAACAATAACAGTACACTCATCATGACTGAAGCTGGGCTGGGGGCTGTTCCACGTTCATCACTGGAGAGTCACATGAACCGGCTAACGGCTCCAACGCATCAACTTACAATGTAGTTGGAGCTCCTCAGGTATGAAAACATGGTCCAAAAAAGAGGAGAAGAGTCCAACCGGGGTTGGGAGAGGATGTCCCAAACAGGTGGTAGCTACAGACTCGCTGCATCCATACTGCCGTCACACAGTACAGGAGGAGGCCTCGGTGGCCGATTAAAGGATCTGAGGATCTATTTAGAGCTGCACCGTAAATAGAAACACTCGTTAGCTGAATGACCTGAACCTTTCAGGAGGGACGAAGGAAGAGTTGCAGAAAATACTGCTTCAGATGGAAAAGTCACAGAGGGGTTCTTCAAAGGCCATAAAAAGGTCAGGGTTCAGGATCCCAGGGTCATTAAAGTCTGTGGTTCACACGGTCCGCTAACAGGGACAGATGCTGAAATCTGTTCTAACAGCAACCCGGAAAACACCAACTGAAAGCCAGTTTGTTCAACTGTTACTCATCCGAATTAGCTTTTGGAGGCTTGTTAGGTCTGATCCTGACACCCCTTCAACGTTTCCTCACACACTCTGAATGCAGAGGTCACAACAGGCCAGAATGATGACAGATTAGAGGTGTTATCTTCCTGGTTAGTAGGGTGGCAGACTGGTGGGAGGAGTTCAGATGACTGACACGCTCATTCAGAGTGTCAATGATGTAGTGTTTAGCGTAGGTTAAAATCCACAGGCGTGAACGTGACACCAGGTACAACAAGCATAAACAGAAAAACGGTCTTTAATCCCGACGACACATCAATGATGCCATGAAGTCCTGAAAAGATCTCACACAGGCTATGTTTGAACGCAGATAACAGAGGCGTTGGTCTCTGACCAGCTGGCTCCATCCTAGAGGCGATAGTCTGTGCAGCCTCCCTGCTTCTACGATCCAGGACTGGAAGCTGGATCAGGATGGAAATACCTCAGCTCCTTCCTGATTTAATCAGCTGACTATTATTCCCAGTATCTGCATTACTGAAACTTCAACAAAGATGGGAAGGATTGTCTAACTGTCATGTCATTCTATGTGAACCAGCTGAATAAGGTCCAGGATGCAGCTGCTAATGAACATATCCAGAAGGTCACTGGGAGCCCAACATGTTCTGTAACAGCAGCAGATGTCTGAGCTCCTGTTATCAGGCTCTGTTGGTTTTTCATCCCTCTTAACTGAAGAAGAAGAAGGTGACATATTAAACTCTGGAGCCCTCTCCTGTTGGACTAAAGACCATCAACAAAACCTTAAAAATGCAGCTCATTGCCCCTTTCTTTGGTTTGGTTTCTCATCACAGCAAGTCTGGTTGATTGCTTCTTTTACTTTTTGTCTTTTTCATGTGAAGCACTTTCTGAGGTCTGTAGAAGTGCTGTATAAAGAAAATGTACTGACACACTTTGGGCCCCTCAGGTAGGCTGAGGAGTTTAAACCATCATCAGCTGGTACCAAGTACCTTTGCTGACCATGTCCATCCCTTTATGACCACAGTGGAGAATCTTCTGATGCTACTTCCAGCAAGGCAAGGCAATTTATTTGTACAGCACATTTCGTGTACAGGACAATTCAAAGTGCTTTACATAAAACAAAGACATTACAGATATTTAGAAATAGTAAAA
>JBAFTC010000020.1:463071-479167 GCA_037177435.1 Melanotaenia nigrans
AATGTACAATTAAAAATAAACACACAAACAAAAGGACTGTCCCAGCACATCCCCTGTCCTTAGACCCTCCATCGCGGCAAGGAAAAACTCGAAAACCCATCTTTGGGAAAAATGGGACAGAAAAATGAAGCCAATGCAGAAGCTGCTTAAATACTTTCTAACGGCCAGCAGGGACCTCATTCACCAGCAGCTTTTTCCAGAGTTTCTTCATCTACTTCCAACCATCTGACTGCTGCCATCTCTGAACCAAAAGAAGCGTTTGTGTTTTCTTCTGTTGTATTAAAGGATAATTATAAAGTCACAGTAATTTTGATGCTAAATTGTTGGTTAATTAATTTACCCTATAAAGCTGTATGTGTCATATGTGGGACACACTGTTTCTGAGACCGTTTTCATCATTTTATGGTAAAAACTTGTTGGACACAACCTGATACAGTACTTGTCTTCTGCCCCTTGGTGGATCCCAGGAGCCAGAAGACTCTGCTGCATATCACGTGGTTATAAATGGTAAATATATGAAAAATAAAAGTAGTTAATTATCTTTTCACATTTAGTTAAAGGATCAAATAAAAAGGGTTTAAAGGGTTAAATATTTTCAGGTGTTTTCCTGCTAATTAGAGATACCTGACACATCTTTTCAATTAACAGGAGACTGGTCAGTCTGAGAGAAGATGCGAACTGTGTGTCTACAAACATGTTCGTGAATCTGACGTAGAGTTGTGAGAATTTTTAAAAGCAAATTCAGAAAGAATTTAAGAAAAATCTTGAGAAGATATTAGAGAATGATACCAAGATGTCAGACCTGAGAGATTCATGAGGAAAATATTTCTAAATGAACTTATAGTTTAAGTCTTTTTTCACGCTAAATAATGTTAACGATTTGTTTTCTGTCCCCATGAACGTACACAATAAAGACGAGAAGGCTTAAGGGACGGCTTGTTCTGTAAATGAACTAACTCCTCTGTCAGCGCCCAGTTTCTGTGGTTCTCAGTCACCTTTTACAAGGTAAAAATACAGAACTGAAGGTTTCAGAAAGTGTTTCCAAAACCGGTGGATGTTGTGTACATGGTACTTTCTCCAGCCATTCAGGTCTCTAAACATGCACAAGGACATGGTGGCGTTTCTAAAGGCTGCAGAGTGCACATAGAATCTAAGATTAATGGGTAAGCAGAGCACGGCCCTTCATAGAGAAACTCAACGAGACATGGAAACAAGAAGAACTCATCTCCAGTGTGGGTGGCTGCGATGCCCTGAAGTCACTCCAAGTAGTTTGAACGCATGATAAGGTAGTTTTGTGTCCCTTCTGGCCAGAGAACGATCAAGAGCCACCATGGTGAGCTGGAAAAAACTCGGTAGAAGAACGTTTACAATGTCTTTCTTCAGTCTCTTACTACTGCGACCTGATACTGGATAAGAGCAACAAAACATATTGGTGGACAGATGGAATTATGGGTAACCAGAATAATGCCAGGAATGCTCTAACAGTATATTTTAAAGGCAGACAGGTATCTGTTACACCTCTCAGAGTGTTGTGTGGTTCAGGTGGAGTAATACTCATCCTCTACACACCCAAGATACAACAGGTTGCTTCACGAGGCTGAAGCATCAGGTGAAAGTAGTGAGAGATGTAAAGGGGGCACAAATTCATGTTTTATCCATCTTTCCCTTAAGATATCCAAATAGTTCTGCATATGAGTGCAGAGAGAGGTCATGGTGCCGGCGAGGCATTTTGAATGTCAAAAGCAGGAAGTGACTGAAAAGGATCATAAGTGTCACACAGAAACAGCGTTCCACCCACCAACGCTCAACAGGAAGCATGAACGAAGACGTCTCTGTGGTTTAACCGAAGTCTCACTTCCTGTTGCAGATGTTTAACATTAGATTCACATGATGCTTCACCTTCCAGTTAGCTTTGTGATGCATGAAAATCCATCTTTCATTTCTTGTGTAATCTAAAAAAACAGTTGACTATGCTGAAAACAAAGTCAGAAGAAGCCTGAACAAGTAAAGACAAAATCAGCCTCAGAGGAGTAAAGAGGCCACTCCAACTCGCTCTCATGTCTGCAGCTACTTCCTGTCCTTACACGTCCCTGATGGCCAACGAAGAAACAAATCAAACATGAAGATCATGTGATACAGAAGCACTGTGACATGGTCAGAGGTGGGCAGATGTTGGAGGGCATGTCTTCATGTGTTGGTGCTACAGATCATCGTATCCAGCGTGAGGGATTTCCCAACACCCGCTGACTGCTCAGGTCACTGTGTTTTGACACGTCTGGGTTAGCTTAGTCAGGGTGGGAATCATGCAGCTCATCGGTGAGGTATTTTAGGGTGGAAAGGCTTTAAGTAACTACGTTTATGCAACTGCATGTCGTAACTTGTGATTACAGCAACAGCACCACATTAATAAGTTGAACCTGAACCTGCTGTTTATCTGGTCTGTTTAACCCCGATAAAGATGTGGAACTTCAAGCAACATGACAAAAGATGCTCCTGCTTTACGTCCGCTAACCAAACCAGTTTGAATGGTGGACGCAAGACGTGTGGCTGTGTGTTCGTCAGTTAAAAAAAGGTGGCAAACGTCCATATCTGGAAGCTGAAGGCCACATGTTCATCTGTTCATGGGGGTAGTCCATCCTGTATGCAATCAGGTACACCTGGACAGGTCTATCCATTACAGAGACAAACAACCAATGAGGATCCAGACGGAAGTAAACCCAAAGACAGGATATTATAGAAGGAGGGCCTAAAGAAGAAAAGAGAAAACAGCTCTTCTTTATATGGATAAGCTGGATTTCTGGGATTTATTTCTAACAAAGCAACAGACTTTTATTCCATCTGGAAAACAACGCTGCTCAAGTTTTGACACAGAGCAGCAACAGTAAGACATATTTTATGATTTCATCAAGTTTTTGTGGCTTTAAGTGTTCTTTGTTTGGGCTCAACAGCTCTTAGCTGAGTTTCTCCCAGACATTGTGGTATGCTACACATGCACATAAACTGTCTTCACGGCACATATCAGGCTTCAGCCAGGTCCTCCAGAGGGAATCCAGGTACCATTAAGGTGGAGCAGGTGCCAACAGAGGCGGCTACAGCCCCTCGGTTAAGCCAGTTCTGTCACGGGAGCTGGTCTGCAGTCTCTGCAGCTTCCATAATCAGCCTCATCTGCTCCACCTGAGCCTCATGACCACTCACTCTCTCCACCTGTTCTCCACCCTATTTAATCCCTACCCAGTCTCTGCTTCCCTGCCAGAAGGTCACCTACTGTCCTTGTGAGAGATCCTGTACTAAAACCTTGTCTTGTTCTAGATTCCTGTTGCCGACCATTGCTGCCTCCCTTGACTCCCCGCTGCCTGATCCCCTGTCGGACTCTCCTGCCTTCTGCCTGCCTGGTTGCTGACCCCTGTTCTGAATCGACCATCGTTCACCGCCTAAACCCTCCATTTGGTCCGAGCAGCAGTCTGCCTGTCTCCGCCTCTCCAGGCGTGAATA
This sequence comes from Melanotaenia nigrans, assembly GCA_037177435.1. NCBI lineage: Eukaryota > Metazoa > Chordata > Actinopteri > Atheriniformes > Melanotaeniidae > Melanotaenia > Melanotaenia nigrans. The sequence continues at coordinate 466,564 of JBAFTC010000020.1, forward strand.
AACGGTTCAAACTGTTCCTTGTGTGTGGGCTGAATTACCGGCTCTTCCTTAAGACAACCGTCACAGGTCCTGGTCCAAATCCTGGCCTGCTCAACAAAGGCCACTAGACCCAAATCATCCACAAAATCGGTTTTAAAAAGTACCACAAGTACTCGGACTTGGTGGTGTCAGGCTGAAATGGCCTTTCAGAGAAGCATGAAACTCCGAGCTCAGACTTACTATGATCAGTGTGTGGCAGCATGATGTGTGTGACGTTTGTAAATGAATTTTTTTATCTTTGATTTTCAGATTGCTAAACACTGCATTTCTGTTCAGTTCTAATTTCACTGCAGGAATGATTTAAAAGGAGTTTTGGGCTCTAGTGGCCTTTGTTTCACAGGAGAGGAGGTCCGGGACAAACAGCAAACAGCCCCAGGCCGAGGTTTGGGCCTGGGCCGAGGTTTGAGCCTGGACCGAGGTTTGAGCCTGGGCCGAGGTTTGAGCCTGGGCCGAGGTTTGAGCCTGGGCCGAGGTTTGGGCCTGGGCCGAGGTTTGGGCCTGGGCCGAGCTGAACGCCTCCACTGCAGGGTCTTTGTTTTAGGCCTTTACATTAACAATGCAGATAAATGGGACTTTTCTGTCCATATTACAGTACGAATCAGACCCAGACCACTAAATCAGATCCTTATCTGTTGTTTCTCAAAGCGAGTTGCCACTTTCATCCCTCTTTTGCCTCATGTAAGCGAGTAGACGTCCCAACCAGAGGCGGCGGACGCAGTCAAACGTGAACGAGGGTCATTTTTTAACAACAACTTCAACACGTTGACATGTGTAGCTTCCACGAGCATCAACGTCACGTCGTCACACGTGGAGGTCACATTTAAACTGCAGTGTGACCGTAGACCAGTAATGGTGGGGGGTGATAGAGGGACCTGGCTCAAAGAGCGGGCCAACTTAACCAGCTGTTATTACATTTAGTCACCAACCACCATTAAAAAGGAAAGAATCACTCAGAGGTTAAAGCAGGAACCAAACCAGCATCATCAACCAGCAGTGAGGTCAGGACCCCCCATGGTGTCTCACACCACCGCTGTTTGATGGGAAAAAGAAAACCTTTCCTAAAACACACTGGAAAAACGTCACTAACCACCAGCTGAAATCCACTCTATAATCTGGATTGTCTCATCTTTGCCTTGTAGGGATTTAATCGTTCAGGAACGAGCCGGCTCCAACAGCTGATTCCATGCCTGAAGAGCCAAACATTCACAAGGGGCAGGACTTTATTTTGATAGGCACACCGTGCAGCCAATCACATGCAGGGAAAGACTAGGCTCATACCATTTCTTGAGAGGAGGAAGGCGGCAGACTGTCAGAAAAAGTGGAAAAATGAATGAATTTAAATATCATAATGTCAAGTCTGGCTTGTTTGTTGTGGTTCTGTTTTTAAAGTAAAAGGTTTGACTAAGATATTAAAAGATCATTTTTTTAAACCAATCAAATGAATAAAAATGAAGCTTTAACTAAAATACTAAATTAAAAACTGCTTTCTAACACAAACCATTCATAACTGTGAAATTAGGCTGAAATAGAAACGCTCCTTTCCGCCAGCATTACCCAGGTAAAACAAACCTTCCCTCATCCCAAACGTTCACCACGTAGAGGAGCAGGACTTCTCCGGTTCCCTGGAACTCTTCGCTGGTGAGACTGTCTGTTGAAGGGATCTGATTGGTGGATTGTTCGTGCAGCGGGTCACACGTCTGTTCACCGCATGGAAAAGCTGGCGTGCAGCAGCAAACGTGTTTAACTTCTACAAACTTTGTGTCTTTAACATTTGACAAATGGAGCAATGGGAAGAATCTTTTAAACGATGTTTCAGCGCAACTCGAGACGGCAGAGCTGAATGTAGGACAGAAACTACTTCAGGAAAAGATTGAAAGCAGCGGACGTCTGACCGCCGTGCCAACACGTGGCATCGGCCATTAGAATAAATCTTTGCAGTGAAAACGGAAACACTGTTATTCTGTTACCCTGATAAATAAATTCCATGTAATAATTATCCTGGAAATGTGAGAAAAGCCATCTGAAAACAGAAAGAACGGGTTCTTCGAAGGAAGCTGAGCCAAAAGAAGCCAATCCCTACACCTGGAAGACAGCCAGTCAGATCAACTGACTGAAAACACTAAAAAGCATCAACCAGATCCAACAACACAAGCAGGACAGACCTACACAGATGTTCCCAACAGCTGATTTCCAGTTTGGAGGATGAGAAAGTCTTCAATCAAAGAGCCGAGGGGAAGAAAACCAGTTCTTCCAGGACCAGTCAGCGTGTCCAGACTGTTGACTGGTTCTGTGGAGTTACACGTGATGCTTTTCCACGGCTCTTCCACAACAGTCTTGGAATGTCTGACTGAAGCCAGAAAGGGCATCCGCTGAACCCTCGCTGGTCATGTTTCAGGTTTCCCATCACCAGGTGTGCTGTAAATAAAGCCAGTAGGCTAGCTGACATCGCTCTGATCTGATGAGCAGCAGGAAGTTTCCAGCTCGGTTTTCTCCCAAATCCCGCTTCATGTTCACTGGTTGAATTCCTTTATTTATCCTTTACTTCTTTTCTTCTTTCTTCTGTGCATCCAAATGAAGGAAAACATCAAACTTTAGCATCTTACAGCTCAGTGACGTGCGGTGAGGTTCATGGCTGGCGAGATACCGATTTACACTGTACCAACTGAAAAGAGTCTTATTTCACCCTTCATCCACCAGCATGCAACTACTGGTAATGCTTCATATCCCATCAGCATTCCTCTTTCAGTTACGCTCACACACCCACTGCTACCAACTCTTCAGTGAGAAACGTAGCTATTGGCTGTCCTAGAAGTCACTAAATGACATCATCATCTAATCTGCATAACAGCCTGGAACATTTAGTTGTAATGGAGGTTGTCGTGGAGGGAACGTCGTGGGAAAGGCAGAAAGTGACGAAAAGACAAGCTGAGAATGTTTAAAAGGACAAAAATAATAATAATAGAAAAATCTTTGGTTATTTTTCTCTTTTTGGTAGTTTAATTTTAGGTTGTTTTCTAATTAGCAGCCTGCATCATTTACAACACTTTTAACTTTCTAAAGGTTTTCCTGTTTCATTTTCAGCCTGGTCGTGAAACCGATCATCTCCTGCTGCTGCTGCTGGTGAGGACCAGGCCTCTTCTGGCTGCTTTGGGTCTGGGGAGGTGCCTACCCAGCAAACGACGTTCGTTACGTCCGTCTCCAAACGTCTGCAGTAACACCAGAAAACGTCGCTGGATTCGTCGCTAGGCGCTTTAGAGCGGTCTGAAAACTCACTAAATATAGCGACCTTGTCGCTAAGTTGGCAACACACACGTATTGGTGTGCGAGTTCGCCCCCTTCAGGTAAGACAGAGTACTGCCTGCCTCACCTGCTGACTTTTCTCTGCACCTTATTGTACAATAAAGAATAATTCTCCCTCACATTAAAGACGTCACACAGACGGTGGAGAGTCATGGTGTAGAACACATTTCTGTAACGTTCATCTTGGTGATTTGCTGCAGAACAGAAACGGACGCCACGCAGCCCCGTTTGTGTTGGATCACCGGTCAGAGGCGGCCCAGCTCGCCACGGCCTCGCCCGGGGTTTCTGCCCTGGATCTGATCGGAAATACTCAAATTCGTCCATTTTTACTTAATAAACTGTCAAAAACGTGTTAGTCATACTGAAAATGCATTTTTAACACAGACCAGTGGAAAAAATTAATATTTGTTTTATGTATTTTTTTTCTTTGTTATGACAGGTGAGGCCTCACCTGCCTCTCCTGACCACACGCCACTGTTACAGCTCAACCCTCCGACATAAAGCAGTGGATCGCTTCAGTTTTTCTACTTAGACCTTTAAAAGAAGAGAAAACTCCTTCAATAAAGCAGAATTACTTCACACTGAAAGCCGCCTCTAATCCGTCCGGTATCAAAGCTCGCCCTCGTCCTGCCCTTGGACTTAATAACACAATGTGATTTCTCATCCTGCGCCACACACAACAGTTCCTGATCCGTCCATGCCGAGGAACGCTGGGACAGTTTTCTTCAGGAATGTTCACTTTTCAGTGCAGCATGGCAGCTGGCTGAAAGACGCCCCCTCCCCACATCCACTCATTCATCTGAAACACAAAGGATGGAAAGCCCTCTCTCCCTCCATTCTTCCTCCCTGCTCCTTACCCCATCTCCGTCCCTTCCTTTCCCTCTCACACACTCGTTCACACACAGGCTTCCATTAGCATGTAAATGGCCGTCTGGGAAACACGAACGTCAACCAGCGGGAAAAAAGCAAGCAGACACTGAAAGGAGAATAACAGCGTGTCGTTGTATCCGAGGAATTCTCCTGCTGACTGATCTGGACCTGAACCGCTCAGAAATATCTGCAACCCAAAGGTCTTTCAGGGAATTTACGTCAGCCTGAACAAAACTCTTTAAAAAAAGTTATGAAACATGTTTAAAGTCAGGTGATCAGATAACAGTTTCTAGTCATTTTTCAGTGATCAGTCTGGTATATTTCTTCCTGTGACGTTTCTGGAAAGTGGACATCTTAACACAGACACCAGCAGTCACAGGTCAAAGGTTAAAAGCTGATAAAAGTTCTAGGTCATTCTTTCATTATATGCTAACCAGTAACTTTATCAGCTCCACCTGTTCAACTTCTTGTCAACACAATTATCTGATCAGCCAATCACGTGGCAGGTCCATGTTTTCATCATGAAAACATGGATCCATCCTGCCTTGGATCAACGCTTCAGGCTGCTACTGGTCTCATGGTGGGGGGAGGTTTTCTTGGCCCGCTTTGGGCCCCTTAGTACCAACGTGGCCTGGTTTAACCAGCACAGCCTACCTGAGTATTGTTGCTGACCTCTGAGGAAGGTTTCCTCCACCTGCTTCATCTATCACACCAGGAATTGAGGAGGTTCTGGAGGAAAAAGAGGTGCTACTCGGTACTAGACGTTGGTCCTGATAGAGGGGCCAGTATGTTTATGGCTTGTCTGAGCCTAATAATAGATAAAAATGTCTTAAAAGAGCTTAAAGGAGCTTAATTTTTGCTTTTAAGAACAGCAACTCTGACATTTAAACTGGAAACATTACGGCCAGTTTCATCTCCTGAGCATCAGTTTCTTTTCTCCAACAGTCTTCTGTGGACGTTGTTAGACGACCTGGATCTGCTAGTCTATTAAACAAGTTTGCTGAGCTGCCAAACAGCTCATCAGTACTTGGAATAGCAGTTGCATAAGAGCATCTGTGGTGGAACATTTATGATGACGCCTGCTCGCCCTTTGCAGGCAGGTTATAAATAGCTCTTTGCTTTTGGGTGGCCGCTCAGAGCAGGTGTCTTAGAGATCATCAAAACACCGAGAACCACTGCTACGTGTCCATAACCAAAATTAAATCTCTGCTATCACATCTCTTTACTCTGTAGCAGAAAGGATCTTGCATGATGAACACAGCCCAAATGATTTTGTTGAGCTGCTTTGGTATTTTGTTTCTTGCTCTGCTGTAGAAAAAGCTAAAGGTGTTTAACATTAGCCAACAATAGCTATTTGGAAAGATAATGCTGAGATAGCAGCTTTACTGAGTCTGTTTACCAACTGAACCCCAAAAAAAGACCCCATAGTCGTTTCTTCATGCAGCAACAACAACCTTCAGTTACGTTCAAAGAATACGCGACCTCTAGTGGCCGTAAAAGGAACTGCATGTTAATGTCAAACTTCCACCAGTGATGCTGAACAGTTTTAACCCAAAACATGATTGTTTTCAACCAGGAATGTTTACAGACGATGCTGCGGATCATCTTATGTGAGTCTGTTGCTATTAGCAACATCCGTATGACATAAGCAATAATCTGACCCACAGGTTTGCTATCCAGACTGCCCGTTGATGCGGTCTGGCCCAGACGGCAGCGGTGAGCACACGTCTGCAGCAGACACCCGATATCTTCTATCACTGAGGCTAGACAATGGTTGGAATTACTTTAGAGGTGGAGGACTGTGCATTCATGTCAACAAGGCCTGGTGTACGGACTCTATTACTCTGTTCAGCTAACCTAGAGTTCAGCTAACCTAGAGTTTCTCATGGGTAAGTGTAGACTGTTTTATCTGCCACAGGAGTTCACATCCACCATCATAACCGCAGCTTATATTCCCCTGGATGCTAATGCCAAGCTTGCAATGAACGAACTTCATGCGGCTGTTAGCAAACAGACTGTCCACCCAGAGGCTGCATTTATTGTTGCAGCTGATTTTAATCACTCAAACCTGAAGACAGTGCTCCCCAAATTCCACCAACGTCTTCTGCAACACCAGAGGAAGCAAAACTTTGGACCAAGTTTATTTTAACGTGATGGGTGCCTACACTGCGACCCCCCTCCCCCGCCTAGGATAATCAGACCACCTTTCTTTGTTCCTCACTCCCAAATATTCACCCCTCATCAAACGTGTCAGACCATCAGTGAGGACCATCAAAGTGTGGCCAGCGGGGACAGACTGCACTCCAGGACAGGTTTCAACACACGGACTGGAGTATGTTTGCATTGCAGGTCACCGGCGACTCACACACGGACATTAACACTTATACTTGCTTTATTCTGGATTATCACCACCACAATTGACAGTGTCACGACAAAGAAGCAGATCACCACGTACCCTAATCAGAAGCCATGGATGAACGAGGAGGTGCGGCTCCTGCTGAAGGCCCGTAACACTGCCTTCAGATCAGGTGATGCACAGGCCTACAGCACATCCAGGGCAAACCTGAGGAGGGGCATCAAAAAGGCCAAGTACTGCTACAAACTCACGATAGAGGGTCACTTTTCCAACTGTGACCCCAGACGTATGTGGCAAGGTATTCAGGCCATCACAGACCACAACCCCAGCAACCCCCCACAGCCATGGACACCTGCTTCCTGGATGAGCTTAATGACTTTTATGCTCGCTTCGAGAGGGACAACAAAAACAAAGACACTGCTGCCAAGACCACACTGGTAGCAGACCACCAGCCCTCACACTGTCCTCCACTGATGTCTACAAAGTGCTGAGCCGGATCAGTCCAAGCAAGGCTGCTTGTCCTGACGGCCTCCCTGGACATGTGTTCAGAGCATGTGCAGAGCAGCTTGATGGGATCTTCACGGACATTTTCAATCTGTCCCATGCCCAAGTAGTTGTGCCAACTTGTTTCGAAAGAAACGCTGTCTGAACCGAGCCCGCGACATTCTTAAGGATTCCTCCCACCCTGCCCATGGACTGTTTTCCCTACGGCCCTCGGGCAAGCGCTTCAGGAGCTTCCGGACAAGGACCTGCAGACCGAGGAATAGCTTCTTCCCCAGAACTGTGTCCTTACTGGACCCCGACACACAACTTCACTGCCTACCTCCCATTCCTCCTTGGACCATAAACTGTACTCCGCCACCACTGTACCACTTGATTATCCTGCACTCACGCATATCACTAGTTTTAGCAACCCTAGGTAGCTACTGCCATATTACTGCAATATTTCATGTCATTCCACCTGCAGCTTTGTACAGCATAATTCATCACCTGTATATTTCATCCTGTAAATTATGTTCATAGTTTGTTTATAGTTGACTATATTTAAAGCTCATATTAATCTGGATAATGTTCATAGTCCATTCTATAAATCACTAAGATATTCTCATAACATACCGTGTACATATTTAATTTATTATATCTGCACTTGCTGCTTTTGCACTTCTGGTTCGATGTTAAACTGCATTTCGTTGCCACGTACCTGTACATGTGTGATGACAATAAAGTTGAATCTAAACTAATCTAAAAACCATGTAGATGGAAGTCATGGAGCCAGGAAAAGAAAAGCAGCCCGACCTAGCATCAAGCCAAGTTTGCTAATAATGGAAAAGGAGATGGCGTGAGCGGTGTAGCGGTGGAAACAGGTGCATGACCTTCCCTGCAGAAGCTGAGAGGACAGCACTGAGGTAATTAGGAACAGGAACCAGAACGGCAACGAGGCATTTTCCCCGGCAGCAGGTTTCGCCGTCAGAAGCGATCTGGATCTTCTTGTTCAGGCCCCTGGAGTCCAGCCGGTGGAGGGAGGCTGAGATTGATTTCCTCTGTCTAATGCTGCTGTTCTAACAATCAATGCGACATGAAGTTATTTGTGTCCTCGTTAATGCTGTTTGCACTGCCGATCAATTTAGACTGAACTTGTGTCAGCTCACAATAGGCCAGAGGTGTCAAACATAAGGCCAGGGGACCAAAATTAGACCACCAGAGAGGCTAATCTGGCCCCCAGGATGAATTTAGTACATTTAAAATAACTTGTAGAGCTGGAGAAGTTACTCCAGTCATCATGTGGAATACTGGATTTTCTCTTCCAGACACCCGGAATGAAATGTTTGTAGTAAATATAGGAAAGTAAATAAAACAGAAAATCTTAAAACTGAAAAAAAATATTTCTAAATTAATATTTATATTGATTATATATAAAATGATAAAATAGAAAAGTAAATAAATTAACAGTATTATAAAAATATTTTTAAAAAATAAAAAATGGTTCCTTCCTGATTTTTTTTAAACGTTTGTGACACTTAAATGTTTCAGATCATCAAACAAATTTAATTAGTCAAAAACAACAACAGTAAACAAAATGCAGCTTTTAGATGAAGGCTTTTATTATTTAGGGAGAAACTAGATCTACACCTACGTGGCCCGGTGTGGAAAAGTGATTAAACCATAACTGTGGTTTAATCACACCTGAGCTCAGGTTCTCTAGCCCCGCCCAGGCCTGGTTCCTGCCACACCTGCTCTCAGATCCCTTAAATAGCACCTGCATGACAAAGTGAAGGCAAAGTGAAAATCACCCCAGGAGCTCAGCGACGACTCATCCAAGAGGTCACAAAAGACTCCACAACAACATCCAGAGACCTGCAGGCCTCAGTTAAGGTCAGCGTTCATGATCCACCATCAGGACGAGACTGGACAAACATGGCCGCCACGGCAGAGGTCCAAGAAGAAAACCACGGCTGAGCAAAAAGAACATTAAGGCTCGTCTCCAGGTAGCCAGAAAACATCTGGACTTCTGGGAAATACTCTGACGAGACAATAAAATATATAAACGTTAAGTTTATGATGTTTTTTAAAGTAAATGTAAACATCTGGAGAACGTACTGGTACTACAGAAACATTATTTCTAGGCAGTCACGCTGAGATTTTACTGGTCGAGTCTACTGGAGACCAGATTGTTCTGGATGTGGAACCTGTACTAAGATGAGTTTGACCCTCCGGGAATAAGCCATCTGGTCGGGGTCGGAGATGTTTTAGTCCAAGTTTTCTCTCTCATTTCAGTTTGAACAGTAAAAAATTGGCTTTTTATACTTTTTAAATGTGAGTAAACCGAGATGTTCTGCTGTGATTATTTTGTTTGAAGTAATAAATCATAATAAATGTAAATTCTCTGCAGATCGTTACTAAAAATGTCTCAGAATTGACCTCACCAAGAGGCAACAGCACGTTAAAATGATGGACACTAGGGGGCGCTAGTGAGCAGCCAATGGAGTAGGTCACGTTTCGGAACGCTCTGCTGAAAGCCTTCATTAAACTTCGATCTTTGGCGCTTGATATGCCCTAAACAGGTGCTAAATATATGCCTTACGTTTCTCACCACTCAGTTCATCTTTTTTATGGCAACCAACTTGCAAAACTTCGCCTACATGGGAAGAACCAGACCTGCGGCTAACAAAGCTAGCGCCGAACCCAAGAAGTCACCGACCAGTAAGCTAACCGAGACCATGGCCGACACCAAAGCTGAAATTCTCGCTTCAATAAAGGAAGATATCTCTGTGCTGCTCAGATCGGAGCTGAAAGGTATTCTTGCTCAGGAATTTGATGGAGTGAAAAGTGAGATACAAGCCGTTAAGAACGAAGTTGTTAATAACATCTCGCTGCTTCGCTCTGATCTGGACTGTGTGAAATGCAAGGTAACTGATATGGAGCACAGCCTGACCACATGCTCGGACGACGTATCGAGTCTGCAGTCTACAGTCGGTAAACTTCAGGTAGAGATAAGGACCCTGCAGGAGAAGTGTGTTGACATGGAAGGAAGAATGAGACGGTCTAATATACGGATCCTGAATGTACCAGAGGAGCCCGACTCGAGTTCTCCATCTTCTGTCTCGAAGATACTGAAGGAGGTCTTTCAGATGGACAGAGAAGTGATGATCGACAGATCGCACCGGAGCCCACAGTTACAGCGAGTCAGGGGGAAACCACGTCCCATCATCGCGAAGCTGCACTACCACCAAGACTGCGTGGACATATTGCGACGTGCTAGACAGGCGGGCGGCAATCTGAAATATGGTACAGTGTCTATCTCCATCTTCCCGGACTACCCTCCTAGTGTGGCGCGGGCGAGATCTGCATTCAACGAGGTTAAACAGCTCCTGAGAGGCCAATCGGGCGTTCGTTATGGAGTCATTCACCCAGCGAAGCTCCGCATCTCACATAACGGAATCGAAAAAGACTTTCTGGATCCAGATAAAGCAATGTCCTACGTCAAGATGAGCGTCATCACTGCGAGTCCCGCTGATAACGGTGACTGAGAGCCCATGCTCTTTTTTTTCTATTCATGTTTTGTGGTGAGTAAAAGAGGACTAGAAAAGGTAAATTTGGACAATACAAGCAAGTGACCTCTTCTAGGTCTTTTGTCTTATACCAGCTGAGTATGTATGTTCTTTTGTTATAACTTGCACCTGTTGGAGTGACTGTTTAAGCATATCTGCACAAATTAGCGCCCTTTTTCTTTTATTTAAATACTGCTTAAGTGGAGCACCCTCCATGCGAATTTAAGTTCCCCACTATAAGCACATGTGTGGTTATAAACATATAGGGTTTGGGGGTCACCACGTTCCTATAATTGGTGACATGGGGAGGGATGTAACTGCGCCAGTTCTGTTTGAGAGTCGATTTGTATGTTGGAGAATTTATTTTAAGACAGAGAATGATGAATACAGCTCATACATTTAAGGGAGCTGCAGGTTGCCAGATAAATCTGGTGAGCTGGAACGTTAAATCTTTAAATCACCCGGTAAAAAGGAAAAGGGTGCTTGCACACCTTAACCAGCTCAACGTGGGTATCGCTTTTCTTCAAGAAACGCATCTGCGTACACTTGATCATTTCAGACTGAGAGGGGGCTGGGTGGGCCAGTCATATCACTCCAACTTTAATAGCAAGTCGAGGGGCACAGCTATCCTAGTCAACAAAAATGTCCCATTCACGATGTCTAAAATGGAGGCAGACTCCTTAGGTAGGTTTATCATTGTTACGGGCAGATTATATGAAACCCCAGTCATTTTAGCAAACATATATGCACCTAATTGGGACGACCAGGCATTCTTTACCAATTTCTTTTCTCGTTTGCCAGATATGGACACACATTCACTTATATTGGCAGGGGATTTCAATTGTTGCTTTTCCACTCTGGACCGTAGTTCATCCAGCGCTATGCCTTTGTCTAAGGCTGCCCAGACTGTGGAGTTATTTCTTCATGCGTATGGCGTATCAGATGTTTGGCGCTTTCTAAATCCCACTTCTAGATCGTATTCATTTTTCTCACAGGTCCATAAAACGTACTCCAGAATAGACTATTTTTTTATTGATAAAAATCTTATCCCTCTTGTTACCCAATGTGACTATAAAGCAATAGTAATCTCTGATCATGCTCCACTGTTCCTGGTGTTACAGATGCCTGTTTCGCAAGTTGCTTATCATCCATGGCGTTTGAATATTCAATGGCTTTCTGATGAAAGATTTGTTGAATTTATCTCATCCGAAATAGTTACATTCTTAGAACATAATAAGACACCAGGAATGCCATTTTCAACAATATGGGAGTCGCTGAAAGCATATTTAAGGGGACAAATTATTTCATACTGCGCTCAAAAAAACAGGAGTCAACACGAACGCCTCAGGAAACTGACAGATGATATATTAAATATAGATAGACTGTTGGCCAGGACCCCTTCGCCGGATCTATTAAAACGAATGATGCTTCAGACTGAATTTAACCTTCTTTCGACCAAACACACCGTCAATCTCATTAATAAAACCCATCATAAAACCTGTGAGCATGGTGAAAAGACAGGGAGAATTCTTGCGCAGCAATTACGTCAGAAAAACGCAGCTCAGTGTATTCCTGAAATAACAGATGAATCTCATAATAAGATGGATCATTCTCAAATTAACCAAATTTTTCATAAGTTTTACTCCACACTATATACATCAGAGTCTCTGAAAGATAGGCGCTTATTTGAGTCTTTCTTCGATAAGTTAAATATTCCTTCTGTTAGTGAGCAAATGGCAGCCGATCTAGAAGAACCGTTCACAGATCTAGAACTTCGGCCTGCCGTGAAATCTATGCAATACGGTAAAAGCCCGGGCCCTGATGGGTTCCCGAGTGAATTTTTTAAAACATTCGCTAATGAGTTAACCCCTGTATTACTCTCCGTATACCACGAATCCTTTGTCTCTAGCACATTACCTCCAACAATGCGTCAGACCACTATTTCTCTTATCCTTAAAAAGGAGAAGAACCCATTGCAGTGTGGCTCCTA
>JBAFTC010000020.1:500207-511023 GCA_037177435.1 Melanotaenia nigrans
CACCCACCCAATCATCCATCCATCATCCATCCATCCACCCACCCATCATCCATTCGTCCATCCAATCATCCATCCATCCATCCACCCAATCATCCATCCATCCATCCACCCAATCATCCATCCATCCATCCATCCATCCACCCACCCATCATCCATCCATCCATCCATCCACCCATCCATGGCTCTCAGAGAAACTAGTTTTCTACCTCCTTGGTTTGCAGGTTTATGTTTTATCCTTTTTTCTTTGTTTACTTGTGACTTTAGGCCTGGTTATATTTTTTCTTTTTTTCCCTCCATTGTGTGGAATGACTGTTTAGTATGACTTACTAAAAAAAACAGCCTGGCAGCATTTATAGCATCACCTGTCCACTTACTGAACCAGCCTGTCAGGACACAAGTTTGGCCAGTAGATGGCAGCGTTCACCAGTCTGCTAGGAAACCAGACATCCAGACCCAGTTCTGGTGTAAACCAGACATCCAGACCCGGAACTGGGGGTTCAAACCTCTGGCTGTGTCTGCAGCTGTGTTTTAGGGCGTTTGGATGAAGTGAGTCCGTCGTACCTGCTCTGCTTTCTTTGCCTCCGTGTCTTTAGTGAGGTACGTCCCTTCCAGAACATTCCCCACTATCGTCAGGCCTTTCCCCGCCTTCAGCTGAGTGGTTAGGGACAGCAGACGAGGGTGTTTCACTCCGTGATCCGAGTCCAGGTTCAGGAGCACCAACAGCTGAGGCCTGGGAACATGGACAGCAGAACAGAAGGAGTTTCAGAATGTCAGTGCTGCTTACTTTACTTTACTGCTCCTTGATTTTACTCGACTGGCATCTGCGACAAGGACAATTATCCTCATCACCGGCATAAGGGACAAGGGTACACAGCTAAATATGGCACCTACACGGCAGCATGCCAAAAACGTAACTGGAACGGCTTTGAAAGTCAGCCAAAAGGCTGCACGGCGGCTTATCGTCTCCTCTGGCACATGATGCAGCGAACAGAGATTCATCAGACGAACCCCCAGCGTCTATTCCTGTCTCCTTATCGTCCACCGAGCACAACTGAAACTACATCATCATAACATCCTCCGTACCTCCAGTTCTTGGTGTGTGGTGGAGCATCCTCGAGGCGAATGAGGGCGTAGCGTGCTGCGTTCAGGGACAGGCCGCGGATTCCATCACCCCATTCCTTCTCAGCCCTGTTGAGGCAAATACATAAATGAAATCCAGCATCAAAACAAACATGGGAAGAGTTCAGAAAGGTTATATGAGGCTCACCCTCGGTATTCGATGTATTTGTAGATGCAGCCAGCGATGGCCATGGCAACGATGGCATAATACCAGGAGGAGATGAACATGAGGGCAAGGCACAAGCTCATTCCCAGGAAGGACAGAGCCCTGGATGAGGAAAAAAAAAGGAAAAACACAAAGCTCATTCTTCATGTGCTCATCCGAGTCACATTTTCTGCTTGGAAGTGTGTTAATGAAATGAAAATGGTTCAGAATAAAAAGCTGAGAGGCTTAGAACTCAGTAACATGGATTAAAGCTCACAGACAACAATAGTGTCCTCTTTCTCATCTCATCACACCCACCAGTGGTAGTACTTGAAGCGAGGCCTCCAGTTGGGCGTTCGCAGCAGGGTCTGAACGGCGCAGGCCAGGTTGACGAACAGGTAGCACATGAGGAAGAACCTGCAGGGGCCAGAAAACACCACTTCTTCATCTTCTAAATCTCTCTTTTATGAATAACAGTAAGCGGCTTTAAGAGATCACAGCCGGATACTGACATGGAGAGGATAGGAGCTACAGCATCCAGGGAGGCAATGAGGATGCCGATCTCACAGATCCCAGCGGTCAGCAGCAGAGCCCAGGTGGGTTCTCCGTTAGCCTTCCCATGACCGAACACCTTTGAGCACAGACACAGTCAAGCGTCAGCAGCTGGAGCCAATCAGGACAGCGAACGCCGCCTGCTGAGGAGCAAATGTGCATCGAACCTGTAAGAAAGGGACGATGCCGTCTCGAGCGATAGCCTGGAGCAGACGAGGGGCGCCGGTTAAACTCTGCAGACCCGCCCCACAGCAGGAGAAGAAGGAGCCGATCACAATAACCCAGGGTGAGGGCCAGGACAGCGTCCCTATGACAAGGTTCCCCTTCACCGAGTCGCCAAACCTGCAGCACAGAACAAACTGTAACCTGCTTTGCTCCAAACAGGAAATGAAGATCAGGAGACGAGGAGCCATTGGAGCCCAAAAGCTAGCAGCGGCCCTGATCAGGACACCATCAGACGTACTAATTTATCATAATATTCTGGCTGATCTTCTATCAATAAACATTTAAATGACTGAAATTTGTTGAGATAAATTTGTCCCTCTGCTCTAAAATGATCATTTAAAGACAGACTGGAAGAACAAGCCCTAAATAATAAACCCCGTTTTTCTCCCCACTTCTTTCAGTAAAACACTAAATATGTCTCACTTGTCTCGAAGCAGGACTCCCTCAATACAGGCACCGAACAGAACCACACAGCTGATGTCTGAGGAGAACTGCTCAGGGAATAAAATTAATCCACATGCAAAGCTGCAGACAGATTACATGGAGGACACACATGGTAACTGGTGGCTGTCTGTTCCTCTGACCTACGAGTTCCTGCTGGCACTATGCAAACCCTGCAGCTGGAAGACATTCACCAGAACCTGGATAACAGCTCATCTGTGCTACACTACAAGCTGGAAGGATACAGATGACAGAAGTGGTAGCAATAGCCAGGATGGTCCCAATGGGAATGGACTTCTGTGCATCCCTCAAGTCACCGGACCGGTTGGAACCGGCCATGATACCTTAAAGAAAAAAAGAAAAACAATCTACCATAATTCCTCAAATAATTAGTGAATTATAAGGATTTAGTCAGATTCTCACCGGTGACGGAGGGGAAGTAGATGCCGACCAGCAGAGTGAAGAAAGTGGTGATATCATTGATGACGTAGGGCATGTAAACGTCCAGGGTCGGGTCACTCCCCCCAACAGACTGAATCTTCTCGTTTTCTACCAGCATGCCGAGAGGGCCGTACCGCGACCACATGTTTTCTACGGGACAGCAGAAAGACGCCTAAACACAAAGAAACCTGCAAGAAGAGGTTCTGGAAGGAAGAACCTTCAGCAGACTTCAGATCGGGCATACAGACAGTAAAACAAGGAAATGAATATGTATTTATCTGTTCTGACTTTAAAAAGATGAGGATTCGTCAGGAAGGGCCGTATCACAGATCTGACGCCTTCCTCAGTGAGACGGTTCCTTTTATGAGCTGGTTTTTACAAAGTGGACCACAACGAATTGGCCTGAATGAAGAGCTGACTTGAGCTTTGACTTTGCTGTCAAATGGAACGATACAGGGGGCTGCATGGCTCAATGGGTAGAGTGGTCGCCCTGTAACCTAAGGGTTGCCGGTTCGATCCCGGCCCAGAGAGCTCATGTTGAGGTGTCCCCGAGCAAGACACCGAGCCCCTAACTGCTCCTGATGGGTCGTGGTTAGCGCCCTGCATGGCAGCTTCCGCCATCAGTGTGTGAATGTGTGTGTGAATGTGATGTATATGTAAAGCGCTTTGGATAAAAAGCGCTATATAAGTTATATATATAAGTATATATATATATATATATATATATATAAGTAAGCTATATAAGTACAGACCATTTACCATTTACAAATAAAGCTAAAGTGAACTGAATGAATCCAGTTTCAGTCATGCTTTATAAACCAATGAACAACTCACAGAATAAGATTTAAATGAAGATAAATTGGCTGAGTTTTGTGCCTTCTGGCAGCCGATACATCGTCAGCTTTATGAGGGAGCTAGTGGTAAATTTCATTTAGTGTCCCAAATTTAGCTTCAAAGACACTGACGCCAAGAAAACTGTAATAAAGCAGCAACAAACACATGTAGAAAACCTTTTTAACATTACGTAAATCTAAATGAATGTTTCCACGATACTGGAACAAAAGTCATCAACCAGCTGCACCGCTGAGATTAATGGTCCAGTCATCTAAATACACAAAAACCTTAAATCTGTACCAGCACGGAGGGATTATTTAGAGGAACAGGTCAGGAAGGGGTTATATAAGCAGAGTAATATGATCACGTTCGGATCCTCCAGCACCTGCACAAGCTTGTCCCAGTTCACAGAAAATATGACAAGAATGCCAATGTGCAGACGGTTGGCAGTAAAACTGGTTTGTCGTGGACAGCGGTTACATAACAGGAGCTGGGCGCAGAGTTTGCAGAGTTTCGAGGATCTGTGTGCGTACGGGACTGCACACAGATCAGGCTTTTATTTACCCTGTGAGAACGGAAGTGCATACTGGCAGATTCAGAGACTAAACTTAATTTCTGAGGGTGCGGACTCAGTTAAACTATGATTCTTCTTCACCAGACCGATAACCATGTAGAACCACCACGTCCTAAACTTCCCAGCACATGGTGCAGGTTACAGAGCTGCCACTAGGGGGGGTTACAGCTCAGTTTAGGCTAAAAACTTCTGGCTGGGAAGTGGATTCTTTACATGTCAGAAGCTGCAGTAATTTTCCCCAAAAAATTCTTTTCACTTGAAGGATCTTTAGATTTTCCAGGATTGTGACATCCAAGCCTACCACACACACACGAAAGCACCCCTTTAACACACACTCAGCCAGAACGGACAACAAAGAACAAAGTTTCTGACAGAGAAAAATAAAGTCGTCTATTTGGATGTTCTTAAAGAAAATATGAATCAGAAAGGAAGTAAAAAACAGGTTTGGAATTAGTCGTTCCAGAAAAGAGCTCCTCTTATCCTGGAACATCTTTGGAAGAGCCCGCTAGTGAAAATCTGTGCTTTTCAAGCTTCAGATTACACATAATCTCCTCTATCCAGCTGACGTGTAAATCTTCTAGTTGAGAGTGATCAAAATCTCTGGTCATGAAGGCTAAAGCTCGCCTCGTTGCTACAGAGGTTAGAGTCAGGAGGGATGCTGATCCGGACCGGAGTGGGAGGATGGGAGGACCATGGTCTTTACTTATCGCATCAAACTCTTCCAATACGTCCACTCAGAGACAGTCAGCACATATGACTGGCTGGAGGCCGTTAGCGTCTGTAAACGATGTTCTGTGGAGGACTATAAACTGGATTCAGATCCAATTCAAACAATAATAAAACAAATTATTATTTAATAAAATAACGTGTTCTCTTAAAATGGGTCATTAATACGGACGGTGGGTGGATGGATAGATATTTAGAGACATTGTGGAAGGTCCAGAGTTGCAGGTTGGAGACCCCTGATGTCGTGTTTGTAAACCAAAATTTACTGCATTTTCATTATATAACCGTGGGCCTTCTTTTAAAGGAAAGAGATATTTTGCGCGTAACAATGCGATTAATCGTGAATAATGACGGGGCGCGAGCAAACCAGATTCACAATGTACAGAAGCCACTTTCTGAACCGCATCAAACTTGGGATCCATCTTCTGAGTGCAGCCAGACAACTCGTGAAAGGAAACAAAAGCAGGAACTTTGTCCAATGTGTCTCTAGAGATGTTTGTTTGCTCTGCAGCCAGCGAGGATGAATATAGCAGGTTCACCCAGCGGATGAAATCAATGCCAAGGCCAAACGTTCTCATAAAGATACCTCAAATTAAACCTGCAGAAGGATTTTCAGCATTAAGGATATCTCTATCTCGGGGTATTAGGTGGATAAAATGAGCTTGTAGCTGGAAAATCCTGATGTTACGGTTAGAAAACAGACCAGGTACTGTGTGTTGGACCAACCTGAAATGACTCCACTGGTCAGTCCGGGGATGCCCTGCACCAAAGTCGCGTTGTTGTTCACAAAATACTCGTTGCAGGTAGCGTTGAGCTCAGGCCCATCACAGAACAGCCTCCACAGCTCGGTAGTGACCGTCAGGTTGTCGATGACATCCGTCTTCAGACACTTGTCGAAGTTGTGGTTCTGCAGCGTGCGATTTCCCAACATGCAAACACTGCAGGAAAAGAGGAGGAGAAGGAAATGCATCGCTTAAAATCAGGATAATTTACAGCTTTCTTGATGAGGCCTATTTTTAGTCTCCTGACTGAAATGACAGACTGAAAATAAATAAAGTCTGTTTTCACAACCACAACGGCTGAATCTTTAACCTTGGTCTTAAAGAAAGCTGAGCCACATGAGATTACTACAGACGTGTTGCGATCATGACGTGTAACCTAGAACACAGTAGAAAATGCAAACGGTTATTTCCTCCTAAAAGAAAACCGCACAGTGAAAACCAGAGGACGGCAGCCCAGTTCATCCAGGAATGAGTAAAGTACCGTCTGATGAGGAACTGAGCAGGTTTCCAGGTGTTTTATAGAGGTGTGAGACAGGTAAATATCTCAGAAAGCCATCAGCCGATGGTGGTGATGGACGCCTCTATCGATGGTCAGAGTCAGGAGGATCCAGGGATAGCCCCACATTCACCTTAGAACCACCATGAGGGTCCAGAAAGAAGTGAAGCCCAAGCTAGTCTCTGATAGAAAGAGTGACTCCTTCACTATAAACCTCCTCCATCTCCATGGAAACCAGCAGGACCTTCACGGTTCATCTCAAAGGCAGAGTCATAGGAGACACATTAGCAGAGTTTCCACCACAAACAGCAGACATAAGACCTGGTTTCTGGTTCTGGCTGCTAGCTCCAGAGTTTCTGTCCACCGTGGTGAGACAGACGTCTCTGGAACCAGCAGAGTCTCTGCTGTCATGTGACTCTTGGTTTTTGTGGAGAAATGCTCAGAAGCTCTAAAGTGGACAGAGCTGCTCTGCTGGTTTCTACATTCCCGTAGACCTGCTGGAGTTTAAACCACGTTTGGTTTGGATGCTGATGTTTCGTGGCTGAGTTTCTCCTTGTAATTTGGTGTTGTACATGTTGGGATAGCTGCTGTCTAGTATGTACTGAGACCGTCTGTGCTGTGCTACATATCTCATGCTGCCCCCTGTATGGGGAGACTGTTGTTAAGAAAAGGTTAAATGTCCCACAACTGGACTCACGGAAAATCTGGTGGCTCAAAGATGGTTTTGATTACTCCAGCATAGATGGCAAGGATGGAGAGAATTACACAAGCCAGGAAGACCAGCGCCAGCTTGTTGACATATTTGACCCCAACAAAGACGACTATGGCCATCAGAGCGAGGCAGCACGTGCCGTAGACGCGCATGTTGTTCAGCAGGGCATCCACCTCGTCCTCCTTCCTCTCCGCCACAAAGATGGCTGCTTTAGGCACGATGTAGGTCTAAATAAAGGAATAAAAATTAAAATGAACCAATCTGCCAAATACTTGTTTTAAGTAAAATGAAGCGGGGGTTTCACTCACCAGCAGAATCTCTATGGTACCCAGGATGTACATGGAGCCGGCAAAGGTGGTCCCCAGGTAGAAACAGAGACCCACTGCTCCACCAAACTCTGGGCCCAAAGACCTGGAGATCATGTAGTACGAGCCTCCAGCTGAAGAGCAAAGACAGGAGATCATTGATTCAGTGCAACTCGTCCGGATGAACAGCAGAGCACACGAGTTTGATCAGGAAGCATCCTACCTGGTACAACTCCGTTAGTGGCGATTGCACTCATGGATATGGCTGTCAGCATGGTCTGTGGAGGCAAGAGAGGAAGGAGCAGCATTAAAACTGTCACTTATTTTCCAGTTTTTCCAAACAATAAGGATCCTTGGTGGGTTAATTTAGTGCTTAGTCTATGAACTGCTTCTTAAGGGCCAAATGCTCAAAGTCTTCTGGATTTGTTATTGATACAAGCTTTTCTGTGGAAGAAGTCATTGTGGCTGAAGATGTCTACATGAGCCTGTTACCTAACGTGTAGTCTGGACAACAGGAAGGTCAGAGCAAAGACAAAGGCCGAACGAGACAAGGGAACAGGTAAAAAAAAGTAGGCGTGAGCACAAAGGACAAAGAGGATAGAAGACGAAGGAAAGAAGAAGATAAACCTCTTGCTCTTTGCTGGATTTCTGGTTTAAAGTGACAGACAAGTTGGAGTAAAACCAATTAGCTCACAGTTTCCACTGAAATCCTAAGTAGCTATACAGCAGCTTGGACTTGAGCACTAGCAAAGTCACGGCAACATCCAGACTGGTGGAAAAGTCGCTTCATGGTACTGCACCAGCTCTGCCTCGTCATAGAGCTTCGTCAGCACCGAGAGGCTTCTGAAGTTACCGATGTCTCCGAGCTGGGCTGGGTTCAGGTTCGCTCTCATCCAGAAGAGCTTCTTCAGATCTGATGTTCGTCTTCTGCTATCTCCGCTCTGAAGAAGCTCTTCTGGATGAGAGTGAAAACAGAGAAGAAACTAAACCCAGTCCAGCTGTCTGGACTCAACCCAACATCAGATACAATGAGCGTATGAATGAAAACCACCACAGACGTATGAAGGTTAGACCATCAGTAAATTTCTGCCTCTCTGAAATCTTCCTTTTTTACCAGTCAGATCACTGACCTGTTGCTAAGTAACCTAACTAGTTGTCAAACGCTCCTCTGTGGAGGCCGATCCATGTGTGGAAATGATGTCTCCTGTTCCCTGAACCCCTCTTTCACAGTCTGAGCCCCATGAATCCTGCACCATCAGGGAAGATAACCTGCTCATTCAGTATGTTCACGTATCAGCTGGCCTCATCCGTAATAGTAATGACCTGGACCTAGACCTGAACCTAGACCCTAGACCTGAACCCAGACCTGACCAGCTGCAGTAACTCTAGCCTCCACAGTCTTGTACAGCAGCACCAGGCCTGATGCTGAGTCCCTTCATCCTCCTCTCTTCTCACCCTGATGCTCCATCACTCTGGACCAGGGTAGACCTGGACTCATCAGACTACATGACCTTCTTCCATGGCTCCAGAGTCCAGTCTTTATGCACCCTAGCAACCTGAAGACTTTTCCTCTGGTTAGCCTCACTGGTTAGTGGTTTTCTTCTGGCTCCACAGCTGTCCAGCCCCTTGAGTTCTGCTGTTATGACTTGATTCCACCAAACATGTTCGTGATGACCACATGTCGTCCTTAATTAGTTTTCAGGAACACATTGGACGGTTTTCTTTTTTAGTTTAATTCATTTGTTTCTGCTTTGATGTGTTCTCTGCTTGATGCCGATGATCCGACCCTTCTCAAACAGACCAGCTTCTTTTCCACGTGGTTGTTTAAGACACGAGGAGCTGCTCGTTGTGTCGGCTGGGGCTAAATAAATGATTGCAGCTGAAAGATGATGCAGTAATTATCCAGCCGGAGGCTCCTACATGTTTGCTTAGTTAAATTAGTTAAATGCTACCGTTATTAATATTGTGCTCCAGACCTTTGTTCGTTGTACTGACATGTAGTTTATGTTGTAGTGAGAATAAAATCTGGGTTGATAACATTTGTAAATCATTGTATTCAGTTTTATTTACATTTTGAACAACCTTTCTGCTTTTTTGGCACTGAGATTTAAATTATTGCCAAAAACGTTGAAACCTTTCAGAAGCGTCTGCAGTGAGATGTCCACATCGCTTCTACCACCACATGCAGGCCAGAGGACAGAGCAATCATGAGATGATGGGAAATAATCTGCGCGATGCGCCGTGTAAGTGCCGCTTGGTCTCTTCTCTTAATCTGGAAAATAAATCTGTAATTTTTCTGTTGCAACAAACAGAAAACGTTGAAGCAGCTCTCATTTCCTAATCAGGAAACGAAAGAAAAGTAGTTCACTTTTGGAAATTTTTGGTTCTGGATGGAACAAGATCGAGACTCCATCTGTAACTGAAGCCCCAGAATACGACCCACGAGCAGGTGGCAGATGTGGAACCATCAGCAGTAAAAACCACCATTAATCCGTCTGATGAGCACTTATGTAACAGCAGGGAGGGTTAACTCTGCTAACACACTGCTCCCGTCTTCCTTTCACACAGCAATGAAATCTGATATAAATTCAGGTGTAAAAGCAGATTTTTTTTCATGAATCCAAAAGCACTGTTAGAATAAAAAAGGAGCAAAAATAAACTTCAGGCTGGCTCCTTGTGATGAACACTTTCAACGGGATGCTGAGAAAATTCTTTCTCCAAAATGTCCTCATGCATTAACAAGCGCTGCAGAGATTATACCCAAGGTTCAGGTCTGTACTTTCCATGATTAATCTGAAATAATCCATTGTCTGTTGTGGGACTGGCAAATATAGCCGTTGTGTGGGTGTGCAAGTCGGCATGTTTCTGACATTTTGCAGATGGACGGATTACACGCCAAGCCGGTCCCATTAGAAGCAGAGGGAGAACATCTATGAGAGATGGAAAGTTGAACTCGTGTCTTAATGTACCGCGATGCAATAAAAAGCAGGGTGTGTACGCTCCGTTCACTCTTCCATAATCTTGCACATTATTGCACTAATGACTTGGGCAGTAAATCCCTTGATGTGGAACAAATAATGTTCCTGTCAGGAGACCAGACACATGTTGCTCATGTTAAGAAGTACTCACGCATGAGCAGCACAAGCCCACGATGGCCAGAGACTCCAAGATGCCGGCGGTGCCGACGATCCAGGTAAGGCGCAGAAACAGGATGACCCCCAGGATGTTCTGGAGGCACGGCAGGTAAACGCCCATGAAGGTCCCCATCTGAGGGCTCTGCAGAGGATGATATGAAGAGGAAGAACAACAGATTAAAACAACGCGAGAAAAGGCTGAAAAAAATGTGGAAGATGATTTTTTTTTTTTTTTTTTTTGAAAAACCACAACTTCAAATCGGAAGAGGGTTGTGGGGGGAAAAAAGTTTCCACCCCCTGTCCACCCCCGTTGTTGTCCTCTCCCCCAAA
>JBAFTC010000020.1:532201-542425 GCA_037177435.1 Melanotaenia nigrans
ATTACAATTTTATTTTCAACATCAGAGAAGACCCCCAAAAAGGATAAAATTGTCCCCAAACTCCATATCAGTTCATTGACAGCCAGGTTGTAGGTCAAGATGTCTGAGTGGTTTCCTGTTTTAAAGGAATGATGCTGCCGCCACTGTTGGATGCCGAGATGGAGGACAAAGATGGAAATGGGAATCAGGAGGACGAGTCTGGTGGCAGAAAGGGCGTAGATGATAGAATCACCAATTGTGGATTTGAAACAGAGAGAGTGAACCGAATTCAGGGAGAAGTTAAAGGGAGAGGAGTAGTTAACTGACATTGTGATGGTATGGTGGATAGATGAAGACCTGAGGAGAAGAGAAGATGTCAGGTAAAGATCTACAACCTTTGCTGGGAAGCAGGTTCAACATAAAGGTCATTATAAACTAATATTTAACACTTAAGTAACAGCTGCATTTTGATTAAGTTTTAATCCCTTTATGTTTCACAAAGTTTCCATGGTAACAGCAGCACTTAGTGTACCTCAACTGTGTCCTAATCTGCTTCAATGTCATTCAGGAAACAGAGCACATCGTAGTACAGAAACAGCACTGGGGAAAGTTACCAAAGATCTCTTCATGACCTCACACAACAAACCCTCTATAGTGACAGCAGTCTGTCATGGAGAAGACGGAGTTGAGCCAAAAGGCAAAGATTTGGTTGTATGCTATACACAATGTATTCTTCAGTAGCCATAGAGTGAGGTGCAGTTGGGTGTCATAATCCTTAGTACAAAGGCACTTTTGGTCAGCCACATTAAACTATATGATCGTTTACATAGGTGCTCATTTAATGCCCCTCATTTACCAGCTGCAACTCACTACATTCTTTGGGGAGTCCTACTATGTTATCACATCTGATAGACATCCAATTCCATCTGGCAGCGAAGTGATCAGAATGGGGCTGAGCATATGGCCATCCCCTCACTTTGTGTGGGATTATATTACAACTTCATACATGCCTATTTTCTAAGCTTGTCTGTGTTCATTAGGGCTGGATGGATCAGTCCAAATATGGAAATTATCTTTACCAAGGCAAGTATCAGTATGGATTGATACCAGCGTGATGAAATTGATATTTTTCTTACAGGGATTCGGGGGCAATAAGCCAAAGAAAATAATGAGAGACAACCAATCAGGTTTTGCTTTTGTTTAGCTAATTTGCACTGTTGACTTTATTTTTCTGAAACAGTTGTGTTATTTCATTATTTTGTTACGTTGTTGATGTTATTTTATATTGTTTACGAGTTAAAAAAAAGCTTAAATCTAAAATGTTCGGTTCTGCCATTCACTTTAATTTTTCTTTTTATTTTACAATAATTGTTATAATGTGTTTGATTTCCGCTGTTGCCTCCTGCTTGGTCCGGACCGGGTACTAAATCAAAGAGAAGATTTAATCTCTTTCTCGCTCTCAGCTGGCAGGAAGTCCAGGTGTGGAAACATGGCTATACCAGAATTGCATATTCAAATTTGTCCCATTGTTTATATTAAAACTTTATTCATTTATAAAGTTATCTGTAGGTTTTAATTGTTTCCAGTTGTGCATATAAACAGGGGCAAGCCTGAACAGGTAACGCTCATCCCTTCTCTTCTAAAGCCTTGCCTGGCAGGTGATCAGGACACATAAAAGACAGATATGGCATCACGGGAAAGAAGACAGACGAGTGGAAATAGATAGCAATAGTAACTCCTCTGGTGATGTCATGGACAAAAAGCGCTGGCAAGGAAGGAAGGGATGGATGGACGGATGACTGGACTGCCAGGTGAACAGACTGCAGAGTTGAGGGCATTGGTTGTGGCAGGTGGATGAAGAAGGACCTGGGTTCAGGAAACAACAGCCAGTGATGCTGGAGGGCCAGCTGACCTCAGAGTGTACCGCAAATCAAACCCAGAAGAGAAAGGAGCAATGCATGAATGGATAAGTAGAAAGGAATGTTGATTTACCTTTGTGATTACGTGAGTGTGCTTACATGGGGTGTGTCTTAGAGTCTTTCTGTTCTTTCCTGGAGCAACAGTGGTCAGGTCACGATCGGGACTAGTTGTATGGGAGTCATCAGCAGAAAGCCTGGGACATTACTGAAACCCCCTGCTTTCCTTTCAAGTAACAGAACATTGAACATTTTTGAGACTTTCCAAACAGCAATAAACAGTTTAGAATAGTCTTTTATTTCTTACTTCTCACGCATTAAACTTTTATTCTTATTTTTAGGTATTTTAACCAGGAGACAAGTAGGTGTAAGAATTGATGGTTTGTTGCAGAAAACCACAAAAGCAGCTGCGTGAGCAGGATAACTACAGAAATAAAACAATACTAGTAAAGGCAAGAAACGAAAACTTAGAAGCCGACTAAAATGAACAAGAAACACAAAGATGATACTGGTGAAAACCAGGGCAGGGCATGTTAACAAAGTAGTTGCGCGTTAATGAAACAATTAATTAACGCGCTAAAGTTTTTTTTTTTTTTCTGGCCACCGGCTTTGACCACAGAAACATGGCGTCCATGTCTCTCTTCTCTGCTGCAGCGGTGTGTCTGATGTAATGAGGAGAGAGCAGGTTTATTAAAATAAAGAAACGTTTTCTGTCTGACAAAGAAGAAGAAGAACTTTTTCTGTCCAAACCCATGCAGATGGGCAGAACATTGTGACTTTTGGATGGGAAACTTCTCCCAAAAGACAATAAGAAACTTTTTATTTATTTATTTATTTTGATTTCTGACTTTTACAAACGTGCAGCATAAATCGGGTCTTCTTCTGCCTCTGGTTCGGTGAATCTTGGTCATATCGAGATGAAACTTCCAGCTGTGGAATCTGTGAGATGTGAGCTTTCAGTAGAGGAGTCGTTTGTTCATGTTCATAGGGAGACATCATCTGTGTTTACGTGTGTGTTCAGACTTTGTGTACCTGGGAGGAGATCCACCAATGTAGCTACAGAAAGCCAGGCTGCATAAGGAAAGCTTCGCTTGAACTAATATCATCTCTGAATTAAGCCTGAAGCTGTTCCACTAACACATTTCAGCTGCATCTAGTTGAGGCTAATCCAAGCGAGGCTTGCATTGCCTGGCTACGTGGGAGGTCCTGAGGAACGTAGGAAGCCCTGATGAGTGGATGGTGGAAAAGAGGAGCAGCAGAAAAAGAGAGCAAACCAAGAGCTTCATTTTCTCAGCAGCTGAACAAAGAATGCTGATGGTCAGTGACATGCGGTGGGTTCATGGCTGGTGAGGCACAGACTCCTCTGGAGTCACATTTACATTATAAGAATGAAAAGAGGTTCTTATTTCACTATTCATCCACCAGCATGCAACTACGCCCCCTTGAGGTGAGGCAGAGTACTGCCGGCCTCACCTGCTGACTTTTCTCTGCACTTTATTGTAGATCAGCAGGAATAATTCTCTCACACACATTAATGACGTACACGGACTGTGGAGAGTCATGGTGTAGAACATATTTCTGTAAAAATTGGTTTGGCGACATGCTGAGGACCAGACACACGTCATGAACCCAGTTTGTTCTGGATCACCAGTTAGAGGAGGCCCAGCTTGCCACGGCCTCACCCGGGATTTCTGCTCTGGATCTGATCCAGAAATCCTCAAGTTCAGAGATTTTTGTGTAGTCATACTGAAAATGCATTTTTAACACAGATCAGTGAAAATCTTAATATTTGTTTTATGTATTTTTTTTATCCTGACCGTACGTCACTGCTGTCAGTTGTTGATTCACCGTCCTGGTTCATTTCTGGTTCCTCTTGTTATAAATCTGTTTACATAAAGCAGCTGATTGTCTCTGTATGTACTGGCCCTGCTCAGTTTATTAATAACCCAGTAATCAATATGTAGTTTGTGATTATATTATTGTGTGTGTGAGCTACATTATCTCTGTTCCACCAGCAGCAGCATCTTACCAGCAAAGCGAACCTGCAGCAGGTGGAAATAAAGAACCAGAACATGTCTCAGAGTGGGAGGAATCTAAACGTGTTGAGCTGTAAACATGTTGCTCTGTAGATACCAAGACAACGTCAGAGACCACTGCTACTGGTCCTCCTCCTGAAAACCGTGGGTCTGGTGGTCTGAATGAGCTTTAAATGAAGCGTGCGTCCTCTGCAGGGTCATTAATAAAAGACAGAGCCATGGTAACCAGAAAGGAACCCTGTCTAACCCCTAACCCTAACCCTTTACTTTTATATCAGAATGAGGTGGAGCAGCTCTACCGGGTGGAACTTTCTTTAGGATGTCTGATGTCTGTATCAGGCATTTGAGACACAGCTAAGCTAAGCTAAATGTTAGCCTAGCAGGCTAGTCCTGGTGCATCGGTTACCATGGTTACTCAGTGGCATTCACATAAACCACGTTGATGGAACAGAACTCTGGCTAAATGAGCCAGATTTACCAAGATAAACCCGGCTTTCCTGCATCCAGCTTCATGGAATACTCCTCAGGTCTGCAGACAGACTATTATCTGAGTCAGACTAGACATTACAATGTCCCGTGTCCCGTCTAGTGGTACAAAGTGGTATTACAGGGAGATCCAGACCACCAGCAAAGGTTTTCCAGCGGTATGGCACACGGGGGTTTAAATAATGTCAGAATTCATTTTTTATTTTTATTATTTTTGTTTTAGAAATACTCAGATCACCTTTAATGAGCGCTGGTTCGTTTCTAACTGGAACACCGAAGTCACAGCGCGTCGGCGGATTTAACACAACGTTCGCGTGATGTCGCTGCAGCTTCCTCCGCCATGTTGGAGGGACCCTGCTATCGTTTACTGCAACTCTTTGAGGTTCCTCACCAGTAAACTGTTAAAAACACGTCAAAGACGCTGACAAGAAACACCGGATGGAACAGATGGATTACAACCTGCAACTGTCTATATTCTGGTTCTGTAATCAAATAAATGATCTGTTCATCTGCGTGGATTCATTCTGATCAGATTTTCTCATCATCCACATTTGTACAGCTGCATGTAAATCATGTATTTACTGCATCCGTAACAGGAACCCTTCCTACATGAGTTCTTAGGTGTACCACCTCACCGTTCTCTCATCACCCGGCTCGTGGCTGGCGTCCTGTAAATGCAGCCATCTTTACTTCTGCTCACATAAAGCTCAAAGCCAGTCGGCT
Organism: Melanotaenia nigrans; assembly: GCA_037177435.1. Taxonomy (NCBI): domain Eukaryota; kingdom Metazoa; phylum Chordata; class Actinopteri; order Atheriniformes; family Melanotaeniidae; genus Melanotaenia; species Melanotaenia nigrans. The sequence goes on from JBAFTC010000020.1 coordinate 537,342, forward strand.
GGAAACATTTCTGCAGAAGTCCACTGTTCTCTGAAGTTTGTCCAGCGATTCACTGCACCAAGACGGAAAAATCAGCAGCTTAATTTCCTTTTTGTGCTGATCAAACTGAGGACTCAACTCGAGAAAAAGATGAGATTAAAAAGCTGCCGAGCCGATGTGAAATGACAGCAGATACACCCCAAATCACACATTGCTCCCACAGTTCTGTGCGTTGATGACGTTGGTGCGAATTCTCTACTAAACTGTGTGAAAACAGATTCCCTGTAAACAGAACGCCGCATAGCAAAGGTGATGGACAAAGAAGGGAAATAAAAATGATATGAACATTGGCCTTCATCCTCTGCCAGACATCGGCGTTAGAGACGTGACAGCTGGGAGGCTTGTGTCCTCTGTCAGAAGGTAACTGAAGAAGTCTGAGCTCAAATGAAAGCCATGTGAACCCTGGTGGCCTCACGCAACCACGGCTGAAAGAGAAGGATCAGATAGTGAAAAGGAGACAGCTACTGAATCGTGTGCATGCTTTTGGGTTAAGAGCTTATCAGAGACACCATATTGAGAACAGTCGACTCGTCAGGACGAGATCAGCGAACAGGAAACAGTCAGAGAGGGAAGGACTGCATCTGCAGCCCTAAAGGTCCGTGGGGGGAAGCCAACGTTCTTCCTTGGTTGTACTTGCTTGACTAACTGTTACTAGTCTTGACTAACTGTTACTAGTCTCTAGTTATAGTTATACTAGTATGAAATTTTATTGTTTTTATTGATTATACTCGTTTTTAACTTTCTTATATATGTTATTTGTGTTGCTTCTCTGCTGTACAACCAATTGCCTCCTCGGGGGACAAATAAAGTGATTGATTGATAGTAAGACGGTGAACAGTCATACTAGCCAAGCATCAGAGGCAACATCAGACTTAAATAACTGGATTTTAGCCCAGTTTGTGGCCAAGTTATGATAAAAACGTCCACTGTACAGAACACAGTCCTGGTTCTTCTGCTGAATGCTGAAGTTTGCCGTGACAAGCGCAGCAGTTGTCATGGCTGCTGTCTGACGGGAAATGACTTCTCGTTTCAGCATCAGGAAGAAGCTGAATGTGCCAGAGATGCTAATAAAATTCAGTGTTGCTCAGAGAAGAGACTGTCACACATGCGTGCAGGGCCTGAAATTCACCGTAGGAAAGCCGGTATCATCAGTGATTCCTGCAAAGCTAGCTTTTGGAGGCAACGTTCGCTTTTTAGCCATAAAACTAAAAGGAAGAAGACGTGTTCTGCTTCAGGTTTGGCTTCTCTCTCTAAGCCGGGAAAGCGATCCATTCATGGACTGCTGGTTAGAACCTAAATCTAACGGTGCTAGGAACGGTGAAGCAACCCAAAGCAAAGTTTCAAGCTGGCCTCAACAGAACAGTGTAGGCTGTAAAACGAACAGTGTGATGCTGTTAAACACCACCTCACAAACATCATCTGTGTTGCAGTTTCTCAGACAGCAGCTGTGAAGACGAACTGTGAGGCTGATTCTGCTGAACAATGTGATGGCTGAAGCTACTGAAGAGGAAAGGACGACTTCCTAAAAACCGCCTTCTTTATATTTTCTCAGCTTGTTAAATCCTTAAATGAGATCAGGTATCCTTCCTTCAAAGAGACAGAAACACCAAGCTGTGGTGGCCACATGAATGAAAAAGGCAAGAATATAAAGAGAAACAAAATCATATGAAGACACGATTAAAACGCTGTGCAGAAATCCTGATAAAATAAAAAAGGTCCGTCAGAAATACACCACTTGTGGAGTTCTGTGTCCTCTGTCTTCCTAAATCATGGATGAAGCCACAGAAATAAGTAACACCAAATGACTCATCAAGATGCACAAAAGGTCACAAGATCAGGAACTGAAGTCATGTGAACATGGACTCAGCACAAACCTCACAGTCTCCATCCCTCCAGTAAACTCCAGAGTCCAGGTGTCCTCCTCTACATCAGCCCCTTTCCTTCACCTGCATCAGTACTGTCACCTGGTCGGGTTACGTCTACCACGTCTGGCCACCCAACGGCTCTGCCGTCGATCCCCAACCTTTACATGATCCAGAACACTCTCCACACAGCACATCATGGCGGGATCAGCTGTGATTCAGATGGTCTGATGCCATCATACAACAGTTATCAACGGATCTTTTTTCCCTGCGTGATGACCGAACTACGTCTACTTTAAAATGCGGGAACACGTTAAATGGTTTCCCACATTTCCTGTGATTAACAGCGAAGAAGAAACGTGCTCATTGGTTGATGCAGGACAACTTCTGTTTCCACCACACAGGAGCAAAACATGGAACCGCATCACGTCCTAGTGGCTGATCATAAATTTCCTCTCAACTCGCCATCATCATGTAACGCTACACGTCCACAATTCACAGATCCGCCTGTTATTAACAGTTTAAAAATCTAACATTTGTACGATGATTCTTAATGGTCCACATCCCCATCACATGGCTTATAAAAAACATTTCCCTCAGCCTAACCCTCATCCGTCCTTAACCAACGCCGTTCTCCACCAGTACGGAGTTTTTAGTCTTTCCACAGGGAAAACCGAACCGAGTCGTCCTACTTTTTGGAGACTCTTCCGTTGATGTTCAGTCTGGAACCAGACTACTGGATGTTTACCATCCTCCCTTACTTCTGTGTCGCGTTTGTCTTGGTTGTAATTCAAGCGATGTCGCACCGCTACGACCGGCTCATCTATCGCCGTCTGGCTTATACGGTGCCTAAAACAGCTCAGGGTACCGTTCGCTATGGAAACGCAACAGAGATCAAACTGTACCAAAAGTCCCGTCCCAACCCGGACCCACTCCTGTAAACGGGGATATTGGTTCCCAGTCCAATAGTCCTGTTTAGAACCCTCTACAGACTCGAGCTACCATATCTCATTGGATTTCTGGAAATATCCACATCCTTCACCTCAGATCCACCTCTTCCTCCTTCCTTTCCAATCCTCTGGCCCACCCGTCCACCATGGGACCGCTCTGCTCCCAGACTCTTGATTGCCCTCCCTCTGGACCCTCGTACATAAACATCTCCGTCCGTTTTCAAGTCATAACTAAACCCAGGCTGGCCTACGCTGCGTGACCTTCCCACTACAGCTGCATCGCTTATGTGTGTTTTCATTTTAACGATGTTACTCATTATGTCAGGTGACCTATAAATAAGATTTATTAGTAGTAGTACAACTAAAACATTAGTCTGGAGCCCTGGACTCTAAATCGTATCATGTTATGTCTCCGCGCTTCGCTCATAGCGTTCCTTTATCTCCATCCCTCCATTCCCTGCATCCATTTCTCCTTGACATCCCATCTATCAACATATCACAGCACGGATACAGAAGACAACCAAACGTCCCCTCATCTTATCTTTTCATTACAAATACAGTGTTAGCAGCTTTCTGTGGGAAAATGTCTGGATTTCCAAGGTCAGTTATCTACAACGACCTTTTAATCTAATCAGCAGCAATAGTCCAGCTTACAGCGCTGTGTGGTGAATATGAGGTGGAAGGAAAGAAACTGAACGGATCTCATTGTTTTTGCAAAATGTCCAACACACAGAGGAAAGTTGTGCAACAATGCAGAGTAAACTCAAGCTGAATGGTATAAATAAAAACTGGGTTGCCAAAGGCCAACAAGAGACCAGATGAAAACCAAAACAAGGTTTTGGTACATTTGCCTGTAAAGACTGCAGAATACAACAAATCTGTCTAGAAAATTAAGAGTTAACATAAACGGGGAAAGAAACCCAAATACCGAGCCGCACTGGGACAACGCTTTAAACCGAACCAGAGCTGGGCTGGAAACAAACAGGAAACACATGACCAGAAACAGCCGACTGAGCAGCAGTGAAAGATCAGACTCACAACCTCCACCAACTCCAGTATCACTCTAACTATGAAACTATAACCATGTCAGCACGTCTACGCTGTCGTTCATTCTCAAGGCCGGTCTCTATCTGACGTGTGAAACCAGAGTAGCTCAAACACGCCAGGCACTGGCTGATATCATTATCAGCCTTTCTGAGGTATAATAGTCAGTGGTTTATTTAATCTGACACATTCCACCTCCCACAGAATACCTGACAGTTTTGTTGTTTTCACCACAGACCGCTCCTTCCACTCAGAAACACGCCGTTCTGTCCAAACTCTGTACAAAGCACCAGGGTTTCACATGCATTAAAAAACGTTCTGAAACGAGCAGTTTCTGCACATATGGTTATATCATTATCACACACACACACACACAGTCCTGATCAGCTGTCCCGACCGGTCAGCGCTTTGGGTTAGGGGTCAGGTCCAGACTTTCTGAAGGTCTCTGGAGTTCCAGACCATTTTCAGAGGAATGTGTTTGTGCTGAAGCCACCTAACGCTGACCTGTGAATCATGAACCAGCGTCAGCAGCTCCAGCTTACATCTTCAGCTACTTTCACACTTTTAATGTTTATTTCTATTATTTCTACTATGTTTTACTAAGTTTAGCTCTCGTCTGTGTGGTTGTGCACATTATGAGTTAAATGATGGATGGATGGACAGATGGACGGATGGATGGATGGATGGATGGATGGACGGATGGATGGACGGATGGATGGATGGATGAATGGATGATGGATGGATAGATGGATGGACGGATGGATGGACAGATGGACGGATGGATGGACAGATGGATGGACGGATAGATGGATGGACGGATGGATGGATGGATGGATGGATGGATAGATGGATAGATGGATGGACGGATGGATGGATAGATGGATGGACGGATGGATGGATGGACAGATGGATGGATGGATGGATAGATGGATGGACGGAAGGACGGATAGATGGATGGATGGATAGATGGATGGACAGATGGACGGATGGATGGATGGATGGATGGACGGACGGATGGATGGACAGATGGATGGATGGATGGATGGATAGATGGATGGACGGATGGATGGATAGATGGATGGACGGATGGATGGATGGACGGATGGATGGACGGATGAATGGATGATGGATGGATAGATGGATGGACGGATGGATGGACAGATGGACGGATGGATGGACAGATGGATGG
>JBAFTC010000020.1:610063-620160 GCA_037177435.1 Melanotaenia nigrans
GATCACGCTGACTCCAGTAAGGCTCCTAGATTTCCTAAAGACTTCTGTTTTTAGTCTGTGAACATCGTTTGGTGGAAGCCTGGCTTTAGAGCAGCAGATACAGCATGTAAAACCCCAGAATCCTCTAAAGGCGGATTCAAACTCGCATGGCATCGGCGTCGCCGCCGTGCAGCTCTGCAGAGGCTCGACGTGCACCTCTTCCGGACCTGACGTGGTACTCCCTTGTGATTGGTCAGTTCTGGATCATGTGTTGCGGGATATCTGGATCTTCTTGTTGAATTTGTGTGGTAACCACCGTTTTTAAAACAATAACCAGTGGATCAAGTTAATGAGAGGCTGATCGCTTTATTTATTCCTTTTCTTCCACAAGCTAATAAAGACACTGAACCATACTGGACCCCATTGTTGTTTTGAAACAGGAAATACCACCAGCCGATACCACCGCTGCTGCCACCTTCAGGTTAGGAGGAGAAGCTGCAACACGACACCAAAACAATGCGTTCCCCCGAAGCTCGAGTGGAGAGCAAACTCACCAGCGTCAGCTACGCCGTAGTGACCGCACGAAGAAGCCGCACAAGTATAAATCCACCTTAAGGCTTTTCATCAAGATGTGAGGACAAACTCTCTGTTTAGTAAAATCTGAGAAAGGTATTATTGAGCTTCTGTCTGGCCCCTGAAATCAGTAACGGGGGCCGGTTCGTCCCCTCCCCCTGGCCAGTCAGGTATAAATCGCCTCATGATGTGTAATTTAATCTCAACTGAGGCAAAGTGGCTGAAGGCAGATTGACACCTGGTGACATTAAGCAGCAGTAATATGAGACAAATGGTTCGTCTGAAGCTGCAACAGCAAACATGCGCAGGCTCAGAAGGCGATAAAGTCAAGCCGTAACATTTACAAGTACAAGCTGGGCATTTCTCTTTCTATAAATGTGAGTCTGTGTGAGAGTGAATCCACCCAAACTGAACGCTGGTAGAGATGAAAATACCTGCCTGAGGTTTAACTTCAGCCCTGAATGGTTTTTGCTAGTTTTAACAGGATCTAGAAACTCCAAAAAGAACTGAACATCTTAATATCCATATTAAGGAAAACAAAACCACTGATATGAGTAGTTTTACTATACATATTTATTCTATTTGGTGCTAGCCGGTATGACCAAAAATATATATTATGATGGTATTTATTTTTCCACTAATGAGTGGGTGTTAACCACATATTCCTCTGACTGAGTGGAAAAACAACCCCAGTAGATTGGCTAAGAATACACTATTCTGTTATTAAGAAACTTTTATGTTGTACAAAAACTATTAAAACATCTACAATATGTGGGGTTAGGGTTAGTCATCCCCTGAATCCGTCTTTGTCCACAGTACCTTGTGGAATCTTCTGTCTACATGGGTTGTGATGGTGTTGGTTATCTTGGTCAACTAGTTGCTGTTTTAGTGAGGGCAGCACCTCTAGCAGACGTGTCTAGTAAGTTAAAACCAAAGTATCTCCAAACAACAGATATGGTTCCTTTTTTCTGTCATAGCTTCACTTTCTGAACTTTCTCCATCCGTTTCTACCGCTCAGCATCTCCAGCAATGCGGCTGCCCTGCTGCATGTTCAGAGGTGCAGCGGTGAAAACGGTCCCCCCCTCATACAGTTTGCAGCTGCACCACTTTCCCAACATTGTTTAGGCTCTTTAATCAAATGATGGTGGTACAAATTCATATCACACCAAGGATAAACATGTTTTTGGTATGAACTGGTGTACCGCCCAGAGGCCGAGCCTCCGAGGGTACCCAGGCTTCCTTATTCAAGACGATGATGCTGATATTTTATGGTGTCTATCAGTTGAGGTCTTTATTTATCTTTATCATGCCGTACCATCTTTAAAGCACTTTAAAAACAACAGCTGACCACAGTGCTGTACAATAAAAAAATCTTTGAATCGCTCTTAAGGCCCATCTATGTTCTACGCTGTGTACGGAGCCTTAAGCGTACCTCCACGCAGGAAGTGGAGTTGTACTACTGGAAACTGTGGTGGCAGCTTTGAGCAGTACAGCTGACAGAGACCAGAGAAAGGAACAAAGACGAGGAAACTGTAACATATTGAATGGCCACACAGACCACCACCATCTAGTGGCTGCCTTTTTTTAATGTCTCTTTCTGAGAGATGACGATTTCCTAAAGTGTTGGCCTGTTTGCCGTTATATGAAACTAACGTTGGAACTCAGAGGTGAACTCTGAACTGCCTGACAACCATGCCAACATGGGGGGCACATGAAAGTATGAGGACAGTGGCATTTGAAACCAACATCTTATTTATGTATGTAAAGGGAGCATAAATGGGCCTTTAGTCTGACCCCTCCCCCGAGACAACGTTGCCTTTGGAGACCCTACCGGGGACTAATGCCAAGCCCCTCCACCCTGGTAAGATGGTGATTCACAAACGGCTCAGAATAAAGCCACTGCTCCTCCACATTGAGAGGAGCCATGTGAGGTGACTCGGGAATCTGGTTAGTAAAGCCTCCTGGACCCCTCCCCAGGTCGGTTTTCTAGCCATGTCCCTTAGGTAGGAGGCCATTGGGACAGGCTGGAGGGTACAGCAGACGGATGGATGTTTGGAACGATAACTTCTATCTTTTCTTTAAAAAGAGGTGTGGGTGGCTCCTAGTGTGTCCTTGTAGATCAGGGGTGCCCAAGTTCGGTCCTCGAGATCTACCATCCTGCAACTTTTGGATGCAACCCTTCTCCAACACATTTGAATCAGATGTCATCTGCATGTCATTCAGCTCTGCAGAGGCCTGGTAACGAGCCAGTCATTTGATTCAGGTGTGTTGGAGAAGAGTTGCATCTAAAAGTTGCAGGATGGTAGCTCTCGAGGACCAGATTTGGGCACTCCTGTTGTAGATGGTTAAATTCCATTGGTTTGTGCTGTGTTCACAGGTAAAAACAAAACAAAAACATCCTATCAGCTCCTTTTAAGATAAAATCCTCCAGCTCATCCTGTGTCCTCATCCTCCCAAAACAAGACGTCATCAGTTTCATGGCAAGTTCGAGCCTTTTCAGTCTTGCATGGATTATGTTCAAGAGCTTCTTCCCATTTTCTCACAAACATGAGAACCAGAGGATACCCTGCTGCCCCCATCGCTGGTACAGCTGGTTGAAGACAGCAGTTTTAACAAGAAAGCAGCAGGACTCCGGCTTTTAGATACATAATACGCGGCAGTCCAATGCCACTTGTGTGGGAACCAAACAGATATCTAAAGAAATACAGATTCTTTTTGGGATTTAGGAGTATGTTTGACTGACCAAGTGCGGTGAAAAGTAGGCATTAAGGTGAGGCTGAACCTTTAATATCACTTTCTTTCTGGTGCCCCTTTTTAAACCACAATTTTACACCTTTCAGACCAACTATAACCAGGTCCTGGTAGTGGTCTGGTGCTAAAGCCAATTCAAAGAAGGTTCAACTTTTAAAAACTTCTAAGAACTGGTTTGTTTTCCAAATCATTACCTCACTGTTAATGTCTGCAGGACAATGCTTGTATGAAACAAGAGTGGTACCCAATCAATTAGAGCATCCTAAGAATTGAAGGTACATTTTAAGAGCGCCCTCTTCTGGATCACAATGCACACTACTTCAAATTGTAAAGAGCCATAAAGGGAATACTATAAAAAAAAAAAAAAAAAAGGGGGGGGTGGGGTGGGGGGGGGTTATTACGCAAACCCATTTGCAGTTTTCCAGTTTTTTCTTCGACATCTTTGGTGTTTCTCCTACTCCTTCTCAGTCTTAAACCGTCCTTCCTGCACAGTCACACAGTCATTAAACTCAACAAGCTGCTTTAGTTTCTCCTCCACAAACAGAGACAGCTCTGCAGCTGCAATCCATCATCTTTACTTCCTAACTAACTTACAAAGGCAAACACAGAGCTGCACAGAGATCCACAGGCACGAGAATACACTCAACTTTCTAAGTGTATGCACCGTCAGTGATGCAGAAAAACACCAAGTACACCCACATGCGGCAGGTTAACTCACATTGTACAACAACACATGAATATAAACACAAACACATGAACACAACAAAGCAGCTTCAGGCCAGGACGCAGATGTGGACTCTAAAACTTCATCAAGCTGCTTTTAGGAGAAAACGCTCATTTTGACCTTGGAAACAACAGTTTTAAATGTGACTGGTGGAGTGAAATTCCTCCTGATATTGATCAACAGAACCATGCAACTGCAAACATGCTGCTCACAGAGAGACAAGAGGTCATGGATTTTCACGTCATGACCATCAAATCCAGCAATACTGGCAGCACTGATCAATAAAAACAGAAATATATTTCTGTATGGAGGAAGAAAAAAAAAGAAAAACTCATTCAGCATAGATGAAAAAAACTTCCTGTGTCGGCACCTAAAGGAAAAATATATAAAGTTTTTTTTCCTTTATCAGACATTTTTAAATATTGGCATTTAAAAGGTTTAAAATCCTAAAAAAGGTTTAAAGTTTGATGCTTTTGAGCAGATCTGAAGTTGTTATAGTAACACGAATGATGTATGACGGTCGTATAGCAGGTTTTTAGCACATTTAAGGACCAAAGGGTTGTGAATTTGAGGAGGACACAAGGGTTAAGGTCTTAACTTTTCTTTTTGTTTCTGTTTACAGTGACCGTCCATTATAATCTGAGAAACAGTTTCATTCATCGGCCCTGCTCCGTTTCTTAAATAACCCACTGTATGGACCCAGGGGACGAAAGCTAAAGCCACACCACACGAAACAAAAGCAAACTCAGCCACTAGAAGTAAATATGGATTTCTACACAAGCTCGTAGTATTTCAGCAGCTGCAACAGTGTGTGAATCAGCATGGCCAGGATTACAAGGAAAAACACACACATGAATACAACTTAAAACACTCATACCTGGAGGTCCCACATCTTAGTGTTTTATCTGAACTACGCTGCTAACTGTGTCAGTCCTCTTCTTTTGTAGATGTTTGAAGATCTACACGCGGTCATAGGTCTAAATCTTGGAGATAATTGAAGCCACATCACAGTTAGTTTGTGGTGAGAATGTAGAATAAATGATTGAAAACGAGTCCACTCAGTAAACCTGAGGCATGAAAAACAGCAGAAATGGTGTGTGGAAAACTGCGTCCACCATGATGCTTGTAGGGACTCTTCTGCTTTGGTCTGGGTTTTCCACTGTTCCAGGTTTGAAACCTAAGTGGTCTTCCTCTGGTAGCTTGTTGAACGTGAACATGTCATGTTACCCAGCCGTCCACACCAGAACGCTGCAGGAAGCTGTGCTCTTATAGAGGTGCTAACACCCTTAAAACAGGTACTACGTTAATCGTCAGCACACACATTTTCTGATCTTCCTCTTTATCTCCGTACTATCATGACCCAGTGGAGTTCTCATTCATACCAATGGCAAAGCACAAACAACGTGTCTCCCTCCAATGCTGTCGATTACACACTATTTACTGTGTGTAATCCCATTACTGACTAATTTATAGTAAGTAAAACTATTAATTGGCTGCTTTTGTGGTTTAATACCATCTTCATGTCTGGTTTGTTTTACAAGCTCACCGCGCTGCATTAAGCTTGGCCTTCCATTACCGCTACTGTAATTACTTCTCCTGCTCACAAATGTCAGTATGGAAATCTGATCATTAAAGTTGACCCAACGACGACGGACGCGTTTTCTCTTCAACGTGTGTTTGTGTGTAGAGAAAATGAAATGTCAAAGGATTCAGAAGCGACTCACCTCTCTGTAATGGCTTCATTTCTAGGTTGACAGTGAGAGGACGTCTTCATGTAAACAAAGAAGATGATGCTACACGGCGCTGACAATCATTTTCATATTCAAGATTATGAAGCACCAAAATGATCAATAACACAGCTGCACTGGATAATCTGAAATATACCGCATAACACTAATTTTGACTCCACTACAAAGATTTTTATACTGTTTCCCACAACAAAGCAAAGCCAAAGCACCAACAACCCAACCTGGTTCATTCCACTTATTTCAACATGGAAGCAGAATGTAGGAGCCTCAAGGCAGAGGCCTGCACCAGTATGACAAGAACACCACCCGAGTCTTCTTGTTGGAACTTTTGAGCTTTTTTTTCCCCATTTAGCTTTTTCTTAAGTAAGCAAATAGTGGAAAACATAAAAACTGCAGGCTACTTGTTCCTGCTGCAGGCAGAGAGAGGGCAGTTCGATGTGGTCGAGGTTCAGAAAGAGATGCAGCCAGTTTCAGTCTCTGCAGTGAGTGCAGCGGCCCGGACGCTCACGAGGACGTAGACGTCAGCCAGACTGACACTGAGACGGGTTTCTGCTGCTGATGCATAAAAAGAACAACCACGTGTTTAAATTTTAGGGTTTCCTTTTTAATTGCTTGACATTTGGTGTAAAATGTCATTGTTGAATAATGTAAAGATGATATCATTTGAGAAAAATAAACAAATACATGGTGCTTATATCTGGTGTATTCATGTAGAACATGCACGATAAAAAACTATAACTCATCAAACGTGTGCAGGGGCTACCGACACCGAGCACGTTGTAATAATTATACATTATTCGTACAAGTTAAAATAAACCACTAATGACATTAAATGGGGAGAGTTTTACTAAAATAACTTTTCTGGTAGTTCTGATTTGCGTGATGCCACGCTGCAGTGTTCAGGACTGCAGGAACCCACCACACCACCGCACCCCCAACACCAGCTGCTATGATCCCAGCTGTACAGACATGGTGGAACATGGAGCTGTTGTCCTGCGTCTCTGTGCTATTCAGACCAAAATGTGCCAGATTCCAGACGTCTTCTGTACTGCACTTACTGTTGTGTGTAAAGGTCTATCATGTGACACAGACTCCTCCCACCACTGCGTTGTGTGTGGATGTGATGCATTTACAGTTCAAACCCACCTGGCTCATGAATCACACTCCTCATAAATTCACACTTTAGCTAAAAAAAAAGAAGTTAGATGAGAGGCAGTAATACAGATGCAGACGGGGAGACTCACAATCCTCCGCTGGGATTGGCTGAGTGGCTGCTGATGCATTATGGGAACAAAGTGACTAACAGTGGGGTGATTAGCCTGGAGTTGCCACGGTAATGAGGGTCCGTGTGTACGGGACAGGTGGTCAGTCAGCACACAGGTGTTCATCTGCATACTAGTCAACCTGGTTACCTGAGAGGGAGTCTGCAGAGACAGTGTGTGTGTCAGTGTGTGTGTGTGTGTCAGTGTGTGTGCGCATGCATCTTTGTGGGGACATTTTGGTTGATCCAGACTTTGCTGACAAACCCTCTCCGGGTGATTTGGGGGTTCAGAGTCAACTTTTCAGTTCAGGTTGGATCAAAGGGCAGTCGGAAGGTCAGTGTGTATCCACACAAAGATAGAAACACAGCATGTGTGTGTGTGTGTGTGTGTCACACCTGTCTCTGTATCACTGCCAGTGTCTGCTGTCCTTCCTCCATCAGCTGAGCCACCGTTTTTGGATCCTCTATTTTTCTGTTGGCCCTGAAGGCATCACGCACACGCCGCAGTGCATAGGTCCTGCAATACACACACATACACACACTTCAGATTCATTCAATCCATTTAGAAACAGCAGTATGAGCGGTAGAGAAAAGACAGAAGCTCATAAAACAGTAAATATGTGCAGCAGAGACACTGAACGCCTCTTAGGGGTTTATGAGAGCAAACACATAAAAACCTGACGACCACCAGCGGTGAAAAACAAGCAGACAGGAAAACCAACAAATTAGTGCAGCTGAGAACGAAGCAAACCTCAGGGCAGCATAATAAAAGACCAACAACAAGTAAAACAAAGAAAACAACCCATGTCTGCCTGTTACTGGGCAAAAAACATGAAGCAGGCCTAAGCATGGAGCCGCTGCACCTGAAACAGAAAGAAAAAGATGCAGCAACCATCCAACCGTCTCACCGGGAGAGCTTCTCACGTTTTACTCTTCCATGGCCAAAAGAAACAGAATAATCACAAAGAGTGGCACCGGAAGAGAAAAGGACCCAGTACCCCACTAAAACAATCCCGTTTCAAACACCAAACCTCGGACTTTGGTCCTGGTGCTTCATCAGGTGCTGGTTCACAGCATGAAAGCCAGGCTACGGAGACGAGCCAGACAACAGCTGGACAACAGCTGGACCCAGCTAATCCCTGCTGATGGACCACTGCGGCCATTTGCTATCGCTGCCACACAACTCAGTGCACCAGCTCAATACTGGTTTATACTGGTTTTCCAACACATTTCCATCCAAAAACATCTTGAATGGGTTCTTGTGTATTTTTCTGCTGTATTCACAGAATCCCTGGAAAGAATTATGCAATCACCCCCAACAACGTTAGTGATGTTTATCTGTGGAGCGGGATTTATTATCCACGGAGCACGACAGTTTCTGTCCCAAGCCAATCAGAGACACTTCTACATCAACCACCCACAACTCCCCAGAACCAGCTGCCTGGGTTCTGACTCGGACCAGGAAGACAGCACACGACACCAGCTTCAAAGTTTCAGAATAAGGTTTCCGTACAGGTCTTAGTCCTGAGTGTTTATCTGAACTGGTTTTCTTTTCTTTTCTTTGTATGAAAATGTCATGTCAGTGGCCACATTAGAAAATCTTTCCTGAGAAAAATGTTTTTACTCTTCTTATTTTACCTGCTGTAGAGACGCCGCACGCTGGCGACACACAGCTCTTTTTAATCTTTCTTATTCAGAGTTTCTCATCTCATCATTTTTTCCAGCAGATCAAATGTAGTAAAATAAAATCAAATCAAGCTTTATTGTCATTTTGCTGTACATTAGAGCAGCCGAGAGGACATTTCAGACAAGAAGAGTTCGTAAATTCATGACACGAACTCAAACCAAACGCAGCCAAACTCAACTTCTGAGACTGACGCAGGTTTTAACGAAGTTAGAAATAATTCCTGTTCCTGCATCGAAACGACTCTTTTCATCGTAAGGACGTTTCTTTTCACGGTGACGTCACATGTGCATTACTGGGTCGTCTGTTTTATTTAAATCAGGATTTGACCACATTTGTCGTCCCATCAGAAACAGAAAACACTGCTTTGCAGAAACCGAAAAAGGATGCAGCTTTCTGGTCGGAGACAGAAGTTGGTGAGGCTCAGCGCCTCTGATTTCATTTCCTGCAGCTTCTCACCACAAACAGAAGCACAGAGATCAATAAACCGATGCTCGCTACCAGGGAAAGCCTGTGTGAGAGATTGTGGTCATCTTTCTGAAAGTGTGTGTGTGTGTGTCTATCCGTACGATAGGTCTTAATGATGTGTGTGTGTGTGTTATCTGATACTCTTCAAAGCCTGAGCAGCTTTGTCTTCCCTCCAAACCTTTATCTTTGCTTTGCTTTACAACTTGTGACGTTCAGGTTGTTTCCTCTGAGATCAGCTGCAGAAACAACTCGTTTTTTCTTCAGTCTGTAGTTTTTAAAATCAACACTAATAATTACTCTTCTCTTGACAGCTGTTCAAGGCCTCTGCTTTAAAGGTGAAAGATAAAGACGCTCCAATCAACTTTTCTCTGCTTCAGATTCCTGAAATTAGATATGTACCGATACCGATGTTTTCTGGTACAAAATCACTGTTGGTATTGATTGTATGATATGTATCTAATATTATGTAAAAGGTCAAACAGTGAAATGTGAACAAAGTCTCACACAGGGGTTAGTGTGGTTATTTCTATGTAAATTATTTTAACAACACCATCTCTGTTAGCATTAGCTATGCTCCCCTGGCTGAAAAAACGAGTGTCCAATAAATAAATAAACAAGCCCTGAGAACACCTGAAAACTACTTCCAAAGATTAGGAGAAAATGTGGCTGCTTTGGAGCAAATGGAGGAATTGGGAGTTAGACAGATACTACCTGATACCTGGTACCTTACATGTCACACACAAAAATAATAAGTAGTTTTCCCTTCAATTATTAAACAGGTAATCTATTCATGGGGATAGATTACCTGTTTTTATATATATATATATATATATCAGAAAATTAGAATATTGTGAAAAAGTTCTTTATTTCCTGTAATGCAATTAAAAAACATGAAATGTCATACATTCT
>JBAFTC010000020.1:620260-639027 GCA_037177435.1 Melanotaenia nigrans
AGAAGTTTTTTTTCTAGGAAATTATTTTTTTAAATGTCAAATTATTTTTTAAATGTGCTGTAACAAGATACTTTATCCCAAAACTTTTTTTAGTCTCAAATATTATTATTTTTTGCTATCAGAATGAAAAATATTTATATCAAATATGTTTTTATTTTCCTTTCAGATAATTTTTTTTTGCATTTAATAAAAACACAAAACTAACTCCATAGAGTTCTGGCTCAGAGGACTAGACTGTAGATCAGCTACAGGACAGAATCGTTATGTGTGTGTTGGTCTGTGCTGGAATTATCAGAGCACACCACACACAGTACCATCAACACTGTTAAATGCCTGATTTTTTATCTTCACGTGTGGGGTCTCTAACCAATAAAAATTTATTCAGATTTAGAAAATCCTTATCCTTAACACGGACTCTTTGACCATGTGAAGATCTGCACTGTAGATATGAAAAATTAGACGGTGCCTGATCAGGCCACAGTGGGCTAACCAAACAGAGCAAACTAGGAGGTGGTCTCCCAACTTCTACTTTTACACTTCCAGTATCATGGGAACGTTGAAACAAGCATAGAGTTGAAGTGATACCTCTGACAGCTAAAGCAGCAGAAAAAGATTTACTTTGCAAGACAAAACTGGAAGATGCTTCATTAAGCAGGCGCTGGAAAAGTGAACAAATCTAAGCCGAACGAGGCGGTCCTTGTATTAATAAAAACAATATTAAAAACAGACTGCCTGTGTGACAGTCTTTTTCCTCTTCTCATCTTTGTCCCCAGCAACAGACAAAGTTGCTCTGCTGATTGGCAATCTATCGTACCAGAACCACCCACAGCTCAAAGCTCCCATGGTGGACGTGTACGACCTCACCAACATCCTGCGGCAGCTCAACTTTAAAGTGGTGTCACTGCTGGACCTGACAGAGTCCGAGATGAGAAACGCTGTTGATGAGTTCCTGCTGCTGCTCCATAAGGGAGTCTACGGTGGGATTTTACATACATGGATGATTGTGGGGACAGAACTGCACACGTCTAAAAATAATGCATGAAATTATTTTCAGCTCATCTCTTCCTCTTTATTAATTTTCAACTTCTCTCATGTAATAATTAATGACAGTATTAAAAATTTAGTTAATGTAAATAAAATCCATAAATGAAGCTGTGAGACTCATATAGCTCAACGTGTAGCAAAAATGAGACCTTCTCTATTCAGGTTACTTGACTTAAAATCAAATCTCCCTCTTCAGGTTTGCTGTACTACGCTGGTCATGGATATGAGAACTACGGAAACAGTTTCATGGTGCCTGTTGACGCACCAAACCCTTATCGGTCAGCCAACTGTCTATGTGTGCAGAGCATCCTAAAACTAATGCAGGAGAAGGAGACGGGCCTTAATGTATTTCTGCTGGACATGTGTAGGAAGAGGTGAGTCCATCCTCTTTTGTACAGTTTACTGAGATTGAAATAATACTCTTAATGCAAAGCATTTTAAGTTTTATTCATGTAGACAGTATAGCATCTTTAATTCACTCGATCACTTGAATTAAATTTAGCTACAGGATGGTTTATGGAGGTATTTCTCTATAAAACATATTTTTTTTCCCAAAGTCAGTGCTTTCTCTGTAGCTTAAAGTGTGATTTTATAGCTGTCTTATTGTTGATAGAGACGTTTTGCTTTATTAGATAATTAAACCTTTTCTCAGTGTAAATTATCCTACAGATTTATCTTTGCTTTTCTAACTGTGTCAAAATGTTCATTATCACGAGGTTCAACAAAACCAGCAAAAATTTTACATAAGAACCAGAATTTTGCTTTGTTTTTGTTTTGGTTACATTTTAAAAAAAAAAGAAAATTAGGTTACTATAGTTTTTAGTTAGTAGTGAAACAGCTGAACACTGACGAGCTGTTTATGGGTTTGTTATCAGTATGCTCTGTTATCAGTAGCATTTTGACATTTTGGAAAGTTTTATCTTAAATCACTCTTTTGTTTTTATTCACATTCCTGATATTAGATATAGATGATGGCTGGCAGATAACAGTTAAGAGAGGAGAGCTCATTTGTATTAGAGTCCTGAAGGAAGATTGGAGGTGGTGGATTTTAGAGAGAGCTTTGATGATAAAAAAGAACCCAAATGAGAAGGAGATAGGGAGGAGGTTAGTAAAAATGTCTGACTGAAACACAGCGAGTGACAGTGACATTTAAAGAGTGGTGGCTATGGGTTCAGAGTTTAAGAGAAACTGAGAAAAATTATCATTGAATGAGAGTAATGGCATGGAAGTTAAGGATAAAATCCATTCATCCATCCATTTGCAAGACCCAGGGCTGAAGCTTATCCTAGCTCCTAGAGGTGGAGAGGCCGGGTAGACCCTGGACAGGTGTGTTGCAGACCTGCAGGACACTGGCTCTCAAGGACCAGAGTCAGTGATCCCTGTTCTAGAAGATTAGAGGTGAAATGAGAAATAAAAACCTTCTTATCGAATTTGCACTTTTGCTCTTCATTAAATAAGGGCAGATTTAGGTATTGACGTCAACAAAGTTCCCCAAACCATAAAACATTAACAGAACTAATGAGCATTTATTTGTTTTGGTTTGTGGAAATTTGATCAATTTATTCATTTTCCAGGAATATTCATGATGACAGCACTCCAAACATTGTCCTGAGAGTTACGGCAAACATTGTCTTTGGATATGCTACGTAAGTCTGAAACACGAGTGACACTTAAAATCAGCGTCATACACTTTTTGGCACAGTATAAAATGTTGTATTCTTTGTCTGGCTGCTCAGGTGCCAGGACGCTGAGGCCTTTGAGCTGAGTTCCACTGGCTTCACCAATGGTGTGTTTGTCAGGTTTTTAAAGAAGCGGCTGCTGGACGACGAAAAGATCACAGTGGTGCTGGACAGAGTTGCTGAGGGTAAGAGATGGACTAAAGTTTTCCCTCATCCTGAAATAACATTGCATTTGGAAATATGGGTGGAAAGCTAATGTAGAGGTACCCTAGATGAAGAATGAAATAAGTTGAAATGATCATTCCCTGAGCCGCCACCTTATCATGGTGGAGCAGTTTGTGCGTCCTGATGACCCTAGCAGCTATGTTGTCGGGGGCTCATGTCCCTGGTAGGGTCACCCATGGCGAACAGGTGTCTAGGGGAGGGACCAGACGAAGTGCAGCTCAAATCACCCCTATGATGAGGAGAAAGCAAGGACCGAGGTTTCCCTTGCCTGGACGTGGGTCACCAGGGCTCCCCTCTGGAGCCAGGCCTGGAGGTGGGGCACGGAGGCAAGTGCTTGGTGGCCAGGCCTTTGCCCGGTTGGGCTCAGCCCGAAAGGGTGACATGGGTCTCCACATTGAGAGGAGCCAGATGATCTGGTTAGGATGCCTCCTGGACGCCTCCCTGGTGAGGTGTTCCGGGCACATCCCACCGGAAAGAGGCCCCAGGGAAGACCCAGGACACGCTGGAAGGACTACATTTTTAGGTTGGCCTGGGAACGCCTCGGGATCCCCCCTGGATGTGCTGGTGAATGTGGCTGGGGAGAGGGAAGTCTGGGTTTCCCTGCTTAGGCAGCTGCCCCCGCGACCCGACACCGGATAAGCGGAAGAAAATGGATGGATGGATGGATGGATATCTGTAATATCTTTGTTTTATGTAAAGCACTTTGAATTGTCCTGTACATGAAATGAGTTGTACAAATAACCCGTCTTGCCTTACAGCACCTTCTATTATACACCAGGATATAAACTGTGTCACACATCAAACTCTAGATGTCCATGTGGTTTACAGTCACTGAGTCTGAAACAAAGGCCTGAAGTACTCCCCGACTTTTACTAGTCTGCACTAGGCTAGCTCTGAACCTCCGCCTCAACACCGTCACTACATCCAGTTTTTATTACAGATCAGGCCACCACAACCACAGAGCTCAGTGGCTGAAAAAACATGAAGGTAACCAGAACCAGGTTCTTCAGGCAGGAGCTGCAGAAGTAAAAATGGATTTGCTTTGATGGACTCGGGCCTCATTACTGCTGGCAGCTGCTTTGATGTGAGGAAACTGAAACAGAAACCGGCGCAAAGCAAACCCATTCATCTTCTTTCTTTGTGTCTCTGAATCATTTAAGGTTTAAGACAGAGCCAATAAAGAGTGATGGATCGGATTTACATCCACTTTGACGTCTGCTAAGAGGGCGGGTTTAGATCGCTCTGAAGGTCAAACTGGAGGAACTGCACTGGATGGATGGAGGTGAGCAAAGAAGAGAAGGTATACTAGAAGTGGAGGAGAGAAAGAAGGAAGAGAAATAATGAAAAACAAGGGAGGATTACAGAAATATGACATTTTAGACACGAGGAAGGAAGAAACAGAGGACATGAAGGACAGAAAACGGTGGAATAACGATGTTTGGAAGCAACGAGCAAGAGGAGGTATGGAGAAGATGAAAAGAAAAAGAAAAGGAAAGAAAAGCAGAAGGAAAAGATTGATGGAAGAAAAGTCAGAAGGATGTAAAGTTCAACCAAACAACAAGGAATAAAGTTGTTAAAGAAAAGAAAGGATGAGCGGATGGAGACACTGTGATGGAGGATAAACCCGCCTCCGTCATGTCCACCAGCTGCTCCACTTTTAGTCGTTCTGCTCTTTTCTTGCTTTAGCTTAACTTCAGGAAACTCACAAACGGTGGGATCTGATTGGTGAAATTCATGACGTGATGAATTAAATGTTTCCGAAGCTGATCTCGATGGTTTGGTTCATGGTTGAAACCGAAGTTGTTGTCATGTCACCTATCAATCCTGTACATTAATAAAATCAGCTCACACAGTTTCCAGGTGAATTTGTACTTTTGAAGGATAAGATCCATCCAGTCCTAACTCTGAGAGAAGACTACCATCCGTTATAAAGCTTAACCCTTTAAAGATGCACTCATTCAGAGAAAACTGGCAGAAAGACAGCGCGAGGCTGGAAATCGTGTGAATGATTTAACTTTGAGCGCCATCTCGTCATGGAAACTTCAGAGGGAATTCTCTCGTGTGATCTCTGCAGGATGAGATGCGACGGGAAGAAGAGGAGAAGGCGAGTTGGAGCGAGGAAGGGTGAGGAGAGGAGGCAGGAAACAAGGAGAGAGAGAAACTCTCCACAATCACTTATTTATCTAAAGCCTTTGTCATCTTGTGATAAGGAAGATGGCAGGTTTGAAAGATTTTAATAGAGGAGAGAAAAGACACAAGGAGGTGAAAGAGGAGAGATGCTAATGACCCAACAGGAGGAGACGAAAGACAAAAACACTGAATCAGTCTGGTATTTGGTGTTTGTTGTTGTTCTGGCAGAGAGATGACCTACTTCTGTCAGTCTGCTTCCTCCTCCTCCTCTTCATCTTTTTACCTCTGTCTGTTTCCAGCTACCTGAGGGTTTGTGCCCTGCAGGGAGTTTAATACTGAAAAATAAAGTCTGTTTGAGGCAAACACGGAGACAGCTGTCAAAACAAAATTTACTAATGAAAAATAAATGAATAAATCATACAATGTCATATATATATTAAACAATGCAGATCTGGATTTGCTGCCACACTGTATCCCCTGATTTTGCAAATCACTCACTCAGTCCATAGCGTTAGGGTGGAGGTGAACAGCAACAGCCCTGTATGTGTGTAGGAAGACATGGAGGTGATGTAGCAACACCACAAACCTCCTCAAACATCTGAGAATCAACGATAACTCGGTAAATACTGAAATCATGAAAAGGAAGAGTAGGAGAGGGACAGGTGCTGCAAGGGTGAGACAGACATCACCATCAGGTACCATCAGGCACCATCAGGTACCATCAGGTACCATCAGGTACTATCCGGTAACATCAGGCACCATCAGGCACCATCAGGTACCATCAGGCCCCATCAGGCACCATCAGGTACTATCCGGTAACATCAGGTACCATCAGGCACCATCAGGAACCATCAGGTACTATCCGGTAACATAAGGTACAATCAGTCACTATCTGGTACTATCCGGAACCATCAGGTACCATCAGGCACCATCAGGAACCATCAGGCACCATCAGGTACCATCAGGCACCATCAGGTACCATCAGGTACCATCAGGAACCATCAGGTACCATCAGGAACCATCAGGCACCATCAGGTACCATCAGGTACCATCAGGCCCCATCAGGTACCATCCGGTAACATCAGGTAGACTCAGGCACCATCAGGAACCATCAGGTACTATCCAGTAACATAAGGTACAATCAGTCACTATCTGGTACTATCCGGTACCATCCGGAACCATCAGGTACCATCAGGCACCATCAGGAACCATCAGGCACCATCAGGCATCATCAGGAACCATCAGGTACCATCAGGCACCATCAGGTACCATCAGGCACCATGAGGCACCATGAGGCACCATCAGGCACCATCAGGCACCATCAGGTACCATCAGGCACCATCAGGAACCATCAGGAACCATCAGGCACCATCAGGTACCATCAGGTACCATCAGGAACCATCAGGTACCATCAGGCACCATCAGGTACCATCAGGCACCATCAGGTACCATCAGGCACCATCAGGCACCATCAGGCACCATCAGGTACCATCAGGCACCATCAGGCACCATCAGGCACCATCAGGTACCATCAGGTACCATCAGACAACCTATGCTGTACAAGGTTTCTGGTGTCAAATTTGCCGGCGTTCGTGCCACCTCTGGAAACTTCAGCCCTGCATTTGAGGCATGTCGCTGTTTTGCTAGCGGGATTTTCTGATGAGTAAGAATATAATGCTAATGCTAAATGTTAGCACAACAGTAACTCATGTGCTGCTGCTTTTCCACCTACCAAATCAAAACACTTGTCACACAAAATTACATAACTTCCTGTGTCTGTGTGTGATGGTGTTGGGCAGAAAAAACTAATTATAATTCCGCTTCTGTGGTATCGAACGGTGTTCAGACAACTATATAGCGATGCATTACCACCACCAGCTGGTGTCTGGAGCTGATGTCGGATCGCAGGAGTAAACTCTGAACTCAGCACTGCATACTAGTGAAGTAATTGACTTTACAACCATTGCAACGCAAAAGACGCATGGAAGGACCGCGACCCATGACAATGTTTTAAATGGACGTCACTATTCACTTACGTAAGGGAGCACAAATGCGCCTTAAATGCTATTCCAAATTTTTTAACGCATGCTCCTAATGTGCTTTTTCATCTGAAGGAAAGGTTAAATTTTCTCACCAGAATGCTTCATTTACATGGTAAAATCACAAAATGCCATGACGCCATGACTGTCTCCATTTTCACACCCTCTGAGTTTGCAGGTATGATGTTATTTTTTAAGAATCAAGATCCAAAAGTTCTGGTTCTGTTCTGTGGACTAATCTGGAAGTTCTGGAACCGATTGTCCAGACAAGAATGCTGCACAAGCTCCTCCAAAGAGCTTATAAATTAAGAGCCACTGTGATTCATTTCCACACATTGTTCCTATTTTAATAGTAAAGCTCTATGTTAATTTAATTAACTTAGTTTAACTTTGCCTTTTTCGAAGGAAAGGACTACAGTATTTATGGAGACAAACTCACTTAAAAGCATAAAGTATGGTTTCAGCATGGGTTGGAGAGGGGTCCGTGGCTTTATGCATGAAGGGAGTCCCTGAACTACACAACAGTGAGGAAACAACAGTGTGCTCAGTCAGAGGCTTCAAGAGGCCTCACGACAAATTTATTGATCCCAAAAGGACACTTCATTTGTGCCTTTTCCAAGTTGCTGCAAGACAGAAAGATACAGGAAGTCCTTCCTGCCAACAGCCAAAAGCCAACTACAAATTTATAATTTTCCCTCAGAAGTCACCTGAGATGACTCAAGCATCTGATTAGGAAGCTCCCTGGTTACCTCCCTTTGGAGGTTTTTCAAGCACATTCAACAAGGAAAAGACAAGCAGGGCAGAGTCAGATCTCACGGGAGGGATTTGATATTCCTTCAGGTCCATGAACGCCTCATCATCCCCCAGGAGGAGCTGAAGAGGGAGGTCTGGCTTTCCTTCCTGCTGCCTCCATGGATAGATGGGTGGATGGATGGACATATATTTTAAGAACCTCAGCCTTCATTTGCCAGCATGCCATAACTCAAATCTGGCCTGTGCATGCAAAACAGAGAACACGCTAGACATCCAACCCCCCCGAAGAATCCTCTAAAAAGTCTTTAATAACAAGATTAAGATTGAGTATGAACAAAAGAGTGCTACGTTTTATTGAACACAGATGTGTAGGCAACACCTAACTTGTTTCCCAGCACAGAAATAATAAGTTTGTATGTTCATGCAACTCCAAAACCTGCTGGATTTAGTTTTAAATTAAATTTCCGTGTTTCCCGTCACTGTCGACTTCTGCAGTGATCCAACGTTCCTGCAGAGAATCATGAATGTTTCATCTGACTTCTGTTCATTTCCATGTTTTCTGTGATAGACAAAGCTCTCTAAAGTCAGCCACCGTCTCCCACATCTCCTCCCAGGAAGAGCTGCGAGCGTCTGCATCAGCTGTTCCCACAGTCAGAGACAACAACAACAAAACACTGCCTGCAGCAGCGTCTGGCATATTCAGGTCATTCCACAGGAAAATCACAGGATTATGACATTAAACCACTTTTGGTTTCTCTGGATTTGTGATTTTTTATTTTACATAAATAATTTTTCCATACACAAAACATACACTCACCATCTACTTTACTAAGTTCACCTTACTAGTACCAGTAGGACCCTTTTCTGTTAGAAATGTCTTAATTCTTGGTCTCATGGATTCAACCAGGTGTTGGAAACCTTCCTCAGATGTTTTGCTCCATATTGACATGATAGCATCACACAGTTGCTGCAGATTTTTTTTGGCTGCACACCTCACCTCAGGGCTGTGCTGGTTAAACCAGGCCATGTTGGTACTAAGAGGCCCAAAGTGGACCAAGAAAACACTCAGAATAAAGTCATTTTTTATATCGCACGTAGAACAACTTGGGATGCATCAAGTATATTCAACATATTGCCCAACTAAGTCCAGACTGGAAGTAAACTGATTCATTTAAACTGTTTGGGACTGTTTTGAATGTTAAACTCATTGAAGGTGATTGAGAAAGCACAATGTATTAATAGCTTGAAGAAAAATGTGCAGCCAGCCAGCCAAACAGGCATAAAGTCCAGACTGGGCCACAAAGATCCCAACACCGTTCTTAACTATGAATGTTTAGACTTTTTAAGTGAATAGGAGCAGTGTTAATACAAATGTTAAGATGGATTTAATTATCTTCTCTGTGAAGACACAGGAGAAAAAGTTTAGCATTTCAAGGCATAAAGTGAGCATCATAGAATTTTGCTGTCTTTAAGACTCTAAGGACCCCGTCCTGCTTATTTACTGGCCTGGATCCTCAATCTTCTTCTGTTTTTGGCAAAAGACCATGATCCCCTCAGAATACTGAAGATTTTCCATGCATCTTTTTGGCGGTTTAGCTTTGTCTCTGCCAAATAAACCAGGACCAGTGATGCTTTTTACTCCTTAGCCGTGCATGAATCTCTGTAATGCACAGAAACCCATCTACCAATACTAGTAAATTCTCTCTGGGGTTCAAGGAGTCGTTATTATCCCTGTGGGGGTAATTGGCAACGCAGCAAGCAGTAAAACAATCAATCTGTGCAACAATCACACATAAACACGAGAAAAAGCAAAAGGATTATGATGAATAAATAAAAACAGAAAATAGAGCTACTTGTTCAGCAGAGCAATGGTGGTTAATAAATAATGATGGGCGGAGCCATCATGATGTCGCCTACTGATGAGTCAACAGTCAGTTCTCTTGGTCACCATCTTGGACAAGAAGGTGGAGAAAATGATCCCTAAAACCTGATTGGACAAAACTGTTCTGGTTAAATGACCTATAGCAGAAGAACACTAAAAACTATTTTCTATACAATCACTGCTATTGGTGCAGCCTGTTCTTCTTAATCATTTGATATTACTGTTTCTAGGTGTGTGTGCGCGATTCCAAAGTTATACACACAACTACACCTGCTATTTGGTGTTTCCATGACGACAAGACCTGCTGGTTGCAGTTGCTATGATGAAAGAGACATTCTCTGCCGGCGGAGTCACTCAAACAGACAAGTCCAAGCTTTTGGTTGAATTTTAGCTCAGCACACACCTAAACAAACAGTTGCTCTATGCAAACAAGTCGCATAAAAACCGAGCAGCAGATGGGTCTGCTGCTCACAGAAGTACTTTTTACAATTCTACGGTCTTCTTTGCAGTTTTTAACACAAGTTAAGAGCACCCCTGACTTGAGGAGAAATTTAGAAAAAAAAATGTATAGTTGAAGTGAATGGAGCAAAGGGTGGAGGCACCCGGTATTCTGAGGTGATCTGAGAGAAAACCACAAGGCCTGTCATAATGACAGTTGCATTGGATGAAAGACGGCAGAAATGCCTGTTTTGATATATTTGAAACTGTGAGCATAAGACAAGTTTGTTAGAAATGTTAAGGATAATTTCAGGGCCAGATTTAATGTCACACATCAGAGAGGAGAGATTCTAAGGACAAACAAACAAAAAACAAGCCGTCTGTCCCGCAAAAACCAGAGGACACGTCTCCCGACCGAGATGCATGTTTGATATAACTTTTGTAGGGGTTTTGTCAAAGCTGAAAATTGTGACAAAAATAGATATTTAAGCAGGATAAGAATTAAATAGTTGTATGTGTGCCTTAATGCTTAGAGCACTGGCACACATAAAAAAATCACCAGCACTATGACCTGCGGGACCGAGCAGACCTGATGTCTCTGCTGTCAGCGATACAGAATAAAACTCTAAAAGGTTTTCTACATCAGTAACTCACTTCAACCACCTAAATTTCACATCAGACTAAACAAACAGTAATCACTCCTTGCACAGGTCTGGATTTTATCCTGATAAAATGCCACTACTGTCCCTGATGACAGCGTCTTTTCAGCAGGACTGCTGAGTTGGCTGAAGCTTGTGCATCATTAACATCCGTATGATAATGAGGTATATAAATATTAATTCTCAAAACTGAACTTCCTTTGCCAGGACCACACGCCTCCACATGAGGCCCAAAACCAGCTGTCTGGCTCTGGGGCGGGCAGGTGGAATTTATTTTATCAGCACTGGCAGCAAGAGGAGGCCGTTTCTCATCCGGCTGTTCAACAATTCAACACAGCAGTGGTCCACATGAAGGGGAGCGCTCGATCTCTGATGTCCGCAAAGCTGACACACCCCGCAGTACACAAACATACTGAGGAAACAGTAAAAATATGCACGTTTTTACCAACATGACCTCAAAAATAAGACGAAGGTGATCTGTGGAGTTCTGATTGTTCCGAGTCATTGCTAAACACCAGTGTTTATAAAGGCGGGCACATAGGACTCTTCAGGTGAGGTTTAACTACGGGACCAAGTTCTGTTTGTTTATACTTGCACATGGTGGGACATCAGAACCAGCAAGTGTCTACAGAATATAAAAAGAATAATTTAGTGCTGGTCGTTTGGAGAAATCTGAACATTAATCTGTCAGTGGCTCCAGATGTTCACACTGGGAGCCACTGGCAGTTTATTTCCCATCCTGACCTCAAAACTGCTCCAAATCAATCAGTTATTACATAATTCAGTAAAAGGCTTTCAATTTCAAACACTGCAACTAAAATTATATATATATATAAATATGTATATATAAATACATACACACACACACACAAGCATAAAACACGTTTAGTTGCTTGAAGTTTGCCAGTAGCTACACTGAAAAATCTTTTTCTCTTTTGTTTATTTTTTTAAGCTAAAAACAAATATTAGGTTTGATCGGTGATGGTAACATTAGTTGTTACCTTTACTTTCAAGATATTACTTACCTTTCTCCCTTGATGTGATATCTTATGAAATCTGTACTTTGATTTTCTCATATCTAGCTCTTATTCTGGCCTTTTCAGAGGCAGCAGAGGTCATACTGGGCCTTTCATAAGAGGCTAAAAGCTGCTTCTTCTGTTTCGTCATGTGATATTTGTGTATTTCTTTGGTTCTTTTTGATCTTGTGTTATTTTGATAGCTCTGTTCTTACTTTTACGCACTGCTCAGTGCATCTTTGAAAAACTACAATGTTTCATTCTGAATATGTAAGACCAAATCACAGATGCTACTCGGTACATAAACTAGCATCTCCACCATTATCATTACTAAATAATCTTTTTTTTCTGATTGATCTGTGCTTCTGATGATCACGCTGCAGCCGAACAGAACCCAGCTCCTCCAACAACAGCCCAGCATCAAGAAGTGGCCATGAACCGCCAACAGCGTTATTTTCGCATTCCTTTCATCCGGCCAGCCGACCAGTACAAGGACCCACAAAATAAAAAGAAGGGCTGGTGGTACGCCCACTTTGATGGGCCCTGGATCGCCAGACAGATGGAGCTTCATCCAGATAAACAGCCTATTGTGTTGGTCGCAGGTGAGTCAGCAGTTCCGGACAATGTTTCAGGAAAATCATATCTAGGCAGCCGCTCATCTGATGCCCATCAGCAGTTTCACCAAATAACGAGAATTTATAAGAAAACATAAATTTTATTAATCTTAAAATCTCCTGTCATTCACCACCATACAGGCAAAGATGATATGGAGATGTGTGAGCTGAGTCTGGAGGAAACAGGTCTCACCAGGAAGAGAGGGGCAGAGATCCTTCCCAGGCAGTTTGAGGAAATCTGGGAACGCTGTGATGGAATTCAGTACCTGAAGAAAGCCATAGAGAATAAACAGGCCCGCCCAACATATGCTACTGCAATGCTGCAGAGTCTCCTCAAGTGAATCAGAGTGTATAGCTCACCATGAAACACGACACTAAAAACACAAACCTGCACATTTCAGAGCAGCACAGAGTAGCTGTGGTGTGTGGGATGCTAGAAAGTAACCGTAGGCAAATATGCTATCTACACTACATTCCAGATGACGGTGTACAAAACACTGAAACATGTTCTTTACATTAACTTTTTTTTGTTTCTTTGTTTTGTCTTTTTTTATATAATATCTTTACATTTTGCAGTGGAACACTTTGACGGTGTATTGTTAGCATTTGTGTTTAGTCTTTTTTCTTAATCTATGCATGAAT
The DNA here is from genome assembly GCA_037177435.1 of Melanotaenia nigrans. NCBI lineage: Eukaryota > Metazoa > Chordata > Actinopteri > Atheriniformes > Melanotaeniidae > Melanotaenia > Melanotaenia nigrans. The sequence continues at coordinate 633,382 of JBAFTC010000020.1, forward strand.
TTAAATTCCACTGTGAGGCCTTAAATTGCAATATTGCACCCTCGTTGCACCATGGAAGTCTTAACTGGTTTAGTCTGTTTAACTGTACACCTCAAACCTTAATGGTATGCAAGGACACTGGAGTAGATATTTTTTCCAATATTTGAGATAACAACTAAATCTGATGTTATTAGGAATAATTAAATTTCTACAAGTATTCAAATCACAATCATGCTCATAACCAGGTCAAACTACAGACGATTCATTACGACATTACAGTGTAGTGGTTGTAAAGTCTTTCAAACCACTCTTTATTTTATTCTGTGTATACATATGTCCACTACGAATTATTGTAAAAGGATGCTTTTCTTTTTGTATTGTTGCTTATTTGTTACATGAGAAGGAAAGATTTTCATGTTTGCAGTTTTATGGGTTTGGGATTGTCTTTCAGACAGTTATATAATGTGTGCGAATGTATGTTATGTGCGTTTATGTAAAATGTAATTACCAGTAAGCTGAATACTTGACTCTGACGGTTAGGCCAGGAACAATTGTGTCATCTCATTTTCAGCTGAACTTTTGTTTAGATCCAAACGTCCAAATGAGTTAAACAATAATAAAGTTGACTAAACTGTAACTACTGAGATAATTATTGTATTTGATCTTCTACTGTAAGACCCCCTTTTAATCTGGAATACGGTAGAAAATAAACATATTCCTGTTATGTTTTTGTTTTGTTCTTTTGGATGAGATGTTAAGTAAGGAGTGGGAATAAGAGTCATGGCATCTATTTGACAAATGGTAACAGGTACTAAAAAGATTAGTTTGAGGAATAATAATTGAGTAAAAGCTAAGTGGTTTAATCTCTGATTGCAAGGCTTTGATGCTATTTATATGATCAACATTTAAAGAATAAATTTCTATTAATTGAATAATTTCATTATATAGTTATTTTTTGTTCTGGATAATATTCAATTAATTCCAAAAAAAAGGGATAAATACTAATAACACTAATGTAATGCAGAAATTCATGACTTTCTTTTTACTGCTTATTGATTCAATGATATTTCTTTTTTTCTGTTTTAGTAAAATTACAGTAAATTTGTAACATTAAAAGACACTAAAACAATGCATTTTATTCCCATTATCTTACAAAGTTAAAATATTTGGCTTTCATACCGGTCACTTAAAGTTAAGTTAGACAGATGACACAAAACCTAATGAATCATGTCATTTCTAACCAAAAGGACTTGCAATCCAGCCATTTGTTCCTTTAATAATGGTGAATCATCTTAGTCCAGATAGAGACCAGTTTAAACCATGATACAACCACCACCGTGTCTCACTGAGAAGGTTCAGTGTATGCTCAAAAGAAGCCTTTTCATTTCTCACAACAAAACATTTCACATTTGAATCAGAGTTACATTTGTGTCTTTTTATAGGTGCTCCCAATGATTGTCAGCTTTGTTTTTCTTGAAGATGTTGCAGGTGTTTTGTTTTGTTTTGTTTTGTTTTCTTACAGGCATGGCAGCTGGTTGTCTGTTTTTTCCTGTTTAGATTAAACAGCTATACTGTTGCTTTCTATCTGGTGTATTCTGGTCTCCTTTTGTTATTCTCTGCACTCTTTTTCTCTTTGCCCCCCCCAAATTTGTTTGGCCCAGCACAGCAGCCAGACCATCATTCTGATTTCTATGATGCAGGACAAGGTAAAATAAAAAGAAAAGAAAAGAAACTGTCTTAAAACTTAGGATTAGCTGGGTAGGTGAATAGGTTTAGGCCTTGTTGGTTGAAAGCTTGCATAATGGCAGAGTGATGTGTCATGTAATAACAGGTAGCAGTGCCTGGTCACCTTCTTGGCTTCCACATAAGCTTTGCCACCTGAAGAAACTTGATAAAATAAGGCTTGGTTGGCACAGAGCAAATTAGTTTGTTCATTAGCAAACCAGAGTCTCTGCTAGAGTCCTTAGAAACCTACAGCTGAATCCATACAAGCTTTTTTAAGCTCGGTTTACCTCTTTAAAATGCTTATTGAAGGTGTGTGCTAGGTCCATCTTTTGGCCAGTTCTTACTGTCAGGGTTGTAGTGTGTGAATCCAAATGGACACACACTGAAGGCAAGCACGTTAGGAAAGCAAAGGGAACATTAATATTTGCCAAACAAAAACCAGTAAACACAGTAAATTCGGTAAATGAAAGGGGTGATGGGGTGATTTCCAATTAAAGTCTCATCTAAGATAGCTGACATGCAGTACTTTGCCACTTGTATGGAATGTTGAAGCAAAAATTCATCAACTCAAAAAACTTTTACTCTTTTTTTTTATTGACTGTAAAAGGTATAAAAATATGTCCAGATCTTATTAGACAAATGATTAGTGGTGGAAGATGTGAATAGGACAGACTGATGGAAACGGCACAGCAGTCAGTAGATCTTGCGTGCCACAACCAAAGTCAGCAGCTTATACAGTACATTTTCTTTTTGAACACAACAATGTTAAAGAATAGCATTAAAATAAACAATTTTATACAGTCTAAACATACAGTAAGATACAGCCATGTGTATCACTTTGCAAAAAATAAATACCTCAGTGTGAGGAAAGAACAACCTTTGCCAAGGATGTACAGGAAATGTTCCTACTATATTTAATACATGAAATAAATATTAAGTTCACCTTGAACACAGTTTAACTTCCATAGCTCACTGTCTAGCAAGACACTTTCAGCACTATGATCACGTCAACTCAACCGCTGGTCTACTGTACCTGCTTCTGCACATGCAAACTATACACAGAGTAACAGCAACACTGGTTTTAGTCCCCACACTTTGCACTGTGTCATTGTGTTGGCAGCTCAGACGAACAAGGTGTCATCAGAGAACTGTAACTTCAAAACAGTCATTGTCTGATGCCCTTAAAAGACAACGTGTTCTGTAGTCATTTGGCAGTCGCCACGTCTAGAGGAGACAAAAAGAAGAGTGAGGAAAAACTTTTTCAGGGTGGGTTAAGACAGTAAATGTCAGAGATATTTGCTGATGATCATGCATATAGCAACATGGGAAAGAACACTGCAGAAGCATTGATCAACACTTTTACCTGGGAACTGTATGTACACAGTTCTGATTGGAATTAGGCTTCTAGAGTTAATTTCAAAGGTGTTAAAGTAGAACTTTAAATGCACAAAACTCCAGTGATTCGGTTTGTGAGTGCAAAATTATCAACTGCTGCATGCACATCTTTTACCTTTGCACACGTCATACAGCTGAAAAACATTTCATGTCAAGGTTAATTATTATTCGTAACATTGTTCATGAACCATACTACACCCTATAGTGCTAAAACCACTGGACATACCTTTATTAAGTACAGTCTTTTACCTTTGTTTAATGTATATGTATTTGTGAATTCATCATAACATGCAAAAATGCTCATTTTGCTCTTAAAAGAGGAGCTCCTCCATAAAGTTTAGTTCTTACCTCATTGTGTGGTATACAGTGATGAAAATCCACCATTTCTGACACTAACTTTTCTGATCTGGTTGTGTAGAGTTGTCTGGGGATCTGCAGAGACAGGGAGTAGATGGGCTCAGTGTTTACAGTTAATGTGCTATCGACCCAGAAGCACTTCGACAAGACACTGTAAAATGCAAATGAAAGCAAGCACTTTACAAAACTCTACTCCAGGAAATCTATCTACAGCAAGTTCTTCACAGGTCAGTGCTAAAACCACACACTCTCCTCCGATCGCTACAAAGCGGGTTCAGAGTTGTGTCTTGTAAAGTGTCTCTTTGTGATTGTGGAGATGAAAGCCTGAGAATAGCAACTGGCGACACCTGAAGCTGTTCAGTCGAGTTGAACAGCTTCAAACATCTTTAAAGTACATTTTGAAGATAAATCTAATAGGTTTTGGGGGTGAATATGAAGCAACAATGAAAGGCATGAAGAGGGCAATGCAAATTTTGCTTCAAGGACAAGCTATTAATTAGCATGTAGTTTGTTAGAAGATTCTAGCTTCTGTTTGGTGAAGGACTGGGTTAGTAGTTTAGTCTGTTTAGTCTGCTGTGCAGCGTCACACGGTGTACCTCAATACTCAGGCGTATATTTTCAATTGAGGCAAAATGTTCTTGCTCAGATTGTTGGGAATGAGAAGAGGCGGAACTTGAAGGACATGGTAATGTGGACACTTGAGTTAAGATACCATCATCATTTTCAAATACTGGGTTCTCTCTCAAAGTATTCTCAAAGGCATAGGGAGCAAGGGTGTGCCTACAATGTAAAGGAGATGAGGAAATGAATACAAATGCTTTTTAAACAGTAGGAGATACTCTATAAAGTAGCAAAATGTTTATGCAAAATAGGTGAAAAGGAGTTAAGACTTACACCAATGTTACAGCCTTCCTCGTTTTTACACATTTCTTGTTGATGAATAATAAAATGCCAAGGACAGCACAAACAAAGCAGAGACTCCCCACAAGGCAGGTTATGATGAGCGGAGGATCCACAGGTATTGATACCAGCTCGGTACAGCGTTCTCCGTGGTAGTGCCAGTATTTACCTACAGGGCATCTAAAGCAAAGGAGAAACAGAAATACACAGAAACGTCCACATGATGCAATCTCAACCACAAAGTACATTATTCATCTGGGGGGAAAAAAAATGCCATTTAATCAAAACCTCATAATGAAGCCATAAAAATGTAATGAGCTACAATTAAAACATCCCAGGTTTTTGCACACTTTGCTACAACCCTGTTGAAAAAACATGACATGCAGAGCATAATCTACCAAACAGAACATGAACATGACAACTTATGAAAGCCGTCTGTTCAATCTAAAGTCTTGCAAAAAGACAGACTGTTAACAGGCCTGCCTAAGAAATCAAAGATCATGAACGTTATTTGCAATATTTGCTACCATCCACAAAACCTGCATCACAATACAAGGCTAACGCCTTCTATAAGGTCTTGTTATTTGTGTTGTCTATCATTCATCAGCTTATGTGTACCTGCAGGTGACTCCATGACCTGGGATTATTTCACACAGGCCTCCATTCATGCAGTAGTCTGGCTGCAAAGTGCAGGTGCTCTGGCAAGGCAAGCCATCCACGGTGCTGTAGCCAGGATCACACAGACACTCTGCCTCTTCAGTCCAACTGTTTACCACACAGCGTGAAAACTCGTTGCAGGCCAGGAACTTACAAGGATCTGCTTGGTCAGCTGAAATCAACAGAACAGAAAGATGGGCAGAACAGTATTGAGAGGTCACAGACAGAGCAGAGAGGTGCTCATTAACATTAATGCAGCCTTACACTGTCCAAAGATTCCCCATAGAGCCTGAAGGGCATTTTGATTGATGTAAGTGAAAGTGTCTGCTTTAAGTAAAGGAATTTAATGAGGTCACTTATCCAACCAAAAAGATGTGTCAGATTTATGCAGCAGCCGGTTTATAGTTTGCAATGGACAGCAGTCAAGATACATGCTGTGGACAGGTGGTCCAGCCTTGTAACACTTTTTATTTGTTTTATTGCATTTGGTGACCACGTCAACCAGAACTGTGAGATTTTGCTCCTAAAATAAAAGGACTATGACAGCACTTTTATGCAAATTAAATTAAATTAAATTAAATTAAATTAAATTAAATTAAATTAAATTAAATTAAATTAAATTAAATTAAATTA